>CM036165.1:6694723-6959536 GCA_020631735.1 Saccharum officinarum | reverse complement strand
TCTATAGAAAAAATAAACCTTGAACTAAAATAAATCATAAAACTAAAAAATAAATCAACTAAGGAAAGAAACACAAATTCACAAACATTCATGTCTAAGTCATCTATGTGTGTACTTCAATAGATAGATGTATGAGTTGGAAAAAGAACAATAACAATAGCAAAGCTACATATATGACTGGAAAAATTAGAAACAATCGCAAGACTACATATATATGACATAATGTCTTACTGTTGAATAATCTTCAAATTCCAAAATCATCCAGGGAAAATAGTTGTCGAAGAAATCAATTTAAACTAATAATGTACTAAGTTGATGAAGCATGAGGATAAAGAAAATAGAAGGCACATATGACTGTACATGCTCTCCTCTGACTATTGTGTCTACCTATCGTCCCTTGAACAAGTAATGATGCCTTTCTCCCTGGATGTCCCTCTGAACAACTATCCCCATCTCAGATTTTCTCTTTTGGTCCTCTCACTTCATAAGCAAGGCAAACATCCTCTTAACTTCATGAGCAAGGCAGACACCTACATGAGGATGCAATTAGTGTACATTAATGAAAATACTAGAGGGGAGTTACCAATTTCTTCCAACACAAAAGCAAGGAGCAGAGAAAGATGAACACGATAAATCCCTAGGCCAGCAGCACAAAGCACTCAGAGGATGGTGCCGGATGATACAGGAAAACAATAGATACAATGTAGGCAACAATATGCGTCCCAATATTTCAAAATGCCTTTTGTAACACTTCAAGTGTTTAGTCCTTAATTGCATTGCATTTGCATGGCATAAGCATAAGCATGCATCATTCATGTTTGTTATTTTATGTGATGCAACACATGTGATTATTTTAGGGTTTGTTTGATTTATTTCATGAAGTACTTGATAGTTGGTGTAACAAAAAGGTAAGGTAGCCAATCATGACCTACAACACCTTAGTTATACTTAGGGTAACATTTGGAACAAGTTTCATGTTGACCAAAATTTCAAATTTGCCCTCCAAGAGAAGTTGACCACCATTTGACCCTAGAAGGCTCTAGTTTGACCAATTAAAAAGTCTAATTTAGAGACCTTGCATGGAAGAGCAACCTTAAGCAAAGTTGTAGAGAATTTCATAAGGAACAAAAGTTCTAATATGGCCATCTCATGAAAATGACCAGAGCATGCTCAAAAATGGCCCACAAGTCAGCTTGAGTGGTGATCAACACTTAGAAAAATTCTAAGTCTGGAAATTGGACTTTTCAGTTTCACTGTACCTCACTTTAGCAACTTGTAACTCACAAACTAGGCCAAACCAGACTATGAGCCAATTGACAAAGTTGTTGTCCACACATAGCTCTACAACATTGTCAATATCACCATCACCTAGTTCTAAATGGTTTAGGAGATTTGGTGCCTAGAAAATCGGGTTTCAGTCGGCATTGTGACTGAAACTAAGTTTCAGTTTTCGGGTGACCCACTTTGGAGCTCTGTAGTTTCAAATCTAGGCCGAACCAGCCCAAACTCCAATTGACAAACTTGTAGTCCTCATGTAGCTCTACAATTTTGGTATTATCATCTTCTTCTAATTCGAACTGGTTTGGGAGATAATCGGTGTTGAACTTGCCCTGTCAGTCGATACCTTTGAGCTCTGAAACGAAACGTTCAGACACCGACGGCCGCGGCCGACCGCGTCGTGGCGCTCGGGCAGAGCCCGGTGGCCGCGTGGCGCGCGTGTTCTGCCGACGCCCCACGTCGCCTGCGAGCTCAGCATGAAGACCAGGACGACCCGCTTCCCCCTCCATTTCCATCGCCCTCCTTCCCCAGCTCACCGGTAAGGCGACCGAGCGTCCTCCGCCCCCACAGCCGGCTCCGCCGCCTTCGGTTGCGCCAACCACCGCGCCACCACACCCGAGAGCTCACGAACAGCACCGCCTGACCATACTCTACAACCTCCGCACATTGGGTCAGCCGTTGGGTCAAGGTAGAGGGCAAATCACCCAATCAAACCTCGGCGGTGCGGAGCTCCGCCATGGCCGCCGCCATTGCGAGCTCACCACCGACGTCCTCTTTCACCCTCCTCTCTCTGTGGTCAGCGTTCGGAATAGTGTAGGCCTTCCTCTAGCTCTAGGCATGACCTTACAGTGGGATGCGACGTCGCCGGAGCGGAACACGACGACCACCGTCGTCGCGCTCACCGCACCGCGTCACGGCACTCCGTGGCCAGGGTAGTTAGGACCTCTTCCAAACCTCCTTTCTACCTCAATAGATTCGCCCGGGCGTAGTGTAGCTCGTACCGAGCTTAGATATGGCCGTGCGGCCTCACCGGCGACGGCATACCCTCACCCGACCCTCACCGGCCGCCGCTCACGACGGCGAGCCCTCCCACTCCAACCTAAGCTCTTCCACTAGCATGAATCGAAGCGTTACGGAACAGGGAACGCGTGGGTGAGCTCGATTTTTCCGGGCGAGCTTCCCTCCGACGAGCTTGGGCTCGCCGGAGCTCACGGCTGCCGCTCCCCTGTCTCTGGTCGCTGACCGCGGGGGCCCGCCCGTCAGTGTCGCGCGCGGGCGGGAGCGCTGAGCGGGCCGCGCGCGCGAGTGTGTGGGCCGATTTTCTCCGGGCCGGCCCAGTCGTCCGAAATGAAATTCATTTTTATTATTTTGTCACTGATTTTTGTACAAGTTGGAAAAATATAGATCTAGGGTTTTAATGATCCAAAAATCATGAGATAAATTTTATTAGGGTCTACATAATGTGTAGTATTTTAGAAAAATATGGATCTGGCATGAGATGTTTAAAGTCTGTAAGAATTTAATAGATCCTTTAAATGTGTTTTGGAATGCATGCAAATTTGTTAAATTTATAACTTGAGCTGTAGTGTTCCATAAATCATGAAATTTGGTGGGTAGGTTACTCTATGCTAGCCCTAGCTCTGGTAAAAATTTGGGCATCAGTGATTAAGTAATTTTCAAGTTATAATGCTATCTTGTTATTCTAGGAAATACTAAAATGAATTTTAGTAATTTTTCTACATGTGCAATGTTCTTATAAATTTTTGGAGAATGTCTTGGTACCCTAGAGTGTCCAAGAAAATTAAGAAATCTGTTGTTTGACACTTTTTACTATGCTTGGTTATTTATACAAAAATCAGCCTTTTTGGCTTGGGAATTTTGTGTAGGGAGTTCCTGTGAATAAATTGAGTTCAAAATTTTACAGTAGTCTCTTTGTGGGTCAGAGAGTCCCCTGTAATTTTTGTAGAATTTTAGGAGCAGTTTACATATATGTTTGAAATTCCACTTAATTACTTAAGTAAATTGAGAAATGGGTTTAAATAAATGTTCTAGGTGGGCACACCTTACTTCCTGGTGTCTTTGTGATATTTGTGAACTTGTAGTAGCATTAGTTTGGTTTTAGAGAATGTTTGCCACATCAATAAATATTTAACCTTTGTAATTTTAGGTTTTCTGGACAGCTAAGTAGTAATTCTAAATTTGGCTTTGATAAAATTGGTTGCTGGACAACTTGTAAATACCAAAGTTGGAGTAAACTTGATGAACTAGCTTGTGTTAAAATTTGGAAGCATTTGGCTTAGTAGTTTGAGAGTTACTGTTGTTTAAAGTGGCAGTTCAAAATCTGCTACTCTCTGTTTTGGAGAGGACAGATTCTGGAACTTGTGAAGTTTGACATGGAAAACTTAGGAGTTTGGAGTTGAGGTCTGAAAATGAATTGTAGTACATTTCTTAGGCTTTCCAGATTGGCTTAGATCATATCTTTTGGAATTGTAAATCTCCAGTTGTGATAAAAACAAGTAGCTGCTGTCCAGAATGCTTACTGTGGTGTTTTGCTGATTGATATGGTGTGATATCCTAAGACATGCTACTTTTGTAATTGTTAGGTGTTAGGGCCTTAACTGAGGATGAGCAGCTTTATCTTAGGTTAAGTAGATTAGGTGAGTACTTCTCTACCGGAGAGGAAATTTGCACCTACTCTTTTGAAGTGATTTGAGTAGAGCGTTAAATTGTTGTAATGCATTTCATTCCGAGCATATTGCATCTTTCATTATGCATTCATGGGATTTATTATGCACTCATGCAATAGGTGTACCGGAGGGGGTAACTCTCCTCGAATTCGAGCCGGTAATTCCGGAGGAGAACCAGGAGCAGCAGGAGCCCGAGGAACCAGTCGGCGAAGGAGACGTCGCTGAAGACCTTCCTGAGTGCCCGGACCACAGGCCTGCAACCTTTCTGAAAGGCAAGCCCCGGTGCATGCTGAACCTACTGTTTTATAAATTAATCTTGAGTACTTTTAATTGTTTACTGCATTAAGTTGTAGGAGTTATATGAAAACACTTGTTGCATTATACCTGTCCTTGTCCAGATATCGTACTTAATCCTATTTTAGGTTTAGGCACGTGTCAATGCTTAGCCCTGCTTAGTACGGTAGAAGTCGGGTGATTTCCGGTCATCCGCGAGATGTAGGAAGGAGTCACGAGTGGCTCTATGGCTATCGTGGATGGAACCATGCTTAAAATGAAATTGAGACCGGGCGGGAGTTCGATAGTACAGCCGCAAGACACTTCACGTCTTGGGTGTGGAGCTATGCCCGTCTGAGTCGTTTAAGGACCGATTCGCTGTACGTCCTTGAGTCATGTTGAACGCAGTCTAACACTTAGTTGGCCGGATAAGCCGTTCCGACCGCGAAGTCGAGTAGTATGGTTCAGGCCGGGAATCGAATGGTAGGTTGCATCTTGGAGGAGAGAAAGGATGTGCTTGGGGACATTGGCGTGAGACCAAGGGGGGTTAGAGTCCCTATCACCTGGCAGAGTGTCGCCCTTGGGGACGCGACATTATTCGGACCCGCGATTCCTGAACTGTACAAAAGATGACCTGAGCAGCCCTCGCCAGGCGTGACTCGGTGAGTGTTAGAAATACCCCTCCAGCTGGATAGGAATTCGATTCGAATCGCCGTCGCTCCCGGTTAGTGAGCACTTGACTTGAGCAGCGGCAACGTAGATCTCATTAAATGAACAGATGGTTAAGTAAATGATATGATGTTGCCGAAATGATATACCTGCTATGGATATAATAATAATGTTGTTTGATTATACTCAAGTGAATGTTTAGTACAGGTGCTAAGATAGATGACAGGTAAATGCTAAAAATAACTGCTAGTACAGGTTATAAGAGTTTCAACTACTTATGCCTTTATGCAAAATGTGGTGTCAGCTAGCCTCTTGTGTAAGCCTTGCATAATCCTTGGTGTCACTTTATTTCTGGTTTTTGACGGGTAAGTCTAGCTGAGTACATTCCAGTACTCAGGGTTTATTCCCTCCTGTTGCAGATGACATGCTTTATCAGGGATTCTGCAAGACGTGTCTCCACCCTGCGGGTGATGATGACTAGATCACTTGGGCGTGATCGTCTTTATGTACTTTCCTCATGCTTTTGCGGGTTGTCGATCATCCAGACTGGCAGTATTTAATTAACTAGTGTGTGTGTTATGCTTCCGCTACTTTCAAACTTGGTTTGTAATATTTGCTACTCCGTGGTGTAAACTTATTTCAGAACTACTTGTGAAATGTATCGTATGATGTTGTATGTTGAATGATGCGATCCTGGTTGTAAGCAGTTTGGTTTGAAATCCTTCGTGATTTCGATTGACTACCGGGATTATATGGGCTCAAGTTTGAAAATTTGAGCGCTTCGGTGCTTGTTTTCGTACTTGTGCTCTTATAATTTGGTCGGTTCTGTTACAGCTGGTACCGGAGCATAATTCAACATTAAACACATCTTACGAGTAATTAAAAACAAAAGTATTTGTTTATGAAAAGGGTTAAAACACTAAAAATTATTTTTAGGTATGCCAGTGATCACATCCCTTAGCCCAAATAAGGACTCTTAGGTGGCTTATTATAAAGACTAACTTGGGGGCCTTGTTTGTTTTTATTTCGTCGTCCATACGGCGTGATATTGTATGGATGCCATCCACTTGGGTGGTAATGTATGGATCAATTACCTCGACGCTCTGGTAAGTGTGAGTTGTGAGAGCATGATCGTCCAACCGGCGGTCTAGGGGAGAGTAGTTTTGGTGACTTACATCTTTACATGTTTAAACCATGTAACTATGTAAAAGCACTTAATTGTGGGAACCTCTATATCGGGTAGCTTTGATACTGAAGTATATACATTTGGGGATGTATATATGGAAAGTATTTAAATTACTGCTTTCTTGTGTGCTTATATTGGGAATTGTTGGGCTGCAATGAAGTTTTCTGCAGGTACACTAACAGCGTAACGAGTAGACCGATAGTTTCGCTTATATGAGAGAACGTATGTATGCCACCGCCTAGCGTTAGAACTTTAGGTTTCTACTAAGGTGAGAGGGCGTACGAAACGTGCATGCATCATGTTTAATTATATCATACATATCATTTACTCCCTCCTTAAAAATTTCTGTACTCCCGACTAAAGTAAATTTCGTATCCCCTAAATGATCCTCACTTTAAGTCGTATCTTATCTTGTTGCTACAGATGGCACGTACCAAGAGGACCGCTCGTAAGTCCACTGGGGGCAGGGCACCGCGTCACCAGCTCGCTCCACGTGAGCCCCGCCCTGAGCCTACTGAGGTGGAAAGGCTGAGGGCAGAGCTGGCAGAGGTGACTGCTGCTAGGGATGCAGCACGGCAACAACTGGAACAAGTGATTCATGATCGTGATCAAGAAACGCTTGCAGTCCAGAGGTTGACAGTGGCAAACCGCAACTGTCAACGCATGTTGGTCCGTGTGATGGAACAGAGGGATGAAGCCTGGCACGAGGAGAACGTTCTGAGAGCTCGCCAGTTTGAGCTCGAGCAACAGTTAGAAAATGCTGAAGAATACAATGACAACCTTCATGAAGAAGTGCACCGCCTGAACAACGAGCTTAATCCCCTGCTGCCTCGAAACAACAACGTCGATGAGGACATGGGTTCGGGAATCTTCATGGCTGAGGATGATGATGAAGTGGAGGTTGATGGACCACAGGATGCCCCACCTGCAGAAGCACCAGAGGAAGAGCCAGAAGAAGAAGAAGACGAGGAGTTAGAGCCTGTCAGTGATGAGGACGGCGGGGAGATCCTTGACACTGACTCGGAGGATGATGCTTAGAGTAGTCATCACGTGCCTATAATGTTAGGATCGTCTTTTGTGCCCTCCCTGTGAAGGAGTGAGGCCTTGTAATAACTTGACTTTGGGATGTAAGGTTGAACCGTATGTTTCCTGAATGTAGTTTGAACCTGTTAATTTCGATCACAACTTGATGTCTTATTATGTTGCGTTCGATGATGGTGTCACGATTAGCACCCTTCGGTGCCGCGACGAAACCGAGGGCCTCCTATGGCGCGCGACATAAGGCTGTGCTGCTTGGCACGCGCAGGTATCGAGGTGGCTAGTCATGATCCACCATGGAACTCTTCATTGAGAAGTCTCTTTGTGGTCAGTTTGAAGTAGCCTTTCACAGTCAACTAAAAATCTTGAGATCGAATCCAAGTACCGTGCAAAAGGTCAAAAATCACGTAGATAGCAACGTAAACGGTCCGGTAACCGTTGTGCTCCCTGTGAGTGAGCCTTTATCAAAGAGCATCTTGTTGGATTACCAAGTATGATCTCGTCAAATGATGCGCTAGAATGGATTGTGCGGTTGTGATGAATTATTGTGCCTTAATTATTATGAGAAATCTATTCATACAGTCAGATTGACATTTCGCAATAATTCATCTACAAATTTCCCACATCGTCAGTGCTCATTGGCTATGCATTTTGCAGATGTCGTACAATCTACGCCGGGGTCGTGGAAATGAGGAGGAGGAACAGCCGCCCCCTCCGCCACCACCTACTCCGGCCGAGTTGATGCAGACAGTGGTCGAAGGGCAGCGCATGTTGGCGGATGCTATGCGCCAGCTGGCTAACCGGGAGGCTCGTCCTGGCCGCCAGGGCCCAGAGCCAAATCAGTACAGTGATTTCAAGGACTTTCTGGATACAAAGCCCCCGCTCTTCAAGGAAGCGGAAGAACCACTGCAGGCTGACGAGTGGTTGAATACCATTGAACAAAAGTTTCGTCTGCTACGCCTAACTGATGAGCTGAAAACTGAGTATGCTTCCCATCAGTTGCATGGTCCGGCGGGCATTTGGTGGAGCCACTATCGTTCCACACTGCCTGCCAATGTCCCGATTGCTTGGGATCAGTTTAAGGCGGCATTCCGGGGAAATTATATCCCTCCCGGTCTTATGGCAATCAAGCACACAGAGTTTATGAGGCTGTCGCAAGGAAACAAAAGCCTGACTGAATACTTGCAGTCCTTCAACAACCTGGCAAGGTATGCCACAGAGTTTGTGGATACCGATGCCAAAAAGATTGCTAGCTTCAAAAGGGGCCTCGGCCCAAAACTGATGAAAACTATGGGCACTAGCAAATGTACTACTTTCAATGATTTCATCAGCGATGCTTTGACTCAAGAGAACAACAATGCTATCTATTCTGCCTCTAAGAGCCGCAAAAGGGCCATTGAGGCGAGTGCTTCACAGTCTCGAGCTCCAGCTGCCCCGAGGCTCCTCCTCGCCCTCCTGCCACAAATGCTAAGTTCCGTCCTCCACAAAAGAAGGTGCCAATGAAAACTGGGTTTCGTAAGGCATATACAGTGGCTCTGCCAAAGAGTAATGCGGGCCAAGGCAGCTCCAGTGTTCCCCCTAGCAACATGCCTTGCTGGAACTGTAACAAGCCAGGCCATTGGTCCAGGAACTGTCCGTACCCTAAGAAAAATGTCAACCAAGGTAGTCGTCAGGGACACGCCCATTATAACAGCATTGAGGAAATTCCATCTGGTGAGGTGGTCACCGCTGGTAAGTTTCTAGTTGACCAACACCCCGCAGTGGTACTTTTTGATTCAGGTGCTTCGCATTCCTTTATCAGTCCTAAGTTTGCATCTAAATTTGCACACAAGTTGCATACTGTTGAAGGTGTGGGTTATTGTATTAGCGCTGCAAGTGGGAATATTTCCACAAACAAAGTAGTGGGGAACCTTAAGTTTGAGATAGAAGGGCGAAGTTATTCGCTTGCCCTATTGGTTTTACCTGGTTTAGACATAGATGTTATCTTGGGCATGAATTGGATGAGTCAGAATGGGGTACTCATTGACACATCCGCTCGGGTAGTTATGCTCAGAGATCCTACAGATCAAAAGGGTTTTCTAGTACAACTTCCCAGAAAGGTTGAATTGTCGGGGGAAATTCATGCTGTGCAAGCAAAGGCGTTGGCCGAAATTCCAGTAGTAAATGAGTTTCCGGACGTTTTTCCCGATGATTTGCCGGGACTCCCTCCGGATCGGGATGTGGAGTTTAAAATTGAGTTGTTGCCTGGCACGGCTCCCATCTCTAGGAGACCCTATAGGATGCCTCCAAATGAACTCGCTGAACTTAAGGTGCAATTGAATGAACTTTTGAAGAAGGGGTTGATTCGTCCTAGTTCATCGCCGTGGGGATGTCCTGCTATCTTTGTAAAGAAGAAGGATCAGTCGTTGCGGATGTGCGTAGATTATAGACCTCTCAATGCAGTCACTGTCAAAAATAAGTACCCTCTACCGCGAATCGACATCTTGTTCGATCAGTTGTCTAAAGCTAAAGTTTTCTCCAAGATCGATCTAAGATCGGGCTACCATCAAATTAAAATCCGCCCGGAAGATGTTCCAAAGACAGCCTTTTCTACCAGATACGGTCTTTATGAGTATCTTGTTATGTCTTTCGGCTTGACAAATGCCCCCGCACACTTCATGTACTTGATGAATTCGGTGTTTATGCCTGAATTGGACAAGTTTGTGGTGGTATTTATTGATGACATCTTGGTATATTCTGTGAATGAGGAGGATCACGCTGAACATCTGCGTATAGTCCTCACAAGACTGCGTGAACATCAACTATATGCGAAGTTCAGTAAGTGCGAATTCTGGCTTCGTGAAGTACCTTTCCTTGGGCATGTGTTGTCCGATGGAGGAATTATGGTGGACCCCGCCAAGGTACAGGAAGTACTGAACTGGAAGGCTCCTATCTCGGTTCACGAGGTCCGAAGTTTTCTTGGTTTGGCTGGCTATTATCGTCGCTTCATCCCGGATTTCTCCAAAATAGCCAAGCCAATGACTCGGTTGCTGCAAAAAGACACCAGGTTTGTCTGGACTCCTGAGTGTGATGCGGCTTTTCACCAACTGCGAACCCTCCTAACCTCAGCTCCGGTTTTGGCACAACCGGATATCGAGAAACCATTTGATGTTTATTGTGATGCCTCAGGCATAGGTTTGGGAGGTGTTTGATGCAGGAAGGCCGAGTAATTGCATATACTTCTCGACAACTTCGGAAGCATGAGGTGAATTATCCAACGCATGACTTAGAACTGGCTGCAGTTGTTCATGCTTTGAAAGTATGGCGGCATTATCTGCTGGGAAATGTCTGCAATATCTACACCGATCATAAAAGCCTCAAATACATCTTCACTCAACCCGAGCTAAATATGCGTCAAAGAAGATGGCTCGAGTTGATTAAAGATTATAACCTTCAAGTGCACTATCATCCAGGAAAGGCAAATGTAGTTGCGGATGCTTTAAGCCGTAAGTCTCATTGTCATTCCTTAGTTGAAACTGATTTTCATCGATCTCGCCTTCTACATCCATCAGTCTTGTACAACATCACTGTCAGTTGTACTCTCAAAAGCAGAATTATTGAGCTCCAAAAGACTGACACTGGTATATTCCACATCAAGCGTAAGATGAAAGAGCAAGAAACTACACAGTTCAGGATAGATGAAGAGGGTGTACTATGGTTCAAGGATAGGTTAGTTGTGCCTAAGGACCGAGAGCTTCGAAATGATATTATGTCTGAAGCACACTCCTCTAAGTTGTCCATCCATCCTGGCAGCAATAAGATGTATTATGATTTGAAGCCACTTTATTGGTGGACCAAGATGCGGAAAGAGATAGCTGCATATGTTGCTAGATGTGACACCTGTTGCAGAGTTAAAGCTGTGCACATGAAAGCTGGGCTACTTCAGCCACTTTCCATTCCAGGCTGGAAATGGGAAGAGATAAGTATGGATTTCATTGTCGGACTTCCTCCTACTGTCAAAAATCATAACTCTATTTGGGTAATTGTTGATCGTTTGACCAAATCAGCTCACTTCATCCCAGTGAGAGTGGACTATCGTCCCACTGACTATGCTGAGTTGTACTTCAATCAGATAGTCCGGCTTCATGGGATACCTCGTACTATCATATCTGACCGTGGTCCCCAGTTCACTGCTCGCTTTTGGGAGCACTTGCATCACCTTCTGGGAACCAAGTTAGTGAGAAGCTCTGCTTATCACCCCCAGACATCGGGTCAGACAGAACGAGTTAACCAAATCTTGGAAGATCTGTTGCGAGCATGCGTCATTTCATCCAAGGGTTCTTGGGAAAAATGGTTACCTTTAGCCGAATTCTCGTACAATAACAGTTATCAAGAGAGTATTAAGATGGCTCCATTCGAAGCTTTGTACGGTCGTAGGTGTAGAACCCCACTAAATTGGATAGAATCTGGTGAGAGAAGATTTTATGGTATTGCTTTTGTTGAGGAAGCTGAGGAACAAGTCCGTACCATCCAAAAACATATGGCTGCAGCCCAAGCTAGACAGAAAAGTTATGCTGATCGTCGTAGAAAACCACTCGAGTTTGAAGTTGGAGACTTCGTGTATTTGAAAGTTTCTCCAATGAAAAGTGTCCAACGTTTTGGTGTTAAGCGGAAACTTGCGCCAAGATACGTGGGTCCTTTTCAAATCATAGGCAAGAGTGGAGCTGTTGCGTACAAAATTCAGTTACCTCCAGAAATGAGTGCCATATTCAACGTCTTCCATGTATCTCAGCTTAAAAAGTGTCTTCGAGTTCCTGAGGAACAAGTTCCTTTAGGTGATATCAGGCTGGAATCCGACCTAACCTATGAAGAAAAGCCAGTCCGAGTGATCGATACTCAGGAACGAGTAACTAGAAGTAAAGTGGTTAAGTGGTACAAAGTGATGTGGAGTAATCAGGGAAGTGAGAGTGATGCTACGTGGGAACGGGAGGATTATTTGCGGGATGGTTATAAAGAATTCTATGAAAAATGGTACGCTTTCCAAATCTCGGGACGAGATTTTTATAAGGGGGGAGGGCTGTAACACTTCAAGTGTTTAGTCCTTAATTGCATTGCATTTGCATGGCATAAGCATAAGCATGCATCATTCATGTTTGTTATTTTATGTGATGCAACACATGTGATTATTTTAGGGTTTGTTTGATTTATTTCATGAAGTACTTGATAGTTGGTGTAACAAAAAGGTAAGGTAGCCAATCATGACCTACAACACCTTAGTTATACTTAGGATAACATTTGGAACAAGTTTCATGTTGACCAAAATTTCAAATTTGCCCTCCAAGAGAAGTTGACCACCATTTGACCCTAGAAGGCTCTAGTTTGACCAATTAAAAAGTCTAATTTAGAGACCTTGCATGGAAGAGCAACCTTAAGCAAAGTTGTAGAGAATTTCATAAGGAACCAAAGTTCTAATATGGCCATCTCATGAAAATGACCAGAGCATGCTCAAAAATGGCCCACAAGTCAGCTTGAGTGGTGATCAACACTTAGAAAAATTCTAAGTCTGGAAATTGGACTTTTCAGTTTCACTGTACCTCACTTTAGCAACTTGTAACTCACAAACTAGGCCAAACTAGACTATGAGCCAATTGACAAAGTTGTTGTCCACACATAGCTCTACAACATTGTCAATATCACCATCACCTAGTTCTAAATGGTTTAGGAGATTTGGTGCCTAGAAAATCGGGTTTCAGTCGGCATTGTGACTGAAACTAAGTTTCAGTTTTCGGGTGACCCACTTTGGAGCTCTGTAGTTTCAAATCTAGGCCGAACCAGCCCAAACTCCAATTGACAAACTTGTAGTCCTCATGTAGCTCTACAATTTTGGTATTATCATCTTCTTCTAATTCGAACTGGTTTGGGAGATAATCGGTGTTGAACTTGCCCTGTCAGTCGATACCTTTGAGCTCTGAAACGAAACGTTCAGACACCGACGGCCGCGGCCGACCGCGTCGTGGCGCTCGGGCAGAGCCCGGTGGCCGCGTGGCGCGCGTGTTCTGCCGACGCCCCACGTCGCCTGCGAGCTCAGCATGAAGACCAGGACGACCCGCTTCCCCCTCCATTTCCATCGCCCTCCTTCCCCAGCTCACCGGTAAGGCGACCGAGCGTCCTCCGCCCCCACAGCCGGCTCCGCCGCCTTCGGTTGCGCCAACCACCGCGCCACCACACCCGAGAGCTCACGAACAGCACCGCCTGACCATACTCTACAACCTCCGCACATTGGGTCAGCCGTTGGGTCAAGGTAGAGGGCAAATCACCCAATCAAACCTCGGCGGTGCGGAGCTCCGCCATGGCCGCCGCCATTGCGAGCTCACCACCGACGTCCTCTTTCACCCTCCTCTCTCTGTGGTCAGCGTTCGGAATAGTGTAGGCCTTCCTCTAGCTCTAGGCATGACCTTACAGTGGGATGCGACGTCGCCGGAGCGGAACACGACGACCACCGTCGTCGCGCTCACCGCACCGCGTCACGGCACTCCGTGGCCAGGGTAGTTAGGACCTCTTCCAAACCTCCTTTCTACCTCAATAGATTCGCCCGGGCGTAGTGTAGCTCGTACCGAGCTTAGATATGGCCGTGCGGCCTCACCGGCGACGGCATACCCTCACCCGACCCTCACCGGCCGCCGCTCACGACGGCGAGCCCTCCCACTCCAACCTAAGCTCTTCCACTAGCATGAATCGAAGCGTTACGGAACAGGGAACGCGTGGGTGAGCTCGATTTTTCCGGGCGAGCTTCCCTCCGACGAGCTTGGGCTCGCCGGAGCTCACGGCTGCCGCTCCCCTGTCTCTGGTCGCTGACCGCGGGGGCCCGCCCGTCAGTGTCGCGCGCGGGCGGGAGCGCTGAGCGGGCCGCGCGCGCGAGTGTGTGGGCCGATTTTCTCCGGGCCGGCCCAGTCGTCCGAAATGAAATTCATTTTTATTATTTTGTCACTGATTTTTGTACAAGTTGGAAAAATATAGATCTAGGGTTTTAATGATCCAAAAATCATGAGATAAATTTTATTAGGGTCTACATAATGTGTAGTATTTTAGAAAAATATGGATCTGGCATGAGATGTTTAAAGTCTGTAAGAATTTAATAGATCCTTTAAATGTGTTTTGGAATGCATGCAAATTTGTTAAATTTATAACTTGAGCTGTAGTGTTCCATAAATCATGAAATTTGGTGGGTAGGTTACTCTATGCTAGCCCTAGCTCTGGTAAAAATTTGGGCATCAGTGATTAAGTAATTTTCAAGTTATAATGCTATCTTGTTATTCTAGGAAATCCTAAAATGAATTTTAGTAATTCTTCTACATGTGCAATGTTCTTATAAATTTTTGGAGAATGTCTTGGTACCCTAGAGTGTCCAAGAAAATTAAGAAATCTGTTGTTTGACACTTTTACTATGCTTGGTTATTTATACAAAAATCAGCCTTTTTGGCTTGGGAATTTTGTGTAGGGAGTTCCTGTGAATAAATTGAGTTCAAATTTTACAGTAGTCTCTTTGTGGGTCAGAGAGTCCCCTGTAATTTTTGTAGAATTTTAGGAGCAGTTTACACATATGTTTGAAATTCCACTTAATTACTTAAGTAAATTGAGAAATGGGTTTAAATAAATGTTCTAGGTGGGCACACCTTACTTCCTGGTGTCTTTGTGATATTTGTGAACTTGTAGTAGCATTAGTTTGGTTTTAGAGAATGTTTGCCACATCAATAAATATTTAACCTTTGTAATTTTAGGTTTTCTGGACAGCTAAGTAGTAATTCTAAATTTGGCTTTGATAAAATTGGTTGCTGGACAACTTGTAAATACCAAAGTTGGAGTAAACTTGATGAACTAGCTTGTGTTAAAATTTGGAAGCATTTGGCTTAGTAGTTTGAGAGTTACTGTTGTTTAAAGTGGCAGTTCAAAATCTGCTACTCTCTGTTTTGGAGAGGACAGATTCTGGAACTTATGAAGTTTGACATGGAAAACTTAGGAGTTTGGAGTTGAGGTCTGAAAATGAATTGTAGTACATTTCTTAGGCTTTCCAGATTGGCTTAGATCATATCTTTTGGAATTGTAAATCTCTAGTTGTGATAAAAACAAGTAGCTGCTGTCCAGAATGCTTACTGTGGTGTTTTGCTGATTGATATGGTGTGATATCCTAAGACATGCTACTTTTGTAATTGTTAGGTGTTAGGGCCTTAACTGAGGATGAGCAGCTTTATCTTAGGTTAAGTAGATTAGGTGAGTACTTCTCTTCCGGAGAGAAAATTTGCACCTACTCTTTTGAAGTGATTTGAGTAGAGCGTTAAATTGTTGTAATACATTTCATTCCGAGCATATTGCATCTTTTATTATGCATTCATGGGATTTATTATGCACTCATGCAATAGGTGTACCGGAGGGGGTAACTCTCCTTGAATTCGAGCCGGTAATTCCGGAGGAGAACCAGGAGCAGCAGGAGCCCGAGGAACCAGTCGGCGAAGGAGACGTCGCTGAAGACCTTCCTGAGTGCCCGGACCACAGGCCTGCAACCTTTCTGAAAGGCAAGCCCTGGTGCATGCTGAACCTACTGTTTTATAAATTAATCTTGAGTACTTTTAATTGTTTACTGCGTTAAGTTGTAGGAGTTATATGAAAACACTTGTTGCATTGTACCTGTCCTTGTCCAGATATCGTACTTAATCCTATTTTAGGTTTAGGCACGTGTCAATGCTTAGCCCTGCTTAGTACGGTAGAAGTCGGGTGATTTCCGGTCATCCGCGAGATGTAGGAAGGAGTCACGAGTGGCTCTATGGCTATCGTGGATGGAACCATGCCTTAAAATGAAATTGAGACCGGGCGGGAGTTCGATAGTACAGCCGCAAGACACTTCACGTCTTGGGTGTGGAGCTATGCCCGTCTGAGTCGTTTAAGGACCGATTCGCTGTACGTCCTTGAGTCATGTTGAACGCAGTCTAACACTTAGTTGGCCGGATAAGCCGTTCCGACCGCGAAGTCGAGTAGTATGGTTCAGGCCGGGAATCGAATGGTAGGTTGCATCTTGGAGGAGAGAAAGGATGTGCTTGGGGACATTGGCGTGAGACCAAGGGGGGGTTAGAGTCCCTATCACCTGGCAGAGTGTCGCCCTTGGGGACGCGACATTATTCGGGCCCGCGATTCCTGAACTGTACAAAAGATGACCTGAGCAGCCTTCGCCAGGCGTGACTCGGTGAGTGTTAGAAATACCCCTCCAGCTGGATAGGAATTCGATTCGAATCGCCGTCGCTCCCGGTTAGTGAGCACTTGACTTGAGCAGCGGCAACGTAGATCTAATTAAATGAACAGATGGTTAAGTAAATGATATGATGTTGCCGAAATGATATACCTGCTATGGATATAATAATAATGCTGTTTGATTATACTCAAGTGAATGTTTAGTATAGGTGCTAAGATAGATGACAGGTAAATGCTAAAAATAACTGCTAGTACATGTTATAAGAGTTTCAACTACTTATGTCTTTATGCAAAATGTGGTGTCAGCTAGCCTCTTGTGTAAGCCTTGCATAATCCTTGGTGTCACTTTATTTCTGGTTTTTGACGGGTAAGTCTAGCTGAGTACATTCCAGTACTCAGGGTTTATTCCCTCCTGTTGCAGATGACATGCTTTATCAGGGCTTCTGCAAGACTTGTCTCCACCCTGCGGGTGAAGAAGACTAGATCACTTGGGCGTGATCGTCTTTTATGTACTTTCCTCATGCTTTTGCGGGTTGTGGATCATCAAGACTGGCAGTAGTTAAATAACTGGTGTGTGTGTTATGCTTCCGCTACTTTCAAACTTGGTTTGTAATATTTGCTACTCCGTGGTGTAAACTTATTTCAGAACTACTTGTGAAATGTATCGTATGATGTTGTATGTTGAATGATGCGATCCTGGTTGTAAGCAGTTTGGTTTGAAATCCTTCGTGATTTCGATTGACTACCGGGATTATATGGGCTCAAGTTTGAAAATTTGAGCGCTTCGGTGCTTGTTTTCGTACTTGTGCTCTTATAATTTGGTCGGTTCTGTTACAGCTTCTATATCCCCTCTTTCAATGGCACACACACCTCAAATATGCTATGCTGAATGTAAATCGAATTATGCTTTGGTGGTTCAATAAAGCTGCATAAACCTTTACTCTAAAAAAATCACCTCAATGGAAAGATTATTAGCTGAAGATGGCCTTTGGGGCTTACAGGTCTCCATTCTCCTCAAACTCCTAAACTTCCAAAAGTACAGAGAAAAGAATATGCTGGTGGTTTGGAGGTCTTTACACATTGTACCGCAGATGCATGAGTCCCAACAATATTGTTGATTATTATGAGCTAAACTCGTTCCCATGAGTCTTATCAAGAGTCTCCGTTGTACTTGGGCTAACAAACAAAAGAAAACAGAGTAGCTGTAATACATATGTCAGAACTGAGCAGAATTTTAAGAGAATAAAATTGCATAGTTCAATTATTTCTGGTAAACCATACTTCAGTTTCAATTGTTCTTTACAATAGCACAACACGACTGCTAGATATCAGTCTTGTAAAACATATGAAAGCAGAAGGAACCTATTATAAAAAGGAACAGAATGAGTTGGCTGGCGTATCCATGTGCAAGATTGCATCATATCATACTATACACAAGAAATGTCTTACTGCAGTTCCAGGCTCCAGCAGGCTTACAGATCAGACCCATTATGTACTCTGCATATTAAATAGTGCATACAACACACTTAGGCCCAGTTTAGATCCAGAAAATTTTGCAAAAGAACAGTAGATTCCCCGTCACATCAAATCTTTGGACGCATGCATGAAGTATTAAATATAGATAAAAAATAAAACTAATTACACAGTTTAGACAAAATGGACGAGACGAATCTTTTAAGCCTAATTAGACCATGATTGGACACTAATTGCCAAATAACAACGAAAATGCTACAGTTGTATTTTGCCAAAAAATTTGCCAACTAAACAAGGCCTTAGCATTATCTTACGGTCAATTGACAATCATCCTAAATAGAATCAACTGCCGGTACCATCTAACTATGAACATCTAGGCATATAAAAAAGATAAATAAAAGAAGCATGCCCCCAAACCTGTACCTTGAGTTCTGTAACCAACAAATCCCATCAAATGAAATGGTTCAAGATTCTAAAATAACATAGTGCAAACTAAAACTAACTATGCAATGAATGGCATCTGCAGATAACATTGATCTCTGCTACATTGATCTTCTCTAAGCCATAGATTCTAGAAGTGGATTGGCCTATCCCAAGTACCATACAACTTGAGAAGGGTGGCACCCGTACGCTGAAACTCCGCCCACTCCTCGGTCATGCTGATCTGGTACACGAATGCCGGCTTTGCCATCGCTGGCCAGCCTGGGTGGTGGCCGGTGGGCTGTGGTGGCCGTCGTGGACTCGTGGTGGCTGGTGGCCTACCCTTCGGCATCTGCGCCCCCAGCACAACCAATCCCCCATCTTGAGCTCATCAGATTCGGACGGGGATGCGAACAGCGACACGAGGACCCGTGCGACGGCGCACAAACGTACACGTGGGCGGCGGTGGAGTGGATGTCAATGAGCACACAACCCTATCCCTACAGACGAGCGCTGTAACCAACCCGTGTGCGGAGAGAACCGGTGGCCTACGGCCTGGTGCCCTGACCGGTCGTGCGAGGACAGCCGCAGCCGACACCACGCCTTTCGCAGTGTCGCCGCCGCTGCCTCTGTCGTGCGCAACCTTCGCCGTTGTAGGCACGAGTCCATCAACTCCGAAGCCTTCGGCCAGCCACGGGGTGACACCAGTGGGGAAGAACTTGCGGTGCGGCGGCCCTTCCAGGGGAATCCTAGCCATGGGATCCACCGCTCCTCCTACTCGTCCGCGCCGCTGCCGCGCGCACAGGATTCTACCCGCTTCGAGGAGGAGCGCCTCGTGGCAGCAAGAGAGAGGAGGAGGTTTAGGGGAGGAGGAGGAGCGGGTATGATGGTGACGAACGGGAGGCGGAGATCTGCATCAGGGCAGAGAGATACGTGAACAGATGGTGTTTCATTTTTTTGGGAAAAAAAGAAAGACAGCTGAAGGAGGATCGAACCGTGGTCGTAGGGTAGCATGCGTCGGGAGCTGGGCGCGGGCGTGGGAGACGGGAGGAGGAGGTTGATACACACGATCTCAACCGTTGGATATGAGTGAGTAAGGAGAGAGAAACCTTACCAGTAAATCTAGATTGTTCATTTTTAAGGTGTTGTTTTCCTAGGTACAAATTTCTGGATGCATAAAGAAGGGGCTTCTCAGCGGAGGAACTTTATTGGTGTGGATCTAGGAAAGAAATTGTTGGTGAATTAGTAGGGTAGATTATATACTTAGTATAGTTAGTTTACCATTGTGTTTATGCGTAAGTTCATATAGCATTCACCCTAATGTACATAGGGTGGGTGGTAGAGACCATGTAAGCATGGTGCTTATATGCTATTTACCTATGAATACACTCTATATTCTAGGTCATGTGGTAGATCACAGATGTGACACTCCCATTGAGTCCTTTGTAGTCCACTCCCCGAGTATAGGTTGTGGAAGTAGGGCCCAGTTATGAAGGAAGGGAGAGGTTTCTATACTCAAACTTCCCTAAGTAATGCCCCTTATGTGTGGATATAATGATGATCTTAGCCATGATTACTAGGTGTAATTACATTAATCAACGTATGCTTTGACTTGTAATTAGGAATGACTTAGGAATTATTCCTCTAATATTCTAACTTGACCATGCTATTGCCATAGATAGGAATGCTCCGAGTGATTTACTTATTATAATGCTTGATCGATGCCTATCTTATACATCTTATTTTGTGACTTACCCCTGTTATAAGTAGAGTGATTGGTTATGGTTTATTTCTCCATCAATATTATAAGTTATCATTACATGTTCAAAGCTACACCTTCCCTATGGAAAAATATAAATATGATACCTGGTATACTCTTGGGTGAAGTGCTACAATGGTATAATTATCTATCTGCTTGCAGAATCTTTTCATTCATACCTTTATATTCTTTCTAGTCACATAAAATGATAAACAACTACTTAGTATTATTCTTGTAGCAATGATAGATAGTACCAACAAACATTTCTGGCACCATCATTGGGGATGACAACCTAGTTTAGTAATGCTAGAGGTATAGGTAATTAATAGGTGACTACTAAAACAAGTGAGGAGTTAATAAATACCAGCAAGCGTTTCTAGTGCCACTGCCAGGGAAGGTAGCTAGCACAGGAAGTATTGATAAACTTATATTAATTGATGTGATTAAAATAACCATTGACCTCTACTCTAACAGGCTTACCCTTGTTTTGTCTACTTGTGTATCTTATGCAGGGTAATGTATGATTAGTTTTAACCTGCCGACAAACTTCATTGATGATCCAGAAGCGCTACTATTGACGGTGGATAACATCAACAATTTATAGTTGAATAAACATGAGAAATGGTATAAATGAGAGAATATACATAGGTCTAGGGTTTAAACTAACAAATTTCATGAGTTTTGGTGAATCTCTATTCTCTGCAGGATTATTCCAGAAAACCACCAAGAGGGACCTATTTGTCAAAGGAAAATTAAGAATTAAAATACGGCATATACGTGAGAAGACTCTAAAAGACATGAGAAGACACCGGAACGAAGCGGGGGGCGAGGGGCTGCTAGTGGGGGATTCCTCCACGAGCTTCTAGAGTATTCTTCCACCGCCTCCTAGGATGCATCTTCACCGTACCACAAGTAGGTTTGATCCAAGGGGTCACGTTGGACCCCCTAGACTATATAAAGAGACCCTAGCCCCCCCCTGAGGTCATCAAGTCGTCAAGTCATTTGGAGATAAGCCATCTAGAGCTAGAAACCCTAATTCCTCAGAGTTCCTCTAGTTCTAGAGCTTTAGCAAGTTAGATTAGGTCTACAGGGAGGCAAGTAGATTACAAGCTTGGATTCCTGATGTTGGCAAGAGCGTGGTTCGGTATAATTCTTTGTACCCCTCTCTCATTATATTCTCCACCATTTTTGTGTGCTTGCTACAATGTTTATGTCAACATTAATCTTTATCTTTTATATGTTCTTGATTGCAATGTTCATTGTTTACTTTGGTTATATGTCTAGTATAGTTAGTTTATTATTAAGTTCATGCATATGTTCATATAGTGCCCCTCCTAATATGTAGGATCCATGGGTGGGTGGTAGGCATTATGTAAGCGTGGTGCTTAGATATTGTTTATCTATGAATGCCCCCTACACGCTGGGATGTGTGGTAGATCACGGGTGTGACAGGCCTATTGAGTCCTATGTAGTCCACCCCCCGTGTGTAGGACTTGTAGAACCTAGTCTTGAAGGAGGGGAGGACAATGTTTCTGATTCTCTCTAGTTGATGTTCCTTATGTGTGGATGCGACAGTAACATTAATGATGACTACTAGATGTAATTGCACTAATTGAAGCATTCATCGACTTGTAGTTATAGAATGACTTAGGAATTATTCCTCTAATATTCTGATTGGACTAATGCTATTACCATAGTTAGAGTGCTTTGAGTAATTATTTATTTATCATGATGCTTGATCAGTACTTATCATATATATCTATATTAATCTTGTGACTTACCCTTGTTTTGAGTAGAGCATGTGATATTAGTTCATTCTCTCATGCATAATCATAAATTATCAATACTATATGCATAGTCATACCTTCCTAGTGGTAAAATTATAAATCAACAACCTAGTAATACTCTAGGTAAAATGCTACAATGATATAATTATTTGTTCGCTTGTAGAATTCTTTTCAGCAATAAAGGCCAAACTACCAAGGTAACTTCTAAGGTAATAATTACAATAATTTCAATTAACCACCCTTGAGAAATTTGGCTGCTGGCCAATCAAGATTGTTAGATTAGATGTCTAAAAAGATAGCTTCTAATGACAAAACTCTAGAGAACATAAATACTAGAATGGATACCTTTGCTTCTGCTATTAAGAACCAGCATAGCTTTAATAAAATGATAGAATCACAAATAGCTCAGCTGGCAGCTGTTGTTCCTCCATAAGATAAAGGTAAGATTCTAGGGTAGCCGAAAGATTTAGAAATTGTAAATCTTGTCGATATTCACAATGTAGCTTATTACTACGCTCAACATCGGAAGCGAAGTGGATTGATTATTCACTTCTCGACAAGAAAGGTGATCCAGGGAGACCTATCATTCCTATCTCCATACGATGTCACACTTTCTAGGAAGCTATCTGTGATTTCGCCGCAAGTGTCAACATCATGCCCAAGCTAATATATGATAAGATTTTAGGAGATCCTTTGTTGTACACAAATATGTGTTTGCAGCTTGCAAATCAGACACTGTGCTACCCTAAGCGAGTTCTTGAAGATGCTATCATTCGAATGGGACAATCATATGTTCTGGTAGACTTTGTGGTCATAGAAATAGAAGGGGATAAGAGAGTCGCTGTTGACCAAGAAGAAGAAGAACAATAGAAACTGGAAGAAGAATAAGGCTAGCCATGCATAGGAAGAGACTGTCAAGATGATCAACACAATCAGATCTGAGTATGACCACCTGCTCACTCCACCATTCCTAGTCAAGAAAGATGATCCTAGAGTACGAACAATTGAATGCACAATCAATTAGAGAATCTTCCAAAAGACCTTCTGCGATATTGGATCGGGTGTCAATATAATGTCAAAGGTAACATATAAATATTTATTTGGTAAGGAACCCTTGTATCCTACATATATGCAGTTGCAAATGGCTATGGCAGAATCTCCTAAATAATATGGCCCATATGCACATGTCCTTGTCTCAAAGACCTCTAACGGCTATGCATGTTGTAACACCCTAAAATTTGCTTCTTTGGAAATAGAGCTAAAATGAGTTAATTTTGAATTTTTGTGCTCATGAAAACATAGGGAAATAATATTTTTCACTAAATTGAAATTTATCATAAGGTTTAGCAACTTGTTGATGCATTCATGCTGATGCATTTGTGTTTTTGTATTGCTTGGTTTTGACCAAAGATCAAAATAAATTCAAGTTGTTCTTTCAAAATGCGTTTAGGTCGATTTTCCTTTCCCGATATACATATATCATTTTTCTACAATCAAATTCCTTGTTTCTCATCCGTCAATCAACCTCTACAAACTTCTCGAGAATTTTTCTGACTTTTTCTGTAGCTTGTTTCCACTTGTCTGTGAGCATAATCTAATTTTTAGATGCTCCAAATTATCTTATCATGAGCTCAAAATACTTTATTTGGGTTCCTCATGTTCCATAATG
This sequence comes from Saccharum officinarum, assembly GCA_020631735.1. Lineage (NCBI taxonomy): Eukaryota > Viridiplantae > Streptophyta > Magnoliopsida > Poales > Poaceae > Saccharum > Saccharum officinarum. The sequence goes on along the minus strand of CM036165.1, from coordinate 6,936,078 downwards.
TCTCTGGGAATTTTTCCTGAATTTTCAGAGCTTTCGGAGTATTTTTCGCGGCTTAAATAATAATTCTGGACTTTTCTAGAATTATTTTATCCATGAAAATAATTAATTCCGAAAATAATAAATCTCTCATTTTCCCCAACGCTCAAAGCCCATGTGCAATAATCTTAATAAATCTCAAAGGCCCATACATTTATTTACTAATGGGCTTAAATGATTACTTGGGCCAATTAGCGGAGGTGGATGGTGCAACGTCAATTAGCATCATATCGCTAGTTGATATGGAGGTGGAGAGTTTTCCTCCCTATATATATGTACCTACCCCTTGGGCAAAGCACACCAAAACTACCATAAGAGGAGCCCCTAGTTTAGGAAATCTCTCGTGTAGTAAATTATATTTTTTTCCTCTTTCTCTCGCCGTTGCCGACGCTGTCGTCGCCGCCGCGCTGCCTAGCCCGGCCATATTCTCCTCGGCAACAAGTAAGTCCGCCGCTATTCCTGTATTCTTGGAAAATAAACCCGCAGTCCAAAATATGTTTACAGATTTTGTTTTCTTCATTTGAAAGCGTATTTTGTTTCGGTTAAGAATAAATTACGTTTTCAACTATTTATAGAATTGCCAGTGATTTTGTTTTAGCCATAACTTCTCCGTTTTAACTCTGATTTGATCCGTTCAACTTGTGTTAGGTTCGTAATTTCATAATCTACATGTTAATACTACTGTTAAGTAGGTTTTCAGCTTTTAAAATTCGTGATTAGATTTAATCTATTATTTTAATAGAGGAAATCTTGTTTATTTCATATCTTCTACGTTTCAACTCTTTTTGAGCCATTCAAGTTGCGTTAGATTCATAGCAACGAGATCTACGCATTTGTAACAGTGTTTATCATGTCACTAATATTGGAATTTCATGGTTTGAATCATATCTTAAATAACAATTATGCAACTGGGTTTTGTAAATAAAATATGATTTGTTTTACTTTAGTTTTATAATTCGAATCTAAATTTGACTTAAATTATAATCTCTATAAAATATCTTATATATGTTTTTATACCATTAAGATACATGAAGCTAATAGTTTTATGGGTAAATTTATTGGTAGTTGTACCTTTTCAACCGTAGCTCCGATTAGCGTGTTTTCATGACTTTGTGTTCGTAGCGATGTGTAGAATCATGTTTCAAACTCTTTTACTTATTTTTGTATGATTGGTGTACTGTTCTAATATAGATCTATTATTTGCTTAGTGTATGATTGTATGGATGCTTGTGTGGTGCTATATGGTTCAATCAATCGGTGAGGTTTACGTGGTGATTAAGAAGCTATTCTATGAAGACTAGAAGCTGAGAATTAGAAGCAGAAGATTGAAAGCTGAATACTAAAGGCTTTCGAGCATATTGCTTTGGGCGAAAAGCAAGTTAAGGCAAGTATAGCATGGGATCATCCTTGTTTCCTATTCACCTTTAATATACTTAATTCATGTGCATGTGTCTACCTTGTTACCCCTAAGGATATCATAGCTTTTGTATCTTGTACCTTGACACCGGTGGAACATTGCATTGGGTAGTATTTTATGCTAGTGCTCAAGATAAATAACCATGATCTGTAACTTGACTAATGGTATATGCAATAAACATTTAAAAGATGTTTTAAAGCAACATGACTCAAGAGGGCTAGAGCAAATTGGGTTGTTTTTATGGTGCTCCAGTTTCTTTCCTTAAGGACTTATCAGTAAGCGAACATCCGGGACTTACAGTACAACTGTGAGGGCTATAATGGCTCTGGCTTTAGTCAAGTATGAGGACCTTTTCTAGCTTGTTAGTGGTATTCCTTTTTAGCGTAAGAATGGCTTGACGAATCAAATATAGTGCGGCCTCTGTCCTTATGAGTATAGGCTGCGTGTTATTGTGCCATTTGGAAGGGGAGCTCTACATCTGTTTGCCGAGTGAAATCTAATGGCCCTAACTTGTTAGACGAACCTTTGAAAGACTTCATAGTGAACCCTGCCGACCTTCCTTGGAAGTGGGTCAAGAGATTAGCTACCTCGGGCGAAAGGGTAAATCACGACTCACAGTGAAAGTGTATAACCTCTGCAGAGTGTAAAACTGGTATATCAGCCGTGCTCACGGTCACGAGTAGCCTTGGACCCTTACAGAATAAATGATGAACACTGATGATAATGTTAATACTAATGATGTTGATGCTCACTAATGATTATTGTTTCTTGCTATACATTATTCTCGTTTACATGATCATGAGGTTAATTAGGCTTATGGTAAACTTGTTGCTACTCAATTGCTAAAAGATGACTCAATAAAAGTTATCGCAATAAACCAGTGTCGACTTTTGAGCCTCATGAACCCTATGATATATTTGCTGAGTTCGACATGGACTCACTCTTGCTATTTCCCACATCTCAGGAAGGGTACTAGACTGCTAGATTCTGGAATTGTTAGGCTTGTGATCAACCAGTCAGTTTGTTCCTGGAGTGAAGTCTGCACCCGGTGTTTGGAGTTGTCTTTCCGCTGTGTTGCTCTTTAAGGTATATTTTATACTATTGAGTTATGTATATTAAGCATTTATCTCTTGATATTACACTTATCTACGGCTATATGTGAGATTTGACTTCTTTATTTTACATATAGTGTATGTCTGGTTTTGTCCTTAAAATCGGGTGTGACACATGTGTACCATAGAACTTAAGAAGTCTGTCGGGTGTCCTCGGGAGACCCAAATCATCCACGATCTTCCGAGCAAGATCACATTCTAGAGGCATTGCAATATTACAACAGTTTATATAATAAATTACATCAAAGTAAAAGTGCGGAAGTCTTACATATCATAATTTACAAACCATTTCTTCCAAACCTTATAAACCTGAAGTTTAGTTATTACAACCATAGTAGTGGAGTAACATTAGTAACTTTATTACAGATCACGAAAATGGAGTGCTCTGCCCAAGAGCCAAACATACTACCCATCGCCGCTTATAGGAAAGACGATCATGCAGCAGGGTTCAAAACACACCTGCTCATGAGACGCACCTACAACAAGGGTTTAACAAACCCTAAGTACAAAAGTACTCAACAAGACTTAACCGATGAAAAGAGTGAGAGACTCAGGAATGCAGGCTCAGGGAAATCAAGGTGAGGTTGTAGCAAGAATCAAAGTTCTTTTGCATAAAAGCTACTAATAGTGAGTCCTTAACATCAATATTTTAACTCATCGTTAGTCATTAACAGAATGTAAGTGATCCTAGTCTAGATTAGGTAACTCATACAACTTCTTTCTTAATCTTTGACCAAAGTTCCACTTGTTATCTACGATGATGAACAGAGAATCGAGTCTCCATACCCGAGGAGCAACGACGATTCGAATCGATTATACCCAGCTGGGGATCCCTAACCACACGACATATGTAGGTCTCTACCTACATATACCAACATTCACCCGGATCCTCCAAAATGTGACCGGGTCCAGCGCCACCCGAGAATATAGTACACCTCCAATTCAGCCTTTGGCCACGAGGGTACACACTACTCTCGCCATCTCTCCACTCCTAGTGTGCGGTTAGCCGTTCACATGATGGAATTATCGAGGTCTTAGGCTTACTAGAGCATGTGGTCAGTTGCAAAGTCTCGACGCACACAATTCAATCAATGGTACGGTCCTTAATCGACATAGGTGGAAACACTACATTAAGACTCTTTCCCTATGCAAGTTACCCGTCCGGCCCCAATTCATTATCATGTCGCATTATCCCACAAGTGATGCCACTTTAACCATTTGGAAATATTTCCCTATTAAAGCCTATCTCATTAAGCAAGATTAAGCCTAACTAAGCCTTTTCAAATAAAATTAGGTATCAAGGATAATATTAAGTAATCAAGGTTAGTAATTCATCAATTAGGATATCACTCAACTCCTAACACCTAATGCAACAAATCATAAACATAAGTGATGTAAACTTTGTAAAACTCAAGGTAGGGTTAAATGCATCCGGGGCTTGCCTTGGTCGATGGAGATTTTAGGTTCGGGATCAGTCCCACAGATATCGAACCCAATCTCCATTGGTGACTGTCCTTCCTTAGGGAATGGTTCGACAACGTTTACCTCCTCGTTCACGGGGACTACACGAGATGACAATGTATGCTCAACATGATGAAGTACGAAACATGATGCTTGATGGATGCATAACAAGATTAAGAACTTGAGTACAACTTTCCTTTACAGTAAAGTTGCAAGCCAACAAAGCCTAAGCTAACCCTAGCCTAGGGTTTCATTAGGTTAACTACTTTGTAAGTGACTTTCCTTAAGCACATGAAATAATATTAATTAAGCCCTAATAATATGATTAAGAGAGCTCAAAAAATTAATTAAAGGTGCCAAAGGTCATTAAGAGTTAATGACCTAGGGTCAACACACAATCATAAAATCAAACAACCCTAAAATGATTAAATAGGATTAAGGGTTAATTGATTATTTAATTAAGCATAAAATTAAGTATAAAATCAACTTTGTCCAAATGAGCCCAAAATTTTTATGAAGGTTGGTTACATCATGAAATAGTGGCAAAACAAATTTCATAATTTTTGGACCAATATTTAAGCCTAGAAAAATAATATAAATTACATTTATTAATTAAAAGGCATAATTAAATCACATACAAAAAGTACAAGTGTTATATTTTTCCTAGGTAGTACACATCACAGAGAGGCTACACAAAAACTTTTAGAATTTTTGGAGCTCTAAACATTTTTCTATGAAATAAACAAAATTTAGCACTATTCACTTATCAGAAAAAGGAAAAATCCATTTCTTTTACTCTGGCCCAACCTGGCCCAACCGGCCCGCGCTACACACATGTGCGCACCCCTCTCTCCTCCTTTCCCCCTCGGCCCACTCCCCACTCGACTGGCCCAACCAAGCTAGGCCGGCCCAGCAAGCCGAGCAGGACCACCCTGCCTGTCGGCCATGGTGTCGCGGTGGCCGACCGACCATGCTTCGCCGGCGGTGAGGTCCTAGGTGGTGGTCACGACATCAACGCAATCTACGCGACCCCGCGAACCCTCTGAACTAGCTAACATGATGACAGGGCGGTGGCAACAAGCTCACCAAATTGAGGGTGCGGTTAGCACCAGCAGCTCACCCCAATCCCGACAATGTGCTTGGCTGACGCGGAGGAGCATCGGAGGCGGCTGGGCACGGTGAGGGTGGTGGCGGTGGCGATCTAACCGGCATGGAGGAGGAACACGTGGCCACGGTGACTCGGACGTGGCGAGACGCTGCAGTTAGGTCAGGCGAGTGTGCGATGACGTGGCTGAGCTTGGTGCAAGAGGAATTGGCAGATAGGGAAGCAGCGAGGGTGAATTGGAGCTTCGAGCTCCGGCGGTGATGGTGGAAACGAGCAGAGGAAGGAGAAAACGGCCGGCTCTGGTATGTTGAAGGCGAGGGCGAGCGGCTTCAGGAGCGCTAGCAGTAGCTTGTGACACGGCGAGGCAGCTGCTGTGTGGCCATGCGAGAGCAAACGATGGAAGCAGGAGGTGGTGGCGGTGCCCCGGTGAAGCATGCAGAGAAGAAGGTGAAGAAGAAAACGAAATGTTGCAATGTTGCATCACCATGTTTTAGCCTTTTCTTGCTTCCTTTTCTCCCATAAATTCTAAAGAACTTGAAAAACTCTAAATACAAAAGTTGCTCAAAAAGAGAAGAGCTACAACTTTCATGTTTTGACCTTTCTTAAAGTCTACTTAGATTTTGAAATGTGAATTTAAAAACAAAAGGGGACATTTTCTAAATTTTGGTAAATTCAAAATTACTTTAAATTTTTCATGGAAACTTTAAAAACTCAAAACACCAAAGTTGTACATCTTGACAAGACCTACAACTTTGCTTTTTAAACCATTTTCAAATTCTACCTCCATTTTGAAATTTGAATAGGGAAATGAAAAGGGGTCAAATTTGAGGTTTGAATCTTTTCAAAATTACTCCAAATTTCATACTAAAACTTTGAAAACTCCAAAAACCAAAGTTGTACAACTTGACAAGATCTACAACTTTGCTTTTTGGCTCACCCCCAAATTTTGCTTAGATTTTGAATTACACAAAAAGGGGTAAAATAGGGGTTTCCGAAAATCAGGGTTTTGAATCTTTTTTAAACTTGATTTGGTTTCTACATTAATTGATGATTAATTAGTGATCACAACTATCATCCAAATATACCATTGAGTCAAATCACACTTGACCTTTCTAATGCCACATTTGTTTGAACCAAATTTGAATTATAAATTCATTTCAATAAACCTCAAATTTGAATTCGAATTTGAATTGGAAAACCTTGGACAAGTTTTGGAATCCAAATTCAAATCCAGACTTGAAGATCATTTTCAAGGGTTGCACTTGAGTTTATCCCCTACACTTAACACTAGTGTAAAGCACCGCTTACACCTCAAAGTATGTAGGGCATAAATCAAGTATTTGAGATGACATTCAAAATTAGGGTTTTTGGGTTCAAATCAAACTTCATCACAAAAGCTCAATCAACCTAGAAAATGTAAACTTGTTTTAGTTGATGCACATCAGGGTTGACTAAACTTGAATGCTTTGCAATGCATATGATGATATGGTCAATTTTAGTTACCATAACACCAAGGGTGTTACAATGGCAGACCAATCAATTCAATTTTCGGAGGGCATAGCGAAGGACATCCTAGTACAAATTCAAGATCGCTATGTTCCGTCTAATTTCATGCTCCTGGACATGGGAGCAAAAGATGAAGAGACCCCCATCATCTCGGGAAGATCATTCCTCAACACCACCAATGCCATCATCTGCATTGGATCTGGACATGTCCACTTCCAGTTTCTAGATGGAAAGGTACGCTGTCTATCACACCTGGTTTTAAGGACAAAACTAGACATACACTATATGTGAAATAAAGAAGTCAAATCTCATATATAACCACAGATAAGTGTAATATCAAGAGACAAATGCTTAATAAACATAACGCAATAGTATAAGATATAACCTTAGAGAGCAACACAGCGGCAAGACAACTCCGAACACCGGGCATAGACTTCACTCTAGGAACAAACTGATCGGTTGATCACAAGTCTAAACTTCTCCTGAGGTGTGAGAAATAGCAAGAGTGAGTCCATGTCGAACTCAACAAATATATCATAGGGTTCATGAAGCTCAAAAGTTGACACTGGTTTACTGCGATAGCTTTTAGTGAGTCACCTTTTTAGCATTTGAGTAGCAACAAGTTTAACATAAGCCCAAATAACCTCATGATCATGTAAACGAGAATAATGTATAGCATGAAACAATAATCATTAGTGAGCAACAACATCATCAGTATTAACATTATCATCAGTGTCCATCATTTATTCTGTAAGGGTCCAAGGCCACTCGTGATCGTGAGCACAGCTGTTATAACAGTTTTACACTCTGCAGATGTTGTACACTTTCACTGTGAGTCATGATTTACCCTTTCGCCCGAGGTAGCTAATCTCTTGACCCACTTCCAAGGAAGGTCGGCAGGGTTCACTATGAAGTCTTTTAAAGGTTCGTCTAACAAGTTAGGGCCATTAGATTCATTCGGCAAACAGATGTAGAGCCCCCCTTCCAAATGGCACAATGACACGTAGCCTATACACATAAGGACAGAGGTCGCACTATACCTGATTCATCAAGCCATTCTTACGCCATGGAGGTTACCACTAACAAGCTAGAAAAGTTCCTCATACTTGACAAAAGCCAGAGCCATATAGCCCTCATAGTTGTACTATAAGTCCCAGATGTTCGCTTACAGATAAGTCCTTAAGGAGAGAAACTAGAGCACCATAAAAACAACCTAATATGTTCTAGCCCTCTTGAGCCATGTTGCTTTAAAAACATCTTTTAAACATTTATTGCATATACCATTAGTCAAGTTATAGATCATGGTTATTTATCTTGAGCACTAGCACAAATACTACCCAAAATAATGTCCCATGGGTGTCAAGGTACTAGATACAAAAGCTAGGATATCCTTAGTTGTAACACCCTAAAATTTTGAAAAGAAGAAAAATAGGAAAAATATGATTTTTGTATATTTTTGTGAGCATGAAAATTTAGAATGATAATAATTTTTATAAATTTAAAATTTAATATAAGGGTAGGAACATGATTGAGCATTCATGCTGTTGCATTTGGGATTTTGTGATGAGTGCTTTAAATCAAATTCAAATTGGATTTGAAAATTCTTTGAAATTTGATTTTGAAAAATTAGAAAAAGAAAAAGAAAAGGAAATTCATCTTCACTCGGAATTTGGCCCGCCAGCGCGCCTCGGCCTGTCTCCTGAGCGCGGCCCGCTTCCTCCTCCCGCGCCCTGCTCCCGCGTGGGCCAAGCCCAACAGGTCGGCCGTTGGCCCAGTACCACGCGATCGTGCCTTCCTTCTTCTGGGTGTCGCTGATAGCGTGGACCCGCATGTCAGGCGCCTTCTTCCCCAAGCCGCCGCCGGATCTCCCCTTTCCTTCTTTGCCAATGCCAAATCCAAGGCTCAATCTCCCCTTTCCATTTTTCATGATGCCTTCGGGCTATATAAGCCGGAACCCCGCGTCTCCCCGCTCCTCATTGAGCCCCTAAAACCCTAGCCTCGACGTCCCGGGAGAGCCACCATCGAAGCTCCGCCTCCACCGCCGCCATCCCGAGCTAGCCACCACCCTCAGCTCGTCCTCCGGTCTTGTTTTCGCGCGGGGTAAGATCGTCGTGAGCTACTCGTTCTTTTGGTGTCTTCGGTTTGGCGAACGGTGCTCGGTAGGGCCGTCTTCTCAAGCTCCGGCGAGCTCGGGCTGTTTCCGGCCATGGCGCCGCCGCGGAGAAGGCCGTCGGGCCCGATTCCGGCCGGAGCGCCGCCGGCCTCCTTCCCCGATCTGATCTGGACCGTTCATTTTAAATCGGACGGCCGTTATTTAAAGATACCGGTTCGGCCGACAAATTTGCTAAAGAGCCCCTGAAGTTTTTAAGTTCTTAACCCGCGATCCAAAGCGTAAACCGGAAAATACGTTTTGATTAATTGAAAACATAATTCGTTTTGGTAATTGAAAAATACACTTTCTAATATTTACAGTTTTGCCACTGAGTTTGTTTTAGTTATAAATTATCCGTTTTAACTCCGATTTGACCCGTTTAAATTGCGTTAGATTCGTATTTGCGAGCTCTACATGATTATAGAACTGTATAGTAGGTTTGAGATAATTTATTTTTGAGTTTATATTAAAGTAATTATTTATCTATAGGAAATCTTAGAAAACTCATAACTTTTACGTTTTAAATCCAAATTTCGTGATCTTTATGTCTATGTGATCGTAGTAACGTGTAAAAGAGTTTTACAAACTTGTTATACTGTTAGTGTTACTATTGGTTAGGTTTTCTATTTTTAAGTTCCGATGTGAGATTTAATCTATTACTTTAATAAAGTAAATCTTGTTTAAATCATATCTTCTACGTTTTAGATCCGTTTTAGCTCATTTGAGTTGCGTTAGATTCATAGCAACGAGATCTACGCGTTAGTGATAGTGTTTACCATATTATTAATTCTGAAATTTTATTGTTTAAATCATATCTTGATTAATAATTATGCCACTGGGTTTTGTAAATAAAATATGATTTGTTTTACTTTAGTTTCATAATTTGAATCTAAATTTGACTTAATTCCGTATATAGTATTTATAAAATATTTTATATATGTTATTATATAATTAAAACTCATGAAGCTAATAGTTTTATATTTTCTCCTATGAGCAAATCTTTCGGTAGATGTATCTTTTCAACCGTAGCTCTGATTAGTGTGCTTTTCGCGTCTGTGTATTCGTAGAGAGACGTAGATTCGTTCTACAAACTTTTCATCTTAATTTTATGTTTGGTGTACTGTTCTAATTTAGATCTATTGTTTGCTTCGTGTATGATTGCTCGATGTGTGTGTGGTGATTTATTGATCAAGTCCAGTCGGTGAGATATACGTGGTTATCAAGAAGAAGAAGAAGAACGTTGAAGATTAAAGCTTACCGAAGGATCGGTGTTTAAGGCAAGTATAGCATGGGATCTTCCTTGTTTCCTATTCACCTTTAATATACTTTATTCATGTGCATGTGTCTACCTTGTTACCATTAAGGATATCCTAGTTTTTGTTCCTTGTACCTTGACACCCATGGGACATTGCATTGGGTAGTATTTATGCTAGTGCTCAAGATAAATAACCATGATCTGTAACTTGACTAATGTTATATGCAATAAACGTTTAAATGATGCTTTAAAGCAATATGGCTCAAGAGGGCTAGAGCATATTTGGTTGTTTTTATGGTGCTCTAGTTTCTCTCCATAAGGACTTATCTGTAAGCGAACATCCGGGACTTACAGTACAACTGTGAGTGCTATATGGCTCTGGCTTTAGCTCAGTATGAGGACCTTTTCTAGCTTGCTAGAGGTTACCCTTGTGGCGCAAATGGGGTGAAGCAGACTGTGGATCCCTGCGTGGTGTATCACACGGACTGACTTCGGAAACCTAGCGGCCCTAACTTGTTAGACGAAACTTTGAAAGGCTTCATAGTGAACCCTGCCGACCTTCCTTGGAAGTGGGTCAAGAGATTAGCTACCTCGGGCGAAAGGGTAAATCACGACTCACAGTGAAAGTGTACAACCTCTGCAGAGTGTAAAACTGTTATAACAGCTGTGCTCACGGTCACGAGTGGCCTTGGACCCTTACAGAATAAATGATGAACACTGATGATAATGATAATACTGATGATATTGATGCTCACTAATGATTATTGTTTCTTGCTATACATTATTCTCGTTTACATGATCATGAGGTTATTTGGGATTGTGGTAAACTTGTTGCTACTCAATTGTTAAAGAGATGACTCACTAAAAGCTATTGCAGTAAACCGTGTCAAACTTTTTGAGCTTCATGAACCCTATGTTATATTTGCTGAGTTCGACATGGACTCACTCTTGCTATCTCCCCACATCTCAGGAAGGGTGCCAGACTGTTAGATTCTGGAATTGTTAGGCTTGTGATCAACCAGTTAGTTTGATCCTGGAGTGAAGGTTACACCCGGTGTTCGGAGTTGTCTTTCCGCTGTGTTGCTCTCTAAGGTATATTTTTATACTATTGTGTTATGTATATTAAGCATTTGTCTTTTGATATTCCACTTATCTGTGGCTATATGTGAGATTTGTCGTCTTTATTTCACATATAGTGTATGTCTGGTTTTGTCCTTAAAACCGGGTGTGACAGATTGGTATCAGAGCAATGCTGACTGTAGGACGCAAGCCTAGTTAGAACTGGACGTTTAGCATGTTCTCATTGTTGCCTATTTCTTGCTTCTCTTTAACTTTGTTATTTTCTCAAAGTTATGCTTAATTCTATCCCCGTTCTGTTATAAAAACCTTGTCTCTATTTTGAACCTTTTCTCCTTGTCTATTAGACGGCTCGTGATGAGAAGACTATGGATTTCAGAGGTTAAGAGGACTGAATTGTGTCGCTCTTGCTCACTTTTGACAAGAAACCATTAGCAATGCAAAACCAATTACTAGAAGAAATGGCTCAACATGGGAATTCTCAACGATGCTTATCTCAAGGTCAAGCCAACATATCCAAGGGGTCAGAGAAGATACAAGTAGCAGAAGTTTGGAAGAATATGAAATCCAATAAAGATGTTGATAATAAGGCATGTGGAGAGCAGGAACAATGTCACTGCTGTAAGCATTATGGTTTTCCCTGTCTTCGAAATGAGTCTAATAAGGGGAAAATCAAGGTGGATCCAAATTTTGAGAACAACATGGACAAGAAGAGAAAGGCAATCTAATTAGAACCACTAGTGGAAAGCAATGAGCAAGCGAGTTATACTACATTGTCACATGCAGCCCTGATCCCCTGTCAAACAAATCCAAACCCTGAAGAGTTAGAAGCCCCTCCCGCTAAAACTACTCCCCATGAAGTAGTCATAGATGGATGGACAATTACCTATAAGGAGTATCAACCCCGAAAGGCCAAACAAGCTAGGAAACAAGCCAAAGGGACGAAGGTGAACTTTTATGGCTAGCAAGATAGCAGCATACCAAACAACAGTTCCTTGGAGTATGACATCACAAAAGATCCAGCTAAGAGAAAGTGTTATCATTGCCAGCAGGAAGGACATTATATCAAATCTTGCCCACAGAAGAATCCACAACAGCGAGACCCAGGACAGGATGTCCAAAAGGAGCATGTGCAGGGAAATAAATTAAAGAGAAATTACAATCATGGAAGGTTGAAACATGTGGATATTTTCACCATTCCTGGAGCTAAGGAGGTCGTGTTTGGATCAATTTCAGTAAGTTCAGGAAATGCCAAGGTTTTGTTTGACCCCAGTGCCTCACATTCGTTCATATCTAGACAATATGTAAAAGATCATAACATACTTATGCTTCCAAGGGGAAAAACAGTTATGGTTGAAAGTCCAAGAGGTGAAATAAAGGCAGACCGCGTATGCCCAAAAGTTAGTCTTGACATAAAGGGGGTAAATTTTAAGGTAAACCTCATTGTTTTGGAATTAATGGGCATTGATGTTATCCTTGGAATAGACTGGTTATCTACTTGTAAAGGAGTGATTGAGTATGCCCAATGTTCAGTGTTTCTAACTACACTTTCAGGAGAAAGGATTGAGTATGAGGGTATTAAATCTATACCTGAGGGATACCAGGTTGACCCATCTTAAGATATGAGTTATAAGAATGGTAGATGCAGAGATTCAGATGTCCATATAAAGCAATAAGGAATGTAAGAGACGTTATCTACTCTGGATGCTGCTACAATCACACCATGTTTAAGGAATAGGAGTTATGTCCCGTGTAATAAAACCGTTAGTAGCCAAGTTGAGTCGTCTTAATGTGTGGCTAATGAACATTTAAGTGTTTAGTTGTTTTGTGCTTATGTTTATGCTTGAGTTGGAATTTTGTAATGAGTGAAATGATCTCGTGGGTTTTGACCATGATTTCATTTAGTTTATATGTATAAGGTATAAGGATTAATGAAATAAATAGCTGGGTTTTGTTTATCTCCTGCTTTCTATATCTTGTCTTTCGGAGCAGCCTGTCTTTATCAACTTATATATCTGTTCTTGAAAGACCAAAAATCATGAGAGAATTCTGGACAAGAGTGGACTTCAACATCTATCTCTAAATGCAAGAACCACCCTCATAGTTGTTTTGGTTTGGGAGATACAAAAAGCATAAGGCAATGTATATGTGCTGTCATAAACCTGGAACAGTTTCTGATAAGTACTGTTTTCGACCAAGTTAACTACAGAATCTGGAAGTGTGTTCTATAAGAAAGTTGCAGAGAATTTTATAAGCTTTCCATCGGTGTAAACTACAGTTTCATTGGATTAACAGAATGAGAGTTACAACTGTTTTACTGCACTGCTGATTTTCTGCTCGTGCGAAATTTCAGATTTCTTGTTCTTACCCATGCACAAGAGTATTATTGGGATGTCAGAACACTTTTATGCTAAGTAGCTCATCTAGAAAAGGGTTCAAGCTACCCTATTTAGTGTCTCTTATTTTAAGGGGGGTAGCCAATGTAAAGAAGGATTATTAAGATTGAACTCTTTAGTTGGAAGTATTGGTTAGTCTCCATGATTGAGTTGCCACTCTTGAGCAAAAATGTTCTGTGAACAAGGTTGATAATTTTGGATCCATGGAGACAAGAGTTGTCCTTTTGGATAGTTCATGATTATGATCATCTATACTTGCTCGTGTTGCTGATGTTGGTCACTTGATGACAGGAAGTGTAGTGTCTCATGACTCAGGAGCCCTATATGACGTCTCGCACTGATATGTGGGAAAAGGCTGATGTTTCTGCCATTGAAGGATGTTATGGGTATGATGAAGCCGAGCACTATCAAAACAACAATGTTGAAGAGCAAGTTGGGAGTGAACTAAGTCAGAATCCACAACAACGAAAGCGAAAAAGGAAAGCCCATAAGAAGCCTGCTCAAGGAAGCAAAGCGCAGCAAAACTATGTCAATGGAAGACTGAGCAATGTGGATATGGATAAAATTCATGGAGTTACCAAAGTAGTGGGAGGTTATATTCAAGTAAGCTCAGTACAAGTTTTTGCTTTATTTGACTCTAGTGCTTCGCATTCTTTTATTTCCGCCGACCTGGTAGAGACGTGCAAGATGGTGAAGTGTCCAATGAGGAGGTCTTTGTTAGTTCAAACCCCAGTGGGAGAAATGCAGGCAGATCAGATATGCCCGAATGTCAGTCTTGTCATAAACAAGGAAAACTTCACCGTGACACTCATTGTGTTGGAGTCACTTAAAATTCGCGTGGTTCTTGGTAATGGATGGCTCTGTGCACACAAAGGAGTGATTCATGGTACTCGGTGCACAATGCTCTTAACAACACCGTCAGGGAAAAGAATTGAGTATCAAGGTGGTCGACTCTTACCTGAGGAAGACGAGAATGATCAATTAGAATATAGGTACACCGAGAATAGCAAAGTGGATCATGAGTTTACAGAAGTCATAGCAGAGGAACAAATAACTTTGGAGGAGCTCAATAGGAGAGATGATCATGCTTAGGCAGATTAGTTAGTCAGGATATGAGAAACTGCCTCATGACTCTCAACGAAAGATGTAATTGGTAAAATGAGGATCGAATAAAGACAAAGTGTCATTATCTCTTTTATCATCATCTTCCGAATCTCGAGGACGAGATTCATCTTAAGGGGGGTAGAATTGTAACACCCTAAAAATTTGAAAAGAAGAAAAATAGGAAAAATATGATTTTTGTATATTTTTGTGAGCATGAAAATTTAGAATGATAATAATTTTTATAAATTTAAAATTTAATATAAGGGTAGGAACATGATTGAGCATTCATGCTGTTGCATTTGGGATTTTGTGATGAGTGCTTTAAATCAAATTCAAATTGGATTTGAAAATTCTTTGAAATTTGATTTTGAAAAATTAGAAAAAGAAAAAGAAAAGGAAATTCATCTTCACTCGGAATTTGGCCCGCCAGCGCGCCTCGGCCTGTCTCTTGAGCGCGGCCCGCTTCCTCCTCCCGCGCCCTGCTCCCGCGTGGGCCAAGCCCAACAGGTCGGCCGTTGGCCCAGTACCACGCGATCGTGCCTTCCTTCTTCTGGGTGTCGCTGATAGCGTGGACCCGCATGTCAGGCGCCTTCTTCCCCAAGCCGCCGCCGGATCTCCCCTTTCCTTCTTTGCCAATGCCAAATCCAAGGCTCAATCTCCCCTTTCCATTTTTCATGATGCCTTCGGGCTATATAAGCCGGAACCCCGCGTCTCCCCGCTCCTCATTGAGCCCCTAAAACCCTAGCCTCGACGTCCCGGGAGAGCCACCGTCGAAGCTCCGCCTCCACCGCCGCCATCCCGAGCTAGCCACCACCCTCAGCTCGTCCTCCGGTCTTGTTTTCGCGCGGGGTAAGATCGTCGTGAGCTACTCGTTCTTTTGGTGTCTTCGGTTTGGCGAACGGTGCTCGGTAGGGCCGTCTTCTCAAGCTCCGGCGAGCTCGGGCTGTTTCCGGCCATGGCGCCACCGCGGAGAAGGCCGTCGGGCCCGATTCCGGCCGGAGCGCCGCCGGCCTCCTTCCCCGATCTGATCTGGACCGTTCATTTTAAATCGGACGGCCGTTATTTAAAGATACCGGTTCGGCCGACAAATTTGCTAAAGAGCCCCTGAAGTTTTTAAGTTCTTAACCCGCGATCCAAAGCGTAAACCGGAAAATACGTTTTGATTAATTGAAAACGTAATTCGTTTCGGTAATTGAAAAATACGCTTTCTGATATTTACAGTTTTGCCACTGAGTTTGTTTTAGTTATAAATTATCCGTTTTAACTCCGATTTGACCCGTTTAAATTGCGTTAGATTCGTATTTGCGAGCTCTACATGATTATAGAACTGTACAGTAGGTTTGAGATAATTTATTTTCGAGTTTATATTAAAGTAATTATTTATCTATAGGAAATCTTAGAAAACTCATAACTTTTACGTTTTAAATCCAAATTTCGTGATCTTTATGTCTATGTGATCGTAGTAACGTGTAAAAGAGTTTTACAAACTTGTTATACTGTTAGTGTTACTGTTGGTTAGGTTTTCTATTTTTAAGTTCCGATGTGAGATTTAATCTATTACTTTAATAAAGTAAATCTTGTTTAAATCATATCTTCTACGTTTTAGATCCGTTTTAGCTCATTTGAGTTGCGTTAGATTCATAGCAACGAGATCTACGCGTTAGTGACAGTGTTTACCATATTATTAATTCTGAAATTTTATTGTTTAAATCATATCTTGATTAATAATTATGCCACTGGGTTTTGTAAATAAAATATGATTTGTTTTACTTTAGTTTCATAATTTGAATCTAAATTTGACTTAATTCCGTATATAGTATTTATAAAATATTTTATATATGTTATTATATAATTAAAACTCATGAAGCTAATAGTTTTATATTTTCTCCTATGAGCAAATCTTTCGGTAGATGTATCTTTTCAACCGTAGCTCTGATTAGTGTGCTTTAAGCGTCTGTGTATTCGTAGAGAGACGTAGATTCGTTCTACAAACTTTTCATCTTAATTTTATGTTTGGTGTACTATTCTAATTTAGATCTATTGTTTGCTTTGTGTATGATTGCTCGATGTGTGTGTGGTGATTTATTGATCAAGTCCAGTCGGTGAGATATACGTGGTTATCAAGAAGAAGAAGAAGAACGTTGAAGATTAAGGCTTACCGAAGGATCGGTGTTTAAGGCAAGTATAGCATGGGATCATCCTTGTTTCCTATTCACCTTTAATATACTTTATTCATGTGCATGTGTCTACCTTGTTACCATTAAGGATATCCTAGTTTTTGTATCTTGTACCTTGACACCCATGGGACATTGCATTGGGTAGTATTTATGCTAGTGCTCAAGATAAATAACCATGATCTGTAACTTGACTAATGTTATATGCAATAAACGTTTAAATGATGCTTTAAAGCAATATGGCTCAAGAGGGCTAGAGCATATTTGGTTGTTTTTATGGTGCTCTAGTTTCTCTCCATAAGGACTTATCTGTAAGCGAACATCCGGGACTTACAGTACAACTGTGAGGGCTATATGGCTCTGGCTTTAGCTCAGTATGAGGACCTTTTCTAGCTTGTTAGAGGTTACCCTTGTGGCGCAAATGGGGTGAAGTAGACTGTGGCTCCCTGCGTGGTGTATCACACGGACTGACTTCGGAAACCTAGCGGCCCTAACTTGTTAGACGAAACTTTGAAAGGCTTCATAGTGAACCCTGCCGACCTTCCTTGGAAGTGGGTCAAGAGATTAGCTACCTCGGGCGAAAGGGTAAATCACGACTCACAGTGAAAGTGTACAACCTCTGCAGAGTGTAAAACTGTTATAACAGCCGTGCTCACGGTCACGAGTGGCCTTGGACCCTTACAGAATAAATGATGAACACTGATGATAATGATAATACTGATGATATTGATGCTCACTAATGATTATTGTTTCTTGCTATACATTATTCTCATTTACATGATCATGAGGTTATTTGGGATTGTGGTAAACTTGTTGCTACTCAATTGTTAAAGAGATGACTCACTAAAAGCTATTGCAGTAAACCGTGTCAAACTTTTTGAGCTTCATGAACCCTATGTTATATTTGCTGAGTTCGACATGGACTCACTCTTGCTATCTCCCCACATCTCAGGAAGGGTGCCAGACTGTTAGATTCTGGAATTGTTAGGCTTGTGATCAACCAGTTAGTTTGATCCTGGAGTGAAGGTTACACCCGGTGTTCGGAGTTGTCTTTCCGCTGTGTTGCTCTCTAAGGTATATTTTTATACTATTGTGTTATGTATATTAAGCATTTGTCTTTTGATATTCCACTTATCTATGGCTATATGTGAGATTTGTCGTCTTTATTTCACATATAGTGTATGTCTGGTTTTGTCCTTAAAACCGGGTGTGACATTAGTGGTAACAAGGTAGACACATGTACATGAATTAAGTATATTAAAGGTGAATAGGAAACAAGGATGATCCCAAGCTATACTTGCCTTAAACTCAAATCCTTCTTCAGTCCAAACCATCAAAGAACATTGTTTCTTGTTCACCACGTAAAGCTCACCGACTAGACAAGATCAACAACTGCAACAACATTCATCTAGAAACAATCATGCATAAACAAACAAGGCTATCATTAGAACAGTACACCAACAGTAATAAAATAAGATAAAAAGTCTTTAAAATGAATCTACAACTCGCTAGGATCACACAGACGCGAAGATCACAAAAAACGGAGCTAAAACGACGAAGTTATGAATTTACGAAGATTTCCTAAAGAAAAATAATTACTTTAATTCAAACTCGAAAAATAAAATTTTACAAACCTACTGTACAGTAGTACTACCATGTAGAGCTCGTAAATACGAACCTAACGCAATTTGAACGGATCAAATCGGAGTTAAAACGGAGATTCTACGCATGAATTAACCTAGTGGCAAAAAACTGTAAATAAGTGAAAACATGTTTATGAAGTTACCGCGATCAAAATACGCTTTATGAAAAAGAAAACGTAACTCGGGAATATGCCTTGGACTGCGGGTTCTATAATTAAAATTTATAGGGACTCTTTAGCAAAAATGTCGACCGAACCGGTATCTTTGATCCTCGGCCGTTGGATTTAAAATGGACGGCTCAGATCAGATCGGGGAAGACGAGCGGCGGCGCTCTGGCTGGAACAGTGACCCGAAGGCGGTTTCCGCGGTGGCGCCATGGCCGGAGACGGCTATCTCGCACTACAGAGCATAAGCTCGCGAAAGAAAAACACCAGCGGGTAGAAAACACCAATGCGAACTCACCACGAGTGAAAACGAAGCCAATGATGAACCGAGGGAGGCGTGCGGCATGGAGAGGCGGACGGTGGTGGCGAGGTAGGGCTTCTAGCTCGTGGTGACATCTCGGGAGCGTGGCTGACGCTGCAAAAGTGTTGGATGGAGGCGGTTGTGCGCGGCACCTTTGCTTATATAGCCCGAAGGCGATCCGAGTAAGGAAGGGGGAGATAGGGAGGTGGATTTGGCGTCGGCGATTTTTGGAAAGAGAGATCCGGTGGCAGCGTGGGAAGGAAGAAGGTGCTCCTGACACGTGGGGCCACAGTGTCAGCGACGGGCATGGGGACGCCGGCGTGCGCGCGCGAGCCAGGCCACTGGCTGGGCTCGGCCCAAGCGGAACGCGGGGAGAGGAGAAGAGATGGGCCGCGCGTGGGAGAGGGCAGGCCAAAGCAGCGGGCTACGGCTGAACTGGGCTGGGCCAGGAAGGGATGCTCGGCTGCTGGGCCAAAAACCGAATAGAAGAAGATTTCCTTTTCTTTTTCCTTTTCCAATATTTCAAAGCATTTTCCAAAAAGATTTTAAATTCCCTTTTGAATTTAATTCAAACCACTCAATACAAAAATTCAAATGCAGCAGCATGAATGCTCAAACATGTTCCTAACCTTATATTTGATTTTAAATTAATAAAATTTATTATTCTTCTAAGTTTGTATGCTCACAAAATTGCATAATAAATCATATTCACCTATTTTTAAATCATACCAAATTTTAGGGTGTTATAATTCTACCCCCCTTAAGATGAATCTCGTCCTCGAGATTCAGAAGATAGTGATCCAAGATATATAGAAACTCTGACTATAGATCTTCTTCACTTGATCGAGTAGCCTCATCCTCTTAGCGTCACTCTATTGTTTCTACATACCTTGATAATCTTACTTCTAGTAATTGGCTCACTATTTCTGAGATTTTGATAGGTATTCCTCATCGCCCAAAGGTAACTCTAAACCAATTCTCGGGTAGCTTTCAACTATTAGGCCACTCCTCATTTTCCTAGTTAGCAACCTTAAATGAACTGTTGCGGTGGGGTGCAGACTTACTCTTCACATCAACACTCTTTACACTTCCCATAAAGACCACCTTGCGGTCACTTGTATGATAAACTCTTGTCCCCACTGATCTAAACTGCAATGCGATAACTCTCATCATGTTTAGCTATTTCCCTTTCTAATCCATACTATCCAACCTCCTACTTCATACTTTCACCTTCCAATGAAGCTTCCTTACTTTCTTTGTCTAAAGTAGGTTCTACCACCAACTTTGAAAGCATATGACTATTTATGCTCAGGTTAAGTTGCTCAACACTTAAAAATGATGCTTAGTCCATGGTGTCGTACGAATCTTCTTAGCAAAATTCTCCTAGGCTAAGGGCATCGACAACGACTCTTACTTTGCTTCTCCAAGTGATAGCACCTTCCATGTCAAAATCAATTTCATTCCAACAATAATGTCACTAGCTCAACCTCAATTTATTGATAATGTCCACTAGATTCTTACAATCCACGTTGATGTCACTCTTATGTCCAGATTATAATGCCCCCAATGAACCTCTGATAGTATCCTACCATTTCCATGAATCTCTAAGTCTCACTTACATCCTTTGATTTGGTGGGTTCCATTTAAACACATCATTTACTTTCTGAGTCCTTCATACACCAACCATGAGGGATAACACATCCAAGTGAGGACATTCCTTCTATCAAAACTTGCTTACCATGCTTGGTGCAACATTGAAGTCTTTTGAGTCTTCATAGAACCAACTGTAGGTGTCCAATATCTCCTTCCTATGCCATCAGGGCCAACTTGTCTTGGGTCTATTGAAGGTTGCACTCCCAATTGATGATAGCTCAAAGTGAAGACCAATCTTGATCATTACTCAAGCTCCTTGTAGACGATCCAACAATTATCAATCTTGAGTTGATGATATTTGAGCTTGATGTTGACTTCTCAACCATGGGGTTAACCGATTCTTCCAAGTGAAGAACTAGAAAGTATGAGATCTCCATCTTGCATCTTCTTCAACTTGGCTACCCCCTTAAGAAAAGATAAACTAGGGGAACAACAAAGAATAGCTTGCATCTTCTTTCGAGTGAATTAACCATCATAAAGATCTTCTGATATCCAAGAGAAACTCATGTGCATAGGCGAGAACAAATAATCTGGAATTCCTCGCGAGATGAAAAAAAACAGCAACATAGTAAAACGGGTATAACTCTTGTTCTGTTAATCCCATGGATTTGTAGTTTATACCGTTGGAAAGCTTATAAAATTCCACACAACTTTCTTAGTGAACACTTTTCCAGATTCTAAAGATAAGTTGGTCAAAAACAGTGCATAACAGAAACTGTTCCAGGTCTATGACAGCACAGATACATCATCTTGTGAATTCCATAACTCCCAGACCAAAGCAGATATGAGGTCGATTCTAGCGACAAATGAAATATACAGAAGTCTTCTATTATCCATCAATTTTTCATGACTTTTGGACGTCTAGATTTGGAGATATAACCCGATGAACACCGACTGCTCAGAAAAAAAACAGCATACCGCAGAGACAAGGAAACCAATCCAACTACCTATTCATTAATCCTTATGCCTTAAGATTATGTCTATATGAAATTGTGGGAATACTCCACAAGATCATTGTAATCATTACAAAGATCCAAAACAACCATAAGCACTAAGACAAACCAACCAAACACTTAATGTTCACACTACAAACATTGACTCAACTTGCGATACTATCGTTATCACTGTATTAAGGGTAAAGATCTTAAAGCTCCTCTTTAGATTTCGCAAGAAGGGGATGAGGAATGGTTCTAAAAAACATATCAAATCAAGGAGTGTAGATGGGATCAAAGGCTTAAACACAAGCATCATGGAGAAGATGAATATCGAGGGTGGGGATATAGTGGAGAAGAAATATCAAGGTTTATAGACCAAGGAAGTTATAACAATTTTAAAACCTTAAGACGACTGATTTCTAATTAGGCTTGCGTCCTACAGTCAGCATTGCTTTGATACCACTCTATCACACCCGGTTTTAAGGACAAAACCAGACATACACTATATGTGAAATAAAGAAGTCAAATCTCACATATAGCCACAGATAAGTGTAATATCAAGAGACAAATGCTTAATAAACATAACGCAATAGTATAAGATATAACCTTAGAGAGCAACACAGCGGCAAGACAACTCCGAACACCGGGTGTAGACTTCACTCCAGGAACAAACTGACTAGTTGATCACAAGTCTAAACTTCTCCTGAGGTGTGGGAAATAGCAAGAGTGAGTCCATGTCAAACTCAACAAATATATCATAGGGTTCATGAAGCTCAAAAGTTGACACTGGTTTACTGCGATAGCTTTTAGTGAGTCATCTTTTTAGCAATTAAGTAGCAACAAGTTTACCATAAGCCCAAATAACCTCATGATCATGTAAACGAGAATAATGTATAGCAAGAAACAATAATCATTAGTGAGCATCAACATCATCAGTATTAACATTATCATTAGTGTCCATCATTTATTCTGTAAGGGTCCAAGGCCACTTGTGATCGTGAGCACGACTGTTATAACAGTTTTACACTCTGCAGATGTTGTACACTTTCACTGTGAGTCATGATTTACCCTTTCGCCCGAGGTAGCTAATCTCTTGACCCACTTCCAAGGAAGGTCGGCAGGGTTCACTATGAAGTCTTTCAAAGGTTCGTCTAACAAGTTAGGGCCATTAGATTCACTCGGCAAACATATGTAGAGCCCCCCTTCCAAATGGCACAGTGACGCGTAGCCTATACTCATAAGGATAGAGGTCGCACTATACCCGATTCGTCAAGCCATTCTTACGCCATGATGGTTACCACTAACAAGCTAGAAAAGTTCCTCATACTTGACAAAAGCCAGAGCCATATAGCCCTCACAGTTGTACTATAAGTCCCGGATGTTCACTTACAGATAAGTCCTTAAGGAGAGAAACTAGAGCACCATAAAAACAACCCAATATGCTCTAGCCCTCTTGAGCCATGTTGCTTTAAAACATCTTTTAAACGTTTATTACATATACCATTAGTCAAGTTACAGATCTTGAGCACTAGCATAAATACTACCCAAAACAATGTCCCATGGGTGTCAAGGTACAAGATACAAAAGCTAGGATATCCTTAGTGGTAACAAAGTAGACACATGCACATGAATTAAGTATATTAAAGGTGAATAGGAAAACAGGATGATCTCATGCTATACTTGCCTTAAACTCATATCCTTCTTCAGTCCAAACCTTTAAAGAACGTTGTTTCTTGTTCACCACGTAAAGCTCACCGACTAGACAAGATCAACAACGGCAACAACATTCATCTAGAAACAATCATGCATAAACAAACAAGGCTATCATTAGAACAGTACACCAACAGTAATAAAATAAGATAAAAAGTCTTTAAAATGAATCTACGGCTCGCTAGGATCATACAGATGTGAAGATCATGAAAAACGGAGCTAAAACGATGAAGTTATGAATTTACGAAGGTTTCCTATAGAAAAATAATTACTTTAATTCAAACTCAAAAAATAAAATGTTATAAACCTACTGTATAGTAGTACTAACATGTAGAGCTCGCAAATACGAACCTAACGCAATTTGAATGGATCAAATCGGAGTTAAAACAGAGATTCTACGCATGAATTAACCTAGTGGCAAAACTGTAAATAAGTGAAAACGTATTTCTAAAGTTACCGCGATCAAAATACGCTTTATGAAAAAGAAAATGTAACTCAGGAATACACCTTGGACTGCGGGTTCTATAATTAAAATTTACAGGGACTCTAGCAAAAATGTTGGCCAAAACGGTATCTTTGATCCTCGGCCGTTGGATTTAAAATGGACGGCTCAGATCAGATCGGGGAAGACGAGCAGCGGCGCACTGGCCGGAACAGTGACCTGACGGTGGTTTCCACGGCGGCGCCATGGCCGGAGATGGCTATCTCATGCTACAGAGCATAAGCTCGCGAAAGAAAAACACCAGCGGGTAGAGAACACCAATGCGAACTCACCACAAGCGAAAACGAAGCCGATGATGAACCGAGGGAGGCATGTGGCTTGGAGAGGCGGACGGTGGTGGCGAGGTAGGGCTTCTAGCTCGCGGTGACGTCTCGGGAGCGCGGCTAATGCTACGAAATTGTTGGATGGAGGCGGCTGTGCGCGGCACCCTTGCTTATATAGCCCGAAGGCGATCTGAGTAAGGAAGGGGGAGATAGGGAGGTGGATTCGGCGTCGATGATTTTTGTAAAGAGAGATCCAGCGGCGGCATAGGAAGGAAGAAGGTGCTCCTGACATGTGGGGCTACGGTGGCAGTGATGCGCATGGGGACACCAGCGTGCTCGCGAACCAGGCCGCTGGCTGGGCCCGGCCCAAGTGGAACGCGGGGAGAGGAGAAGAGATGGGCCGCGCGCGGGAGGGGGCAAGCTGAAGCGGCGGGCTGCGGCTGAACTGGGCTGGGCCAGGAAGGGATGCTCGGCTGCTGGGCCAAAAACCGAATAGGAGAAGATTTCCTTTTCTTTTTCCTTTTCCAATATTTCAAAGCATTTTCCAAAAAGATTTTGAATTTCCTTTTGAATTTAATTCAAACCACTCAATACAAAAATTCAAATGCAGCAGCATGAATGCTCAAACATGTTCCTAACCTTATATTTGATTTTAAATTAATAAAATTTATTATTCTTCTAAGTTTGTATGCTCACAAAATTGCATAATAAATCATATTCACCTATTTTTAAATCATACCAAATTTTAGGGTGTTACACTATCGCTTTAATATTTATACTACTCATGAGCAGCCCAAGAATCCTCGCAATAGGAGGAGACGTCGATCCCGCCGTCAAGCAAACCAGCCTCTGAAGGATGGATGGGCAGATTACCTGTAACGCCCTAGAGTCTAAACGGCTCAGATCCACTCTGCACGCTGAATGAACCACACCTACCACCATCCCACTTACGTTTTTGTCCTCTATTCGCGTAAAAGGATTAACCCGGGGATGGTGAGATGGACTTTAGAAGCCTTATATGTTGGTCTATCCCACTCTAAATAACCAAGGTGAGACTAAACTCTCCACAATATCTCATAACATTCACATGGGCC
Organism: Saccharum officinarum; assembly: GCA_020631735.1. Lineage (NCBI taxonomy): Eukaryota > Viridiplantae > Streptophyta > Magnoliopsida > Poales > Poaceae > Saccharum > Saccharum officinarum. The sequence goes on along the minus strand of CM036165.1, from coordinate 6,911,018 downwards.
ACTATGGGCCAAATTCTAAATTGGGCCTGGTGTGACATACACCCCCCTCAAAGAACCCGACGTCCTTGTCGGGACCAACATACCCACAATTTGGCAAACAATAACCAGGAACGTTCCCTCTTAGCACATGCGCCCGTACGCCCAGTGCCGGCACATGTGCCACGCTGTGCACTTGTCACACCCGGTTTTCTAAAGAACAAAACCAGGCTAATCATATGTGTGCCCAGGAAGTCCACACATATGTCAGAATGAAAAAAATATCAGAAACAATGTTATTATATAACGTATACATAGCTATATTAACACTTACATCAGAGTATCACGGAACGGTGACTAAACTTCGGGCTCCATTCTTCTCAGGGACGGCTGACTGGGGGTAACATATGCCTAGCACTTCTACTAGTCTTCTGGAAACTCCACTACACCTTTGTCCTTTTTCCGAGTAGCATCTTACTACACACTGGAGTGTTGGGGAAATAGCAAGAGTGAGTCCATGTCGAACACAACAATTATAACACAGGGTTCATGAGGCTCAAAAAGGCTAGACACTGTTTAACTGCGTTTAGCTTTTAATCATCATATAATTAGCAATTGAGTAGCATCAAGGTAATCCAAATCCCATTAATGAATCAATGATCAATTGTAATAAGGATAATGAATAGCATTAACATGAGCATAATAATAATCAACAATAATTAAGCATGATATAACAATTATGATCAACTATTCCATAAGAATCCCCAAGGCCGCTCGTATCCATGAGCATGGCTAGTATACCAGTTTTAACTCTGCGCAGAGGTGTACACTTTCACTGTGAGTCATGATTTCCAAATGAGTGGGGAGATCAAGCCCAAACACCTGAGAACCATATAAAGCCACTCAAAAGTTCGTCTAACAAGTTAGGGCCATTAGATTCACTCGGCAGGCAGATGTAGAACCCCCTTCCCTGTGGCACAATAACCGCAGCCTATACACACTAGGCCAGGGGCTCGCACTACACCCAACGTGGCAAGCCTTTCTTACGCCATTTAAGGTAACCACTAACAAGCTAGAAAAGGTCTCTTGAACAACTAAAGCCAGAGCCATATAGCCCTCATAGCTGTACTGTATATCCCGGTTATCACTTACAGATAAGTCCTTATGGAGAGAAACCAAAGCATCAAAATAATACACATGCTCTAGCCCCCTTTTAACAGTAATAAAATCATCTTAATAGTTGATTGCTTAATCCATTAATCAAATTACAAGATCATTGTTCTTAGTTTAAGCACTAGCAGTAGCTACCCATATGCATTCCCAAGGTTGACAAGGAATCAAGATAACAATCACTAAGTTATAATCTCTAAGGTTGTCAAGGTAAGCACATGCATGTGTATGACAATTCAATGTATAGGTAACAAGGATAGTCCTGTGTTATACTTGCCTTAATCAAAGCTTTCCTGATGATACTACTGGTCTGGCTCAAAATAATACTCCTGATCGTCAAGAAATTGCTCACCGTCTATACTCGATCATCAATCAACAACACACATGCATCCAATCAAACATACACGAAGCAAACAAAGAGATACAATTAGAACAGTACACCAACAATAACAAAACAGTAATAAAAGTTTATAAAACTCTTCTACACATTACTACGATCACACAGACGCAAAGATCACCAAATTCGGAGTTAAAACGTGAAAATTATGAATTTTCTAAGACTTCCTATAGATAAATAAATACTCAATTATAAACTCGAAAATTAAATTGTCCAAACTGACTGTACAACTACACTAACATGTAGAGCTCGCAAATACGAACCTAACGCAACTTGAACGGATCAAATCGGAGTTAAAACGAAGTTTTTATGACCAAAACAATTCTAGTGGCAAAACTGTAATTTCCTGAAAACGTATTTTTGAATAAACCGGTAGAAAATACGCTTTCAAAACGCGAAAACACATTTTCTGACATACGCTATGGACCGCGGGTTGATTTCTAACAAATCCAGGGGTTCTTTAGAAAAAAGACCAAACGAAGGGGTATCTCGCGATCTAAGCTGTTGGATTAGATTTGGACGGCCGAGATTGATTGAAGGGAGAGAGGAAGGGGATCTCTGGCCAGCTACAGTGCCGAGCATGGTGGAGACATGGCCGGCGGTGAGATATTCACCGGAGTTCACCGTTTTCGGTGTTCCGGCCACCATAGACGACGGAACAAGCGCAAAAAGGAAGAGGAGATCGTTGCGGACTCACCAAGACAGTTTTTGGCAACGGAAATCGGGCACGGGTGGCGCGCGGCTTCCCCCGGTGGACGACGAGCCCCTATTCACGACGGTGCGACACCATGAGCCATCCGAACCAAAATTCGATGAAGAAAAAGATCGAGACGACCTTGGAATCACGACGCGGAGCTTGTCAACAAACTTACAGCGATGATTGGCGCCGGGAATCGCCTCGGCGAGCTCGGCAGCGGCAGCTTGGGTGACGACAGCTAGGGCTAGGCTTTGCAGCGTGGCTCGCTACTAAGATTAGATGGAAGGAGGCGGTGGAGACGGGCCGCTATTTATGAGGGCTAGCCGACGTGCCCTTCAAGCAAGGAAGGGTCGAGGCGGAGGCGGACTCCTCCGACCGGTGGTCGGTTCGGTTACGAGCAAGGGGGAGAAGACAACTCTTACAAGCGGGCCCGACGTGTCATAGAGACAAGAGAGAGGAGGGCGCGGTGGCCTGCGACATCAGCAGCTTGGGCCGGCCCGCAACGCGGCCAGTTAGCTAGCTTCGGCCCAACTCAAGAAAAGCAGGCACAGGCTGGGCCAAGAAGAGAGGAGGGAAGGCCTTCGGGCCAAAACAGAGATGAAGAAGACTTCCATTTTCTTCTTTTTTCTAATTTTCCAAATGCATTTTCAAATAAAATTTTCTAAACCAAATCAAAAATAAAATAAATCCACTACACAAAATACAATAAATGCAACAGCATGAATGCATCACCAAATAGTTTTTTTAAATTTTAATTTCCCATTAAATGTTAGTTAAATTATTTGGAACCCACTAATTCTAAAATTTGAAATTTTTGGGTGTTACCAATTCTACCCCCTTAAAAGAATCTCGTCCTCGAGATTGAACTGCTTACTCAAACAATTGCGGATATGATTTCCTTAATTCATCCTCTCTTTCCCAAGTTGCCTCTACCTCTGAATATCGATTCCACTGCACCTTGCACATTTTAATAACCCGACTTCGAGTAACTCTCTCAGCAGTCTCTAAAATCTTAATCGGAAACTCTTCATATTTAAGATCCTCCTTAACAGTCAACTCTTCTAAAGGTATCTGCTCCTCAGGCACCTGTAAACACTTCTTAAGTTGTGAAACATGGAACACATTATGCACTCCAGATAAATTTTCAGGCAACTCTAATTGATAAGCAACTTCCCCACGTCTAGTAATAACTTTAAATGGTCCAACATACCTTGGTGCTAGTTTACCTTTCATGTTAAACCTCTTCACACTTTTCATAGGTGACACCTTCAAATAGACATAATCACCTACCTCAAAAACTAAATCTCTTCTTCTATTGTCAGCATAACTCTTCTGACGTGACTGTGCTACTCTCAAATTCTCACGAATCACTCGCACTTGATCTTCTGCGTTTCTGAGAACATCTGTACCAAACACTTGAGATTCACCTGTCTGATCCCAAAACAATGGAGTTCTACACTTACGTCCATACAAAGCTTCAAACGGTGCCATCTTAAGACTCTGTTGATAACTATTATTGTAAGAAAATTCTGCATAAGGCAAACTCTTATCCCAACTAGTTCCATATTGCAATGCACAAGCTCTCAACATATCCTCTAATACCTGGTTGGTCCTTTTAGTCTGTCCATCTGTCTGTGGATGATATGCTGTACTAAAATTCAATTTTGTTCCCAATGATTCATGTACAGCTTTTCAAAAGTGCGACGTAAACTATGATCCTTGATCAGATACAATCTTCTTTGGAACTCCATGCAAACATACTATTCTTTCTATATACAAGGTAGCTAATTGTACTCCCGTGTAATTTAGTCTTGACTGGTATAAAATGAGCAACTTTAGTCAATCTATCCACTATCACCCAAATAGAATCATAACCTCTCTGAGTACGCGGTAACCCTACTATAAAGTCCATACCAACTTCCTCCCACTTCCATTCAGGAATCTTCATTGGTTGCACAATCCAGCAGGTCTCTGATGCTCTGCTTTCACCCTCTGACAAGTGTCACACAATGCCACATACTCAACCACATCTCGCTTTAATCCAACCCACCAATATTTCTGTTTAAGATCCAAATACATCTTAGTACTACCAGGATGAATGGAATAAGCTGACTCATGAGCTTCGCGAAGAATTGCCTGTCTAACAGTTTGATCCTCAGGTACACACAGCCTCTTTCCAAACCACAAAATCCCATTATCACCCATTCGAAAACCTTGGTGACTTACCAATCACTATATCTTCTGCTATCTTCTTCAGTTTCTCATCCTTCAACTGACCCTTATAAATTTCTTACTCTAAAGTAGGCTCTATCACTAATTCCATTGTATTAGTAACAATTCCTAAATTCAAGTATTCAAATTTAGCACATAACTCACTAGTCATAGACAGCGTCCGTATCTCATTGGCATAACTTTTCCTACTAAGAGCATCAGCTACTTTATTAGCCTTACCAGGATGATAGTGTATCTCAATATCATAATCCTTAATCAACTCTAACCATCTGCGTTGCCTCAAATTCAGGTCTGACTGAGTGAAAATATACTTTAAACTCTTATGATCAGTGTATATATCACTCTTATGTCCAACCAAATAATGTCTCTAAATCTTTAAAGCATAAACCACAGCTGCTAACTCCAAATCATGTGTAGGATAATTCAACTCATGCTTTCTCAACTGCCTAGATGCATAAGCCACAACTCTGCCTTCTTGCATAAGAACACATCCCAAACCTTGACGAGAAGCTTCACAATAAATAGAAAACTTCTTACTCAAATCTGGTAAAACCAAAACAGGCGCTGTAGTCAACCTCTTCTTCAATTCCTCAAAACTAGCTTGACATTTATCTGACCACACAAACTTGGCATTCTTCTCTAACAGAGATGTCATAGGTTTAGCAAGTTTAGAAAACCCTTCAATGAACCGTCTGTAATATCCAGCTAATCCCAAGAAACTACGAATCTCGCTAACATCAATAGGTGGTTTCCAATTCAATAGATAAGCAAAATCTGATTTCTCTGTGCAAATTCCAATTTCAGTAACTCAGTAAAACTGTCATATCTCGAGCTACAGATGTCCAATTCAGATGATCTTTACATGGTTGGAAAGCTTACAAAATTATCTACAACTTTTATTCACAACACTTTTTCTGAATCTGTCAAATAATTGGCCAAAAACTGAACTTAACCGAAACTGTTTTAGAATTCCAGACTGTGCAGTAACCCCAACTTGAAATAGATATATCTCTTAGCTCTTAATAGATATTAGAGTGATTCTTGCGGGGTTGGAAAGATATAGAAGTCTAATTATTCCCAGTATAATTTCTTAAATTTCCCATTAATGGATTTTAAGTTATTTCTTAAACATCCCAGACTGACCTAAAAATCAGCAAAGGACAGAACTATGTTCACCTCATAACCAACTAATATATTTTGATCAAACTTAATATTCTTAACCATGGAACTTGTAGGCCTGTCTACAAAACTCCAGCACACATTACAAAGATCCAAATCACACATTATCACATTAACAATCCATCAATCACACAATTGTTCACACCACAAACTGACTCTCAAAACAATCCAACTTAAAATTGACTCGCAACTACTATCGTTCTTATTACATAGGGATTTTTCCTATTTCCTAGTTAAGCTTCTAATAAATCTTGGGACGACCTAACTCCGCCCTTAATTGGTCAATCTCCTTATAAGCTTGCTCCTTAAGTTCTTTTTTTCCTTCAGCAACTCTTATGCAATGATGATGCCACAAGCTCAAAACCAACTTTGTAAAGGTGTCCTTTAGACCCTTACGATTCTTGTAGATGGTTCTAACAGGTTACCAACCCTAAGAAAAGATACTTGCGCTCGATAGTGACTTTACAACCATGTAGCTAGCTGATGCTTCCAGGTGACGAAATAGAACATATAAACCTCCATCTTGTATCATCTTTTAGTTTGACAAACCCTCTTAAGAAGAGATCAACTAGAGTACACCAAAGGATAGCTTGCATTTGTTTCTGAGTGATAACTACTATCGTGTCCTTCTATCATGTCAAAGAGACTCATGAGCATATGCAAGAACAAGTAACCTGCACTTCCTCGCGAGCAGAAAAATGATAGTGCAGAAATACAGTTATAATTCGAGTTCTACGAATCCAATGATATTGTAGCTTATACCGTTGGAAAGCTTATCAAATTTACTACAACTTCCTTATAGAATTCTTCTCCAAATTCTGCAGTTAAGGTAGTCGAAAACTGTGCACAACAGAAACTATTCCAGATTGCTGACAGCACAGATGCGTCGCCTTGTGATTTTCATAAATCCCAAACCATAATAGATATCAGGACGGTTCTTACGGTCAGAGAAAGATATTAAAGTCTACTATTGTCCAGAATTTATCCATGATTTTTGGGCATCCAAAAATAGAGATATAAGCTAAGGTAGACAGACTGCTATAAAAAAACAGGATAAGGTAGAAACGAGATTCAAAGACACTAGAGAGATAGATAACACTAATCTTCAAGTCTTCATGCTTCTTTGCTTTGTGTTGATGAGATATAAGACATGGATCGAGGATAGCCAAAAGATGACAAGAAATATAAGGTTTGATCTTTAGTTCTTCATGTGTTGATCATCCATTAAGATGAGATTAATAAGGTAGCATGACAACTGTCACACCCATTTTTAAGGACAAAAATAGGATGTATAAAAGACTCATGTGCACCCCAGGAAACAGTCGCACACATAAGTTGACAAATTACAAAGTATCATCACAGTGCTTATTACATAACGAATAAGTATTTAAGACATAGTCTTGAACAATAGGTAATAATAACTAATAATAATTCTTCAGCGGAAACTCCACACAGGGACACGGTTGACTGGTTGACATCAAGACTAGTACTCATTCCGATAATCTTCCTCATTATCTTCATCTGTTATGGTGGAAATAGCAAGGGTGAGTCCATGTCGAACTCCACAAATATAACACAGGGTTCATGAGGCTCAAAAAGGCTAGACACTGTTTAACTGCGTTTAGCTTTTTAATCATATATTAGCAATTGAGTAGCATCAAGATAAACCACTTCCCATTAAAGAATCAATGATCAATTGCAATAATGATAACGAATAACATTAACAAGAGCATAATAATAACAACAGTAATTAAACATGATATAACAATGATGATCATCTATCTGTAAATGTTCCAAGGCCGCTCGTATCCGTGAGCACGGCTAGTATACCAGTTTTTAACTCTGCGCAGAGGTGTACACTTTCACTGTAAGTCATGATTTCCAAATGAGTGGGGAGATCAAGCCCAAACACCCGAGAACCATATAAAGCCACTCAAAAGTTCGTCTAACAAGTTAGGGCCATTAGATTTCACTCGGCAGGCAGATGTAGAACCCCCCTTCCCTGTGGCACAACAACCGCAGCCTATACACACTAGGCCAGGGGCTCGCACTACACCCAAAGTGTCAAGCCATTCTTACGCCATTTAAGGTAACCACTAACAAGCTAGAAAAGGTCTCTTGAACAACTAGAGCCAGAGCCATATAGCCCTCACAGCTGTACTGTATATCCCGGATGATCACGTACAGATAAGTCCTTACGGAGAGTAACTAGAGCATCAAAAATAATACACATGCTCTAGCCCCCTTTTAACAAAAATTAAATCATCTTAATAATTGGTTGCTTGATCCATTAATCATATTGCAAGATCATTGTTCTTAGTTTAAGCACTAGCCATAGCTACCCATATGCATACCCAAGGTTGACAAGGAATCAAGACATCAAGCACTAAGTTATAATCTCTAAGGTTGTCAAGGTAAGCACATGCATATGTATGATCATTTTGATGAATAGGTAGCAAGGATAGTCCTGTGTTATACTTGCCTTGATCAAAGCTCTCCAAATGATACTGCTGACTTGGCTCAAAGTAATACTCCGAATCGTCCAAGTACTGCTCACCTTCTATACTCGATCATCAATCAACAACACACATGCATCCAATCAAACATACACGAAGCAAACAAATAGATATAATTAGAACAGTACACCAACAATAACAAAATAGTAATAAAAGTTTATAAAACTCTTCTACACGTTTCTACGATCACACAGACGCAAAGATCACCAAAATCGGAGTTAAAACGTAAAAGTTATGAATTTTCTAAGATTTCCTATAGATAAATAAATACTTAATTATAAACTCGAAAAATAAATTATCAAAACTAACTGTAAAACTATACTAACATGTAGAGTTCGCAAATACGAACCTAACGCAATTTGAACGGATCAAATCGGAGTTAAAACGAAGATTTTATGACTAAAACAATTCCAGTGGCAAAACTGTAAATTGCTGAAAACGTATTTTTGATTTAACCGGATGAAAATACGTTTTCAAAATACAAAAGCGTAACCTCCTGGAATGCGCCAAGGACCGCGGGTTGTTTACTAAAAACCACAAGGTCTCTTTAGAAAGTTTACCCGCGAAGGGGTATCTTCTAATCTGGGCCATCGATCTCGAATCGGACGGTTCACGATCACCAGCAACTACACAGTGCAAAGTCCGGCCCTTCTTCCTCCAATCCGGCTGTCGGCCGCCATGCCCGCCATGGCCACCTCGCCGGAGTTCTTCGGCCCCGCAAATTCCGACCACCACTCAACCCCCTACCAACTCCAATCGGTGGAGAAGCTCCACGCGATCTCATCTACCCGAAAACAAACTATCTACGGTCACCCGAACGCAACACGCGACAACAAGGGGGCGGCGGCTCCATTGCCGACCGGCGGCAAGCTTCAAAGCCTCGATTCAAAGCTTCTCTACATCAAAGAAGGGCACGGGAAGAAAGAGGAGGAGATAGCGATCTCACCAACACGAAGAAAAAGAGTCCGCACCGTCCCACAAGCTCCACCGACGACCAACCGAACCCGCCAATCACCTAAACCCTAAACCTCCGATTACTTGCGGTAGCGATCACGTTTTAGATGAAAAACGGAAAATAGAAGGTCCCCTCTTCCTATTTATAACCTCAAAACCGAAATCGGTAAGACTCCCTAGCTAACACGGCAAGAAATCGATGTCGGCTTCATCGTGTCCGGGTCGGCTATGGGAGGTTGAAGACAACCGACAGCCGGGTCCCACCGGTCAGCGGCTCAAGAAAGGGGGAAACAGCTGCTGCGGCACTGGGCCGACTTGGGCCGCGCGGGCTGTGTCGCTGGGCCGGTTCGGGCGCAAGGAAGCAGGCCGACTACGAAGAAAAACAGGCCGGCGATCACTGGGCCGCTGGCCTATCAGGTAAGTTTCTGTCTTTTTTTTTATTTATTTTCCAAAACTTATTTCAAATAGAAATTTTCTAAATCAAAGCAAAATAAAATAAATGCACACCACAAAATAAATTAAGTGCAACAGCATGAATGCAACACCAACATATTTTATTATTATTTTAAATTGGCCATTATTTATTATCTAAATTATTCCAATTTTGTTATCTCAAAATTTGGGTGTTACAAATTCTACCCCCCTTAAAAGAATCTCGTCCTCGAGATTGGATTGCTTACTCAAACAACTGCGGATATGATTTCCTCAATTCATCCTCTCTTTCCCAAGTTGCCTCTGCCTCTGAATATCGATTCCACTGTACTTTACACATCTTAATAACCCGACTTCGAGTAACCCTCTCAGCAGTCTCTATAATCTTAATCGGAATCTCTTCATATGTAAGATCCTCCTTAACAGTCAATTCTTCCAAAGGTATCTGCTCCTCAGGCACCCTCAAACACTTCTTAAGTTGTGAAACATGAAACACATCATGCACCCCAGATAAATTCTCAGGCAACTCTAATTGGTAAGCAACTTCCCCACGTCTAGCAATAACTTTAAATGGTCCAACATACCTTGGTGCTAATTTACCTTTCATGGTAAATCTCTTCACACTTCTCATAGGTGACACCTTCAAATAAACATAATCACCTACCTCAAAAACTAAATCTCTTCTTCTATTGTCAGCATAACTCTTCTGACGAGACTGTGCTACTCTCAAATTCTCTCGAATCACTCGCACTTGATCTTCTGCGTTTCTAAGAACATCTGTACCAAACACCTGAGATTCACCTGTATGATCCCAAAACAATGGAGTTCTACACTTTCGTCCATACAAAGCTTCAAACGGTGCCATCTTAAGACTCTGTTGATAACTATTATTGTAAGAAAATTCTGCATAAGGCAAACTCTTATCCCAACTAGTTCCATATTGCAATGCACAGGCTCTCAACATATCCTCTAATACCTGGTTGGTCCTTTCAGTCTGTCCATCTGTCTGTGGATGATATGCTGTACTAAAGTTCAATTTAGTTCCTAAAGATTCATGCACAGCTTGCCAAAAGTGCGACGTAAACTGCGTACCCCGATCAGACACAATTTTCTTTGGTACTCCATGCAAACATACTATCCTTTCCATATACAAGGTAGCTAATTGTACTCCCGTGTAATTAGTCTTGACTGGAATAAAATGAGCAACTTTAGTCAACCTATCCACTATCACCCAAATAGAATCATAACCTCTCTGAGTACGCGGTAACCCCACTATAAAGTCCATACCAACTTCCTCCCACTTCCATTCAGGGATCTTCATTGGTTGCAACAATCCAGCAGGTCTCTGATGCTCTGCTTTCACCCTCTGACAAGTATCACACAAAGCCACATACTCAGCCACATCTCGCTTTAATCCAACCCACCAATATTTCTGTTTAAGATCCAAATACATCTTAGTACTACCAGGATGAATAGAATAAGCTGACTCATGAGCTTCGCGAAGAATTGCCTGTCTAATAGCTTGATCCTCAGGTACACACAACCTCTTTCCAAACCACAAAATTCCATTATCATCCATTCTAAAGCCTGGTGACTTACCAATCACTATATCCTCCGCTATCTTCTTTAGTTTCTCATCCTTCAATTGACCCTTATAGATCTCTTGCTCTAAAGTAGGCTCTATTACTAATTCCATTGCATTAGTAACAATTCCCAAGTTCAAATATTCAAATTCAGCACATAACTCACTAGCCATAGACAATGTTCTTATCTCATTGGCATAACTCTTCCTACTAAGAGCATCAGCTACTACATTAGCCTTACCAGGATGATAGTGTATCTCAATATCATAATCCTTAATCAACTCCAACCATCTGCCTCTAAAGGATCAGCAGTATGAGAAAACACTGGAGGGCGTCCCTTCAAAAATTCTCCATGCTTATCCCTCACTTGCACAGGCGGTGGTCCTCCTACAGCGGGATTGTTCTGCATGTGCTGCATAAACATCTGCATCATCTGGTTCTGAGTTTGCATGAGTTCCTCCATAGTAATGGGTATGTTAGCACCTCCACGACCTCTGCCACGACCTCTGCCTGACATCTGTTTCCAAAAACACAGAAATTGGAATTCAGTACGATCCGAGATGATGTATTCAATAGATAAGCAAAATCTGATTTTTTTCTGGACAAGCTCCAATTTCAGCAACTCAGTAAAACTGTCATATCTCGAGCTACAGACGTCCGATTCAGATGATCTTTACATGGTTGGAAAGCTTACAAAATTATCTACAACTTTTATTCACAACACTTTTTCTGATTCTGTCAAATAATTGGCCAAAAACTGAACTTAACCGAAACTGTTTCAGATTTCCAGACTGTGCAGTAACTCCAACTTGAAACAGGTATATCTCTTAACTCATAATAGATATTAAAGTGATTCTTGTGGGATTGGAAAGATATAGAAGTCTAATTATTCCCAGTAAAATTTCCTAAATTTCTCATGAACGGATTTTAAGTTATTTCTAAAACATCCCAGACTGATCCAAAAATCAGCAAAGGACAGAACTAAATTAACCTCATATTCAACTAATATATCTTGATCAAACTTAATATTCTTAACCATGGAATTTGTAGACATGTCTACAAAACTCCAGCACACATTACAAAGATCCAAATCACACATTATCATAATAACAATCCATCAATCACACAATTGTTCACACCACAAACCGACTCTTAAAACAATCCAAACTCGAAATTAACTCGCAACTACTATCGTTCTTATTGCATAGGGATTTTTCCTATTTCCTAATTAAGCTTCTCATAAATCTTAGGACGACCTAACTCCGCCCTTAATTGGTCAATCTCCTTATAAGCTTGCTCCTTAAGTTCTTTTTCCTTCAACAACTCATCCTTCAAATCCACCTCATGGAGAGCCAATTCACGAGCTAATCCCACCGTAGCTTGTAAAGTCAAGGAGGAATCATCTGCAGGCGGCACGGTCCAAATACCCTTGTCATGTAAGAAACAAGGAAAATGCCGAAGTGCACCCTTTAACGTCTTGTCCGAGCGTAGACCATGGTAGTAAACAAATGCATTGAAAGCGACATCCTCCATGCTTGTCTCCACAGTTGCCCGGCTCACTCGGGTAATGAACTTTGACTCCACCTTAGGCTCCTTAGTGGTAGGATCCTTTTTCTTAATCCATAACTCCGTTTCCCAATAGGAATCCATCCATGGATGACTATACTCTGCACTACGATACTCCAAAGTAGCCTCCCAGTCGTAGTAGTAGTTATCCAAGGTTCTTGTCAACATATCATGGAAGAAAGCATCAGCCTTAGGAACCATGATATGAAACTTCGTAGTCCACCCCATAACTACATCCTCCATAGGTGTATTACCAACTCTTGATTCAGCATCGGATAGCTCTTGATCGCCCTCTTCCTTTGGCTCCTGGGGTTTGAAACGGGCAACATATTGTGCAGCTGACAGACGGGGATAAAGAGGCATCTATAAGATTTAGACATAGATTAGATAGAATCAATGTATTTTCGCAATAGAACAAAGTAGAGGAAGCATAAAACTTTAGTAATTAACAAGGTGAAAAGAGGAAACATGAATTAAATGGAGTATGGATGCTATTAACGACCATTCTAACTAGGCTCGCGTCCTACAGTCAACCTGGCTCCGATACCAATCTGTCACACCCATTTTTAAGGACAAAAATAGGATGTATAAAAGACTCATGTGCACCCCAGGAAACAGTCGCACACATAAGTTGACAAATTACAAAGTATCATCACAGTGCTTATTACATAACGAATAAGTATTTAAGACATAGTCTTGAACAATAGGTAATAATAACTAATAATAATTCTTCAGCGGAAACTCCACACAGGGACACGGTTGACTGGTTGACATCAAGACTAGTACTCATTCCGATAATCTTCCTCATTATCTTCATCTGTTATGGTAGAAATAGCAAGGGTGAGTCCATGTCGAACTCCACAAATATAACACAGGGTTCATGAGGCTCAAAAAGGCTAGACACTGTTTAACTGCGTTTAGCTTTTTAATCATATATTAGCAATTGAGTAGCATCAAGATAAACCACTTCCCATTAAAGAATCAATGATCAATTGCAATAATGATAACGAATAACATTAACAAGAGCATAATAATAACAACAGTAATTAAACATGATATAACAATGATGATCATCTATCTGTAAATGTTCCAAGGCCGCTCGTATCCGTGAGCACGGCTAGTATACCAGTTTTTAACTCTGCGCAGAGGTGTACACTTTCACTGTAAGTCATGATTTCCAAATGAGTGGGGAGATCAAGCCCAAACACCCGAGAACCATATAAAGCCACTCAAAAGTTCGTCTAACAAGTTAGGGCCATTAGATTTCACTCGGCAGGCAGATGTAGAACCCCCCTTCCCTGTGGCACAACAACCGCAGCCTATACACACTAGGCCAGGGGCTCGCACTACACCCAAAGTGTCAAGCCATTCTTACGCCATTTAAGGTAACCACTAACAAGCTAGAAAAGGTCTCTTGAACAACTAGAGCCAGAGCCATATAGCCCTCACAGCTGTACTGTATATCCCGGATGATCACGTACAGATAAGTCCTTACGGAGAGTAACTAGAGCATCAAAAATAATACACATGCTCTAGCCCCCTTTTAACAAAAATTAAATCATCTTAATAATTGGTTGCTTGATCCATTAATCATATTGCAAGATCATTGTTCTTAGTTTAAGCACTAGCCATAGCTACCCATATGCATACCCAAGGTTGACAAGGAATCAAGACATCAAGCACTAAGTTATAATCTCTAAGGTTGTCAAGGTAAGCACATGCATATGTATGATCATTTTGATGAATAGGTAGCAAGGATAGTCCTGTGTTATACTTGCCTTGATCAAAGCTCTCCAAATGATACTGCTGACTTGGCTCAAAGTAATACTCCGAATCGTCCAAGTACTGCTCACCTTCTATACTCGATCATCAATCAACAACACACATGCATCCAATCAAACATACACGAAGCAAACAAATAGATATAATTAGAACAGTACACCAACAATAACAAAATAGTAATAAAAGTTTATAAAACTCTTCTACACGTTTCTACGATCACACAGACGCAAAGATCACCAAAATCGGAGTTAAAACGTAAAAGTTATGAATTTTCTAAGATTTCCTATAGATAAATAAATACTTAATTATAAACTCGAAAAATAAATTATCAAAACTAACTGTAAAACTATACTAACATGTAGAGTTCGCAAATACGAACCTAACGCAATTTGAACGGATCAAATCGGAGTTAAAACGAAGATTTTATGACTAAAACAATTCCAGTGGCAAAACTGTAAATTGCTGAAAACGTATTTTTGATTTAACCGGATGAAAATACGTTTTCAAAATACAAAAGCGTAACCTCCTGGAATGCGCCAAGGACCGCGGGTTGTTTACTAAAAACCACAAGGTCTCTTTAGAAAGTTTACCCGCGAAGGGGTATCTTCTAATCTGGGCCATCGATCTCGAATCGGACGGTTCACGATCACCAGCAACTACACAGTGCAAAGTCCGGCCCTTCTTCCTCCAATCCGGCCGTCGGCCGCCATGCCCGCCATGGCCACCTCGCCGGAGTTCTTCGGCCCCGCAAATTCCGACCACCACTCAACCCCCTACCAACTCCAATCGGTGGAGAAGCTCCACGCGATCTCATCTACCCGAAAACAAACTATCTACGGTCACCCGAACGCAACACGCGACAACAAGGGGCGGCGGCTCCATTGCCGACCGGCGGCAAGCTTCAAAGCCTCGATTCAAAGCTTCTCTACATCAAAGAAGGGCACGGGAAGAAAGAGGAGGAGATAGCGATCTCACCAACACGAAGAAAAAGAGTCCGCACCGTCCCACAAGCTCCACCGACGACCAACCGAACCCGCCAATCACCTAAACCCTAAACCTCCGATTACTTGCGGTAGCGATCACGTTTTAGATGAAAAACGGAAAATAGAAGGTCCCCTCTTCCTATTTATAACCTCAAAACCGAAATCGGTAAGACTCCCTAGCTAACACGGCAAGAAATCGATGTCGGCTTCATCGTGTCCGGGTCGGCTATGGGAGGTTGAAGACAACCGACAGCCGGGTCCCACCGGTCAGCGGCTCAAGAAAGGGGGAAACAGCTGCTGCGGCACTGGGCCGACTTGGGCCGCGCGGGCTGTGTCGCTGGGCCGGTTCGGGCGCAAGGAAGCAGGCCGACTACGAAGAAAAACAGGCCGGCGATCACTGGGCCGCTGGCCTATCAGGTAAGTTTCTGTCTTTTTTTTTATTTATTTTCCAAAACTTATTTCAAATAGAAATTTTCTAAATCAAAGCAAAATAAAATAAATGCACACCACAAAATAAATTAAGTGCAACAGCATGAATGCAACACCAACATATTTTATTATTATTTTAAATTGGCCATTATTTATTATCTAAATTATTCCAATTTTGTTATCTCAAAATTTGGGTGTTACAACAACCAAGGGTAGACAGGAACGGTGTAAGAGAAAATGGCATGAATTAGGATCGATTGAAAGATAAGTAAGATACAAGATGTCACTACCCCACTTAACATAGATCGAGCTACTTCTCAAGACTTATACCTTCCGGGCCTACCTTTGAAACACGAGAACAAGAATAACACACAAGCAACACATCAAGCAAAACAAGCACACATCACATCATCGGTACTACACGTGCTTCTTCAATAATGGTGGTCATCCTATTGGCACATTGGAGATGATGAAAGGCCATCGAACTTTTGAACAAGGTAAGATCAGAAAACTTTTAGTAAAAACAACATAAAATAAAATTCAAGGGAGTAAGAAATATTAGCTCAAAGAAAGCTATCAAGGAGAGGATACAACAGGACATGGAAGAGGAATAGTCAAAATCAATGAGTCAAGGGATGACAAAATAGTTTTATCGTAAAATAAGTTTTAGAATACGTCCAGTGCTACTTGGCATACGTCCTACAGTCAACACCGCTCTGATACCACTCTGTCACACCCGGTTTTCTAAAGAACAAAACCAGGCTAATCATATGTGTGCCCAGGAAGTCCACACATATGTCAGAATGAAAAAAATATCAGAAACAATGTTATTATATAACGTATACATAGCTATATTAACACTTACATCAGAGTATTGCGGAACGGTGACTAAACTTCGGGCTCCATTCTTCTCAGGGACGGCTGACTGGGGGTAACATATGCCTAGCACTTCTACTAGTCTTCTGGAAACTCCACTACACCTTTGTCCTTTTTCCGAGTAGCATCTTACTACACACTGGAGTGTTGGGGAAATAGCAAGAGTGAGTCCATGTCGAACTCAACAAATTTAACACAGGGTTCATGAGGCTCAAAAAGGCTAGACACTGTTTAACTGTGTTTAGCTTTTAATCATCATATAATTAGCAATTGAGTAGCATCAAGGTAATCCAAATCCCATTAATGAATCAATGATCAATTGTAATAAGGATAATGAATAGCATTAACATGAGCATAATAATAATCAACAATAATTAAGCATGATATAACAGTTATGATCAACTATTCCATAAGAATCCCCAAGGCCACTCGTATCCGTGAGCACGGCTAGTATACCAGTTTTTAACTCTGCGCAGAGGTGTACACTTTCACTGTGAGTCATGATTTCCAAATGAGTGGGGAGATCAAGCCCAAACACCCGAGAACCATATAAAGCCACTCAAAAGTTCGTCTAACAAGTTAGGGCCATTAGATTCACTCGGCAGGCAGATGTAGAACCCCCCTTCCCTGTGGCACAACAACCGCAGCCTATACACACTAGGCCAGGGGCTCGCACTACACCCAACGTGGCAAGCCTTTCTTACGCCATTTAAGGTAACCACTAACAAGCTAGAAAAGGTCTCTTGAACAACTAAAGCCAGAGCCATATAGCCCTCACAGCTGTACTGTATATCCCGGTTATCACTTACAGATAAGTCCTTATGGAGAGAAACCAGAGCATCAAAATAATACACATGCTCTAGCCCCTTTTAACAGTAATAAAATCATCTTAATAGTTGATTGCTTAATCCATTAATCAAATTACAAGATCATTGTTCTTAGTTTAAGCACTAGCAGTAGCTACCCATATGCATTCCCAAGGTTGACAAGGAATCAAGATAACAATCACTAAGTTATAATCTCTAAGGTTGTCAAGGTAAGCACATGCATATGTATGACAATTCAATGTATAGGTAACAAGGATAGTCCTGTGTTATACTTGCCTTAATCAAAGCTTTCCTGTTGATACTGCTGGTCTGGCTCAAAATAATACTCCTGATCGTCAAGAAATTGCTCACCGTCTATACTCGATCATCAATCAACAACACACATGCATCCAATCAAACATACACGAAGCAAACAAAGAGATACAATTAGAACAGTACACCAACAATAACAAAACAGTAATAAAAGTTTATAAAACTCTTCTACACGTTACTACGATCACACAGACGCAAAGATCACCAAATTCGGAGTTAAAACGTGAAAATTATGAATTTTCTAAGACTTCCTATAGATAAATAAATACTCAATTATAAACTCGAAAATTAAATTGTCCAAACTGACTGTACAACTACACTAACATGTAGAGCTCGCAAATACGAACCTAACGCAACTTGAACGGATCAAATCGGAGTTAAAACGAAGTTTTTATGACCAAAACAATTCTAGTGGCAAAACTGTAATTTCCTGAAAACGTATTTTTGAATAAACCGGTAGAAAATACGCTTTCAAAACACGAAAACGCATTTTCTGACATACGCTATGGACCGCGGGTTGATTTCTAACAAATCTAGGGGTTCTTTAGAAAAAAGACCAAACGAAGGGGTATCTCGCGATCTAAGCTGTTGGATTAGATTTGGACGGCCGAGATTGATTGAAGGGAGAGAGGAAGGGGATCTCCGGCCGGCTACAGTGCCGAGCATGGTGGAGACATGGCCGGCAGTGAGATATTCACCGGAGTTCACCGTTTTTGGTGTTCCGGCCACCATAGATGATGGAACAAGCGCAAAAAGGAAGAGGAGATCGTTGCGGACTCACCAAGACAGTTTTTGGCAACGGAAATCGGGCACGGGTGGCGCGCGGCTTCCCCCGGTGGACGACGAGCCCCTGTTCACGACGGTGCGACACCATGAGCCATCCGAACCAAAATTCGATGAAGAAAAAGATCGAGACGACCTCGGAATCACGACGCGGAGCTTGTCAACAAACTTACAGCGATGATTGGCGCCGGGAATCGCCTCGGCGAGCTCGGCAGCGGCAGCTTGGGTGACGGCAGCTAGGGCTAGGCTTTGCAGCGTGGCTCGCTACTAAGATTAGATGGAAGGAGGCGGTGGAGACGGGCCGCTATTTATGAGGGCTAGCCGACGTGCCCTTCAAGCAAGGAGGGGTCGAGGCGGAGGCGGACTCCTCCGACCGGTGGTCGGTTCGGTTACAAGCAAGGGGGAGAAGACAACTCTTACAAGCGGGCCCGACGTGTCATAGAGACAAGAGAGAGGAGGGCGCGGCGGCCTGCGACATCAGCAGCTTGGGCCGGCCCGTAACGCGGCCAGTTAGCTAGCTTCGGCCCAACTCAAGAAAAGCAGGCACGGGCTGGGCCAAGAAGAGAGGAGGGAAGGCCTTCGGGCCAAAACAGAGATGAAGAAGACTTCCATTTTCTTCTTTTTTCTAATTTTCCAAATGCATTTTCAAATAAAATTTTCTAAACCAAATCAAAAATAAAATAAATCCACTACACAAAATACAATAAATGCAACAGCATGAATGCATCACCAAATAGTTTTTTTTAAATTTTAATTTCTCATTAAATGTTATTTAAATTATTTGGAACCCACTAATTCTAAAATTTGAAATTTTTGGGTGTTACAGCACTTCGCAGAGCCTACACGCACAATGAACCCCATATCCAGCCCCTGGCCCGCACGCGCCCGTGGCTACGAAGGTCGGCTCTGATACCATTTTGTAATGCCCCAGAGTCCAAACGGCTCAGATCCACTCTGCACGCTGAATGAACCACACCTACCACCATCCCACTTACGTTTTCGTCCTTGCTTCGCATAAAAGGATTAACCCGGGGATGGTGAGATGGACTTTAGAAGCCTTATAAGTTGGTCTATCCCACTCTAAATAACCAAGGTGAGACTAAACTCTCCACAATATCTCATAACATTCACATGGGCCACTATGGGCCAAATTCCAAATTAGGCCAGGCGTGACATTACCCAGGAGAAGTAGTGAGATAAGAAGACGACTGAAATGAATGGGACATTGAAGATAAGAAGATTGAAGAGCCCACTAAGGAAGAAGCTACACCGCCAAAGTCAGGTACACAGACCACTCAGGTATGGAAAGAGAAGACAACATTAACATCATCGCCATAAGAGGAGCAAGCATCTGAGTCTCCCTTATCAGGATTAGATGATGCACCTGAAAAGTAAGTACTCTCTCCTACCTAGTCCTGTTTGGAGGACTTCTAAATTATGTACCCTTGCCATGAGGTAATAATGGTTGTTATCTATGTTTACATTTCAAGCATTGCATTTGATTAATTTCACTTTAGCATTTTTTGCATATGTCTTACATTAGAAAAGAAAATAGAAATATACTTCACTATAGTTCATCTATCTTTGCATGTGGAAAAGAAAATAAAAATGTTTTCATCATTGCATCATGAAAATCTTAAGCCCTATGTGAGTAACTTATGGTAACCCCATAGGAATATTCACTATGGTGGTATAAAAAATATATATGCATATGTATTTTCTTTTGCATTATAAAATAGAAAATCCCAAAAAAAATGAAAACCAATATCCTGTTAAAAAGTTGCCAAATTATGAATTCTATCTTAAGCAATAAGAACAATTGATTTCTCAACAGTTGACCGCTAACCTCTTATCATATCAAAGCTTTGAGTTTTTTGGTATTCTTGTTGGAGTATATTTTGCAGGATGACATTTTGATTGAGAGTAAGTTCACTCAGCGATAAACATTACACTCTACCTAATAAGAAGGACAACCGCTAATGAGCTCTCTCTAAAGATTACTCAATTTCTAACCACAACAACATTTAGCTTGGGGAGGAGCATTCCCCGTGTATCTAGCTAAGTATTCCTTTCCCTTATCAGTTTTACTATTTTTGAATTTGCTTTCTATTAGTTAAAAGAAATAAAAAGATGAATAATAAATCAAAACCAAATAAAAATTTATCTAGCTTGTTATATATATATTAAGGTGTGATCTTAAAACTTTAAAAACAAAATAAAAAAGTATGTTTAGATTTTTGTTTTTAAGAGTCATAAAAATGATGGAGCATATAATTAATTTTGGCAATAGAAATGATAAATAGTTGCTCTACTATAATTCCTTTTAAGTAGCTAGTATTCAACCTTAAATTCTCCTAAGTTTTAGATTTGAATGATTTGATAGAAGAATTTGCTCTAAACCTGAAACTTGTGGGTAGCATATGCTTGAGCTAAGTCTAGGTGATTGAGGGATATAATATAAGAAAGTTTGAGCTGCTGTTTATCTTGTTCCTACCTATACTAAAGTTCTGGAGATTTATTTTTTGAAAACTTTAAATCTTATATGATGAGCTCCTATATGACAAAGCTTGAATTCCTACTAAAGCCAAATATGATGTTTAAAATAGGAAACTGCCACTGTTATGCTGCTTGCTTTGCATTGAGTTTGGTCAAGCTTTGTCGATGCCTTATGAGAGGTTTGTCATACTCTTAAAATTAAGATCACATACACATCACCCACATATGCACTATTCCTGCATTGGGAGTAGAAGCAATCATATTCCGTCTAGATCCACCTGAAAATGTTTTACTCTTATATTGAGAGTAAACACCCAAAAATATACCCTATAGTGATGAGGACATCACTCCTTCAAATACACACAATGATCCACTACTGGACATTCAAGGTCCAATCACTAGAGCTCGCGCGCGTCAATTAAATTTAGAGGTGAGCTCGTTCCTAAGCAACTCCTTATATGATTTTGAGAATAGATTGCTACCTAATGATTATATTGTGCTTAGGAATGAAGGAGAGGTCCAGGAGACACATGGAGGAGGGCTTGGAGGCATGGAGGACCAGCGAGGGCGCCCGGATAAAGATGAAGAATCAAACCAAGTTGAGTTCGAGTCTGCCTCGCAGTTCAGGACCAGTCTGCCTTGAACTGGTCACCCAGGACGCGTTCGGACTCCGTTTTTGATGATCCATATATGGATGGAAAGATTATTTGATAAGGAAACCAACCCAAGTAGTCCCATGTCAAAAGCTATTCGGAATCAACGAGAATCATCAAAACAAGTCACCATCCAGAATCTGTCAGGGTGCTGTGTCGCCGTCTATTGGGCCGTTTGGGCCTTGTAACGTGTCGGCGCTCCCCAGGGACACGAATAGGGGTCCTTTTTCATTCCTTAGACTATATAATCAGTAGTCACCGTCTACATTAGGGTTGGGTTTTACTTAGATTATTCTGTTGACAACAGTTTCGCCGCCGCCGTCGGTTTGTGAGACCCCAACATTGTGAGATTAATCATTCATCTGCAATTTGGTTGCATTCCTTTGTGTTCTTGCATGTGTTCTCGATTCGCAGGCAAGGACTTAGCCTTCTTGGCAAGGTCGACCGTGCAACGCCAGTCGATAACCAGAGGGGTCGTGGTGCTGCGATTGCGGGGTTCAGAGCCGAGTTGTTCGGAAGCCGGATCGAATTGTGTCATGACTCCACCAAATCGAGAGTTATCAGAACCTTTCAGAAGATCGGGAACCCTAGTTCACATCAATTGGTAATCAGAGCTTCAGGTATACCGTCAGGTTCAATTTTATCCTAGTTTAGTTTGATTTCGCCTTCGTCCTAGCGTCCACAGAAAAGCCAAAAAAATAGTGTTAGGTTTTTCCCTATCCCAGGAACCATGTTTAGCCTTTTGCATAATTCTTTTTAGATTTCGTCATGTTGAGTTTGTGTCCTGATCAAGGGCTTGTTGCTGGTTAGGTTGTGTTAGAGTCCAGTTTGTGTGTTTTCCCCATCGTTTCCATCAAACCCTAGCCACCGTGACCACTTTTGTGCGCATTGTTCCTGTTTTGTCCTCTAATTCGGAGTCTAAACTTGAAATTGGTCCAGTTTTCGCGTACGAACTCAGATTTCAACATTCCAGATATCAAAATCGATCAGAAAAAATTTATTTTGGCCAAAACTGGTCACAAGATCCTCTTTTCCTGGTCATAAGCTTTTCCTCAATTTTGGACCCATCTTCTGATATTTCCATAGGCCACGCCTTTTACTGGTTTAAGCTCAAATTTTTTGTGGTTACTTCTTGTGTGCTCCTAAGTCAAGAAAAAATATCAAAAAAAATTTAAAAAAAAGTCAAAAGTTCCCAAAAAAACAACGACACCCCAAAAAATAGAAAAAATGAGAGGGACAAAAGAGGAACAATATTTAGAGGAGCACATAGAGAAGACAGTTTGTTATAATTGTGGGCGTGTACTATCTTGTGTTTGTTTCCTATTACTCTTGCTATCCATCATACTTATTTCTCCATTTTGTTATCACATTTGGTACTTGGAACACGTTAGACCAGCAACGAGAGCAAGTATTTGGGACTATAATTCAGCATTACTTTCTGTTTTTGAATTGTGTTCCACTCACATATTTGGCCTGCTTGCATTAACTCCACATACTTCTTCTGGACAATATAAGTTTTGACCCCTGTAATCGCAGTATTACGCCTTCTAGGTATCCTTGACCTTGCTGGTAAGAACCTTGTAAGAGCTTGAGAAGGGGTCTCCTTTTGCTACGATCTTGAGATACTCCACCTACGTAGTACATTATTAGGGATAACTTTCACTGTTTGTTCCTGTTTGTGTCTACAATGCTAGGTAACGGTGAGGATACAGCGGCCAAAGACTGGTCGGAGTGCGTCAGCCAAGACCAACTACAATCTGTTGTAGATAATGCTCAGAAGGAGATGACTGAGGCAATAGCCAAGGCTGTCACCGACGCGCTCATTGACCTCAAGCTCGGCAGCACCCTTGAGAGATTGGACAAACGTTTGTCCGCACTAACCGACAGGGTAGCTGCCTTAGAAGTGCAGCCGCCACCCGACCAAGAAGTCCATGATGGCAGCAACACCGGAGGACTCGAGGATGCAGTATATGACACCGATGGTAATGTTGATCGAGCAGCAATAAGGCAAAACAGATTACGCCATCGTCTACGCACAAACGCCACAGGTATGGGTGGCGCTCAACACTTCAACCGCCACCAAGGTAATCGTAATCGTGCTCCCGATGATCCTTATGCTAAGGTTAAATTTAAAATACCCTCCTTTTCGGGCCATTATGATGCTGAGGGATACCTTGATTGGGAGATGATAGTCGAGCAGAAATTTAGTTCCCACCTAGTGCCTAAGGAACATAGGGTTAGACAAGCCACTAGTGAGTTTAAAGATTTTGCTATCATTTGGTGGACTGGTTTAGCTGCAGAGAATATGACACCTAGTACCTGGGAAGAGCTTAAGGTTGCTATGCGTGATAGATTTGTGCCACCATCATATCATAGAGACCTCCATAAGAAACTGATGCTATTAGAACAGGGAGATAAAGCTATGCAGGATTACTATGGTGACCTTCAGAAAGGATTGATGCGTTGTGGCATAGTGGAGGGGCCCGAGGATTCTATTGTTCATTTTTATTCGGGTTTGAGGTGTGAAATTCAGGACATAGTTGATTATAAGGAATTTAACACTGTCAACCAGTTGTTTCAGTTTGCTATGCTTGTAGAGAAGGAGTTGCAGGGGCGTGATTTGCAGGGCAAGAACAAGGTTGGCACCACATACACACCGCGATCTTCAGGGCTTCCCAAGGCATCTTCCTATCGGGTGCCCCCACCAGCGAGCAAGGATAAGTCTGGAGTCAAATCGTCTTCTCCATGACCTTCCGGTTCAGTTAAAAAATTTGTGCAGGAACCTTCAAAGAGTGCATCCTTTGTCGCCTCAATGGGACGTACTCCTAGCGTTCAGTGCCACCGCTGCCATGGATTTGGGCATATGCAGCGGGAGTGCCCTAGTCAGCGAGCATACATTGCTACAGACGATGGGTACATCAGCACCTCTAACATTGAAGATGATGAGGATCAAGAACAAGCTGTTCCGGAGGATGGCGAAGTCTTTGGTAGCGAAGACATGGCCGCCTACATGAACATCATTGTGCAGCGAGTGTTTAGCGCACAGGTACAACAACCTGAGAAGCTGCAACACCACAATTTATTCTAGATTTTCTTCATTATCAACAATCGACGAGCACGTGTCATCATTGATGGAGGTAGCTGCAATAACTTGGTGAGTACAGATTTGGTCAAGAAGCTTGGCTTGACCACACGCCCACACCCCCATCCGTATCATATTCAGTGGTTGAATGATTCAGGTAAAGCTAAGGTAACACAAACTTGCAGAGTTTCTTTTTCCATTGGTACCTATGTTGATTCTGTTGATTGTGATGTAGTACCTATGGAAGCTTGTTCACTTTTATTGGGTCGTCCTTGGGAATTTGATAAAGATGCTACACATCATGGTAGAAGTAATACATACACTTTTGTGCATAAAGGAAAGAAAGTTACTTTGGTTCCCTTGACCCCAGCTGAAATTGTACAACATGATAAAGCACGAACTGCTAATTTGCATGAGGTTAAATCTGAAAATCAGCAAGTAGCAAATTCTATTTACCCACCTAAACAAGAGAAGTTAGCACCTAATGTTAAGGCTCAGGGAATTAAATTGAAGGGTGCTGTTATGCTTGCAAGAAAAGTGACCTTGCTGAAATTTCTGATGACGATGTATGCTATACTTTGGTTTGCAAACGAGCTTTGTTTTCACTTGATGATGATGTTAGCTCGGTACCGCCTGCTGTCACTAACCTTTTGCAGGAGTATGAGGACATTTTTCCAGCTGAGATACCCCCGGGGCTGCCACCTATGAGAGGGATAGAGCATCAAATTGATTTGATTCCGGGAGCATCATTGCCAAACCGCGCTGCTTATCGAACCAACCCCGAGGAGACTAAGGAAATTGAGTGGCAAGTCCAAGAGCTTTTGGACTGTGGGTACGTACGTGAAAGCCTTAGCCCTTGTGCCGTTCCTGTAATTTTGGTTCCTAAGAAAGATGGTTCTTGGCGTATGTGTGTTGATTGTAGAGCCATTAATAATATTACCATTCGATATCGTCACCCTATTCCTAGGCTTGATGACATGCTTGATGAATTATGTGGCTCTGTAATTTTCACAAAGATTGACTTGCGTAGTGGCTACCACCAAATTAGAATGAAACTTGGAGATGAATGGAAAACAGCTTTCAAAACTAAATTCGGATTGTATGAATGGTTAGTAATGCCTTTTGGGTTGACTAATGCACCTAGTACATTCATGCGCCTAATGAATGAGGTTTTAAGAGCTTTCATTGGTCGATTTGTGGTAGTTTACTTTGATGATATCTTAATTTATAGCAAGTCTTTGGATGAACATATGGATCACTTATGTGTTGTTTTTAATGCCTTACACGAGACACGTTTATTTGGTAACCTTGAGAAGTGCATCTTTTGCACGGATCGAGTTTTTTTTCTTGGCTATGTTGTTACTCCACAGGGAATTGAGGTGGATGAGGCAAAGATTGAAGCCATTAAGAGCTGGCCGGTTTCCCAATCCATCACACAGGTGAGGAGTTTTCTTGGTCTTGCAGGATTTTACCATCGTTTCGTCAAGGATTTCAGCACCATTGCTGCCCCTTTACACGAGTTGACAAAGAAGAGTGTGGTGTTTCATTGGGGAAGAGCACAAGAGGCGTCCTTCGACACTTTGAAGGACAAGCTTACACATGCACCATTACTGCAACTTCCAAATTTTGGTAAGACTTTTGAGCTAGAATGTGATGCTAGTGGAGTTGGCATTGGAGGTGTTTTGATGCAAGATGGTAAGCCCATTGCATACTTTAGTGAAAAATTGCATAGCCCTATTTTGAATTACTCCACGTATGATAAGGAATTGTATGCTCTTGTACGTTCTTTAGAGACGTGGCATCATTATTTGTGGCCTAAAGAATTTGTTATTCATTCGGATCATGAATTGCTTAAGTATCTTCGTTCACAACATAATCTGAATCGTAGACATGTTAAGTGGGTTGAATTTATTGAATCTTTTCCTTATGTTTTCAAACACAAGAAAGGGAAGGATAATGTGATTGCAGATGCTTTGTCTAGGCGATACACTTTGCTGTCCCAACTTGAATGTCGAATTTTTGGACTTGAAACAATAAAAGAACAATATGCGCTTGATCCTGATTTTAAAGATGTGTTGCTGAATTGCAAAGGGGGACATTCATGGAACAAGTTTGTAGTCAATGATGGATTTGTGTTTAGAGCTAACCGCCTATGCATTCTAGTAGGATCCATTCGTCTTTTGTTGATGCAGGAAGGGCATGGAAGGAGGGTTGATGGGACATTTTGGTGCTAAGAAGACGGAGGATGTTTTGGCCACACACTTCTTTTGGCCAAAGTTGAAGAGAGATGTTGAGCGATTCGTGGCACACTGTACCACATGTCAAAAAGCTAAGTCTCGCTTGAATCCACATGGTTTGTATATGCCTCTTCCTGTTCCTTCTATTCCTTGGGCAGATATTTCTATGGACTTTGTTTTGGGATTGCCTAAGACTAAGAGGGGAAGGGATAGCATTTTTGTTGTGGTGGATCGATTTTCTAAGATGGCACACTTTATACCATGTCATAAAAGTGATGATGCTATTCATATTGCTGACCTCTTTTTCAAAGAAATTGTTCGTTTGCATGGTATGCCTTCTACTATTGTTTCAGATCGCGATGCTAAATTTCTGAGTCACTTTTGGCGCACTCTATGGAATAAGTTGGGTACAAAACTGTTGTTTTCTACAACTTGTCACCCACAAACCGATGGGCAAACAGAGGTCATTAACCGCACTTTGGGTGCCATGTTGAGAGCTATTCTGAAGAAAAATTTGAAGATGTGGGAAGAATGTTTGCCTCATGTGGAGTTTGCTTACAATCGGCAACACATTCTACCACCAAGGTAAGTCCTTTTCAGGTAGTGTATGGATTCAATCCCCATGCTCCAATTGATATTTTGCCTCTGCCTACTAGTGAGAGAATTCATGTTGATGCTAAGGAACATGCTGATTTTATTTTGCAAATGCATGAAACAACTAAGCACAACATTGAAAAAATGAATGAAAAGTATAGAATTGCTGGTAGTAAAGGTAGACAAGAAGTTAAGCTTGAACCGGGTGATTTGGTTTGGTTGCACTTGAGAAAGGATAGATTTCCATATTTAAGAAAGTCTAAGTTGATGCCTAGATCTGATGGTCCATTTAAAATTATTGAGAAGAATAATGATAATGCATATAAGCTTGAATTACCCCTCGAATTTGGGGTTAGTCCCACCTTTAACATTTCAGATTTGAAGCCATACTTGGGAGACGAAGATGAGTTGGTGTCGAGGACGACTCCAATTCAAGAGGGGGAGGATGATGAGGACATCACTCCTTCAAATACACACAATTATCCACTACTGGACATTCAAGGTCCAATCACTAGAGCTCGCGCGCGTCAATTAAATTTAGAGGTGAGCTCGTTCCTAAGTAACTCCTTATATGATTTTGAGAATAGATTGCTACCTAATGATTATATTGTGCTTAGGAATGAAGAAGAGGTCCAGGAGACACATGGAGGAGGGCTTGGAGGCGTGGAGGACCAGCGAGGGCGCCCGGATAAAGATGGAGGATCAAACCAAGTTGAGTTCGAGTCTGCCTCGCAGTTCAGGACCAGTCTGCCTTGAACTGGTCACCCAGGACGTGTTCTGACTCCGTTTTCGATGATCCATATATGGATGGAAAGCTTATTTGATAAGGAAACCAACCCAAGTGGTCCCATGTCAAAAGCTATTCGGAATCAACAGGAATCGTCAAAACAAGTCACCATCCAGAATCTATCAGGGTGTTGTGTCGCCGTCTATTGGGCTGTTTGGGACTTGTAACGTGTCGGCGCTCCCCAGGGACACGAATAGGGGTCCTTTGTCATTCCTTAGCCTATATAATTAGTAGTCACCATCTATATTAGGGTTGGGTTTTACTTAGATTATTCTGTTGACAACAGTTTCACCGCCGCCGTCGGTTTGTGAGACCCCAACTTTGTGAGATTAATCATTCATCTGCAATTTGGTTGCATTCCTTTGTGTTCTTGCGTGTGTTCTTGATTCGCAGGCAAGGACTTAGCCTTCTTGGCGAGGTTGACCGTGCAACGCCGGTCGATAACCAGAGGGGTCGTGGTGCTGCGATTGCGGGGTTTAGAGCCGAGTTGTTCGGAAGTCGGATCGAATTGTGTCATGACTCCACCAAATCGAGAGTTATCAGAACCTTTCGGAAGATCGGGAACCCTAGTTCACATCATATAGGACAGCCCCCAATAAAAGCTCCAAAGTTCTTGTTATCTCTCTAAAGTTTTATTGTAGAAAGATGCGTGTGGCTATGCAAAAGTTATTCATGAAAAAAGGAAAAAAAGAAAAGAGTATTTAAAAAAATGGACAAGTGTCCAAGAGAATAAAACAATAGGTACTTTGAAGCCCACCTAAAAAAAGAGATGATGAATAAGATAGCCCATGTTTTCTTGCAAAGTGTTTTTCAAGATCCAAAAGAGATGTATGTTTTCAAGGAGCATAGTAGAATTAGGATTAGCCACCATCTATTATGTATCCACCATATTCCATACACATGCGCAGCTTGATTTGATTGTATGACTTAACTCTCTTTGGATCCATTGTTTGACTTTATAATACATGAAAAGGCATGCTTACAATTCATAATTGTTCGTGTTTTCTCCACTCCTATGAGCTCCACATAAGCCTTAGTTATAGAAGAGATAGGCATAACATCATTAATGTCTTGGTGAGGATCCACAAATACCACATATATTAAGAGATTTGAGAGTGTCATACAATGGAAGCTCTGAGTTTTATTTTGAAAACTTGCAAAACTCTGAAATAATGGTTGAGGAAAGAGCTTGAGACATAGTGCTTAACTTGATTGTTCTATCTTTCAATTACTTAAGACCCAAGTGAAGGCTAAGAAGCTCCATGGTTAAAGGTAATATGAGTAAATTTGAAAGTCAGATCGATTTATTTTAATTCGAAAGAGATTTTTTGTTTGAATGCATGTGTACTTTCTAGGCTTTAATGATTTTCAAAAGCCTCAATATGTTCAAGTTCTTAATCCAAGTTTGCTAAATTTGGCTTTGCTAAGGGACTAGCAAAGGGTAAGTTTGGGGGAGCTTGTTGATGGTGGATAACATCAATAATTTATAGTTTTATAAACATGAGAAATGGTACAAATAAGAGAATATACATTGGTCTAGGGTTTAAACTGACAAATTCCATGAGGAGACTCTCTTAAGATTGTAGACACTCTGAATAAGAAGATATAATTAGAAACTATTAAGCGAAAGAAATTAGAGAAGCAGATCAAAATTCTTTCCAATTGTGCTGGGAAGAAGAGAGAGAGTTGAGAGTTAGCGATTAATAATAAGGCACAATTTTTAGTTAGGTTAAATTTTTTAGGTTCATCATTTGAAATGCTAGGTTCATCGCTAGCTCAGTTGTTAGATTGATTAAAGTTAGTTTAAATTTTGTGATTTGTAATAAAGTGCCTTATTTAATCATTAATGGAGATTTGTTATCATGATTACCTATTTTCTATCTCTATTTTTGGATATGTGTTTGTCTCCACATGTTATGCAAAAAGTTTACACAGGAAAACAAGTGTGAGGGAGACACATCGCGACATCGAAACAAAATTTGATTAGGAAATTCATGAATTATGGAAGGTAATTAACCAAGGACCATGTATGACGAAGTGGGCCCCGAGCAGCCACCATGGTGGGCCGCCTGGCCTCCTCCTTGGGCTGCCTGGCCTCTCTTTGTGCCTCCTCGCCTCATGCTTTGTCCATGGTCAAGTTTGAGCCCAATACACTTTATTTTCATATGTTCATTTTTCGTTTCGAACCGAATTAAAAATCACATGGTAAAAGAATTGAAAACATGAGGAAAGATTATTTCAATCATGACTTAAGGATAGACTCACATAATACTTTTTCTAAAAGTCTTGCTACTATTGGGAACTTATTATTAGGGACCCCATACTACTTAAGTTGTTGTGGAATGAGATATAGTAGAATAAGAGAACTTGATTGTTGATGTCTAGTCATTGGAGAAATTTATTTCAAAAAGAAAAATGAATGGCTATACTTCTTTGTGGTAAGCAATGACCTACTAGAGCCATATATAGGATAGATAAATCTTCTACATATACTACTTGTGTTTGTATTGAGTTTGGTCAAACCTTTTGACCCTTGTTGAGAAACCTATCATGCTCTCAAGATCAAGATCACGTACACTCCACATATATCTGTTACACCTACACTGGGAGTATACAACAACATGTTTTCCATCCACCCAAAATGTTCTACTCCTACACTAGGAGAAGACACAAAAAGAAGTTTGTTAGGAATAAATGCTCCAAGTTCTTATAAATATCTTTCTTAAAAGTTTTCTAATTACAGAAAGAGGCATGTGGCTATGTAAAAAGAAAAGTATTGAAAAAAATAGATAAGTGTCTAAGATATCTAAAACAATGAGTACTCAGATGCCCGTCATGAAAAGATAAAAGAAGAGAAGAAAAAAAGAAAAATGAAAAGATAGCCTATGCTCTCTAGCAAAAGTGTTCTCAAGTTTCAAACAAGATAGACATGATTCAAGGAGCATAGTATAATTAGGATAGCCACCATATATATATATATATATATATATATATATATATATATATATTTCACACACATGCACATCTTAATCTAAGAGTATGACACTTTTCTCCTTAGATCCTTGTTTTGACTTTACAATATATGCAATGCGAGTATGTTTTCACTTCCATTCCTACCTGAACTCCACATAAGCTTTTAAGAGTAGGTAAAAGAAGGCAAGATCATCTATGCCTTGGTGAGGATCCAAAAATACTACATACATAAGTGATTTGAGAGTACTACAAAAGGAGAAGGTAAGCTATGTTTTATTTTCAAAATCTTAAATGTTTCTCCAATGAACTTGACTAAAGAAAGATGGTGATCTGGTTCAAGCTATTCCATTTTTGAACAGCCCAAAGTTTCATGGTAGACACATTGAATCCTGCACAGCATGTATGACTAGGAATGGTTTTATGTTGATGCCTTGTCCTAAGGTTATGTTTTGAGTAATTCATCCTTTTATCGAGGACGAGTAAAAGCCTAAGTATGGGGGAGCTTGTTGATGGTAGTTAACATACATCAAGGACCATCAATTTACCTTGCATAAATGGTGAAAATGGATCAATATCATAGAATAGGAGGTTATTACTAACAGTTTCCACGAGTTTTGGTGAATGTATGTTTTCAGCAGGATTTAATCAGAAAACTAGAAAGGAGGATCAAAACGTTAAAAAGAATTAAACTTAATGTTGGCGGTCGTTATCGACACATTTATACCGCCAATATAAGTCCAAAAAGGAGAAAATTATACACTTCTACAAACATATACCTTTGCTACTAACCAAATTCCACTTGTACCTATAGATTTGACATGTTACAAAAACATACACTGGAAACAAGTGAAACATAACGAAAAGGCATGACTCAGGAAGGCATAAATGAGAAAGAGGAGGAAGAAGCCCAACACATGAACACAAACTAGGATATCCCACATCAACACTGAGTCACAAGCCCAGAGGGAAAGCTGTAGGACGA
Source organism: Saccharum officinarum (assembly GCA_020631735.1). Classification (NCBI taxonomy): domain Eukaryota; kingdom Viridiplantae; phylum Streptophyta; class Magnoliopsida; order Poales; family Poaceae; genus Saccharum; species Saccharum officinarum. Next base: position 6,878,520 of record CM036165.1, on the reverse strand, counting down.
AATGGAGGCCAAGGGGGCTCGGGCCAGGCACTGGCGTGCCCCCCATGCCACCGCCTTGGCCCATCTCGTGTGTGTCGGCACATTGAATGCCAAGGCTGGCAGTGCGGGGATGCACCAAGGAATATTCCCCCACACCAACCTGATCCTAGCCTATATAAGAAGAGGGGAGGGGCCTCTCTCACACACACCTCACTACACAATTCACACTCTCACTCAAGCTCCCTCTCTCCACTCCACCTCTCCACTCTCTAGGTTAGAATTAGTCTAGTAGAAGTAGTAGAGGAGTAGAGAGGCTACCTTGGAGGGCTTGGCTCCTTAGAGAAAAATTAGTGAGAATAAAAGAGTTATCTTTTCTCCAAATAGCCATATCTTCATCTTATGAATATAGTTTGTGCTATGAACTATAGTATAGTCAAGTTTATATATTCATGATATATGAACTAGAATATAGTCCCTATGTCATGTTCATATCATACTTGGCTCAATGCTTTATCATTCATACAATGTTCATGTATAGATTTAGACTTTTGTTGAGGTGGTAGTTCATCATGCTTTCGGGTACGTGTTGATATTTGTTAACGCACATAGAAAAGGATCCGCAAGCGCATAGATATCAGTGAGCATACCACCTGGGAGATATTTCTAGGGTATCGTATTTGTTTATCTGCAAGGAGAAAGCGTGTGATGACTAACCTAAATCTATACTTAACCCCTGGGCTGCACTACAAGGTAGCGAAGATATAACCGATTAGAGAAGATTACGATGATAGTCTGGTTCCAACCTATGGCAAGCTATGAAACTATTGGTCTATGTGGACATACTGATGGAAAAGAGACACCACAGAGGATGCTTGACCAGGGCACTTAATCCTACCAATCCTTCTAACGGGATGTGGGGTACAAAGGAAGCAACGGGATTGTCACATCCCACGCTACTACCACGTATCTGGCCAGACAGGGGATATCTACGAGTATCTCTAGCCTAAGCACCACGCTTACGCTACAGACGATTACCCTACACTCTACCATGGAAGCGAATAAAGTAAACTCGTAAACCATAGAACAATAATAACAATGTACTTACTTAGTATTGGAAGTTAAATTACCAAAGAATCCTAGAACCAAGCCTCGGGTTAGGAGACTTGATCCCGCAAGTACAAGCCGGAGAGGAGACACCGACATGCCGAGCTTCCTCCAACTCTCCCTCCACTCTAACTCTCTCAATCTAGAAGAAGAACTCTAATCTCATATGGAGACTACAAAGCTAATCTCTCTTATATGTGCCCTAAGAGAGAGATCCATTCAAGGGACCCCTCCCTGCTAATCCTCATAGGAAATAATGAATTAGGGTTTCATGGGATGCCTCCTCCAGGGGCCAAGGGCCTTGCTTATATAGCCCTCTAGGAAGCACCATAGCCCTCGGATCAAACCGACCTTGATCTATGATTATTATTGATCCTCAAAGGCGGTGGAGGCAAGATCCATGAGCTTGCCTCTAATTGGCTCTGCAGGTGGGGCGCCCGTCCCCACCCTTGGGTGGCCGCCCAGCTTTCGAGCCAGATTCGCCTCCCGTTTGGTCTAGAGCCTTCTCATACCTTCCAGATTATAGAATAGTTGTGTGTAGCCCTTTTGTCTCTATGTAAACCTGACATGTGGGCCATCCTTGGTTCTTTTTAGCTGACATCCTGCAGAAACAGACATTCACCAAAACCCATGGAATTATGTCAGTAAACCCCCTATATCTAAGTGGTAATTATTGTTTAGTCCTTTTTCATGCTATGTTGATGGTTAAAAAATGATACTTATCTACCGTCAATAAACTCCCCCAAGCTTACCCTTTGCTCGTCCCTGAGCAAAGATAAACTCAGTGATGGATCAGGAGCTGCTACAATGCTTTCACACCTCAAAAGTACACATACGTTCAAACAAGAACTCTCCTCCGGATTAGAACGAACTATCCTAACTTCAAACTTACCCATATTACCTTTTACCATGGGGCTTGTAGCCGTCACTTGGGTCTTGAGCAGTTGAAAGACAGAACGGTCAAGTCAAGTGCTATGTCTCAAGCTCTTTGATCAACCATTATTCTAGAGTTTTGCAGGGTTTTCAAATAAAACTCAGATATTCCTGTGTATGACCCTTTCATGTCTCTCCTTTATGATATTTCTGGATCCTCACCAAGGCATTTATGGTGTATGCCTTCTCTCTTCTCTCAAGATATGTGGTATTTTTGGCATAAGGCATAGTAACATTATACCTTCTCTCTCTCTCACCATACTTCTAATAGGTCTATCTGGAGCTCATAGGTGGGAGAAAAGGAATCCATACTTGCAAACATTTATTGCATAGTTAGACACATGGATTCAGAGGGACAAGTCCAGCCATATAGTCAAATTAAGATGTGCATGTGTGTGATCCTAAATATGGGCTGAGTGGATATGTATATAGTGGTAATGATGGTGGATGTAAGTGGAAATAAAGGGGTAGAGGAAAAATGGTGAATATCTATTTCTACTTTTGCTGCTTGAAAGAAATTTATACCTCTCTTAAACTTTGAAGAACTTGCTGAGAACTTGGGTTGCTAAAAAATCTCTCATAATTAGGACCCTTGTCCTTTTATTCTCTCTTTATTTTTCTTTCTTACTCTCTTTTCTTTTTTTCTCTCTTTTTTTAAAGGAACTGAATACGATGGAATAATTCCCAATTATCTTTTATAGATAAGAGATAGCAATAGAAATGTTGGAGCTTATAACAAAAGAGGCTAGCAATGGATGAAGGGTTCTGTTCACTCCTAGTATAGGAGCAGAACAACTTGTTGGGTTGTGTCTAATGAAAAATATTTAAATGCATACCTCCAGGGTAGAAGCAGCATAAGTAGGTGGAGTGCATGTGAATCTTGATTTTAACCGCATGACTAATCCCCTAGGGTCAACATAGACTGACCACACTCAATGCTTACAAGCAGCTAAGCTAACAAGTGAAAGTCTTTCCTAATCTAGTAAGCATGTATATATGGCTTGTGGTAGGAATTAAACTCTCATCATACAGGAACTCATCATGCAGGATTTTTAATTTTCAAAGATAAATTCTCCAGAACTCTAGTATCTCTAGGAGCATGATAAACAGCAGCTCAAAACCTTCCCATCATATCCGCCAACTACCTAGACTTAGATCAAGCATTCGCTACCCACGAGTTTCAGGTTCAGAGCAAATCTTAGATCAAAACAGTTGTGTCTAAAACTCGGGAGAGTTCGAGGTTGAAATCTAGGTGCTTAAAAGGAATTATGTGTCACACCCATTTTTAAGGACAAAAATAGGATGTATAAAAGACTCATGTGCGCCCCAGGAACCAGTCGCACACATAAGTTGACAAATTACAAAGTATCATCACAGTGCTTATTACATAACGAATAAGTATTTAAGACATAGTCTTGAACGATAGGTAATAATAACTAATAGTAATTCTTCAGCGGAAACTCCACACAGAGACACGGTTGACTGGTTGACACCAAGACTAGTACTCATTCCGATAATCTTCCTCATTATCTTCATCTGTTATGGTGGAAATAGCAAGGGTGAGTCCATGTCGAACTCCACAAATATAACACAGGGTTCATGAGGCTCAAAAAGGCTAGACACTGTTTAACTGCGTTTAGCTTTTTAATCATATATTAGCAATTGAGTAGCATCAAGATAAACCACTTCCCATTAAAGAACCAATGATCAATTGTAATAAGGATAATGAATAGCATTAACATGAGCATAATAATAATCAACAATAATTAAGCATGATATAACATTTATGATCAACTATTCCATAAGAATCCCCAAGGCCGCTCGTATCCGTGAGCACGGCTAGTATACCAGTTTTTAACTCTGCGCAGAGGTGTACACTTTCACTGTAAGTCATGATTTCCAAATGAGTGGGGAGATCAAACCCAAACACCCGAGAACCATATAAAGCCACTCAAAAGTTCGTCTAACAAGTTAGGGCCATTAGATTTCACTCGGCAGGCAGATGTAGAACCCCCCTTCCCTGTGGCACAACAACCGCAGCCTATACACACTAGGCCAGGGGCTCGGACTACACCCAACATGGCAAGCCATTCTTACGCCATTTAAGGTAACCTCTAACAAGCTAGAAAAGGTCTCTTGAACAACTAAAGCCAGAGCCATATAGCCCTCACAGCTGTACTGTATATCCCGGTTATCACTTACAGATAAGTCCTTATGGAGAGAAACCAGAGCATCAAAATAATACACAAGCTCTAGCCCCCTTTTAACAACAATGAAATCATCTTAATAGTTGATTGCTTAATCCATTAATCAAATTACAAGATCATTGTTCTTAGTTTAAGCACTAGCAGTAGCTACCCATATGCATTCCCAAGGTTGACAAGGAATCAAGATAACAATCACTAAGTTATAATCTCTAAGGTTGTCAAGGTAAGCACATGCATATGTATGATAATTCAATGTATAGGTAACAAGGATAGTCCTGTGTTATACTTGCCTTGATCAGAGCTTTCCAAGTGATACTGCTGACTTGGCTCAAAGTAATACTCCGAATCGTCCAGATACTGCTCACCTTCTATATTCGATCATCAATCAACAACACACATGCATCCAATCAAACATACACGAAGCAAACAAAGAGATATAATTAGAACAGTACACCAACAGTAGCAAAACAGTAATAAAAGTTTATAAAACTCTTCTACACGTTTCTACGATCACACAGACGCAAAGATCACCAAATTCGGAGTTAAAACGTGAAAGTTATGAATTTTCTAAGATTTCCTATAGATAAATAAATACTTAATTATAACCTCGAAAAATAAATTATCAAAACTAACTGTACAACTACACTAACATGTAGAGCTCGCAAATACGAACCTAACGCAATTTGAACGGATCAAATCAGAGTTAAAACGAAGATTTTATGACCAAAACAATTCTAGTGGCAAAACTGTAAATACCTGAAAACGTATTTTTGACTTATCCGGGAGAAAATACGCTTTCAAAACACGAAAACGTATTTCAGACAATACGCTAAGGACCGCGGATTCTAATCTGAAAAAGTCTAGGGGCTCTTTATAAATTTTACCCGCGAAGGGGTATCTTCTAATCTCGTGCGTCCATCTAAGAACGGACGGCTCGCGTTCATCGGCACGACACAGTGAAGAAACCCGATCATCTCTATCAAGTCCGGCCGGCGGCTCCTCCATGGCCGGCGACTCCTCCATGGCCGGAGGTAGTGAACCTCCCCACCGAGACCACCAATCAAGCCCGCGTTTGGTCCAAACGGTAGAGAAGCTCCGTGCGAACTCATCTAGGCATTTAAAACTAGCTACGAACGACCATACGTGACGCGCGGCTACAAGGGAGCGGCGGCGCCATTGTTGGCCACGGTGAACTCCAAACCCGCGATTTAAAGCACAAAAACTTAAAAGAAGAGCATTGGGAGGGAGAGGAGAAGATAGCGAGCTCACCAAAACGAAGAACACGGCCTCAAATTCACCCGCAAGCCCCGACGACGTACCGGCCGCAAGAACCTAGGGTTCCGGCCTCCTACACTCAATCTCACGTGATGAAGCTCGAGTTTTAGATGGAAAACGGAACATAGGGGGTCACGGCTTCTTATTTGTAGCTTCAATTCACCGAAATCGGGTAGGAAATCCCGAAGAACCCGTCGCCGCTACGACGGTGATTCTCCGGTTCGGTGTCCGACTCGAGTACGATAGGAAGAAGACGTCTGACCACCTGGCCCCACCTGTCAGCGACCGAAAGAGAGGAAAGGCGCGCGCGGTCGGCTCGACTGCTGGACTCGGCTGCTGGGCCGCTGCGGCGCTGGGCGAGCAGGCCTTCCGACCCGACGGCCCAAGGGAGAGGAGGCCGGCCGAGCGGGCTTCCAGGCCGAATAGGTAAGAAGGTAAGTTGTTTTCTTTTTTTTCTTCTTCTTTTATTTCTTTTCTTTTCTAATTTTCCAAACACATTTTCAAATCAAATTTTCCTAAACCAAATCAATTAAAATAAAACCAATATAACCACACCACAAAATAAAATAAATGCAACAGCATGAATGCATCACCAAATAGTTTTCAAAATTTTAATTCCCTTTCTTTAAATTATTTAAAATTTGTTACTCCTAAAATTTGGGTGTTACAAATTCTACCCCCCTTAAAAGAATCTCGTCCTCGAGATTGGACTGCTTACTCAAACAACTGCGGATATGATTTTCTCAATTCATCCTCTCTTTCCCAAGTTGCCTCTGCCTCTGAATATCGATTCCACTGCACCTTGCACATCTTAATAACCCGACTTCGAGTAACTCTCTCAGCAGTTTCTAAAATCTTGATCGGAAACTCTTCATATGTAAGATCTTCCTTAACAGTCAACTCTTCTAAAGGTATCTGCTCCTCAGGCACACGCAAACACTTCTTAAGTTGTGAAACATGGAACACATCATGTACTCCAGATAAATTCTCAGGCAACTCTAATTGATAAGCAACTTCCCCACGTCTAGTAATAACTTTAAATGGTCCAACATACCTTGGTGCTAGTTTACCTTTCATGTTAAACCTCTTCACACTTTTCATAGGTGACACCTTCAAATAAACATAATCACCTACCTCAAAAACTAAATCTCTTCTTCTATTGTCAGCATAACTCTTCTGACGAGACTGTGCTACTCTCAAATTCTCACGAATCACTCGCACTTGATCTTCTGCGTTTCTAAGAACATCTGTACCAAACACCTGAGATTCACCTGTCTGATCCCAAAACAATGGAGTTCTACACTTACGTCCATACAAAGCTTCAAACGGTGCCATCTTAAGACTCTGTTGATAACTATTATTGTAAGAGAATTCTGCATAAGGCAAACTCTTATCCCAACTAGTTCCATATTGCAATGCACAAGCTCTCAACATATCCTCTAATACCTGGTTGGTCCTTTCAGTCTGTCCATCTGTCTGTGGATGATATGCTGTACTAAAATTCAATTTTGTTCCCAATGATTCATGCACAGCTTTCCAAAAATGCGACGTAAACTGCGATCCTCGATCAGATACAATCTTCTTTGGTACTCCATGCAAACAGACTATTCTCTCCATATACAACTCTGCCAATTTTGGTCCATGGTAAGTAGTCTTAACTGGTATAAAATGAGCAACTTTAGTTAACCGATCTACTATCACCCAAATAGAGTCATAACCTTTCTGAGTACGAGGTAACCCTACTATAAAATCCATACCAACTTCCTCCCACTTCCATTCAGGAATCTTCATTGGTTGTAACAATCCAGCAGGTCTCTGATGCTCTGCTTTCACTCTCTGACAAGTGTCACACAATGCCACATACTCAGCCACATCTCGCTTTAATCCAACCCACCAATATTTCTGTTTCAGATCCAAATACATCTTAGTACTACCAGGATGAATAGAATAAGCTGACTCATGAGCTTCGCGAAGAATTGCCTGTCTAACAGTTTGATCCTCAGGTACACACAGCCTCTTTCCAAACCACAAAATTCCATTATCATCCATTCGAAAGCCTGGTGACTTACCAATCACTATATCTTCCGCTATCTTCTTTAGTTTCTCATCCTTCAACTGCCCCTTGTAAATTTCTTGCTCTAAGGTAGGCTCTATCACTAATTCCATTGTATTAGTAACAATTCCCAAATTCAAATATTCAAATTCAGCACATAACTCACTAGTCATAGACAATGTCCGTATCTCATTGACATAGCTTTTCCTACTAAGAGCATCAGCTACTACATTAGCCTTACCAGGATGATAGTGTATCTCAATATCATAATCCTTAATCAACTCTAACCATCTGCGTTGCCTCAAATTCAGATCTGACTGAGTGAAAATATACTTCAAACTCTTATGATCAGTGTATATATCACTCTTATGTCCAATCAAATAATGTCTCCAAATCTTTAAAGCATGAACTACAGCTGCTAACTCCAAATCATGTGTAGGATAATTCAACTCATGCTTTCTCAACTGCCTAGATGCATAAGCCACAACTCTGCCTTCTTGCATAAGAACACATCCCAAACCTTGACGAGAAGCATCACAATAAATAGAAAACTTCTTACTCAAATCTGGCAAAACCAAAACAGGCGCTGTAGTCAACCTCTTTTTCAACTCCTCAAAACTAGCTTGACATTTATCTGACCACACAAACTTGGCATTCTTCTCTAACAGAGATGTCATAGGTTTAGCAAGTTTAGAAAACCCTTCAATGAACCGTCTGTAATATCCAGCTAATCCCAAGAAACTACGAATCTCGCTAACATCAATAGGTGGTTTCCAATTTAATACATCCTTTACTTTACCTGGATCCACTGATATCCCTCCATTAGAAACAATATGACCAAGGAAAGAAACTTCCTTCAACCAAAACTCACATTTACTTCGCTTCGCATACAGTTTATGCTCTCTAAGTTTCTGCAATACCAACCTCAAATGTTCAGCATGCTCTACCTCTGTCTTGGAAAATACCAGTATATCATCAATAAACACTACCACAAACTTATCCAAATATTCCATGAACACCTTATTCATCATGTACATAAAGTATGCAGGTGCATTGGTCAATCCAAATGACATAACAGTATACTCATACAATCCATACCTTGTAGTAAAAGCTGTCTTTGGAATATCAGAAACACGAATCTTCAACTGATGATATCCAGAACGTAAATCAATCTTAGAGAACACACAAGCACCTCTCAACTGATCAAACAAGTCATCAATCCTGGGCAAAGGATACTTATTCTTGATAGTTACCTCATTTAGTGACCGGTAATCAACACACATCCTCTGACCACCATCTTTCTTATCAACAAAAATAACTGGTGCTCCCCAAGGTGATGAACTAGGTCTAATAAAACCTTTTCTTGTAATTCTTTAATTTGTTTCTTAAGTTCTTCTAATTCATCTACTCCCATCCTATATGGTCGTTTGGCTATAGGTGCAGTTCCAGGAAGTAATTCAATAAGAAATTCAATGTCTCGGTCAGGTGGCATACCTGGCAATTCATCAGGGAAGACATCCGGAAATTCCTCAATCACTGAATTCTCCTTAATAGTATCTTCAAGCTGGTTCACCACAGCGGTTGGTTGCTTCTGCACTGCTACATTCACATTGATTTTATCTCCATTAGGTGCATTCACAACTACCACTTTTTGCTGACACTGAATCTCTACCTGATTTTGCTTCATCCAGTCCATACCCAATATCACATCAATACCAGATGTCCTCAACACTATAGGAGTTATCTTAAACTCTACCCCCTTAATACCATACTAATTGGAAGACAACGATTACTGGTTTGCATGGTACCTCCAGGTGAATTTACTAAGAGAGATTCTTTCATAGCTAGCATGGGTATACTATGCATTTTAACAAAAATGTTGGATATGAATGTATGAGATGCTCCAGAGTCAAAAAGAACAGTTGCGGGAGTGGAATGTACATTGAACGTACCAATCATAACTTCTGGGGCATCATGAACTGTATCAGAAGACACGTGATTCACCCTTCCAGTACCAGATTGCTTCTGGTTGCTCTTCTGGCTCTGAGGAGTCTGCTGATTCTGCTTCTCAGGACAATGGTAAGACATATGCCCCTCTTTACCACAGACAAAGCATCTAGTAGGAGTGCTGGGAGCACTATTCTTCATGGGAGTAACATTGGAATTCCCAGTGCGAGGAGTCTGTTGCCCAGTCTGCTGATACTGTTGACGTTGTGGATATGATGAACGCTGTTGTGACTGATTACCTTGCCAATTCTGGGACCACCTCTGATTCGGATTGCGATTCCATTGACTAACCGGTCCCTGAAACTTCTGATGAAAACCATGCTGAGAATTAGTGCGCTGACGGTTGTTACTTCCTGAGCTTTGTACCTTCATCTTCCTCTTCCTGTCCATCTCTCTGCGCTCATTATCAAGCACAATAGCTTTATTTACCAGCTCTTGAAAACTAGCATAGTTGTTCCCCTTCAACTGCAAGCGAAGATCATAATAAATTCCCTTCAAGAAGAGACGCTGTCTGTCCGCATCTTCTCTCACTTCATTAGGAGCATAGCGAGCCAACTGGGTGAACCTGTCATGATATTCACTAACACTCATCTGTCCCATCCTAAGGTTTCTGAATTCTTCCTGCTTCAGCTCAATTATACCTTCAGGAATATGACGAGCTCGAAAATCTCTAACAAACTCATTCCAAGTGATAGGTGGAGCATTGTCAGGGCGTGCAGCTTGATACGACTCCCACCAAGTCTGAGCTGTCCCCTGTAACTGACCAGATGCATATAACACCTTCTCCATATCATTGCATTGGGCTATATTCAGCTGTTTCTCCACTGCCCTCACCCAATCATCTGCCTCTAAAGGATCAGCAGCATGAGAAAACACTGGAGGGCGTCCCTTTAAAAATTCTCCACGCTTATCCCTCACTTGCACAGGCGGTGGTCCTCCTGCAGCGGGATTGTTCTGCATGTGCTGCATAAACATCTGCATCATCAGGTTCTGAGTTTGCATGAGTTCCTTCATAGTAATGGGTATGTTAGCACCACCACGACCTCTGCCACGACCTCTGCCTGACATCTGTTTCCAAAAACACAGAAATTGAAATTCAGTACGATCCGAGAAGATGTATTCAATAGATAAGCAAAATCTGATTTTTCTGGACGAGCTCCAATTTCAGCAACTCAGTAAAACTGTCATATCTCGAGCTACAGACGTCCAATTCAGATGATCTTTACATGGTTGGAAAGCTTTCAAAATTATCTACAACTTTTATTCACAACACTTTTTCTGATTCTGTCAATAAATTGGCCAAAAACTGAACTTAACCGAAACTGTTTCAGAATTCCAGACTGTGCAGTAACTCCAACTTGGAACAGGTATATCTCTTAGCTCATAATAAATATTAAAGTGATTCTTATGGGGTTGGAAAGATATAGAAGTCTAATTATTCCCAGTAAAGTTTCTTAAATTTCTCATGAACGGATTTTAAGTTATTTCTAAAACATCCCAGACTGATCTAAAAATCAGCAAAGGACAGAACTAAGTTAACCTCATATTCAACTAATATATTTTGTTCAAACTTAATATTCTTAACCATGGAACTTGTAGGCATGTCTACAAAACTCCAGCACACATTACAAAGATCCAAATCACACATTATCATAATAACAATCCATCAATCACACAATTGTTCACACCACAAACTGACTCTTAAAACAATCCAAACTTAAAATTAACTCACAACTACTATCGTTCCTATTACATAGGGATTTTTCCTATTGCCTAATTAAGCTTCTCATAAATCTTGGGACGACCTAACTCCGCCCTTAATTGGTCAATCTCCTTATAAGCTTGCTCCTTAAGTTCTTTTTCCTTCAGCAACTCATCCTTCAAATCCACCTCATGGAGAGCCAATTCACGAGCTAATCCCACCGTAGCTTGTAAAGTCAAGGAGGAATCATCTGCAGGCGGCACCGTCCAAATACCCTTGTCATGTAAGAAACAAGGAAAATGCCGGAGTGCACCCTTTAACGTCTTGTCCGAGCGTAGACCATGGTAGTAAACAAATGCATTGAAAGCGACATCCTCCATGCTTATCTCCACAGTTGCCCGGCTCACTCTGGTAATGAACTTTGACTCCACCTTAGGCTCCTTAGTGGTAGGATCCCTTTTCTTAACCCATAACTCTGTTTCCCAATAGGAATCCATCCATGGATGACTATACTCTGCACTACGATACTCCAACGTAGCTTCCCAGTCGTAGTAGTAGTTGTCCAAAGTTCTTGTCAACATGTCATGGAAGAAAGCATCAGCTTTAGGAACCATGATATGAAACTTCGTAGTCCACCCCATAACTACATCCTCCATTGGTGTATCACCAATTCTTGATTCAGCATCAGATAGCTCTTGATCACCATCTTCATACAGCTCCTGAGGTTTGAAACGGGCAACGTACTGTGCAGCTGACAAACGGGGATGAGGAGGCATCTATAAAATTTAGACATAGATTAGATAGAATCAATGTATTTTCGCAATAGAATAAAGTAGAGGAAGCATAAAACTTTAGTAATTAACAAGGTGAAAAGAGGAAGCATGAATTAAGTGAAGTATGGATGCTATTAACGACCATTCTAACTAGGCTTGCGTCCTACAGTCAACACGGCTCTGATACCAATCTGTCACACCCATTTTTAAGGACAAAAATAGGATGTATAAAAGACTCATGTGCGCCCCAGGAACCAGTCGCACACATAAGTTGACAAATTACAAAGTATCATCACAGTGCTTATTACATAACGAATAAGTATTTAAGACATAGTCTTGAACGATAGGTAATAATAACTAATAGTAATTCTTCAGCGGAAACTCCACACAGAGACACGGTTGACTGGTTGACACCAAGACTAGTACTCATTCCGATAATCTTCCTCATTATCTTCATCTGTTATGGTGGAAATAGCAAGGGTGAGTCCATGTCGAACTCCACAAATATAACACAGGGTTCATGAGGCTCAAAAAGGCTAGACACTGTTTAACTGCGTTTAGCTTTTTAATCATATATTAGCAATTGAGTAGCATCAAGATAAACCACTTCCCATTAAAGAACCAATGATCAATTGTAATAAGGATAATGAATAGCATTAACATGAGCATAATAATAATCAACAATAATTAAGCATGATATAACATTTATGATCAACTATTCCATAAGAATCCCCAAGGCCGCTCGTATCCGTGAGCACGGCTAGTATACCAGTTTTTAACTCTGCGCAGAGGTGTACACTTTCACTGTAAGTCATGATTTCCAAATGAGTGGGGAGATCAAACCCAAACACCCGAGAACCATATAAAGCCACTCAAAAGTTCGTCTAACAAGTTAGGGCCATTAGATTTCACTCGGCAGGCAGATGTAGAACCCCCCTTCCCTGTGGCACAACAACCGCAGCCTATACACACTAGGCCAGGGGCTCGGACTACACCCAACATGGCAAGCCATTCTTACGCCATTTAAGGTAACCTCTAACAAGCTAGAAAAGGTCTCTTGAACAACTAAAGCCAGAGCCATATAGCCCTCACAGCTGTACTATATATCTCGGTTATCACTTACAGATAAGTCCTTATGGAGAGAAACCAGAGCATCAAAATAATACACAAGCTCTAGCCCCCTTTTAACAACAATGAAATCATCTTAATAGTTGATTGCTTAATCCATTAATCAAATTACAAGATCATTGTTCTTAGTTTAAGCACTAGCAGTAGCTACCCATATGCATTCCCAAGGTTGACAAGGAATCAAGATAACAATCACTAAGTTATAATCTCTAAGGTTGTCAAGGTAAGCACATGCATATGTATGATAATTCAATGTATAGATAACAAGGATAGTCCTGTGTTATACTTGCCTTGATCAGAGCTTTCCAAGTGATACTGCTGACTTGGCTCAAAGTAATACTCCGAATCGTCTAGATACTGCTCACCTTCTATATTCGATCATCAATCAACAACACACATGCATCCAATCAAACATACACGAAGCAAACAAAGAGATATAATTAGAACAGTACACCAACAGTAGCAAAACAGTAATAAAAGTTTATAAAACTCTTCTACACGTTTCTACGATCACACAGACGCAAAGATCACCAAATTCGGAGTTAAAACGTGAAAGTTATGAATTTTCTAAGATTTCCTATAGATAAATAAATACTTAATTATAACCTCGAAAAATAAATTATCAAAACTAACTGTACAACTACACTAACATGTAGAGCTCGCAAATACGAACCTAACGCAATTTGAACGGATCAAATCAGAGTTAAAACGAAGATTTTATGACCAAAACAATTCTAGTGGCAAAACTGTAAATACCTGAAAACGTATTTTTGACTTATCAGGGAGAAAATACGCTTTCAAAACACGAAAACGTATTTCAGACAATACGCTAAGGACCGCGGATTCTAATCTGAAAAAGTCTAGGGGCTCTTTATAAATTTTACCCGCGAAGGGGTATCTTCTAATCTCGTGCGTCCATCTAAGAACGGACGGCTCGCGTTCATCGGCACGACACAGTGAAGAAACCCGATCATCTCTATCAAGTCTGGCCGGCGGCTCCTCCATGGCCGGCGACTCCTCCATGGCCAGAGGTAGTGAACCTCCCCACCGAGACCACCAATCAAGCCCGCGTTTGGTCCAAACGGTAGAGAAGCTCCGTGCAAACTCATCTAGGCATTTAAAACTAGCTACGAACGACCATACGTGACGCGCGGCTACAAGGGAGCGGCGGCGCCATTGTTGGCCACGGTGAACTCCAAACCCGCGATTTAAAGCACAAAAACTTAAAAGAAGAGCATTGGGAGGGAGAGGAGAAGATAGCGAGCTCACCAAAACGAAGAACACGGCCTCAAATTCACCCGCAAGCCCCGACGACGTACCGGCCGCAAGAACCTAGGGTTCCGGCCTCCTACACTCAATCTCACGTGATGAAGCTCGAGTTTTAGATGGAAAACGGAACATAGGGGGTCACGGCTTCTTATTTGTAGCTTCAATTCACCGAAATCGGGTAGGAAATCCCGAAGAACCCGTCGCCGCTACGACGGTGATTCTCCGGTTCGGTGTCCGACTCGAGTACGATAGGAAGAAGACGTCTGACCACCTGGCCCCACCTGTCAGCGACTGAAAGAGAGGAAAGGCGCGCGCGGTCGGCTCGGCTGCTGGACTCGGCTGCTGGGCCGCTGCGGCGCTGGGCGAGCAGGCCTTCCGACCCGACGGCCCAAGGGAGAGGAGGCCGGCCGAGCGGGCTTCCAGGCCGAATAGGTAAGAAGGTAAGTTGTTTTCTTTTTTTTTCTTCTTCTTTTATTTCTTTTCTTTTCTAATTTTCCAAACACATTTTCAAATCAAATTTTCCTAAACCAAATCAATTAAAATAAAACCAATATAACCACACCACAAAATAAAATAAATGCAACAGCATGAATGCATCACCAAATAGTTTTCAAAATTTTAATTCCCTTTCTTTAAATTATTTAAAATTTGTTACTCCTAAAATTTGGGTGTTACATTATGGTAGATCAACTATTCATCATTTCCATACAAGAGATTATTCGAGATTCTTCTTTTATTAACAACTTCTTTAAGAACAAAGACAAGCAAACTAGACACACCCTTTTTATTTTGTTTCTATTATTTTAGAACATTATTATTACTAAATAAGAAAACTCATAAAGAATAAGGTAAAACTAGGAGAAGAAAATACTT
Organism: Saccharum officinarum; assembly: GCA_020631735.1. NCBI lineage: Eukaryota > Viridiplantae > Streptophyta > Magnoliopsida > Poales > Poaceae > Saccharum > Saccharum officinarum. The sequence continues at coordinate 6,863,217 of CM036165.1, read as the reverse complement.
AGCTGGATACATGGGGGTGCTTTCCCCCAAGCTGGATGTTGACGTAGTCATTCAATCTTATGAAGTAACAGACTGGCAGCAGGGATGTTCTTCCTCTAGTGGAGCATTAATTGATGTTGATGATTGTTGAGACAGTGCTCCACTAGTGGATAGAACATCCACTTGATTGTTGGTTCTTCTCGATCCTTCAAATCCTATGGAACTCAAATAGATAATAAAACTTATGGAACAGATTAAGCGTTAGTGGTTGGCCACTCAAGCCTTAATTATCCAGAGTTTTTAAGATTGTTCTTGATTCTTTTAAGCAAAGTTTCAACAGGATTTCTCTCAAATAATTTTTATATTTTTATAATGCAGAGAAAGTCTAACAAGATGAATGCATATTTATTTTTATTTTATGCCACCATAGTGAATATTCCTATGGGTCCTTACATGCCACAAAATTATTCACATGGGGCTTATAATTTATGATGCAGCAAAGCAAACATATATTTATTTTATTTTCTAATGCAATGCTAATGCAAAAAAGTAAACATGCTAAAAGGAGAATGATTATGCAACTGCTAGAAAGTAACTATGTAAAAAGGGAAACTGATTAATGCAATGATAAAAAGACAAATATGGATAACTACCGATTTTACCTTTCGGCAAGGGTTCAGTTTTTTTAGGTCCTCTGAACAGGACCTCTTACCATGTTCATTCTGTAGGTGCACCATCTGGTTCCATAGTAGAGATCTTGATAGCTTGCACCTCTTGAGATGGTGTCACCCATGTTCCTTGCTCTTCTAGCAGTTTGAAGTGAAGTACTAGTTGTGAAAACTGGCAGCATCTTGCTCATTGTACATGTTCGTAGGTCCAGGATCTTCACTTGTAGGATTCTTGGGGAGTTGACAAGCTCCTCTACTATTGTGTTCAAAGTGAGTCCTGCTCATAGAGACAAGGTAGAGATCAAGTGCATGGGTTCTGTTGGTGGAAAAACACCAACAGAACTAAAAGTTTATTCTTCTCTTACCTTAGGCATATTGAGCAAGATAAAGTTGATGTTTAAGTGTTTTGCTTGAACTTAACATGGGTGATAGGATCAAACAATGAGCATGAATGTAGCATTAAATCAATTGGGCAGATCAAATTTCTTAACCTTATGGAAGGATAGTCTATCTATGCATATTGTGTAATGATTTCATGATTATGACTATCAACTTCCAAAGAAAAGACGTGCAATCATTTCAGATCATTGAGTTAAGATTATAAGATCAAGAAAGTGGTGACAGGAACAAAGATTAGAGAACTAAGCATGTTGAGTTAATTAGGTTGGGTCAAATGAGGTTGTAACTCAAACATGGTTGGTTCTCTATTTATGTGTATACCAGCATCAAGGAAAGGATTTTAATGTGATGATCATTAACCTTAGGATGTTACCTTTAATGTTGGAGCATGCTGGCACTATAACACCTTGTGGAAGCTTTCCTTCGTTAGTCATTCTTGTTCTTTTGTTCACGCGCCAATGTCTTCTCTGTTGCACTCCTTCTTTCTTACATTTAGTAATGTCATGTTTCGTTCTCTTTAATTTGTGCTTAGACCGTTAGCTCTTCTTATTGTTTCATTCTTGCGAATCATTAGTGGACACACATACCCGAAGGAGTATACAAGTAATGATAGGGGCATTGTTGTCACAAAGCTAAGGGTCAGTTTCTATGTTATAGAAGAATTTATTTGAACATACTAGCACAGATACATTCACTATTACTTCTTTTCTAGATGATTGATTTTATCTTATATTTGATTATCATATATAGGCATTATGAAATAACTCAAACTTATAGAAATAAAGCAATAGTTAATTGAGAGATTGCAAACCAGCGTGTAGAGCAATGAGAGCATGATAGGAGGAAGGTCATGGTTGGATCATCTAAAGGAGTTGGCCTTCCTTCCTCATGCATCAACTTCTCAATCTAGTGAGGGTGCAGAAAGTTGCATGCTCTCCTCTTGTCAATCTTTCTTGATTCCCGATGATTAATAATTGATAAGAGAATGCAACTACAACTCGAAATCCTCCACGATGGTCTTTGTCTTCAAGTGGCATGACAGAGATTTGTTCACCTGCTTCTATGGAGTGAGTGCTTTGATTGTGGATCATGCTTTGTGGCACTCTTCTTCTTTCTCTTTGGCTATGAGTTGTGTCTCCCTTGTGCAAGATTATTCTGTCTCTCTTCGTCTCTAGTATGAGTTCATCTCAGGACTTTTCCATTTTGAATTTTGGAGTTTCTCTGCAGGGGTTAGTCTAACAAAATATACCATTGTCTTTACTAGCAGTTTTTAGTTCAATAACCAAACTAGACTCCATGTCTAATCAGATTAAGGAAGGTTGTTTAACCTAAGCACCATGCTTAATTTAAAAGACAATATAAGCATGTACACTACTTCTAAACTAACACTTACTAGGGTAAACAAGGGTAGCATGAAAGCATTATAGAGATTTACTCAAGTAGTGATGAAAGAGCATGATTATTGTTTAGGAAATTGAGCATGTCTTAAAGGTAGGGACAACCAAGATAATGTAGCAACATGGAAAGAAATGTATTTATGGAAGTCTATCCCCCAAGCTTGAATTTTGCAAAAATTAAGATTGGATGAATGTAATTCAATGTTGCATAATGATTGGTTGGACATACCTTGCATTTGTTGTTTCTTCAATCTTTTTGCTCCAACCTGGAATGGTTAGTGACAAGAATACCCGAAGGAATATTTTCACAATTATAACTCTATGCTCATTTCACAAGGGCAGCGCAGCAGAAAGGTGAATACTCATGTCATGGTCTGAATAGTGCTTATTTTAGGACACTAAGCTTGTCCTTGGGAAACCTTCAAGATATGAATTGGCAAAGTGGTTTCCCCTCTATCACTAGTTTATGTGTACTAATCTCAAGATTCAACACAATGAGATCTGCAATGTTTATGATAAACATATGTGTCTTCAACCACCCTTTCAAAATCTTTAGGAACAGGGAGCATAAGGGGGTTGAAGATCTCATGTGGGGCAATATTAGAGAGACTAAGTGAATCAGGAGATTTCTTATACGAGCAAGGACTTGATAGGGTTTTTATAAAGTAGCTTCCTTGTTCATTGAAGTCTCCATCATTTTCAACTTCCAAGGGTGATTCGGCATAAATGTCCAAAATTTCCCTTGTATTGCCTCTCGAGTAGGTCTCATATAAGGACTCGCCTACACATTTAATGGAAATAGCATATAGGTTTTTAATGCTCTTTTGCCATTGATGTTGCTCTTCTCGATTCTCCTTATGGTCTTGATGAATCCTATGCTTTAGATGTCTCGGTGGATTTCTAGGATCGCTCAGGAGAAAGAGCATAGGAAGATTCATAGGGATCAAGGATGGGTTTAAAGATGGGTTCAAATTTCATATCTAATGTGGGCATAGAAAGGGAGAAGATAGGAGTGGATTCTAGATGGCTTTGCTCTCCTTCTATGGCATCACTTAACAGGCCATCCTTGAGTCTTTCTAAATGTCCTTCAAAGGGATTGGATTTGAAAAGCTTCCAAAGAGATCCCTTCTTGAGAAGATTCAAACTATATGTACTAAAAGGTCTCTTATGAAGCGGGAAGTTTATGCTCCTCCCAAGATCATTGGAAAGGATTTCTAAGGGTAGAATTTCTTCTTCCCTCAGAGGATTTTAGAGTACAACTAGTTTGAGATGGATAGCCAAATCATGGAGTTGGAAAGTTCGTAACATGGCTATGAAAACTTCCTCTTCTAGTTTGGGGGATGGTTCCTTTTCTTCCTCTAGAAGTTTATCATGAAGACTAGTGCAAGGAGTGTGTCTACTAATAAGGACAAACCTTGCTTCACTAATGGAAAAAGAAAGGAAAATTCCTCCAAAGGCGATATTATTAAGACTCATATAAAAATATTGAAGAAGAACAGGGTCTTGTAAGGCTAGGTCTAAACCTAAATTTATAAGACACTTGAAAGATTCCTTTAGTGTAGCCAAAAGTTCATTATCTCCTTGATCAGAAAATAGGACCTTTGGTTCATTACCTTCTTGATTAGAAGATAGGAACTTGGCTGTAGGAAATGGTTGGTTTTGACCTATTGCAACCAAACATGGGTGTAGCTCATAGCTAGATGTGAGAATCATGGGTTCTGGTGGCTCTAAGCTTTGGTTCATGGGTGCAGGATATTGATATATAGGCATGGAATTTGGGTTATCCGTAAGGATAGAAAAGAAAAGGCAAAAGGAAAAGAGAAAAAGCTAAAAGTATAATACAAGGTTAAGCAAGACTTGAGGTTAACCCAGCTGACGTCTTTCTCCCCGGCAACGGCGCCAGAAATGCTTGTTGATATTTGTTAACGCACACAGAAAAGGATCCGCAAGCGCACGGATATCGATGAGCATTTCACCTAGGATATATTTCTAGAGTATCATATTTGTTTATCCGCAAGGAGAAAGCGTGCGATGACTAACCTAAATCTATACTTAACCCCTGGGCTGCACTACAAGGTAGCAAAGATATAAGCGATTAGAGAAGATTATGATGATAGTCTGGTTCCAACCTATGGTAAGCTATGAAACTATTGGTCTATGGGGACATACCGATGGAAAAGAGACACCACAGAGGATGCTTGACCAGGGCACTTAATCCTACCAATCCATCTAACGGGATGTGGGGTACAAAGGAAGCAACGGGATTGTCACATCCTGCGCTACTACCACGGATCCAGCTAGACAGGGGATATCTACGAGTATCTCTAGCCTAAGCACCATGCTTACACTACAGACGATTACCCAACCCTCTACCATGGAAGAGAATAAAGTAAACTCATAAACCATAGAACAATAATAACAACATACTTACTTAGTATTGGAAGTTGAATTACCAAAAAATCCAAGAACCAAGCCTCGAGTTAGGAGACTTGATCCTGCAAGTACAAGCCGGAGAGGAGACATCGACATGACAGGTTTCCTCCAACTCTCCCTCCACTCTAACTCTCTCAATCTAGAAGAAGAACTCTAATCTCACATGGAGACTACAAAGCTAATCTCTCTTATATGTGCCCTAAGACAGAGATCTATTCAAGAGACCCCTCCCTGCTAATCCTCACAGGAAATAATGAATTAGGGTTTCATGGGATGCCTCCTCCAGTGGCCAAGGGCCTTGCTTATATAGCCCTCTAGGAAGCACCACAGCCCTCGGATCAAACCGACCTTGATCTATGATTATTATTGATCCACAAAGGCGGTGGAGGCAGGATCAGCGAGCGAGCCTCTAATTGGCTCTGCAGGTGGGGCGGCCACCCCCACCCTTGGGCGGCCACCCAGCTTCCGAGTCGGATTCACCTCCCGTTTGGTCCAGAGCCTTCTCATACCTTCCAAATTACAGAAAAGTTGTGCGTAGCCCTTTTGTCTCTATGTAAACCTGACATGTGGGCCATCCTTGGTTCTTTTCAGCTAACACCCTGCAGAAACAGATATTCACCAAAACTCATGGAATTATGTTAGTAAACCCCCTATATCTAAGTGATAATTATTGTTTAGTCCTTTTTCATGCTATGTTGACGGTTAAAAAATGATACTTATCTACCGTCAACAGTACGCCCATGTCCTTTACCTATCAATCCATAGAGTCGGGGACCTAGGGGGACTTGGGTGGTGTCTTTGTATGTGGGTGAGGTACCTAGATATATAGGGGGGTGAATGCATTTCATGTCCCACTATTGAGGGGTAGGCGGCAGGTGATGACAGCCCTGTCTGTCCTTCGTAATCCCCCACATTTGGCCATGGTGTAGGAGTACGTAAATTGTCACATAAGGTTGCTAGCTGACTAGTACTCGGTGGCCTCCTAATCCATCTCACATAGGCCTAGCTCTAGCTCATGTATATGTACGATTACTTTGCTCATAGCATACAACTATATTAGGATACATCTACTCATGTTAGGATATTTTTTCATTCTTTATTTTTTCTTTAGCCCCTCAAGCGGAGTGTTAGATGTGTATGTGTGCGTCCACTATCTACACTACAATTATTTACCCCTGTGTGATCATCTGGTTAGTTATGCATGTATGTCTATCTTGCTCATATCCATGCTAGAATTCTTACTACCATGTCTTCCTATGGGAAAATATAAATAACGATACCCTGATAATACTTCTAGGTGAAATGCTACAACGATAGATCTGTGTGCTTGCGGATAACCTCTATAAATGTTATGACCTATTTGTTGACATTCCTTAGTATTGCTGCTAGGATAAACCAATTCTAGTAGTGATGCTAGGGAATGCAACAGGCATTTCTGACACCGTTACCTCAGGTGAACGTAAAACCTCTAAGGCATTTGAGTTATTGCACATGGACTTGTTTGGGCCAACAACATACACTAGCATTGGTGGCAACAGGTATGGTTTTGTGATTGTTGATGACTACACTAGATATACTTGGGTGTTCTTTCTCTATGACAAGAGTGATGTTTATAATCTATTGAAGTCTTTTGTCAAGAGAGTGCAAAATGAGTTTGAAATCACCATCAAGAAGATTAGAAGTGACAATGGTAGTGAGTTCAAGAACACAAGAATTGAGGATTTGTGTGATGATCTTGGTATTGGACATCAATTCTCTCCAACATACACTCCTCAATCCAATGGTGTAGTTGAAAGGAAAAATAGAACCTTGATTGATATGGCTAGATCAATGCTTAGTGAATACAATGTGAGTCATTCATTTTGGAGTGAAGCTATCAATATGGCTTGCTATTGTAGTAACCGTCTCTATTGCCATGGAAAGCTTGAGAAGACACCATATGAGCTATTAAATGGAAGAAAGCCCAACATTGCATACTTTAGAGTGTTTGGTTGCAAATGCTACAATCTCAAGAAAGGCACTAGATTGAGCAAGTTTAACAAGAAATGTGATGAAGGGTTTTTACTTGGTTATTCTACCACAAGCAAAGCATATAGAGTTTGGAATCTCACTAATGGCACCTTGGAAGAAGTTCATTATGTTGAGTTCGATGAAACCCAAGGATCCCAAAATGAAGCTCAAAACCTTGATGATGTGAGAGGAGATTAATTGTCAAATGCAATAAAGAACATGGACATTGGTGATATAAGGCCGAGGCAAGTTGATGATGATGGTGACATACATATGATTAATCAAGATGTGCAAATTGATACAAATCAAGCAAGCTCAAGTGGTACTCATGATGAAGTTCAAGATCAAGGTCAAGCAAGTGGAAGCAATCAACTCCCAATACTTCAACCTACCAACATTGCAAGGGATCATCCATTAGATCAAATCATTGGTGGAATTCAAAGTGGTGTTCAAACTAGAACAAGATTAGCATCCTTTTGTGAGCACTACTCATTTGTGTCACTTGAAGAACCAAAGAAAATAGAAGTTGCTTTGAAAGATTCCGATTGGGTTAATGCCATGCATGAAGAGCTAAACAACGTCACTAGAAATCAAGTTTGGGAGCTTGTTGAGAGGCCAAAGAAGTACAATATGATTGGTACCAAATGGGTCTTTAGAAACAAGCAAGATCAAGATGGTGTAGTTGTGAGAAACAAAGTTAGATTAGTAGCACAAGGTTACACTCAAGTTGAGGGTCTTGACTTTGGGGAGACATATGCACCGGTTGCAAGATTGGAGGCAATTAGAATTCTTTTAGCCTATGCTTGTGCCCACAACATCAAGTTATATCAAATGGATGTGAAAAGTGCATTCCTCAATGGGTACATAAATGAGTTAGTCTATGTTGAGCAACCTCCCGGTTTTGAAGATGACAAGAAGCCCGACCATGTTTACAAGCTCAAAAAGGCATTGTATGGTTTGAAGCAAGCACCTAGAGCATGGTATGAGAGATTGCGAGATTTCCTTCTCTCTAAAGGGTTCAAAATGGGAAAGGTTGACACCACTCTCTTCACCAAGAAGCTTGGAAATGACTTGTTTGTGTTGCAAATCTATGTGGATGATATCATTTTTGGATCAACCAATCAAGATTTTTGTGAAGAGTTTGGAAAAATGATGGCAAATGAGTTTGAGATGTCCATGATTGGAGAGCTTAGTTACTTCCTTGTACTTCAAATCAAGCAAATAAAGAATGGCACTTTTGTGAGTCAAGGCAAGTATATCAAGGACATGACCAAGAAGTTTGGATTAAAAGATGTTAAGCCAATGAGTACACCAATGGGCACAAATGTTCAATTGGGTGTTGATGCTAGTGGCAACATGGTAGATCAAAAACTATACCGGTCAATGATTGGAAGTTTGCTATATGTCACCGCTTCTAGGCTAGATGTGATGTTTAGTGTGTGCAAGTGTGCAAGATATCAAGCTTCACCTAGAGAAAGTCACTTGAAAGTGACCAAGAGGATATTAAGATATCTTAAGGGCACCCATTCTGTTGGACTATGGTATCTCAAGGGGTCTAATTTTGAGTTGATTGAATTTTTAGACCCTGACTATGGTGGTTGCAAGATTGATAGAATGACCACAAGTGGCACTTGTCAATTGCTAGGAAGGTCTCATGTTTCATGGTCATCAAAGAAATAAAATAGTGTTGCACTATCTACCACCGAGGCCGAATACATTAGTGCTGGTAGTTGTTGTGCACAATTACTTTGGATGAAGGCCACTTTGAGTGACTTTGGAATCAAATTCAAGAATGTGCCATTATTTTGTGACAATAAAAGTGCAATCAAGATGACTCAAAATCTGGTTCAACATTCAAGAACCAAGCACATTGACATTAGGCATCACTTCATAAGAGACCATCAACAAAAGGGTGATATTAGCATTGAGAGCATTGGCACCGAAGATCAACTAGCCAACATATTCACAAAGCCACTTGATGAAAAGAGATTCTACAAGTTAAAGAATGAATTGAACATACTTGATGTCTCCAACTTGAAATGAGTGCGCCCCCACATTTTTATATGACATGCCTCCCCTTTGACAATGCAAGGTAAAGTTGTTTAGCATATCATTCTGTAACACCCAAATTTTAGGAGTAATAAATTTTAAATAATTTAGAGAAAGGGAATTAAAATTTTAAAAGAAATATTTGGTGTTGCATTCATGCTGTTGCATTTATTTTATTTTGTGGTGTGGGTTTATTTTATTTTGATTTGAATTTGAAACTCTATTTGAAAAGGTTTGGAAAATAAACAAATGAAGAAAAGAAAGAAGAAAAAAAACACAACTTACCTTCTTACCTGATTGGCCCGAAGGCCGTCGGACGGCCTGCTCTCCCGCGCCTGCCCGCGTGGGCCGTCCAGCGTCGTCGCGGCCCAGCCAGCATCCGCAGCAGCCCGTCTCCGCGTCCCGGCCCAGCAGCCGAGTCCAGCAGCCGCGCCTTTCCCTCCTTTCTGTGTCACTGGCGGGTGGGGGCCATTTGTCAGTCATCTTCTCCCTTTCGAATCGTGACCGGACCGAACTCTACGAAGCCGCCGCCGGTCTTTGCCGTGTTAACTAGGAACTCCTACCCGATTTCGGTGGTTTGGGGTTATAAATAGGGAGCTATGACCCTCCTCTTTCCGTTTTTCCCCTAAGTTGCGAGTTCTATCACGTGGAATAGGGTTTTTAGGGTTCAAGTTGGTGGAGGCGGGCGGACGGTCGGCTAGTGGGTTCTAGGGTGGATTGGAGGTCAATTTCTTGGCTTAGGTAAGTTTGTTGTCTCCTCCTCTTCCTCCCAATGCTTTCTATTGGAGCTTTTGTGCTTTGTATCGGAGAATTGGAGCTCACCGGGGCCGGCCATGGCGCTACCGTTTCCTCCGAGCCGCGTTCTCTTCTTGGTTCGATTTAGTGCATCCAAACTGTCTAGAATAGATCGGGTTCACTTCCTCTTCCAATTGGAATTGGTGGCGGGTTGAATGGTGGTCGGAAAAGGCGGGGCCGAAGTTTTCCGGTGAGCCTTGGCGTCGGCCATGGCGCTGGCCTGCCGGTAGAGAGGAAGATGGCCGGCGTTGATTTTTTTCTTTTCTCCTGGAATGAACGGTGGTCGTCTGATCTTAGATCAACGGCTGAGATTAGAACATACCTCTTCGTGGGGTAAAATTCATAAAGAGTCCCTGTATTTTTATGAATTAAACCCGCCGTCCCTTGGCGTAAACCCCAAAAAGGTGTTTTCGTGTTTTGAAAGCGTATTCTCTTCCGGTAAATCAAAAATACGTTTTCGGATATTTACAGTTTGGCCACTAAACTTGTTTTGGTCATAAAAACTTCGTTTTAACTCCGATTTGATCCGTTCAAGTTGCGTTAGGTTCGTATTTGCGAGCTCTACAAGTTAGTGTAGTTGTACAGTTGGTTTTGATAATTTATTTTTCGAGTTTATAATTTAGTATTTATTTATCTATAGGAAATCTTAGAAAATTCATAACTTTCACGTTTTAACTCCGAATTTGGTGATCTTTGCGTCTGTGTGATCGTAGAAATGTGTAGAAGAGTTTTATAAACTTTTATTACTGTTTTGCTACTGTTGGTGTACTGTTCTAATTATATCTCTTTGTTTGCTTCGTGTATGTTTGATTGGATGCATGTATGTGTTGATTGATGATCGAATATAGAAGGTGAGCAGTATTTGGATGATTCGGAGTATTACTTTGAGCCAAGTCAGCAGTATCACTTGGAGAGCTTTGATCAAGGCAAGTATAACACAGGACTATCCTTGTTACCTATACATTGAATTGTCATACATATGCATGTGCTTACCTTGACAACCTTAGAGATTATAACTTAGTGATTGTTATCTTGATTCCTTGTCAACCTTGGAAATGCATATGGGTAGCTACTGCTAGTGCTTAAACTAAGAACAATGATCTTGTAATTTGATTAATGGATTAAGCAATCAACCTTTAAGATGATTCTATTACTGTTAAAAGGGGCTAGAGCATGTGTATTATTTTGATGCTCTGGTTTCTCTCCATAAGGACTTAACTGTACATGATTATCCGGGATATACAGTACAGCTGTGAGGGCTATATGGCTCTGGCTTTAGTTGTTCAAGAGACCTTTTCTAGCTTGTTAGTGGTTACCTTAAATGGCGTAAGAATGGCTTGCCACTTTGGGTGTAGTGCGAGCCCCTGGCCTAGTGTGTATAGGCTGCGGTTGTTGTGCCACAGGGAAGGGGGGTTCTACATCTGCCTGCCGAGTGAATCTAATGGCCCTAACTTGTTAGACGAACTTTTGAGTGGCTTTATATGGTTCTCGGGTGTTTGGGCTTGATCTCCCCACTCATTTGGAAATCATGACTTACAGTGAAAGTGTACACCTCTGCGCAGAGTTAAAAACTGGTATACTAGCCGTGCTCACGGATACGAGCGGCCTTGGAACATTTACAGATAGATGATCACCATTGCTATATCATGTTTAATTATTGTTGATTATTATTATGCTCATGTTAATGCTATTCGTTATCATTATTACAATTGATCATTGGTTCTTTAATGGGAAGTGGTTTATCTTGATGCTACACAATTGCTAATATATGATTAAAAGCTAAATGCAGTTAAACAGTGTCTAGCCTTTTTGAGCCTCATGAACCCTGTGTTATATTTGTGGAGTTCGACATGGACTCACCCTTGCTATTTCCACCATAACAGATGAAGATATAGAGGAAGATTATCGGAATGAGTACTAGTCTTGGTGTCAACCAGTCAACCGTGTCCCTGTGTGGAGTTTCCGCTGAAGAATTACTATTAGTTATTATTACCTATTGTTCAAGACTATGTCTTAAATACTTATTCGTTATGTAATAAGCACTGTGATGGTACTTTGTAATTTGTCAACTTATGTGTGCGACTATTTCCTAGGGCGCACATGAGTCTTTTATGCATCCTATTTTTGTCCTTAAAAATGGGTGTGACAGATTGGTATCGGAGCCGTGTTGACTGTAGGACGCGAGCCTAGTTAGAATGGTCGTTAATAGCCTCCATATTTCACTTAATTCATGCTTCCTCTTTTCACCTTGTTAATTACTAAAGTTTTATGCTTCCTCTACTTTATTCTATTGCGAAAATACATTGATTCTATCTAATCTATGTCTAAATCTTGTAGATGCCTCCTCATCCCCGTCTGTCAGCTGCACAGTACGTTGCCCGCTTCAAACCTCAGGAGCCGTATGAAGATGGTGATCAAGAGCTATCTGATGCTGAATCAAGAGTTGGTGATACACCAATGGAGAATGTAGTTATGGGGTGGACTACGAAGTTTCATATCATAGTTCCTAAAGCTAATGCTTTCTTCCATGACATGTTGACAAGAACCTTGGACAACTACTACTACGACTGGAAAGCTACGTTGGAGTATCGTAGTGCAGAGTATAGTCATCCATGGATGGATTCCTATTGGGAAACGGAGTTATGGGTTAAGAAAAGGGATCCTACCACTAAGGAGCCTAAGGTGGAGTCAAAGTTCATTACCAGAGTGAGCCGGGCAACTGTGGAGATAAGCATGGAGGATGTCGCTTTTAATGCATTTGTTTACTACCATGGTCTACGCTCGGACAAGACGTTAAAGGGTGCACTCCGGCATTTTCCTTGTTTCTTACATGACAAGGGTATTTGGACCGTGCCGCCTGCAGATGATTCCTCCTTGACTTTACAAGCTACGGTGGGATTAGCTCGAGAATTGGCTCTCCATGAGGTGGATTTGAAGGATGAGTTGCTGAAGGAAAAAGAACTTAAGGAGCAAGCTTATAAGGAGATTGATCAATTAAGGGCGGAGTTAGGTCATCCCAAGATTTATGAGAAGCTTAATTAGGAAATAGGAAAAATCCCTATGTAATAGGAACGATAGTAGTTGCGAGTTAATTTTAAGTTTGGTTTGTTTTAAGAGTCAGTTTTTGGTGTGAACAATTGTGTGATTGATGAATTGTTATTATGATAATGTGTGATTTGGATCTTTGTAATGTGTGCTGGAGTTTTGTAGACATGCCTACAAGTTCCATGGTTGAGAATATTAAGTTTGATCAAAATATATTAGTTGGTTGTGAGGTGAACATAGTTCTGTCCTTTGCTGATTCTTGATCAGTCTGGGATGTTTTAGAAATAACTTAAAATCTGTTCATGAGAAATTTAAGAAATTTTACTTGGAATAATTAGACTTCTATATCTTTCCAACCCCGCAAGAATCACTCTAATATCTATTAAGAGCTAAGAGATATACCTGTTCCAAGTTGGAGTTACTGCACAGTCTGGAATTCTGAAACAGTTTCGGTTAAGTTCAGTTTTTGGCCAATTTATTGACAGAATCAGAAAAAGTGTTGTGAATAAAAGTTGTAGATAATTTTGTAAGCTTTCCAACCATGTAAAGATCATCTGAATTGGATGTCTGTAGCTCGAGATATGACAGTTTTACTGAGTTGCTGAAATTGGAGTTCGCCCAGAAAAATCAGATTTTGTTTATCTATTGAATACATCATCTCGGATTGTACTGAATTTCAATTTCTATGTTTTTGGAAACAGATGTCAGGCAGAGGTCGTGGCAGAGGTCGTGGAGGTGCTAACCTACCCATTACTATGGAGGAACTCATGCAAACTCAGAACCAGATGATGCAGATGTTTATGCAGCACATGCAGAACAATCCCCCTGCAGGAGGACTACTGCCTGTGCAAGTGAGGGATAAGCGTGGGGAATTTTTAAAGGGACGCCCTCCAGTGTTTTCTCATGCTGCTGATCCTTTAGAGGCAGATGATTGGGTGAGGGCAGTGGAGAAACAGCTGAATATAGCCCAATGCAATGATATGGAGAAGGTGTTATATGCATCTGGTCAGTTACAGGGGACAGCTCAGACTTGGTGGGAGTCGTATCAAGCTGCATGCCCTGACAATGCTCCTCCTATTACTTGGAATGAGTTTGTTAGATATTTTCGAGCTCGTCATATTCCTGAAGGTATAATTGAGCTGAAGCAGGAAGAATTCAGAAACCTTAGGATGGGACAGATGAGCGTTAGTGAATATCATGACAGGTTCACCCAGTTGGCTCGCTATGCTCCTAATGAAGTGAGGGAAGATGCAGACAGACAGCGTCTTTTCTTGAAGGGAATTTATTATGATCTTCGCTTGCAGTTGAAGGGGAACAACTATGCTAGTTTTCAAGAGCTGGTAAATAAAGCTATTGTGCTTGATAATGAGCGCAGAGAGATGGACAGGAAGAGGAAAATGAAGGTACAAGGCTCAGGAAGCAACAACCTCAGCGCACTAATTCTCAGCATGGTTTTCATCAGAAGTTTCAGGGACCGGTTAGCCAGTGAAATCGTAATCCGAATCAGAGGTGGTCCCAGAATTGGCAAAGTAATCAGTCACAACAGCGTTCATCATATCCACAGCGTCAATAGTATCAGCAGACTGGGCAACAGACTCCTCGCACTGGAAATTCCAATGTTACCCCCATGAAGAATAGTGCTCCCAGCACGCCTACTAGATGCTTTGTATGTGGTAAAGAGGGGCATATGTCTTATCATTGTCCTGAGAAGCAGAACCAGCAGACTCCTCAGAGCCAGAAGAGCAGCCAGAGGCAATCTGATACTGGAAGGGTGAATCACGTGTCTTCTGATACAGCTCATGATGCACCAGAAGTTATGATTGGTACGTTCAATGTACATTCCACTCCCGCAACTGTTCTTTTTGACTCTGGAGCATCTCATACATTCATATCCAACATTTTTGTAAAAATGCATAGTATACCCATGCTAGCTATGAAAGAACCCCTATTAGTAAATTCACCTGGAGGTACCATGCAAACCAGTAATCGTTGTCTTCCAATTAGTATGGTATTAAGGGGGTAGAGTTTAAGATAACTCCTATAGTGTTGAGGACATCTGGTATTGATGTGATATTGGGTATGGACTGGATGAAGCAAAATCAGGTAGAGATTCAGTGTCAGCAGAAAGTGGTAGTTGTGAATGCACCTAATGGAGATAAAATCAATGTGGATGTAGCAGTGCAGAAGCAACCAACCGCTGTGGTGAATCAGCTTGAAGATACTATTAAGGAGAATTCAGTGATTGAGGAATTTCCGGATGTCTTCCCTGATGAATTGCCAGGTATGCCACCTGATCGAGACATTGAATTTCTTATTGAATTATTACCTGGAACTGCACCTATAGCCAAACGACCATATAGGATGGGAGTAGATGAATTAGAAGAACTTAAGAAACAAATTAAAGAATTACAAGATAAAGGTTTTATTAGACCTAGTTCATCACCTTGGGGAGCACCAGTTATTTTTGTTGATAAGAAAGATGGCGGTCAGAGGATGTGTGTTGATTATAGATCACTAAATGAGGTAACTATCAAGAATAAGTATCCTTTGCCCAGGATTGATGACTTGTTTGATCAGTTGAGAGGTGCTTGTGTGTTCTCTAAGGTTGATTTACGTTCTGGTTATCATCAGTTGAAGATTCGTGTTTCTGATATTCCAAAGACAGCTTTTACTACAAGGTATGGATTGTATGAGTATACTGTTATGTCATTTGGATTGACCAATGCACCTGCATACTTTATGTACATGATGAATAAGGTGTTTATGGAATATTTGGATAAGTTTGTGGTGGTATTTATTGATGATATACTGGTATTTTCCAAGACGGAGGAAGAGCATGCTGAACATTTGAGGTTGGTATTGCAGAAACTTAGAGAGCATAAACTGTATGCGAAGCGAAGTAAATGTGAGTTTTGGTTGAAGGAAGTTTCTTTCCTTGGTCATATTGTTTCTAATGGAGGGATATCAGTGGATCCAGGTAAAGTAAGGGATGTATTAAATTGGAAGCCACCTATTGATGCTAGTGAGATTCGTAGTTTCTTGGGATTAGCTGGATATTACAGACGGTTCATTGAAGGGTTTTCTAAACTTGCTAAACCTATGACATCTCTATTAGAGAAGAATGCCAAGTTTGTGTGGTCAGATAAATGTCAAGCTAGTTTTGAGGAATTGAAGAAGAGGTTGACTACAGTGCCTGTTTTGGTTTTGCCAGATTTGAGTAAGAAGTTTTCTATTTATTGTGATGCTTCTCGTCAAGGTTTGGGATGTGTTCTTATGCAAGAAGGCAGAGTTGTGGCTTATGCATCTAGGCAGTTGAGAAAGCATGAGTTGAATTATCCTACACATGATTTGGAGTTAGCAGCTGTAGTTCATGCTTTAAAGATTTGGAGACATTATTTGATTGGACATAAGAGTGATATATACACTGATCATAAGAGTTTGAAGTATATTTTCACTCAGTCAGATCTGAATTTGAGGCAACGTAGATGGTTAGAATTGATTAAGGATTATGATATTGAGATACACTATCATCCTGGTAAGGCTAATGTAGTAGCTGATGCTCTTAGTAGGAAAAGCTATGTCAATGAGATACGGACATTGACTATGACTAGTGAGTTATGTGCTGAATTTGAATATTTGAATTTGGGAATTGTTACTAATACAATGGAATTAGTGATAGAGCGTACTTTAGAGCAAGAAATCTACAAGGGTCAGTTGAAGGATGAGAAACTAAAGAAGATAGCGGAAGATATAGTGATTGGTAAGTCACCAGGCTTTCGGATGGATGATAATGGAATTTTGTGGTTTGGAAAGAGGCTGTGTGTACCTGAGGATCAAACTGTTAGACAGGCAATTCTTCGCGAAGCTCATGAGTCAACTTATTCTATTCATCCTGGTAGTACTAAGATGTATTTGGATCTGAAACAGAAATATTGGTGGGTTGGATTAAAGCGAGATGTGGCTGAGTATGTGGCATTGTGTGACACTTGTCAGAGGGTGAAAGCAGAACATCAGAGACCTGCTGGATTGTTGCAACCAATGAAGATTCCTGAATGGAAGTGGGAAGAAGTTGGTATGGACTTTATAGTGGGGTTACCTCGTACTCAGAAAGGTTATGACTCTATTTGGGTGATAGTAGATCGATTAACCAAAGTTGCTCATTTTATACCAGTTAAGACTACTTACCGTGGACCAAAATTGGCAGAGTTGTATATGGAGAGGATAGTATGTTTGCATGGAGTTCCAAAGAAGATTGTATCTGATCGAGGATCGCAGTTTACGTCACATTTTTGGAAAGCTGTGCATGAATCATTGGGAACAAAATTGAATTTTAGTACAGCATATCATCCACAGACAGATGGACAGACTGAAAGGACTAACCAGGTATTAGAGGATATGTTGAGAGCTTGTGCATTGCAATATGGAACTAGTTGGGATAAGAGTTTGCCTTATGCAGAATTTTCTTACAATAATAGTTATCAACAGAGTCTTAAGATGGCACCGTTTGAAGCTTTGTATGGACGTAAGTGTAGAACTCCATTGTTTTGGGATCAGACAGGTGAATCTCAGGTGTTTGGTACAGATGTTCTTAGAAACGCAGAAGATCAAGTGCGAGTGATTCGTGAGAATTTGAGAGTAGCGCAGTCTCGTCAGAAGAGTTATGCTGACAATAGAAGAAGAGATTTAGTTTTTGAGGTAGGTGATTATGTCTATTTGAAGGTGTCACCTATGAAAAGTGTGAAGAGGTTTAACATGAAAGGTAAACTAGCACCAAGGTATGTTGGACCATTTAAAGTTATTACTAGACGTGGGGAAGTTGCTTATCAATTAGAGTTGCCTGAGAATTTATCTGGAGTACATGATGTGTTCCATGTTTCACAACTTAAGAAGTGTTTACGGGTGCCTGAGGAGCAGATACCTTTAGAAGAGTTGACTGTTAAGGAGGATCTTACATATGAAGAGTTTCCGATTAAGATTTTGGAGACTGCTGAGAGAGTTACTCGAAGTCGGGTTATTAAGATGTGCAAAGTGCAGTGGAATCGATATTCAGAGGCAGAGGCAACTTGGGAAAGAGAGGATGAATTGAGAAAATCATATCCGCAGTTATTTGAGTAAGCAGTCCAATCTCAAGGACGAGATTCTTTTAAGGGGGGTAGAATTTGTAACACCCAAATTTTAGGAGTAATAAATTTTAAATAATTTAGAGAAAGGGAATTAAAATTTTAAAAGAAATATTTGGTGTTGCATTCATGCTGTTGCATTTATTTTATTTTGTGGTGTGGGTTTATTTTATTTTGATTTGAATTTGAAACTCTATTTGAAAAGGTTTGGAAAATAAACAAATGAAGAAAAGAAAGAAGAAAAAAAACACAACTTACCTTCTTACCTGATTGGCCCGAAGGCCGTCGGACGGCCTGCTCTCCCGCGCCTGCCCGCGTGGGCCGTCCAGCGTCGTCGCGGCCCAGCCAGCATTCGCAGCAGCCCGTCTCCGCGTCCCGGCCCAGCAGCCGAGTCCAGCAGCCGCGCCTTTCCCTCCTTTCTGTGTCACTGGCGGGTGGGGGCCATTTGTCAGTCGTCTTCTCCCTTTCGAATCGTGACCGGACCGAACTCTACGAAGCCGCCGCCGGTCTTTGCCGTGTTAACTAGGAACTCCTACCCGATTTCGGTGGTTTGGGGTTATAAATAGGGAGCTGTGACCCTCCTCTTTCCGTTTTTCCCCTAAGTTGCGAGTTCTATCACGTGGAATAGGGTTTTTAGGGTTCAAGTTGGTGGAGGCGGGCGGACGGTCGGCTAGTGGGTTCTAGGGTGGATTGGAGGTCAATTTCTTGGCTTAGGTAAGTTTGTTGTCTCCTCCTCTTCCTCCCAATGCTTTCTATTGGAGCTTTTGTGCTTTGTATCGGAGAATTGGAGCTCACCGGGGCCGGCCATGGCGCTACCGTTTCCTCCGAGCCGCGTTCTCTTCTTGGTTCGATTTAGTGCATCCAAACTGTCTAGAATAGATCGGGTTCACTTCCTCTTCCAATTGGAATTGGTGGCGGGTTGAATGGTGGTCGGAAAAGGCGGGGCCGAAGTTTTCCGGTGAGCCTTGGCGTCGGCCATGGCGCTGGCCTGCCGGTAGAGAGGAAGATGGCCAGCGTTGATTTTTTTCTTTTCTCCTGGAATGAACGGTGGTCGTCTGATCTTAGATCAACGGCTGAGATTAGAACATACCTCTTCGTGGGGTAAAATTCATAAAGAGTCCCTGTATTTTTATGAATTAAACCCGCCGTCCCTTGGCGTAAACCCCAAAAAGGTGTTTTCGTGTTTTGAAAGCGTATTCTCTTCCGGTAAATCAAAAATACGTTTTCGGATATTTACAGTTTGGCCACTAAACTTGTTTTGGTCATAAAAACTTCGTTTTAACTCCGATTTGATCCGTTCAAGTTGCGTTAGGTTCGTATTTGCGAGCTCTACAAGTTAGTGTAGTTGTACAGTTGGTTTTGATAATTTATTTTTCGAGTTTATAATTTAGTATTTATTTATCTATAGGAAATCTTAGAAAATTCATAACTTTCACGTTTTAACTCCGAATTTGGTGATCTTTGCGTCTGTGTGATCGTAGAAACATGTAGAAGAGTTTTATAAACTTTTATTACTGTTTTGCTACTGTTGGTGTACTGTTCTAATTATATCTCTTTGTTTGCTTCGTGTATGTTTGATTGGATGCATGTATGTGTTGATTGATGATCGAATATAGAAGGTGAGCAGTATTTGGACGATTCGGAGTATTACTTTGAGCCAAGTCAGCAGTATCACTTAGAGAGCTTTGATCAAGGCAAGTATAACACAGGACTATCCTTGTTACCTATACATTGAATTGTCATACATATGCATGTGCTTACCTTGACAACCTTAGAGATTATAACTTAGTGATTGTTATCTTGATTCCTTGTCAACCTTGGAAATGCATATGGGTAGCTACTGCTAGTGCTTAAACTAAGAACAATGATCTTGTAATTTGATTAATGGATTAAGCAATCAACCTTTAAGATGATTCTATTACTGTTAAAAGGGGCTAGAGCATGTGTATTATTTTGATGCTCTGGTTTCTCTCCATAAGGACTTAACTGTACATGATTATCCGGGATATACAGTACAGCTGTGAGGGCTATATGGCTCTGGCTTTAGTTGTTCAAGAGACCTTTTCTAGCTTGTTAGTGGTTACCTTAAATGGCGTAAGAATGGCTTGCCACTTTGGGTGTAGTGCGAGCCCCTGGCCTAGTGTGTATAGGCTGCGGTTGTTGTGCCACAGGGAAGGGGGGTTCTACATCTGCCTGCCGAGTGAATCTAATGGCCCTAACTTGTTAGACGAACTTTTGAGTGGCTTTATATGGTTCTCGGGTGTTTGGGCTTGATCTCCCCAC
Source organism: Saccharum officinarum (assembly GCA_020631735.1). Taxonomy (NCBI): domain Eukaryota; kingdom Viridiplantae; phylum Streptophyta; class Magnoliopsida; order Poales; family Poaceae; genus Saccharum; species Saccharum officinarum. The sequence continues at coordinate 6,843,039 of CM036165.1, read as the reverse complement.
TCATTTGGAAATCATGACTTACAGTGAAAGTGTACACCTCTGCGCAGAGTTAAAAACTGGTATACTAGCCGTGTTCACGGATACGAGCGGCCTTGGAACATTTACAGATAGATGATCACCATTGCTATATCATGTTTAATTATTGTTGATTATTATTATGCTCATGTTAATGCTATTCGTTATCATTATTACAATTGATCATTGGTTCTTTAATGGGAAGTGGTTTATCTTGATGCTACTCAATTGCTAATATATGATTAAAAGCTAAATGTAGTTAAACAGTGTCTAGCCTTTTTGAGCCTCATGAACCCTGTGTTATATTTGTGGAGTTCGACATGGACTCACCCTTGCTATTTCCACCATAACAGATGAAGATATAGAGGAAGATTATCGGAATGAGTACTAGTCTTGGTGTCAACCAGTCAACCGTGTCCCTGTGTGGAGTTTCCGCTGAAGAATTACTATTAGTTATTATTACCTATTGTTCAAGACTATGTCTTAAATACTTATTCGTTATGTAATAAGCACTGTGATGGTACTTTGTAATTTGTCAACTTATGTGTGCGACTGTTTCCTGGGGCGCACATGAGTCTTTTATGCATCCTATTTTTGTCCTTAAAAATGGGTGTGACACATTCATACTTTACTAAGGACTTGTTTAGAACATATAGACATATTTGCATGACAAATAGGCTCATTCATGAAAATCAAATGATTATGCTGTATATATGGTACCACTATTGCTTTTATGTTTGTTTGATCTAGTGGTAGCATATGACATGTTTATGGGCTTGCAAACCTAGTGTTGAATCTAGAAAATGATCTCATGATGTGTAATTCAACATGGTCAAGATAACCCTTATACTTTATGAGGTGTGAAGAAGCTTGTCCTTGGATCAAACCGAATTACATATTCTAGGCAAGTGATCTAGATTGAACCATAATTTGAACTCCCTCATATTGATTGACTTAACTCTCACTAAAATTGGCACCTTTTTGGTGATTGTTGACAAAGGGGGAGAGAAAAGTCACAAAGATAAAAAGTTAAGTTGCGAAGGGCAAGAAAAAGCAAAGGGAGAGAGAAATCAAAGATATGATATTAAAAAGGGGTCAATTAAAATAAGTAAGGGGGAGCAAGCTCATGAATCATTTGTTGCATTTGTATGTGCACTAACATGATGAATTGTTGCATTGCAAAGCTTAAATTCATATTCATGATTGTATGGTGAATGCTAGAAATAGAACTTGAATGATGAATTGTTGAGAGTAGCTTCACAAGTGGTATCTAGATACCTTTGCTAATAATGTTGATCTCATGAGGTATTTTAGTATTTGTGATCTTTACAAGTGATGCATTACAAGTGGTGTCTAGCTACATTGGTGCTAAGGATGGTATATATTGGCAACTCCGATTGGTATCACGCTTCAAAGGTCCATTCTATATACCTTAGCATCATTTTGGTAGTAGTAACTCTCCCAAAACTCCAATTCATGCATATGTGCAAAATTAAACCAAACTCATGGAAGCACATATGTAGGGGGAACTAGTACTACCAAAACCAAAATATGACTTCATTTCATATCTTTGTGATGGTTGTCATCAATTACCAACAAGGGGGAGATTGAAAGCTCAAGTTTGGTTTTGGTAATTAATGACACCAAGTTGCTAATGCAATATGTTAAGTGGTTTGAGTTAGGCATAAGCAACACATGTGATGAAGGTGCATGTGGCATGGAGTGATGGCTACAAGATCACAAGAGGTGGAGATGCACATGAAATGACGATCAAGGTGATCAAGCATGAGAAGGTAGACATGGAACAAAGTAATCAAGGCAAAGGTATAACCATAGGGTTTTGCTTTTGCTGGTCTAAGATGAGTAGAGAAGTAATTGACCGGGTCTAGGATTGATAGTCGACTATCAAGAGGGGCAATCACAGTTAGCTCGCAAATCAAGTGCTACTAGGTCTTCATCCTGAGCATATGCATTTAGGATCTAGTAAAAAGAGCTAACATAACGCCTTGAAAAATGTTTGTGAAAATGCTAACACACTCGCACATTGTGATATACACATGATGGTGTTGGCACATGATTCAGGTGTTTTCGAGGAAATGAAATGACTATTTTCCTTTATGCCGGAAGCGAGAAGAAGTGGTGAAGTCACGAAGGTGGTCGTTGCTGTTTTGCAAGCGACAGACGCTGGTCGCGGAGACAATAGACGCTGGCCCTGCGTCTGTTGGCTTACCCTAGGCATTGGTCTGCAGTGAGCATGTGTCAGACGTGGGGGTGATGGAGCGATAGACGTCATGCGTTAGCGTCTGTCGCTGGTGACGTTAGTCGCACGCAGAGGCACACTGAAGTGAAGCGAGCGTCAGACGCTGCGGGTGCGTCCGTCGCCTAGCCACCTAACGCGTCTGACGACCGAGCGCGAAAACATGCTCACTAGACTGCGTCTGTTGGTGCATTGGACGCGGTGGTGATCAAAGCAACAGACGTCGGGTGTCAGCATCTGGTGGAGGTGACGTCAGCTGTTCACGAGGCGGCGTGGTGCTGAGTGCTCATTGGACGCTGACGTCAGCATCTGGTGATGGAGCATTAGACACGTCCGTCGACCGAGCGCGAAAACATACCTCTCTAGAGTGCGTCTGCTGCACCGTCGGACATGCAGGCTCACGGCGACAGACACCTCTATTGCATGCAAGCTGACCGTTGGATTTCAAAGCTCAGGGACACGTGGTGTCACGGGTGCGACAGACGCTGCCGACTGTGTCTGTCAGTCAGACGACAGACGCGTCTGTCGGGCGCGACAGTGGCATAACGGCTAGCTCCTCTTCCTCACTCTATAAATAAGAGGTGGCTGACCCTTGGGGGTTCTCTCTTGCACATTTGAGATATTGAGGCACACTTTGAGCTAGAGAACAACTCTTCCACTCATCTCCTTGCTTGGTTGCATACTCTAGAGAGATTGAGTGAGATTCAAGTGCATTGCATTGAGAGTTGCATCTAGTGGCACTTGATTCTTGAGTTTGCTACGAATTGCTTGTTACTCTTGGGTGTTTCTCGACACCCTAGACAGCTTGGAGTAGTAGTGGTGTTGAGCTTGTGATTGTAGATTGTTTCGAGCCTCACCAAGCGATTGTGAGGGGTTCTTGAGCCTTCCCCGGGAGAGTTCACGAATTGGCTACTCTAGTGGAGCTCGTGGCTTGGAGGATCCCCATCTTGTGAGTGGATGTGTGGCACCCGCTGAGGGTTCAACTCTTGATAGTTGATTAGCTCACGATCCATCAAGTGGGTACATCGCCACAACGAGGAGTAGCTTGCCGGGAAGCAAGTGAACCTCGGTAAAAAAATCTTGTGTCATCTTATTGCCGAGAATTTCATTTGTGTATGTGATCACATTGATTGATTGGTACATTGGACATATCTCTTCTCATCAATGTTGGTATATCTATTCAAGCTCTCTTCTTTACTTATTGTTCTTTGCCTTGTTTAGCTTGAGTAGAATAGCTTATCGCATATGAGAAATTAGCCTAGTTACTTAGGTTGTTGGTGTGAGCTAAAGTTCATAGCCTTGTTGTTTACTAGTATTGTGTAGGTGGCTTGCATAGATTAGTTGTGCTAGTGCTAGAAGAGCTTCACCATCTTATTTACTTACTTGTTGTTTAGTAAAGCTTGTAGAAAATTTAAATATGCTATTCACCCCCCTCTAGCCATTTGGACCTTACACGCATTCTGGATCCCAAAAGGCAGGTCCAGGAGGTAGTACCAGAAATGGTCAGGCAATGGGAGCACCTCACTGGTGGCGATTTGGTGGTGGACATTGGCAAGCATGTAGAACATTTGGTGCTGGTCTAACACGATGGGGTGTGGACCCAGATCGCGCTGGATCTGCCAGGCCAGGACCTCAAGATCTGCTCCCTAGAGGCCCGGCGGAGGGGGCGACGCCGGAGGCTCGTTGCTCGCTGGCGCAGCCTCATCGAGCGGACGAAGCTCGCCGTAGCAGTTAGCGACATAGGCCAGGCTCCCAAAGTTGAGGACCTAGCCCGAAGCGAAGGCGCCAACTATGATAAAGAACTCGCCAGTGAAGCGGACACTGCCATCTGGGGTGGTGTCGCTTGCTTCGGTGATGAGGCGGGTGCCTCCGGCCACCGTAGGGCCTGAATCACACTTGACGCTGCCCCCTACCTAGCGCACTAGCTGTCGTAGGGTCAGAACCATGGAAAACATTATTGTTCGAGACGATGTCAGAGTACATGTCTTCAGTGGCTCGGGTGGACTCAAGAACACAAGAATCATAGAGGGGACGCAATGTTGTCGGGTATCAAAATACCCAGGGTACCCAACAGGGGGAAAAATACAGCACCACTGCACGCTTGTTAAAAAGGCCACCGTAAGGGACTCGAAAAGCACTGACAGCATATCAGCCGCTCAAGGCACAAACGACAAACTCTATCTCTCTCGAGACTTGCGAAGAGGCCTCGAGCATGATAGGTGTCTCGGACGACATCTCTCCATCTCGCCCAAGCCCCCGCGGCGTCATCAAAGGCGCTTGACCCCTTGCAGCGCTTTTTCGCCTCACCCAAGGGGCACATGGAACCCTCAGGCAAGACGGGGAGCCGTGGGGGCCCCCAACCATGGTAGTCGCTCCATCGACATGATGGACATGACCGTGCATAGTCAACAGGGGCACAGGAACCATGCCCTGACTCGACATGACCCCAATCAGTCTACCGCCACGACATCCATACCTCCATAGCAACGGGGGTGACAACAACTGTGCCACCTAATCCCCTCGCTACGAAAATCCCGATGCACGCACCGCCCATCTTCTCGACATAGAGGCGTACAGGTCAAGGCATGGCCCTGGCACGTCGCATTAGCAAACGGAGAGGCCAAAAGATCAATGCCCCGCATGACTCCGCACTACAGGTAAACTGCTCCCACTGGATAAGGAGGAGGACGGCTACGCCCAAGGCCACCTTTTCTACCTTTCTCTTTCATTTTCCCTATTTTCACCACTTTACCGCAAATGTAACCCGAGCCTTCCCTTTAGAAGTTATAAAAGGGGAGGCAGGGGCGAGCGAAAAAGGAAACAAAATAATCAAGCAACAACAGCTAGAACCCATCTCAATCAAAACCACCACCACCACCACCACTCAAGAGACCTGGGACCTGCTCCCTCTCTCGAAAGCTTGTAACCCCTACTACGAGCACCCCGGTGCAAGGCAACATGAATCACAACAAAACCCACTAGGCGTAGGGCCATTCATGCCCAAACCAGTATACATCCTTGTGTCCACTTTGCACACCATCAAGGTCTAAACGCGCAGATACAAATTCACTAGTCGCTCTATTTAGACACCCGGTCCTCTAGACACCGACAGTTGGCGCACCAGGTAGGGGCCTTCTGCGCGTCACAATCCATCTACTAGATCTTGATGGCCAATCCCCGCATTTGCTTCACTCTCGGCTTCCACATCCAGTTCAAGAGCTTGGACTTTTTCTACACGGGAGCAGATCACGACCTAGTCCGATTCCCCCCCCCCTCCGCGTCGATCCATCATGATCTCCTTCTGGGCCCCGACGAGTGCGTCAGAGGCCTGGACCTCATTGACATGGACTAGAAGAGCACTCCATCTATGGAGCCACCCGACAAACTTCTCAGTGTCAGCTCCATCTTCGAGTCAATGGGTGGTCTACGCCTGCATGCCAATGAGGCACGGGCTTCCGAGGGCCTCTAGCTCCATGGATCTGACCACCCGAGGCCAGAGTGTCAGCATGACACCATCTAGGGACCACGTCTGGCCTAGGAAGGTCTCCATCAGCTTTGCCCTAACACCATCGATGCCTCATGGTAGTCACGACATTCCCCAGACATAAGTGCCACGCCAGCACAAATGGCATGGCCTTATGGGTTGCACAATGCTGCAAGGACTTACAGTGACTTCATCTGGCCCGCAGGGGATTCCTCTATGGGCTTGCCACAATACCACTGGGCATCCCTCTCAGAGCTCCTCGTGACCTCGGTGATGGCCTCAAGTGTCGACTCTGAGGAGGACGATGACACCTGTGCTGACGCTGACTTCCCCGGGCTTAATTACCCGAGGACTTGGCACCAGTCCCCCTACGGAGACAACTACCCTCGTGAGGGTTTCAACTCTGAGGATGAGGGTCACGACCCATCTCGAGAATGCTTCATGTGCGATGGGGAAGACCGCGAAGGAAGCCTTGATGAAAATGAGGGTGAACGCACCTCGCCCGACGCCGTGAACACTGCACACGTGGCCATGCCACCACCTTTGGGGCGACCACAGCCCCAGCTGGAACAACTCCGGGAGCTTGAAAGAAAGATCAAGGAGGAGCAACAGTGGATGGCACAACTACGCCCAGCGCTCTAGCAAGAGCTCGGGAGTCGCAATGATGGCAGCGTGGCTCAACGAAGAGCTTGCGATGTCCAACGCCGAATCTGCGATGACGACGATGGTGATCATCCGCCTCTCTTCACTAGGGCAAGCTAGAACATCACTGCTGCAGCAATCCTCCTTCATAAGATGCCCAAACCATCAACTCTGGAGGGACAGCAAGCCCACGCAGAGTTGCATGCCTTTCTTGAGTGCACCGCGGTGTAGCAGGCCGAAAGCTCCACATCTCGACAATGCAGACCTAAGCCCAACCAGCCCGCACCATCGGTGGCACATGAAAAAGAAGCCTCGGTCTATTCGAAACAACCGAGAGCAGGGGAAAAGCCCCCATATGTTCACGCCCGCGTTGGCCACAACTGCGATGCACGCAACGTCCTCAACACGCGCAACAGGCACAAGGAGGATGGAGCTAACCGCAGTTACCACCCTTGATGGGGTGGCCGCTATGATAGCAGGGACGACCAGAGCCCATCCCCCGAACCCCCGAGACCGCGAGTTTTTAGTCAAGACATCCGCAACATGCCATTCCCGGCACGATTCCGGCAACCTACCAACACCACCAAGTACGCTGGGGAAACAAACCCCAAGCTTTGGCTTGATGACTACCGCCTCGCCTGCCAGCTAGGTGGCGTGGATGACAATCGCTTCATCATCCGCAATCTCCCGTTGTTCTTGGCTGACTCATCAAGAGCTTGGCTAGAACATCTCCTGGCCCGACACATCCATGACTAGGATGACCTTGTAAAGGTTTTCATGGGAAACTTCCAGGGTACCTATGTCTGCCCTAGTAATTCCTAGGATATTAGGAGCTACCGCTAAAAGCTGGATGAGACTCTTCGTGAGTACATTCGACGCTTCTCCCGGCAGCGCACTGAGCTGCCCAACGTAACTGACACCGACGTCATTGGGGCATTCCTCGTAGGAACCACCTACAAGGAGCTCGTCCATGAATTGGGACATAAGGGCCCACACACCACTAGGGAGCTCTTGGACATTGCCACCAACTTTGCTTTCGGTGAGGAAGCGGCAGGGGCAATTTTCCATGACACCAAGGGAAAGGAGAAGCAGCAGGAGAACGTCGATGAAGGTGGCTCCACCTACAACTTCTAAAAGAAAAAGAAGGCCAAGCAGCCGCGCAAGGATCCCCTTGTCACCGCCATCGAGCGCAAGAACCCTAAGGCCCCTCCCAAGGGGGGCCCGGGAGTTTTTGATGAGATGCTCGACAAAGCGTGCCCATACCACCGGTACCCGGTGAAGCATACCCTCAAGGAGTGTGGCATGATGAAACGCTACTTCTCCAAGGGTTCCTAGGGGAAAGGTGATACTGGCAAAGGGCCCAAGGATGATAGGGGCGATGGCAGGGAGAAAGACAACAACTTCCCTGTTGTCAACAATTGCTTCATGATGTTTGGTGACCCCGCGGCCTACAATTCTCGATGCTAGCGTGAATGTTGAGAAGTCTATGCCGCTAAGCTAGCCACGCCATCCTTCCTCGATAGGTCTGGATCAGCCATCACTTTCGATCATGACAACCACTCGGATGGTGTCCCTCAGCCAGGCCGATATCCGCTGGTTGTCGACCCCATCATCAGCAACACGCGGCTCACCAAGGTACTGATGGATGGAGGCAGCAGCCTCAACATCATGTACGCCGAAACCCTTGATGCCATGAAGATTATTCGAACCCAGCTCCACTTGAGAGGAGCACCCTTCCATGGTATCATACTAGGGAAGCGAGCCTTGCCCCTTGGGTAGATCGATTTGTCTGTCACCTTTGGGGATCCTTCCAACTTCAGAAAGGAAACCCTCACTTTTGAGGTGGTTGGGTTCTGCGGCACCTACCACACCGTGTTAGGGCAGCCATGTTACGCGAAGTTCATGGCCATCTTGAACTACGCCTACCTCAAACTCAAGATGTCGGGGCCCAACGGGGTAATCACTGTCCACACCACTTACCAGCACGCATACGAGTGTGACGTGGAGTGCTGCGAGTAGCCAAGGCTATCATCGAGTCCGAGGCACTTGCAATTGAGCTGGAAGCACGTGTCAAGGAGACACCCGACCCCAAATGGACCACTGGCTCCTTCGAGCTTACCAAGGGGTTCAAGGAAGTCCCCGTTGACCCCAATGGCTCTAATAGCAAGATGGTGTGCATTGGCACCACCCTGAATCCCAAATAAGAAGCAGTGCACGTCAACTTTCTTCGCTCAAATAGTGACATGTTCGCATGGAGTCCTTCAGACATGCCTAGCATCCTGAGTGAAGTCGCCAAGCACTCCTTGGATATCCGAGTCGGCTCCAAACCGGTGAAGCAACAACTGTGTCGCTTCGATGAGGGGAGGCGCAGAGCGATCGGGGAGGAGATCCACAAGCTACTGGCAGCCATATTCATCAAGGAGGTGTTCCATCCCGAGTGGATAGCTAATCCTATACTTATCAAAAAGAAGAATGGTAAATGGAGAATGTGCGTTGACTGCACTAGTCTCAATAAGGCTTGCCCTAAGACCACATTCCCTTTATCGCACATCGATCAGATAGTTGATTCCACCTCGGGTTGCGAAGCCCTCTCTTTCCTTGATGCTTACTACGGTTATCACCAAATCGCAATGAAAGAGTCTAACTAGCTTATGACTTCTTTTGTCACCCTGTTCAGGACCTACTGCTACGTAACCATACCATTTGCCCTCAAGAACGCGGGGGCTACATACCAGCATTATATGCTCACCATTTTTGGGGACCTCATCGGGCGAACCGTTGAGGCTTACGAAGATGACATTGTGGTCAAGTCAAAATGAACTGACAACCTAGTTGCCAATCTTGATCAAGCATTCAAATGCTTGCGAGCCAAGAATATCAAGCTCAACCCCGAGAAATACGTCTTTTGGATTCCAAGGGGGATGTTACTTAGCTTTATTGTCTCTGAGCGTGGCATCGAAGCCAACCCCAAAAAGATCTCCGCTATCACTAACACGAGTGCAATCTAGAATTTGAAAGGGGTACAACAAGTCACGGGGTGTTTAGTGGCGCTAAGCCGCTTCATCTCACACCTCGGCGAATGAGGCCTTCCCCTTTACCGGCTCCTGAGAAAGACGAACCGGTTCGCCTAGATCCTCGAGGCCCAAGAGGCGCTGGACGGGCTCAAAGCGCTTTCAACAAAGGCCCCGATCCTCATGCCCCCGATTGAAGGGGAACCGCTCCTACTATACATCGTAGCCACTACTTAGGTAGTGAGTGCCGCCGTCATAGTAAAATGGTAGGACGAAGGTCATGCCCTCAAAGTCTAGCATCTAGTCTACTTCATCATTGAAGTCTTATCTGACACCAAGACGTGTTACCCACAGATCCAGAAGCTCTTGTACGCTATCCTCGTCGCCTGGAGGAAGCTGCGCCACTACTTTAAGTCACACCCAATCACGATCGTCTCATCCTTCCCCTTGGGGAGGTGATTCAGAACCGTGAGGTGACGGGAATAATTGCTAAGTGGGCAGTTGAACTCATGGGAGAAGGCATCACCTATGCCCCTTGGAAAGCCATAATCTCTCAGGTGCTGGCCGACTTTGTGGCAGGATGGACCGAGACCCAAACACCACCGGTGCCGGTGGAACAAGAATACTGGACGATGTATTTTGATGGGTCACTGATGAAGAGCGGAGCTGGAGTAGGGCTTGTCTTCATCTCCCCCCTCGGCGTGCACATGAGGTATATGATCCGAATTCATTTTTCGGCCTCTAACAATGTCACTGAGTATGAGGCACTCGCCAATGGTTTGTACATCGCCTCTGAGCTTGGGATTCGATGACTCAATGTCCGAGGTGACTCTTAGTTGATTGTAGACCAAGTCATGAAAGAGTCAAGCTGTCATGACCCCAAGATGGTGGCATACTGCCAGGCGATCCGCCTCCTAGAGGACAAGTTTGATGGCCTCGAGCTCAACCACATTGCTCGATGATCTAATGAGGCAGCAGATGAGCTCGCAAAGCTGGCATCCGGTCGGGCACTGGCTCCCACCGGCATCTTTGCCAGCGATCTGCATAAACCCTCAGTTACTTACCTAGGGTCGGCACAAGACAATGATGAACCTCCCAAGCCAGGCTCAGGGGCTGTCCCAAACCCGCCTCCTGCCAGTCCTGAGGTCATGGGCATTGAGGAGGACCCAGATGCAGGGCCTGACCCCCTACCAGATTAGAGAATCCCATACCTCGAATGCCTAGTTCACGGCATACTCCCACCCGATAGGACCGAGGCCCGACGCCTTGCACGCCTCGCTAAGTCATATGTCCTGCTAGATCAGGAACTTTATAAGCGAAGCCCCACTAGAATCTTGCAGCGTTGCATCCCCATCAAACAAAGGAGGCGGCTACTATAGGATATCCAAGGGGGCGTTTGCGGTCACCACGCAGTGCCACGTGCCCTCGTCGGAAATGCATTCCGACAAGGTTTTTACAAGCCCACTGCCATGGTCGATGCCACTGAGGTAGTATGCTCCTGCGAAGGATGTCAGTACTATGCTCGTCAGAATCACCTACCAGCCCAAGCGCTCTAGACGATCCCCATTACTTGGCCTTTCACGGTCTAGGGTCTAGACCTTGTCGGGCTACTCTAGAAAGTGCCCAGTGGCTTCACCCACTTGCTGGTAACCATCGACAAATTTTCAAAGTGGATTGAGGCTCGGCCTATCACGCAAATCAAATCAGAGCAGGTGGTGCTCTTCTTTACTAACATTATATATCCCTTCGGGGTCCCAAACTCCATCATCACCAACAACGGTACATAGTTCACTGGCAAAAAGTTTCTTAACTTCTGCAACGATCACCACATCCGCGTGGATTGGGCAGCCATGGTGCACCCCCGGACGAACAGGTAGGTCGAATGCGCCAATAGCATGATCTTGCAGGGACTCAAACCAAGGATATTTAACCGGTTGAACAAATTTGGTTGTCGATGGCTCGCAGAGCTCCCCGTGGTCCTCTGGAGTCTGATAATGACTCCAAGCCGAGCAACTGGCTTCATGCCCTTCTTCATGGTCTACGGATCCAAGGCCATCCTACCCACCGATCTGGAGTATGGAGCGCCAAGAGTCAGAGCGTACGACGATCAAGGGAACCAAGCATCCCTTGAAAACACCATAGACCAACTTGAGGAAGCACATGATGTTGCCTTACTCCACTCTACCAAATACCAGCAAGCTTTACGACGGTATCACCATCACCGCGTGCAAGGTTGAGCGTTCAGCATCGAGGACTTAGTGCTTCACCTCAGATAGGATAGTAGAGGCTGCCACAAGCTGATGCCACCGTGGGAGGGCCTGTTCATCATCGCAGAAGTACTCTGACCTGGCACCTACAAGCTAGCCACCACAGACGGCGAAGTCTTCACCAACGCCTAGAACATCGAATAGCTACGTCGTTTCTACCCCTAGATTCCTAGACTATATACATATTTGATCTTGAAATAATAAAAAGAGCGCTCAACTGTTCTTCTTTATCTCATCTGGCTCTAAGGAAGACCCGACCTTACCTTCGGTTAGGGTTGGGCCCCCCTCGGGGGCTAAAAGGGGCCCCCTGACGTTTCAAAAGTTTTGAAACTTTTTGAAAGTTTTTTCGTACCCGAGCCCATAGCACTATTTAAAAACACGGATGCTTTAGAAAAGCGAAGAACCCCTCAGGCTGGATCAGTCAGATTGCAAAGAAACCTACACCCCAACGGTTACGGTGCCTTTACTCACCAATCTCGGCCTAAGGGACCGATTCGCACTTCTAAAGAATCCACAAACTTAAACACAACATGAGGATTGGCCATAACACGTGAAAAAACTTACGAAAAGTTAGCCACTCGAGCCCTTCGGTGGCAACTAGGAAATGTGGCTGTAACAGAGCATGAGGATCCCTCTGGTCAGGATAATCAGACAGCGAAAAGCCTACACCTCTATGGCTATGGTACTCTTGCCCATTAACCCTGACCTAGGGTATCGGACTTAGCTCTAAACACCGTAGGCCTAGCTACATTACAAGGGTCAAGGCAAGCATGTAAAAACTTGAAATGAAAGATAAGTACAAGTTTTAAACAACAGCCCTGAGGGCCATAGACTTGTCTGATATCGCAAGTTCTTACAAGGGCACCTTGCTCATCACTGTTCACATATTCAAAGGCGGGGGGACGACCTCTTCTTCGAACTTGGCCGCCAGAATCATCGTCGGCTCTAGCACCTCCTCATCGATCGCATTGAGCTCCTCATCAGGCTCGATGACATAACCCTCGCTGAGTGCCACCAGATCAATCTTCTGATAATGAGACCTGAAGACGGCAAACGCACACCGCATCCCAAGGTGGAGTGCCTCCTTCAACAGGGTGCGAATCTGCTCGAAGGTGGCACCAAGATGACCTCGCAATGTGCCCACTCTAGGATGCACCTGGACCACTCTGAGAGCATCGCATAATAGCTCGGTGGTGGCACAAAGCTCGGAGTGCTCGTGCTGCTCCATCTCCAGCGCCTTCCATGTTGACAAAAGCTCCGCTTCCACCATGGTGAGCTTACCCTTCTGCCCTAATAATTACAGGAGATAAGAAGAATGTTTTGAGAAAACGCTCAATAACAGTCAGCCAAAGGTACTTACCTTCTAACTCCTCAGCCTAGGCCAAGTCTTGCTGACGCCCCTGAGCCACCGTGGCCCAGAGGGATCCTGCCTCAAACTCTACGGTGATCTTTTCTCGCCGCGCTATATTACACTCTTGGCGGCTCACCGAGAGCAAGCTCACGCTCGAGGTGAACGGAGTCAAGATCAGCCTGAAGCTATTTTGAAGCCTTCGATAGCTCGTCGCACTCACTTTTCACCTTTAGGGCCTCCTCCTAGTCCCTATGAGCACGCTCAATGAGGGCCGCTAGCTTCTCCCCTGACTCCTTGGTAACGGTGATCGCCTCGTCATAACGAATACGAAGATCCGCCATTTCATTATGGAGGGCGGCCATCCTCTTCTGGGCTGCCGCAAGACGCGCCCCGGCTACGGCGGTCCACTATGTTTCTTCCGACCGGCGTCCATAGGAGTCCCGCTCACGACGGAGAAACTCCGACTTCACCCGGCTCTGTTCGAGCAGTTCCTACGCAAGAAATTATGTTAAAAGGCACTAAGAGGCGAAAGCTTCAAGTGACCACTATCCACCTTGCTTAACACACTTGACCGGCTGGGTGGATGTCATCATGTAGTACATGGAACGTCGTGGTCAGAGCCTAGTTCAAGGTCTGGCACCCCGTCTGGATCCGGCTCTAGGCATCCAACTCCTCAACGTCATCCAACACGAAAACCGGTGGTGCTTCCGGCTAACCTCAATCCAACCAGGTGAGGTGCAGACCTCCCCACTGGAAGGGATCGTGCCCCATCCAAGTAAGGGATGTGGATCCTCCAGCGCTAGAAGACTAGGCTACCTCGGCCATGTCCGAAGGCTCACCGGAGGATATCGACACCACCTCCCCTTCAACGGCACCGGGACCGCCCGTCGCTGTATCGTCCGCTCAGGACCCACCTCCCGCTACGGACCCCACCTACGCTGAGGGACCCTCGGGTGCGGCCTCCTTCATTGCCTCCTAAAACTCGGTGCTTGGGCCCACCCCCACGGTCAGTGCAGATGCCTCCGCTATCGGAAGTGGACGCGCCTCACCTTCTTGAGGGAGCGCTCCCTCGAGAGAAGAATCTGGCCTAAACTGCAGTAGCTCCTCTAGTGCCGCCATCTCCTCCTGCACAGATTTCTTTGCCTCTGCCTCTAAAAGCACCGCCCCAGCTGACGGGGTGCGGTGGGGAGGAGGTGAAGCAGGGGCCTTTGGCCCTTCGCGTCCCCCTATGACCGCAGAAGCCGAAGGAACACCACCAGCCGCCTTCGAGGTGGAGACATCTAGCCTCGACATGCTACCAGCCGAAGCTTGGCCTTGCCGCCTTAGCGCCTTCTACAGTGCAAGCAGGGGACCATCGGGCTGAACCCTCCTGCAAGGACAACGAGCATTAACGCTTCCAAGCCTCGGTGAAAATGAACAATAAGAAATAAGCATCCCTTACCTCAGCGACATAGGACAGAGGCGTTTCCACGATGGCTCACTCAGGCTTGACCCCACGGTTGCAGGGTAGGGCCTCTTCCTAGCCACCATGGCCTCAGTCATGTCGGCCTAGGAAGGCGGCTACAGCAAATCCGCCATCTATTGAGGTTGAGGACCCTCCACCCTCTCAGGATGGGCCGATTCTTGCGGCCTCAGGGGCTCCATTCTCCTGCCCGTCATCACAGCACCCCCCAGACTAGGGTCCCCTAATTCCTAAAGAGGTGGTTCAACTCGCGGTGATCGGCCCTCGGTTGGGAGGGATGACCCCCGGACAGCTCCTCCTCTTCGACCATAGACTCTAGCCAATCATACTGGTTGACCTCATCATCATCATCATCATCCTCATCATCGTCATCATTAGTACTCGACAACTCCTCTTCCTCGGCCTACCGTTGCAGTCTCCAGCGCTTGTCGCATTCCTCTTTCCTCTTGGTCTTCTCAGCTGTCTTCTTCTTCCCTTCCTCCTTCTGTTTCCTCACCCCCTCGGTGTGGGCTCGATTCCATGCCCTCTGCGTCATGTCCTCGGGGAGGGGTGGGTCAAAGTCAGGGACCAAGCAAAGATTCCCCTATAGCCGCCCAAGCCCCAGGTTAGAAAAAAAAGAATAAAAAAGAAAAGGAACACAGAGAAGTTACGGGGAAGGAGAAGGAGAAGAATGGGGGACGCTCACCATCTCAATGAAATCGTCATCAGGGCGCATTAGCGGGTGGACGTCGCGGACAGCGTCGCAAGGGACAATCCCGAGCACCGACTTGATGCGATCAAGCCCCCCCATCATGAGCACGGTCCCTTTGAGGGGCGCGTTAGGCACCATCTCGTCCAGATGGCATGCTCACCGCATCAGCGGCAGTACCCTTAGCACATGGAACACGGCGATGACCTTGGCCCCCATCACGCCTGCGTCCACCAAATGCTTCACCACCTAGAAAAGGGAGTCGAGCTTCTTCTTTTCGGAGGCGATGGGACCATAGCCCCAGCGCTCCGGTGCTTCTCTGAAGAAGTGACCAGTGAACGGTGGTAGGGGCACGTCGGTGTCGCTCCTAAGGTAGAACCACCGCTAATGCCACCCCTTGTTCGATGACCACCCCTTCATGATGATGTATTCATCCGCCCGGCTCTATGGAATCTGGATCGCATAGCTACCGATGCGCACCGGTACCGACTCGCCCCTCCTCATCGACTTGAGGAAGATGGTGGCGCTAAAGTAGTACTTCCACAAGGCGAAGTTGGGCCTGATGCCCAAATAGCCCTCACACAAAGCAATCAAAACCGCAATCTGCAAAACCGAATTAGGATTGAGATTTTGCATCTCAATCCCGTAATGGTGAAGAAGACCATAGAAGAACTTGCTCGTAGGTGTCCTAAACCCCCGTTTATGGAAGTGCGTGAAGCTGACGACATAACCAGCGGAGGGTTTCGGTTTGTCCTCGTTGCCAAGGACAATCCACTATGGCTGCGTGACGTTCATCACCGGATGGAGGAACCCATCCTTGATGAGCCGCGACGCGATCTTATCACTGAAGCTGGAACGGCCCCACAGATCCATCGAGATGACTGAAAAAGCACTCCGGCGGCGAATGCAACGGCGGCGGCCACAGGGTGAGTTTTCCAATCTTTCTTTATCCCTTTCTCTCATGCTTCCTTACCAGGGCAATGGAAAGGCAAGAGGCAGAGGTATGCAAGGGAGAGAAAAACCACTAGTTTAAAAAGAAGGAGACCGGGGCGATTTGAGGCCCCAACCACCCGCATTTAATGTGGCTACAAAAACATCTCATCACATCCCAAATATCTCGGTAACCGCTCACACGCCCCCTATGAATCTACTCTCACACCTCACACCCTCTGCCTCACACGCCATGCCTGCCATTACCTCGTCGCAGCACGGGGCTCGGGCACCCCTCCTCTCCATGGGCCGACGATAAGCCTCGAAAGATAACTCACTGAACATGAACCACCCACCTTCTCGTGCACCACAACATGAAGCGTCACAACACTAACTGCCCCACATGACCCCTCATCTTCCCTAGGTGGGCCCACTCACTTGATTCAAAGCCCTTGAAGGGATAACTCATCCCTCCAAGGCCTCAGGGGCTAGACCCGGCAGGTGCGCTCACGCGTACCCACCGGATAGTCTCCTCAAAATCAAACAAACCATAATAAGGCCCAAATGGGATGATGAGGGCCCACGCACACCCCTCCATTCTGCTAAAGAGTGCAAGGGAAATAATACGACAGCCGAGAGGCCATCCAATCAGTCCCTTGCAGTGCGCAGGGGCTCGGGGACTTCTCTTGTATCCTGACCTAGCGAATGGTCCACGCCAAGGCCACAAGGGCTCCCCATCTGACCCACGATCATACTAGAAACACCACACTTGCTCGATTATAAGCCCTTGAAGGGATAACCCATCCCTCCAAGGCCTCAGGGGCTACACCCACCAGGTGTGCTCGCACGCACCCACTGGACAGTCCTTCTAAAAACAAGAATGAATAAAAAACTACCCACAGTCTCTCGTTCTCAAGCCTCTAAAGGAGTGCTCCACTCCTTCATAGGCTCGAGGGCTACTGTCGGGTATCAAAATACCCAGGGTACCCAACAGGGGGAAAAATACGGCACCCTGCACGCTTGTTAAAAAGGCCACTGTAAGGGACCTAAAAAGCACTGACAGCATATCAGCCACTGAAGGTGCAAATGACAAACTCTATCTCGCCTGAGCTGTGCGAAGAGGCCACGGGCACGATAGGTGTCTCGGGTGACATCTCTTCATCTCGCCTAAGCCCCCGTGATGTCATCAAAGGCGCCAGAACCCCCGCGACATGTTTTTGCCTCGCCCGAGGGGCACATGGAACCCTCAGGCAAGATAGGGAGCTACGGGGGCCCCCAACCATGGTACTCACTCCATCAACATGATGGACGTGACCGTGCACAATCAATAGGGTCATAGGAACCATGCCCTGACTCGACATGACCCCGGTCATTCTACCATGATGACATCCATACCTCCACAGCAATGGGGGTGACGGCAGCTGTGCCACCTAACCCCCTCGCTACAAAAATCCCGGCACACGCACCGCCCATCTTCTCGGCACAGAGGCGTACAAGTCAAGGTATGGCCCCGGCACGTCGCACCAGCAAACGGATAGGCCCAAAGATCAATGCCTCGTATGATTCCACGCTACAGGGAAACTGCTCCCACTAGATAAGGAGGAGGACAGCTATGCCCGAGGCCACCTTTTTGCCTTTCTCTTTCATTTTCCCCATTTTCACCACTCTACCGCAAATGTAACCCGAGTCTTCCCCTTAGAAGTTATAAAAGGGGAGGCAGGGGCAAGCAAAAAAGGAAACGAAACAATCAAGCAACAACAGCTAGAACCCATCTCAATCGAAACCACCACCACCACCACTCAAGAGACCTGGGACCTGCTCCCTCTCTCGAAAGCTTGTAAACCCTACTACGAGCACCCCGGTGCAAGGCAACACGAATCGCAGTGAAACCCACTGGACGTAGGGCTGTCCATGCACGAACCAGTATACACCTTATGTCCGCTTTGTACAACATCAAGGTCTAGACGCGTAGATACAAATTCACTAGTCGCTTTGTTTAGACACCCGGTCGTCTAGACACCGGCAAATGTTTTATCCTGGTTCGGGCCGATTGGTGCCCTATGTCCAGCAGTTGATGATCCTTATATTCAAGAGCACCCAAAATCATGGGGTTACAATAGAGTGTAGAGAGATTTGATAGGGGGTTAGCTCGGTGCTAATCCTAAGGTTGTCTCACCGTCGGTGGAGTCTTCCCCTCATCGGAGAGGAGGAAGACGATAGGATGCGATGGAGGAGCTCTCGGTGCCCCTCGTCTCATGTGCCTCTGCCCTTGGTGTAGAGTAGAAACAAATCAAATAAGGAGTGGAATGATCTATCTCGGATCCTCCTCCCCAAGGTCCGACCTTATCCCTTATATATCGAGATAGGTCAGGTACATGGCGGTTTGGGGAGAAGTGTCAAAGGTCTACATGCGCCAGAGTTTAGGAGGGTGTTGCAGCGGCCCTCTGTGGATCGTGGCGGTGTCATAGAGCCAAAGAAGAATTGGACGTTGTCCGGCTGCTCTGTTCTGACAGTCTGTGTGTCAGGCTGTGTCGGCTTGGACCAGCCTCCCCCAGGTGGACCATCTGGAGTCTTCTTGGTGGCGAAGGAGGCTGGCTCTAGGTATTGACGTGCAGTCCCGGGAGCCACCCAGCCCCTGGAGGTCGAGGGGACTTCTCTTTTTGTGTCACGCCCCGTGCATGACCCTGTCGTAGGAGCGGACGGCAAGGCCACGCCTGAAGTGTAACGCCTAGGAGCCCCCGAGCCTCAATGGCTCGGGGCTTGTCTTCTTGGACCCAGCCCTTTGGCTAGCGTCATAGGCTGGGCGGGAGCCCAGGGGCGAGCACGGGTGCGTCCTCGATCAGGAACCTGAGGCTCGGGCGAGCCCCTGAGCCCTGAGCGAGGGCTGCGGCATGCCCAGGCTCGATCATGTCGCTTCGGTCAAGAACCATCGATCCCGAGGCTTAACATACCCATATGTTAGGATCTCATCAGTCGGTTGGAGCGGTGGCTGGGGCTAGGGGCGGCGGTGGCGTTGCTGCGCCGACATCTGCTAGGGTTGGCGGTGGCGGCTAGGGAAGGGAGAAGGGGAAGTGGCGCTAGAGAGCTTGATAACGAGGGAGATTTATTTAAAGAGCAATGCTCTATTTCCTTCTTGAATTGAAATAGTTCCTATATTTATAGTCCCTATTTGACTTGCACCAAGACAACTGTGGAGGAGTCCTTATAGATTTGGGCTCCTTTTTCCTAAAGCAAAACTCTCTTCTTTCCTACAAAAGTTCAACTCTTTTTCCTAAACAAATCTCTACTTATTATTCTCTTTTTCTCTAAATCTTCTTATTTTCCTGATTCATCTAAAATTCAGGATAACGTGCAGGAGGTGGGCCCCCCTAGCCGTGCCCTCATCTAGCGTGCACAGGGCGCCTCCGGCCTCGACCACTGCCGGATCTCGGGCTCCCACTGGCCCCGCTAGACCCACTATGGGGCACCCTATTTGGGGGCGTGACAGGGATATTGTTATAACTCCTTGTTGTAGCCCACATTCAAAATTATTAAAACCTTTTACAAATATACCGGAAAGTGTTGTTCATAGCTCTTTTCTGAAACTGTACTTCATATCAATATAGGAACCGAGATTATCCTTCTTATGAATATGGTTACATCTAGTGTACCAAAACTAACACATGGCTTCTACACATGTTTAACAAGGGTTCTACGGGTTCAAAATTAGAAAGCATGAATATTTAGTACATTCCTATACTTGATATCATTTATCCGCTAGTCATTCATATAACACTTAGGTATATAATTTAGATTCTAAACATCAAATGATTATCTAAATGAGGTACGCACCAATATTGTTACTTGGCTTTATGATGCATGGGTCAAAACAAATGATTCGAGAGTGGGGTCCTCCACTACAGTGTGAGAGAGAAGTTTTCCTCTCGGTATAGACGTGATGAACCTGTAAGGGAAGATGAGGCTCCCATGACAGACTGTTTGTAGCCTAATGGTGGGAGTGTTCTAAACCATAAGCAGGAAATGTTGGTTTGCGGGAACTGTGTATTGCTTTCTAGTCCAGTAGTCCCTATGCTAGTTAGCGGAAGGCAAAAGGGAAATAGTACTTATTAGCCTGATTTATCAGCTATAGTACAATATTTTTCTCTCACAACAAATTAGCGACCAGTACTTTTTCGTCTGGCTTTTTCATTCAAGAGAACAGGGAGGAGGGGTGGAGTGGTGGGGGAAGGATTACAGGTGTCTAACCCACATATTGTCGACAGCGTCGACACCAGAAAAGGTAGAGGGCCAAATCGACCGGGATGCAGGGTCACTTAATTGATGGCTACTGGTCATTGATCGATGATGGCTCCGATCATCCGTTCCATCGACCACGAATCACAGAACTGTTCAGTGAGCCTCTCTAGCTTTCATCCGTACAAATGGCCAATGCGGTCCACGCACTCAGCTTTCAACCTGCTCCTCTTGTCGCCTAAGTATTTCCCATGGCTTCCCTATCGAGGCCCCGCGACGAGAGGTGCTCTGTGTGCAACAGGCGGATGCCATATTGCACCCAATTTAAAAGCGCCAAACGTCCGATCGAATCCCGGCCGCAGAGATCTCCATTTTTGTTGGAGTCTTTACATAGATACATGACGTTTTCAGATACACCTTTAGGTTATAAAATTTATACATGTCATTGAGACGATTGATTTGGTCAAAACTTAAACACTAAAACAGCATTCATTTTTAATTACTTCATTGGAAAATATGTAAGTGCAGATTTCTATTCCAACATCTCTCTTGTATACATGACAGTCTGATTTTCAACCCTAACCAACAAAACCAGGTACCAGATGCCCTCCAAGCAAGACAAAACATGTCCTACTAGATGGGTTTTCTATTTACTGAACATATATACTAAGAATCATGTTTGACCTCTAAAATCCATAACTAATATGTCTTGCATTAAAAAAATATGATACTAAGTACAATTCTTTTTAAAAACTGTTGTACATCTGTTATGCTCTTTTTATAGTTATTTAGATCTTATTATTTGTTCATGTTTCTCGTGTTTAATTACTTTTAGTCACCCTTGTTATTTATTTAAATTATTTTTTTGATGAACTATTTATGTTTGAGGTGTCCATATCTTACTATTACTAATTAGAGACTCCAACGGAGGCTCCACGTTAATCCTTGTGGGATGCTCTAGAAATATAGATAAATCCTAGAAATTCTCACAAAAATTAGAAACATCCAGTAATCAATTCAGAAGGCTCTAACAATGATAGCCATTTGATTTATTCTATTTTCTAAAAAAAATACCCACATTTGTCATTATGGAAAAACCATAAAATAACCCCCTAAATGTACATATAAATTACCCACCACTGCCATTATGAAAATTTATTATAATTTTTTAGTAAAACTAGATATCTAGATCCAGATTACACGTTGAGAAATATCCTACAGTGAAAGCTATTGCCGCCGGTGCCTCCTCTTATCTCTCTCTCTCGCTCGTGGAAACCTCATCCTGCAATCACATGGAGTTCTCAATCCACAAAAAAGAAGTCACAACGTTGCCTGGCTCTTCCTTCCAATTGACGGCATCAAGAGCAGGATTTCATGCAGTAGTTGCAATCTGATTGTTACTTGATCTTCTATTGTGGATCTCAAAGAGGTGATGTATATATGTACCACTACCGCAACATCCATTGACAAGCTGATGCAGTAACGCAACTGTGGCAGAACCTGCCGTCCGTCCGTCCTTGGTCAGCATTGTACATCTGCATGGAGCTCCGGTGCAAAAAGTTCATCAGGCCGGGCATCCGTCAACAAGAACCACGTGTACACACGCATGGACCATGAATGAGAGTATCGAGCTGCACATACAATCTCGCTTGCTTGCCCTGTCCTGTATCCTCGCCACCTACGAGATGACAAGCATTCGGCGATAAAAAGCCATTCGGTGTACTAAAGCCTGAAGGATGATGCAGCGTCATTGACTCCATACAGGTCAGACCCACAATTCTGAATGCGAAAGTCCTTTCCAGCACCATTATTTAGTCTCTCTCTCTCTCTCTCTCTCTCTCTCTATATATATATATATATATATATATATATATATATATATATATATATATATATATATATATATACACTGAGGTATACATTTCACCTATCATAATCAAGCCAAATTCATTGTAATATTCAGGATCGAACTAGAGATACAAGAAGGTTATTATATATTTGTTTCTGTATAGGGGAGGACTACAATTACGACATCATTGCTAATTGGTGGCATTATATTCTACCCCTCAATAAAAATGTAGTATTTAAATGAAATCTAAAATGTTAGTCGAGAGCTGTGGTAGATTAAGGGCCTGTTTGGTTTTCAGCAGTTAAAGTTTAACTCCCATCACATCAATGTTCCCTCAAATGCATGGAGTACTAAATATAGACTAATTGCATGCATGTCGGCATAGATTAGGAGTAATTTACAAGACGAATCTATTAAGCCTAATTAGTCAAAGATTAGAAACTTTTTGTCAAATAAGACGAAAGTGCTAGAGTGTTTGTTAAACTTTAACTCCTCCAACCAAACACCCCCTAATGTTATTAAATAAAATAATACACAAGAGTCAAGTTTTTTTTCTGTGTTACTATGTGGCCATCTATTTGTTTGACTATAATCATCATTATATTATATTGACAATGACAATCATTAAATATGTTCTATTTTTAATATCACCACTACCATTATGCAAAAATAGACTAAACAAGACCTCTAATATGCATTTGAATCATCACATATATTATTATGGAAAATGATATAAAGTAACCCATAAATTTGCACTATATCGTTAACAATAATATAAATAATTAAACTATCACTAAATCCAAATTATCTATGGTGATCATTATGAAGTATTTTCCGACAATACTTTTATAATGGTCTAAATTATTCTCTCATGTTATTGTTAATATATGAAAAAAAATAACTCACATCTGTGCGTGTCGCTATGCATATGCGTGTGTACATGAAGCAAGCATGCCGATTTACAAGCCAAATATGTAGTTAAGGTGTTGAGAAAACATAAGTTGAGCACATATAAAGTACAATGCAAACATGAAAAATATGAATAGGGATGGAAAAGTATACAAAGTGGTTGGTAACTCAACTACAACAAGCGAATAATGATTTTTAAGAAAAATATTATGTGAGTACACACAGATAAACTAATGACATATCAAACACAAATGGAGGTACGATGCAGTATCAATGCGGATGGAAAAGTAGATAAAGTAATTGTATTAAATCCTATCACGGTATGATGAAAGAAAATAAAAATATATGGGTTTTATATCTAATACAAACAAAACTTATGTCTAATACACATGGAAACTAAGATGCAAAACAGACAATCTGCAAATTGAGATATAAAATTATATATATGCCAATTGAGAGTTTATGTCACACTCTAATTAAAGGATAATATAGAGTGCATACATCTTATGTGCGCCCCAGGAATAGTCGCACACATAAGCCGACAAATTAACAAAAGTATCATCACCATGTACATACCTCACGATATTACATCACTTAGTTCTTAACATAACACACGGAAAGGTAAATAACACTCTCGAACGAAGTTTCTGATCCACAGGGAAGGCTGACTGGTTGACCCAAACCTAGAATTCTTCAGGGAAATCCTCGTAGAAACTGTCATCTGTTACCCATCCGGGATTTTTATTCAAAAATGAAATAATAACAAGTGTGAGTACACTCGTACTCCGCAAGTATAGTATGAGGATTCATGAGGCTCAAAACGATAGACACGGTTGACTGCAGTTAGCATTTTTAATAGATCAGCATTTCATTATTACTTATTATTACTAAATTATGCTTAAGCTCCCGTTTAACCCACAGGATCACCTACTAGAATTAAGGAGAGTAATTGAGCATGAGTATAATCTCATTATCATCATCATAATTCATCCACAAGTCAAGTATCCATTTATTTTGTGAGTTTTCCGGGCTGCTCGTGACCGTGAGCACGGCTGTTATAACAGTTTTAAACACTCTGCAGAGGTTGTGCATCTTTACCCGTGAGTCGTGTTGCCCATTTGCTCGGGGCCCGTCGACCCCCTAACACTCCCAAGGTGAGTAGGCAGGGTACACTATGAAGCCTTCCATAGGCCTCTTCTAACATGTTAGGGCCGCGAGGTTTCCTCGGCAGGCAGATATAGAGAACCCACCTTTCGATGGCACAATTCCCGCAGGCTATACACATCAGAACAGAGGCAGTTCTATACCCAGAGTGGAAAGCCCCTCTTGCGCCCTTTCGGGTAACCTCTAACAAGCTAGAAAAGATCCTATTACTGAGCTAAAGTCAGAGCCATATGACTCTCACGGTTGCACTGTATGTCCCAGCTTTTGCCCTACAGATAAGTCCTTACGGAGGGTTTAGGGCAACATGATCAACATCATCTGCACCTTTACCCTATGGTTCCACTGTTACCATCATGTTTATCCATTGGTTCCATCAGTCATAATATAGATCATGTTTAGTTAAAGCACTAGCATTCTACCCATGTGCAAATAAAACTCATAGGGATCAAGGTACAGGTCATCAATTAGCTAGGAAGTCCTTATAGTCGAGCAATATTAGATACATGCATAATGAGTACATTATATAATGAATAGGACAACAAGGTAGGCCCATGCTATACTTGCCTTGGTTCATGAACTTCTGCTGGTCCTGCTGCTCCTCGTACGTGTCCGGATTCCCAAAGTACTCCTCACCGTCTGAACTCGACCAACACGGCAACATACACATTTCAGGAGCATTCATGCATAGCAAACAAATCTGTAATTAGAACAGTACACCAGTAGTATAAAAACAAGATAAAATGTTTATAAAATGATTCTACGTCTCGCTACGATCACATCAACGCGAAGTTCACGAAATTCAGAGCTATAACGTGAAAGTTACGAATTAAACAAGATTCCTATAGCGAGTTAATTAACTTATCCTAATCAAGAATTTTAAATGTTGCAAACCTATCTAACAGTGGAATTAATGCGTAGGTTATGAAATTACGAACCTAACGCAAGTTGAACGGATCAAATCGGAGCTAAACCGATGATTTTATAAGCGTTTTACTGCAGTGGCAGAACTATAATTAATCTGGAAACGTATTTTTCATTTAAACTAGAGAAAATATGTCTACAAAATGGATATGCGTATTTCGGGAATACGCCAAGGTCGGCGGGTTAGATACGCCCGAAACCGAGGGGCTCTTTTAGAAAAGACCCTGCGAAGGGGTATGGAGCTTATGAGCCGTTGATCTCGCGATGAGCGGCTCGGATTAGATGGAGGAGGGAAGACGGGCGCGGGCCGCCGGAGTTGGGGGTGGAGACGGCGGCGCTGCCATTGCCGGTGGTGGAAAGCTTGCCAGTGCGGGGGAAACGGGGCCTACAGGCCACCAAATCAACCTCCGAGGCCACAGGGCCAATGCGGGGGAGATGGCGAGTCCAAAGGAGCGCATTGCGCGGGCGAGGAAAGGCCCGCACGGCACCCGCCATGGCCGGCCGCGGAGGAGCTCGCCGGCGCATTAGGCTAAGGCCCTAGAGGCCACCAATCGTCACAGGAGATGTATGGGGAGAAAGAGGAGAGGGAGGCGAAGCTCACCGTGTGAAAAACACGGGGCGGAGACGGCTCGGAGACGATGGCGACGCGGAGGCGACGGACGGCGACTCCGGCGATTTTGCTGCGGCCTTCGGTGGTTCAGCGAGTGGGAGCGAGGGGGAAAAACTGGAGAAGGGGAAGGCATGGACGGGGTCACGCTCCCCCTTTAAAGGACCTGAGGCGCGGGGACGCTCCCACGTCTCGCGGAGGTGGGCGCGGCGGCGGTTGCCGAGTCCGAGCAAGGCGTGGGAAGCTAGAGGTTGAGGAAAGGCGCCGACATGTGGGCCCATCTCGTCAGTCACTGAGAGAGGGAAGGAGGCGCGACAACGGTTGCAACGCGGACTGGGCCGGCCCAGCAAGGAAGAAAAGAAGGCACGCGCGCGCGGGCTGGCTCAGTTGGGAAGGCAGCAGGCCAACTGGGCCGAAAGGAGGGAGGGAGATGAAAAGAAGTTTTTTTCCTTTTTCTTATTTGATTTTCTAATTCCATTTTCCAAAGTTTTTGAAATTCTTTTGAACTTTGGATCAAAACTAATCAATACAATAAATAAGATGTGGCAGCATGAGTGCATCAACATGTTGCTAACCTTATGATTAATTTTTAATTTCACAAAAATTTATTATTCCCTATATTTACATGCACACTCAATTACACAATAAATCATATTTAACTATTTTGATTTTACGAAAATTTTAGGGTGTTACAATTCTACCCCCCTTAAGAGAAATCTTGTCCTCGAGATTGGGTGATGCTTACTCAAAAAGCTACGGATAAGATTTTCTCAGATCTTCTTCTCTTTCCCAAGTAGCTTCATCTTCTGAATATCGATTCCACTGTACTTTGCACATCTTTATAGTGTGGCTCCTAGTAACTCTTTCTGCAGTTTCAAGAATTTTTACCGGATACTCTTCATACATGAGATCTTCTTTAACAGTAAGCTCTTCCAAAGGAATCTACTCTTCTGGTACCCGCAAATACTTTTTCGACTGAGAAACATGAAACACATCATGCACACCCGACAAACTTTCTGGCAGTTCCAACTGATAAGCCACTTCTCCACGTCTCTCCAGAATCTTAAAAGGTCCCACATATCTCTGGGCTAACTTGCCCTTCACATTGAATCTTCTCACATTTCTCATTGGTGACACTTTCAAATACATATAATCACCTACTTTGAAACTCAACTCTCTTCTTCGGATATCAGCATAACTTTTCTGTCTGGACTGTGCTACTCTCAAATTATCCCTAATCATTCTCACTTGTTCCTCTACATTGCGTAGGACATCTGGTCCAAACACTTGAGTTTCACCTGTCTAATTCCAGAATAGAGGTGTTCTACACTTACGTCCATATAAAGCTTCGAATGGCGCCATTTTGAGACTTTTCTGGTGACTGTTGTTATATGAAAACTCAGCATACGGCAAACTCTTATCCCAACTAGTACCATACTGTAAAGCACAAGCTCTCAACATATCTTCCAAGATTTGTTTGGTCCTTTCTGTCTGTCCATCGGTTTGGGGATGGTATGCAGAACTAAAATTTAGCTTTGTTCCCAAAGCACTATGTACCTTATGCCAAAAATGCGATGTAAACTGAGTTCCTCGGTCAGACACAATCTTCTTCGGAACCCCATGTAGACACACTATTCTCTCCATATACAACT
The DNA here is from genome assembly GCA_020631735.1 of Saccharum officinarum. Lineage (NCBI taxonomy): Eukaryota > Viridiplantae > Streptophyta > Magnoliopsida > Poales > Poaceae > Saccharum > Saccharum officinarum. The sequence continues at coordinate 6,815,597 of CM036165.1, read as the reverse complement.
CCGCTAGCTTTGCGCCACTATAAGTGGTTTTGACGGGCAGGAAGTGAGCTACCTTAGTAAGTCGATCCACTATTACCCGAATTGAATCATATCCGTGTTGCGTGCGGGGTAACCCAGTAATGAAGTCCATACCGACTTCTTCCCATTTCCACTCTGGTATTTTCATTGGTTGCAACAATTCTGCAGGTCTTTGGTGTTCAGCTTTCATCCTTTGACAAGTATCACATAGAGTCACATACTCAGCCACATCTCTTTTCAAACCATACCACCAATACTTCTCTTTAAGGTCTAAGTACATCTTGGTGCTTCCAAGGTGTATAGAATAAGCAGAATCATGTGCTTCTCGTAGAATCGTATCACGGATAGCTTTCACTTCAGGTACACATATTCTTTTTCCAAACCATAGAGTATCATTCTCATCCAACCTGAAACCTAGTGCCTTTCCAACCACTACATGCTCTGCAATCTCCTTTAGTTTCTCATCCTCTAACTAACCCTTGCGTATATCTTGCTCCAATGTAGGCTCTATGGCCAATTCCACTACATTATTGACAAGACCCATATTGAGATATTCAATTTCAGCTCGCAACTCTACTGGTATAAATGTCAACTGAAGTCCGTTGGCATAGCTCTTCCTGCTAAGTGCATCAGCAACAATATTTGCCTTTCCAGGATGATAATGCACTTCCAGATCATAATCTTTAATCAATTCCAGCCAACGACATTGCCTTAGGTTCAACTCCGACTGAGTAAAAATATATTTTAAACTCTTGTGGTCAGTATAGATATCACACTTATGTCCGATCAAATAATGCCTCTAGATTTTCAAGGCATGGACAACTGCGGCTAATTCCAAATCATGTGTTGGGTAATTCAGTTCATGCTTTCTCAACTGTCTGGATGCATATGTCACAACATTTCCTTCTTGCATAAGCACACATCCAAGACCTAGTCGAGATGCATCACAATAAATAGAGAAGCTCTTACTTAAATCAGGTAAAGTCAACACTGGGGCAGTCGTCAACCTTCTCTTAAGCTCCTCAAAGTTAGCCTGACATTTGTCTGACCATATAAATTTGGCATTCTTCTCTAGTAGGGATGTCATGGGCTTAGCTAGCTTAGAGAACCCTTCAATAAATCTCCTATAGTACCCAGCCAATCCCAAAAAGCTATGGATTTCACTAACATTGGTTGGGGCTTTCCAATTTAACACATCCTACACTTTACTAGGATCTACGGCTATTCCACCATTAGAGACCACATGTCCCAGAAAAGATACTTCTTTCAGCCAGAACTCACATTTGCTCCTTTTAGCATACAATTTATGTTTCTTGAGTTTTTGTAAGACTAGTCTTAAGTGTTCAGCATGTTCCTCTTCATTTTTGGAGAATATTAGAATATCATCTATAAACACCACTACAAACTTATCCAAATACTCCATGAATACTTTATTCATCAGATACATAAAGTATGCTGGTGCATTTGTCAGTCCAAAAGACATCACTGTATACTCATAAAGACCATATCTGGTAGTAAATGTTGTCTTAGGTATGTCAGATGCATGAATTTTTAGTTGGTGATATCCAGAACGGAGATCAATTTTTGAGAACACACAAGCACCTTTCAGCTGATCAAATAAGTCATCAATTCTAGGGAGTGGGTACTTGTTCTTGATTGTGACTTCATTAAGAGACCTATAATCAACACACATTCTTCGTGTGCCATCTTTCTTATCAACAAATATAACAGGTGCTCCCCAAGGTGAAGAACTAGGACGAATAAAACCTTTCTCTTGCAATTCCTTAATTTGTTTCTTTAGTTCTTCTAATTCATCTACCCCCATTCTATATGGTCTCTTAGCTATGGGTGCAGTTCTAGGTAAAAGCTCGATAAGCAATTCGATGTCGCGATCGGGTGGCATACCTGGCAGTTCATCGGGGAACACATCTGGGAATTCATCCATCACCTGATTCTCCTAGTTGGCAACATCACTCAGCTGGTTGACAGTGGCGGTTGGTTGAGCTTGCACTTCCACTTCGACACAGATTCTATCACCACTTGGAGCTGTCACAACAACGGATTTCTCCTGACATTGTATCACGGCTCTGTGCTGCTTCATCCAATCCATTCCCAGGATGAGGTCAATCCCAGCGGTTCTCAGAACAATTGGATTTACTTTAAAAGCTACCCCCCTTAGGAATATACTAGTAGAAGGGCTCCAATAGTTTGCTGGCATGCTACCCCCCGGTGAATTTACTAACATAGGATCCTTCATGGCACACAGGGGTATGCTATGCATTCTAACAAAAGCTTGTGATATGAAAGAATGCGAGGCACCGGAATCAAAAAGTACGGTAGCAGAGATGGAGTTGACGCTAAACGTACCCAGCATAACCTCAGGCGCCTCCTGAGCTGATTCATACGACACATGATTCACCTTGCCGGTGAACGGAGGTCGAGCATTGGGCCTCTGGTTACTCTGTTGGTTCTGCGGGGCCTGCCGGTTCTGCTTCTTTGGGCACTGGTACGAATAGTGTCCCACCTCTCCACAGTTGTAGCATTCATTGGGGTTGCCTGGAGTGCCACTCTTGATTGGGGCATTGTTGGGCACTCCCTGACATGGTGCCTGATTGCTAGCTTGATGTTGCTGGGGGCGCTGCTGATTCTGGTTGCCAAACTGCTGTGGATATTGAGGACACTGCTGGTTTGGGTTTCTCTGAGGGTACTAGCCTCTGTTCCATTGGTTGGGTGGCCCTTGGTTGCTACCCGACGCCTGTCCCTGGAGCTTCCTCTTCTTGAGTTCCATTTCCTTACACTTGTTATCTATCACAATGGCCCGATCCACCAATTCTTGGAAACTGGCATACTTGTTGGACATCAGCTGTAGTTGGAGTCCGTCATACAGTCCCTTTAGGAAACGGCGCTGTTTGTCAGAATCTCGGGCCACCTCAGCCGGGGCATATCACGACAGTTGAGTAAACTTGTCGCGGTACTCCGCCACAGACATGGACCCTTGTTTGAGAGCACGGAACTCTTCTTGCTTCAGTTCAATTAGACCCTCAGGGACGTGATAGGACCTGAAGTTCTCTATGAACTCATTCCATGTGATCTCTGGAGCATTCTCTGGACGTCCATACTGGAATGACTCCCACCAATCCTGAGCAGCTCCTTGGAGTTGGCCTGAGGCGTACAAGACTTTCTCCAGATCGTTGCACTGTGCAATGTTTAGCTGCTTTTCTACAGCTCTCAACCAATCGTCAGCCTCCATAGGCTCAAAGGCATGTGTGAACACAGGTGGGCGTCCTTTCAGAAACTCATCATGCTTGTCACGGACCTGCACAGGTGGGGGTGCTCCTGCTGGTTGCTCACCGAGACGGTCCATCACTGTCTGCATGAGCTGTGCTTGCATTGCCATCAATTGTTCAATCGTCACCGGCGGTGGCGGAGGTGGATCAACGAGAGCACCATGTCCACGACCACGTCCACGGCCTCGGCCACGTCCTCCTCGGGCGGCCATCTGCTTCCAAGCAAATGTGCAAACTTTTAGAGATCTTCCAAAAATTTACAAATTATTTACAAAAGGTAAATAACATAGCTGAAAATTTCTGGACGGGTGTCTACAACAGCAGATCAGAAATTAAAGTGTAACTCAAGTTTCAGAGATGCAACAAAGACGTGACATACATCGTTGGAAAGCTTAAGAAGTCTGCTACAACTTTTATATAGAACTTTTTCACAGATTCTAACGGCAACATCATCAAAAACTGAGCTAAACAATTTCTGTTCTAAGTTACAGACTGTACAGACTTGCCAGATTGTAGCAGGCATATCTCTTAAACCAAAACCGATAATGAGGTGATTCCAGCGGGAAATGAAAGATACACAAGTCTAGTTCCTTCCACAAAAATTTCATAATTTTGGGATGCGGAGATTTAGAGATATAAGATAAACATTGCAGACTGCTCTGAAAAACAGTACAGCAGTAAAGCGAACTTTTCAAACCCAACTATGTTAAACAAATACTAACTTAAGATTTTGATAAAAAGAACATGTGGACAAGCCCACACTGTTCCAGCAATCACACAAACTCCAAATCATTCCAAGTTCATCAACACAACCAACAAGACAACTAAATGTTCACACTACAAGCATAAACTTAAAATGACTCTCGATCTAGAACGCATTCATTGTGACGGAGCTGCAACATCTAAGGAGCGCGATCCACCATGGTGAACACCCTGGGCTTCTTCTTGTACATGGTAGGCTTTCCTAGATGAACGACCATCTCATCTATCTGTTTCTGAAGGCGTTTCTCATATTTCTGAGCCGCACGAAGCTCATCTTTGAGTGCTTCGTTGGCCTCCTACATGGCGCTGAGGTGCCTCACTGTAGTGTCCATGGTTGGGTCAAAAGCTGAGGGAGCCAACACCGCCCATGTCTTTTCCACTGGGTCGTAGAGTGGAAGAAACCTGTAGCGATTGCTCTGCATGTCCTCAAATCGGCGACCATGATAGTGCAGGTATGCCTCCTGTGCGGCATCCTCCATGCTATCGTAGGCGCTGGCACGCCTAGACCGGTGGCTGTGGGTGGTCACGACATCTTGGGATTGGTCGGTGTTGTTCCAGGCTGTGATGATCACATTAGTCTTCCAGTATGTCGCCTCTACTAGATGCTGATGCTCTGCACAGTAATACTTCACCGACGTAGCAAGATCTGGGTAGTACTTGGCCAGCATGGTGGTGAGGAGGTTGTGGTAATGGGCGTTCTCGGAGGCTTCCTTAAACTTGTTTCTGGTGGTCCACCCCATCTCTTCTGGTTTCTCTGGAGCAGCTGGGGAAGGCACTGGTGTTGGTGCAGAAGCGGCCTGGGAAGCTGGTGGAGGTGTAGCAGCAGGGACTGGCGCATCCACTGGTGGGATGGGTATGGCCACGGGGGTCGAAGCGGGTCCATCTGATGCAGTAGCTGAAGATGCCTCTACTTCCATGGGTTCTTCTTCCTCCTCGTCAGTGATGTGGACGACCTCTGGCACCACTGGTGGTACTGCTGGTGGTGCTGGTGGAGAAGGTGCTGCTGGAGTGAACTGGGCGACATAGGCAGCTGCACTGAGATGGGGCATCTATAGTTTTGATATACATTATTATCAGAGTCAATATTTTATGCAATAGAATAGAGAATAGAGCATAAAATTTTAATAAAATACCAAGATTGAGATAGTAGCAAGTAAATAATAAAACCAAAATCCTAAAAACGACCATTTCTATCTAGGTTTGCATCCTACAGTCAACACGGCTCTGATACCAATTTGTCACACTCCAATTAAAGGATAATATAGAGTGCATACATCTTATGTGCGTCCCAGGAATAGTCGCACACATAAGCCGACAAATTAACAAAAGTATCATCACCATGTACACACCTCACGATATTACATCACTTAGTAATTAACATAACACACGGAAAGGTAAATAACACTCTCGAACGAAGTTTCTGATCCACAGGGAAGGCTGACTGGTTGACCCAAACCTAGAATTCTTCAGGGAAATCGTCGTAGAAACTGTCATCTGTTACCTATCCAGGATTTTTATCCAAAAATGAAATAATAACAAGTGTGAGTACACTCGTACTCCGCAAGTATAGTATGAGGATTCATGAGGCTCAAAAGGATAGACACGGTTGACTGCAGTTAGCATTTTTAATAGATCAGCATTTCATTATTACTTATTATTACTAAATTATGCTTAAGCTCCAGTTTAACCCATAGGATCACCTACTAGAATTAAGGAGAGTAATTGAGCATCAGTATAATCTCATTATCATCATCATAATTCATCCATAAGTCAAGTAACCATTTATTCTGTGAATTTTCCGGGCCGCTCGTGACCATGAGCACGGCTGTTATAACAGTTTTAAACACTCTGCAGAGGTTGTGCATCTTTACCCATGAGTCGTGTTGCCCATTTGCCCAGGGCCCGTCGACCCCCTAACACTCCCAAGGTGAGTAGGCAGGGTACACTATGAAGTCTTTCATAGGCCTCTTCTAACATGTTAGGGCCGCGAGGTTTCCTCGGCAGGCAGATATAGAGAACCCCCTTTCGATGGCACAATTCCCGCAGGCTATACACATCAGAACAGAGGCAGTTCTATACCCAAAGTGGCAAGCCCCTCTTGCGCCCTTTCGGGTAACCTCTAACAAGCTAGAAAAGATCCTATTACTAAGCTAAAGTCAGAGCCATATGACTCTCACGGTTGCACTGTATGTCCCAGCTTTTGCCCTATAGATAAGTCCTTACGGAGGGTTTAGGGCAACATGATCAACATCATCTGCACCTTTACCCTATGGTTCCACTGTTACCATCATGTTTATCCATTGGTTCCATCAGTCATAGTATAGATCATGTTTAGTTAAAGCACTAGCATTCTACCTATGTGCAAATAAAACCCATAGGGATCAAGGTACATGTCATCAATTAGCTAGGAAGTCCTTATAGTCGAGCAATATTAGATACATGTATAATGAGTACATTATATAATGAATAGGACAACAAGGTAGGCCCATGCTATACTTGCCTTGGTTCACGAACTGCTGCTGGTCCTGCTGCTCCTCGTACGTGTCCGGATTCCCAAAGTACTCCTCACCGTCTAAACTCGACCAACACGGCAACATACACATTTCAGGAGCATTCATGCATAGCAAACAAACCTATAATTAGAACAGTACACTAGCAGTATAAAAACAAGATAAAATGTTTACAAAAATATTCTACGTCTCGCTACGATCACATCAACGCGAAGTTCACGAAATTCGGAGCTATAACGCAAAAGTTACGAATTAAACAAGATTCCTATAGCGAGTTAATTAACTTATCCTAATCAAGAATTTTAAAATGTTGCAAACCTATCTAACAGTGGCATTAATGCGTAGGTTATGAAATTACGAACCTAACGCAAGTTGAACGGATCAAATCGGAGCTAAAACGACGATTTTATAAGCGTTTTACTGCAGTGGCAGAACTGTAATTAATCTGGAAACATATTTTTTATTTAAACCAGAGAAAATATGTCTTCAAAATGGAAATGCGTATTTCGGGAATACACCAAGGTCGGCGGGTTAGATACGCCCGAAACTGAGGGGCTCTTTTTGAAAAGACCCTGCGAAGGGGTATGGAGCTTTATGAGCCGTTGATCTCGTGATGAGTGGCTCGGATTAGATGGAGGAGGGAAGAGGGGCGCGGGCCGCTGGAGTTGGGGGTGGAGACGGCGGTGCTGCCATTGCCGGCGGTGGAAAGCTTGCCGGTGCAGGGGAAACGGGGCCTACGGGCCACCAAATCAACCTCCGAGGCCACAGGGCCGATGCGGGGGAGATGGCGAGTCCAAAGGAGCGCATTGCGCGGGCGGGGAAAGGCCCGCACGGCACCCGCCATGGCCGGCCACGAAGGAGCTCGCCGGCGCATTAGGCTAAGGCCCTAGAGGCCACCAATCATCACGGGAGATGTACGGGGAGAAAGAGGAGAGGGAGGCGAAGCTCACCGTGCGAAAAACACGGGCCGGAGATGGCTCGAAGACGATGGTGACGCGGAGACGACAGACGGCGACTCCGGCGATTTTGCTGCGGCCTTCGGTGGTTCAGCGAGTGGGAGCGGGGGGGAGAAACTGGAGAAGGGGAAGGCATTGACGGGGTCATGCTCCCCCTTTAAAGGACCTGAGGCGCGGGGATGCTCCCACGTCTCGCGGAGGTGGGCACTGCGGCGGTTGCCGAGTCCGAGCAAGGCGTGGGAAGCTGGAGGTTGAGGAAAGGCGCCGACATGTGGGCCCATCTTGTCAGTCGCTGAGAGAGGGAAGGAGGCGCGGCAATGGTTGCAACGCGGACTGGGCCGACCCAGCAAGGAAGAGAAGAAGGCGCGCGCGCGGGCCGGCTCAGTGGGGAAGGCAGCAGGCCGACTGGGCCGAAAGGAGGGAGGGAGATGAAAAGAAGTTTTTTCCTTTTTCTTATTTGATTTTCCAATTCCATTTTCCAAAGTTTTTGAAATTCTTTCGAACTTTGGATCAAAACCAATCAATACAATAAATAAGATGTGGTGGCATGAGTGCATCAACATGTTGCTAACCTTATGATTAATTTTTAATTTCACAAAAAATTATTATTCCCTATATTTACATGCACACTCAATTACACAATAAATCATATTTAACTATTTTGATTTTACAAAAATTTTAGGGTGTTACAGTTTAAGTATTTCACAGCTGGTTTTATATTAGAAAGCATTTATATGTGTATCACTGTTGGGACTGGCATCCCGAACAGGATGGAGAGGTGGAGGCTCCTTAGTGCGGAGAAGGTCGACCGACGAAGGCCTGGCCAGCGAAGGCTTGGCCGAAGAAGGCTCTGACGAAGGCTCGACCGGAGAAGGCTGGCGATGAAGGCCTCGCCGGAGGAGGCTCCGACGAAGGCCTGGCCAGAGAAGGCTGGCGATGAAGGCCTGGCCGGAGGAGGCTACGATGAAGGCCCGACCAGAGAAGGCTGGCGATGAAGGCCCGGTCAGAGACGGCTGGCGACGAAGGCTGACAGGAGAAGGCTCCGACGAAGGCCTAGCCAAAGGAGGCTCTGACAAAGGCCCGGACAGAGAAGGCTGGCAACGAAGGCCTAGCCGGAGAAGGCTCTGACAAAGGCCTGGCCGAAGGAGGCTCTGTTGAAGGCCCGGCCGGAGAAGGCTCGACGAAGGCCTAGCCAGAGAAGGCTAGCGACGAAGGCCCGACCAGAGAAGGCTTCGACGAAGGCCCAGGCGGAGAAGGCTTGGAACGAAGGTCTAGGACGAAGGTCCGGGGCGAAGGCCCGGAACAAAGGTCTCGGACTGATGATTGTTTTGTATAAGGACTCTGCGGAGAAGGCTCCACGGCTGACGCTCCGCGGAGAAGGCTCTACAATGATGGTCTAGTACGGAGATTCCACGAGGGGGGAGAGTGAGGCGGCGGCTAGAGTTTGCGAAAAAATAGTGGGAGAAGAGAGAGCCTCCCTTGCCCTTTCTTGGCATTATATAGGCAAGCAGAAATTTACAAGTGACCCCTCGGTGGGGTGAGTTTTACATGTCACTCCAATTGCGTTAGTTGGTCCTCTTGTAGGGGACTTGACCCATATGAATTTGGCATGTCCCAACAATCACATTAGAATATGAGCAAATTGGAGAAATCAAAGTTGTGCACCCTATTTTTTATCTAAATTTTAATGCTTATATGTCTTTGAATTATTAGTCAACCGACCTATGCTCCCGCACGGAATAATCATGGGATTTTTAAGGAAAAGAATTTCCTGGGCGAATCTTTCTAGACACTGTCTCAGGCCTGCATATGACATCAGGCAACATTCTATACCACAAAATCTCATATCCGTCAATGATAGCATTTGCTGTTATCTATTAAATATTCAAAATGGGTTTATGCCTGTACTTCAAAGGAGAACTGCCTGTGTGAAATTAGTATAAATATTATAAGGCAAACCATAATAGTATGTAGAATATTTCTAACATCTATCTTTTGTACCACCACCGCAATTGCGTAACATAAAGTAACATATGACTCTATGTTTACAATATCCACATATGCCTTTAAAAAACATGATCTAAAGTATATCTAAATTTGCATCTAATTACCCACATACTCTTATTATGATATACTATTTAAACCCAATTTTTATCTTCTCAATTCTACATCTAAAAATTAACATCTTCCATTAAAAATTATTCAAAAAACCATAGAGAATGTATATGTTTCTATATTATCCACTTCTATCAATATTAATATATTAAGATTTGACTAAAGTAAGCATGCATGTCATGCCAGCATGCATGAGTGATAAATATACATATTATGTTTCATAAAAATTATTTTTTAAACAACTCATATACTATGATACTAACAAATTGTTTAAAACCATATATTTGTAACCATGATAGAATTTATATAGATTGCTACTTAGATATATTTATATATGTTAACTAAAATCCTTATTTTTTGTTAGGAAAAAAATCATCATGACAAGTATGAGAGACAACTAGTGGTTATATTTTCCCTTCCCTTTAACATTATTTTAGAGTAAAAAGTTGATCATTATATGACTTAAGTATTGAAATTCTCTTGAAGTTAGCAATGCGACACCATCCGAGATGTATCTTACTTCAAGCTTTATCACTTATCTTAAGTGACTTGGTGCAGATTTCAAATTATTGTTTATGCTATTGTAGCAACTAAGAACATACTTATAACCTAAAATCCTTATTTTTAAAAAGGGCAAAAAAGATAGTTAATAAAAGATGCAATAAGCACAAGAGCTTCAACTTGGGGACAAAAATTTATAGCGGTTAATAAGAATAAACATTGAAAAATAAAAAATTAGATTCATGGCTTCAAATCTAATTGCATATTTAAAATATACAGAGATGCCATGCAAAGCAAAAATATGAATATGGTTTAAAATATATAAATTTGTCCCTTGCAAAAAAGTAATTAATAAGGTTATGATAATTGGATGTAGACTAAGACGTATATCTATTATGCTGATTTTACAGAAAATAAACAAAAAGAAAAAAACACATAATTTAATATAAATAATTCTTTATTCGTCATATGTATTAAAAGTCTATTGTGCCTATTTTAAAATATCTATTAGGCCAGTCGCACTGTGAGTTTCAGCAAAGTTTTATTTGCATTTAATAAGCTGTCACATAAGCAATTCTGACGACGTGGTAAAAGAAGAGAGAGAAGAACTGAGTTTTATACGTGCATAAAATTCTTTTGGCACTTTTACCAATTCACCGTTAAGTGGATGTTTCATCCCTGTTTGATTTCATTCTATATGACATTACAGTCCTGAAAATAGCACTGTGAAACTCCCCACTAAGGTTGACTTTATATCTGTTAAAATTCTACCCCGTGCGAGAGCATGGGTTGATGGACTAGTATATAACTAATTTGCTTGAAGTTTGAAGTGCTACCACGTTTGAAACATATATAGCCTAATCCGGAAATCAATGAAAATTACAATGCTAGCAATATAATGTCTAGATAAGATCTATACATATAGTCGAGCATGTCATATATAAGGTTGGTGTTATCTTACATATCTTTCTATATGTTGTTATAGTCTGTCAGATCCTTCTCGGGTCAATCTAAAAGTCTGATACAGTGCAAAAAAATAATCTAAATAAACTAAAAATAAAATAATAGAAATAGGAATAGGAATAAATAAGATCCAAATAATAGTAAATAGATCATGAATGGATAGATAACCTTTTTTAAAAAAAAGTTGACACTAGCTCCATATTTTTTTCATTTAAGATAAATTAGTTATGAATCTTTATACGTTAAATAGATTTTTGTCCGGTTTTATCAGTTGGAGCAAGTTACCCAGTTCCATATAGTTTAAGGTTGAAAATCAAACTGCCGTGCAAGTTGGATGTTGAAAAATTGAATTTACCGTTGAAAATACTTACAAAATCTTATAGATTCGAAGAATACACTAAGAGTACAAGAACATAGTGGCCAGCAAAGATAGGCATTGAAGAACAAGCAAAGTCCAATGTGACAGGTATTTTTTTTACCGGACAAAGTACACGAACTAATTAGCCTCCTCTAAACACCATTTATTTAAAACCAAAGCAGTACACCCCGAAAAAAAAAACAAAGGAGTACCAAGCTATTATTAACACAGGTGCTCCATTCAGACAAGATTCTGCATTTTATTGGTTCCAGGTTAACGGCACTGAAAGAGGAGAGATGCACAGCTCCACTATAATAGAAGTACCATGCAAAATGAGGTTTGTTCTGGTGCTTGGAAGGAACCTTTGGTTCCTCCCCTCTAAAATGACATGAATTGTAGACTTAAAACAAACCTAATGAAATATTAAGTTTTACAAACATGGCTGATTTAGTAGTTGCTCCACCCATCCCTCATCTATGTCTTTTGCTGAACCAAAGACCACCTTGTCATCTCAAAGCCGTCAGAACGGGGCTGGCCGCCGGCCACCGCCCTTACAATATAATCCGGCAGGACGCGGCGGGGTTCAAAACCTCCTGGAGTCCACTGCCGCCCATCATCGGATCAACCAACTGTTAGCGCCGCCCTCGCTCATCCGACGCTGACAAGTGGGGAAGCTAATATTTGCAGCCTGTTTCCATCTCACTATTCTCACATGTCCAGATTCCAGACCAGTGAGTTCGTTCTGCTTCATTTTGTAGATGATCCCACCCACAACTAACAATCTATTGGATGTATGAATTCTGCATTGCAAGCTTCACGTGAAAGGCATCGGTCTCTAGAACAAGTGCAATTCCTCGTTGAAGTAATTTCAGCACGCAATGGACGGAAGACGTGGTTCTGCTTGCCATATTACCCACTTAAATTACCTCACCTTCCAGATCAGCAATCATGTAGCCCCAACTTCCATCTCTTTTTTTTGTTGTAGTGCCGGAAACCGGCATGGAGAACGATGCTAGCATGTCACACCCGGTTTTCTAAAGGATAAAACCAGGCTAATCATATGTGTGTCCAGGAAGTCCACATATATATCAGAATAAAAAAGTATCAGAAACAATGTTATTATATAACGTATACATAGCTATATTAACACTTACATCAGAGTATCGCGGAACGGTGACTAAACTTTAGGTTCCATTCTTCTCAGGGACGGCTGACTGGTGGCTCCGTATGCCAAACACTTCTGATAGACTTTTGGAAACTTCACTACATCTTTTATCCTTCTTCTAAGCAGCACCTTACTACATACTGGAGTATTGGGAAAATAGCAAGAGTGAGTCCATGTCGAACTCAACAAGTATAACACAGGGTTCATGAGGCACAAAAAGGCTAGACACTGTTTGACTGCATTTAGCTTTTAATCATCATATAATTAGCAATTGAGTAGCATCAAGATGAACCAATTCCCATTAATGAACCAATGATCAATTGTAATAAGGATAATGAATAGCATTAATATGAGCATAATAATAACAACAATAATTAAGCATGATATAACAATGGTGATCAACTACTCTGTAAGAATCCCCAAGGCCGCTCGTATCCATGAGCACGGCTAGTATACTAGTTTATTAAACTCTGCGCAGAGGTGTACACTTTCACTGTGAGTCATGATTTCTAAATGTATAGGGAGAACCCAAACGCCAGAGAATCATATAAAGTCATTCAAAAGTTCGTCTAACAAGTTAGGGTCATTAGATTCACTCGGCATGCAGATGTAGGAACCCCTTTTTAAATGGCACAATTCCTTCTCGGCTATACTCATAGACTAGAGGTTGTCCTACACCCAACGTGGCAAGTCATTCTTACGCCATTTAAGGTAACCACTAACAAGCTAGAAAAAGGTCTCTTGAACGACTAGAGCCAGAGCCATATAGCCCTCATAGCTGTACTGTCAATCCCGGTTATCACTTATAGGTAAGTCCTTACGGAGAGTAACTAGAGCAACAATATAACCCCTTGCTCTAGCACCCTTTCAACAGTAATAAAATCATCTTCGTGGTTGATTGCTTAATCCATTAATCAAATTACAAGATCATTGTTCATAATTAAGCACTAGCGATAGCTACCCAAATGCACAACCCCTAGGTGACAAGGAAATAAGATATCAATAACTAAGTTATAATCTTTATGGTTGTCAAGGAAGACACATGCATATGTATGATAATTTTAGTGAATAGGACAACAAGGATGGTCCCATATTATACTTGCCTTGATCAAAGCTTTCCTGATGATACTGTAGACCTGGCTCAAAATAATACTCCTGATCGTCAAGAAACTGCTCACCGTCTATACTCGATCATCAACCATCAACACATAATCATCCGAGCAATCATACACGAAGCAAACAAGGAGACATAATTAAAACAGTACACCAACAGTAGCAAAACAGTATAAAAAGTTTGTAAAACTCTTCTACACGTTACTACGATCACACAGACGTAAAGATCACGAAATTTGGATTTAAAACGTGAAAGTTATGGATTTTCTAAGATTTTCTATAGATAAATAATTACTTTAATATAAACTCAAAAATTAAATTTTCCAAACCTACTGTATAATAACACTAACATGTAGAGCTCGTAAATATGAATCTAACGCAACTTGAACGGGTCAAATTTGAGTTAAAACGAATAAACGACGGAGGAAAAACGATGGATGGCAAAACTATAAATATGTCATCTTCTACCTTGGGCTGGTACGAGATCCGGTCAGTCATGGTAGAACCTCGCCGGAGAAAAGCAAGATGAGATGGAAACTCGATGAAACGGCGATGGATTCGCGCAAACGGATATACCACGGTGTAGAGAACGACAAGGGTTGCCTCTTGGTAGTGGTGGCTGGCGTCAGGACGCGACGATTTGGCCGGAAAAGCTCGTCGGAGAGTTTGCCGGAACGCAAGCTGTAGACGAAGAACTTCGGCAAGGGGTGGAGGGAGCTACGAGCGGCGGCTCGCGATAAGGGTTGTACTTCTGAAACCGCGGCGTCGAGGGCTGCGCCGGCATATATATAGTCGTAGGGTTTGGAAACTTTTCGGATTTTATTAATTTCAGGATTATTTTAATTCCGTGAATAAAAATAATTCCTGAAAATCTAGAATTACCTTTTAAGCCGTGAAAAATAGCCCGGAGCTCAGAAAAATCACGGGAAAAATCCTAGAGACTCTTGGGAAGATAAGAAACTCAACTAAATAGGTTTGGGCTCATGAAAAGATTGATGAAGAGATCAAGGAAAAAGATTAAGCTCACGGAAATTGAAATTTTAAATCCAAAAAATACCAAAAACTTTTCCGATGAGAAGTAAACGTCGTCCTATGGTATTTTAAAAAAAATAATAGCACTCACCAACACCAAAGACAAGCATCACACAAACACCACATTATCAAATCAATATGGAAAAGTTTAAAATCACAATTTTCTATATTTAAATTAGCAGCAACTTAACTTATCTAATAAATTTATTGAAATATTAAAATCATTTATTTTATTTAGTATTTTTCATGCATAATCCAAAATAGGAAATTTTGGGTCAGGGCAGCGCTGCCGCCGGCCTGCAGAATCTGTTCCCTCCATCGAATCGTTGTTATCCTCGCCCGTTACTACACAGCTTGTCAAAATACCAATACACCCTTGGACTAAGTTTTGGGATTAGTTCCGGGCTCACAAAATTTTAGTACCGGTCCACAACTTAAGTCCTCTTAGTAGGTTCTTTTTACTTTTTAATCATTAGATCTAGACGAACCGATGACTGACATTATTTCCAAGCACAGTAAAATTTTTCATGCAAAATTATTAACTATATTGAAAAGTCAGCATCCGGAGAGTTTTGCCTTCCAATATATTTTGACACAAGCGAATTTAAGCAATATAATCACAAGACTTCTTAGGTGAGTCTTAGTAGGAGTTTCACGTGAGATTTATCTGCATTAATAGACTGTGACGTAGGCAATTTTAATGGCATGACAACATTTTTAGGAGACTGAAGAAGTGAGCTTCATCTGGCACAATACGATTACTAACTCTATATGAATTAAATGTCTATGAAACACTAGAATGAAATTATGCTTTAAGAATGAATGTCTCATCCATATTTTATTTTATTTTACATGATGTGCCATTCTTGGCAATAACGCTACGAAACTCTCCATTAAGAATGGCTTTACTGTGCTTCGGGAGGAGCCGCTGGTTCCATTCTAAAAAAAAATCATCCCTTGATCATGAAAAAAAAACAAATTAACTGTCATTAAGGGTGATTTAGAACTTTGAACCTGTTATTAAGTGTCACTGTTCTTTTCGTCTCCCTGTGTCGCCGCCCTCACCTGCATCTTGGCACTGCCACCGCCTCTAGGGTACGGTCACCACTGCCCACGTGTGCTTGGGGCCAGCATCAAGGACAACATGGACGTGGGCCTGTTGACCGTCCGCTCGCCGCTCCTGCGCCCATGCTCGCTGCCTGTGTAGCCTCTAGTGAGATTTAGAGCTTGGGGATCTCACCAACCTAGGCATGCTCCTCTCTCTTGTAGGTGAATAGGATCACCGCCACATGACTATAACGTGACACCACGTCCTTCTGTGTTGGCCACTGCTCCTCGGTGGATGCCTCCACATGCCTCACCACCATCCACTACAAGAAATGTGTGGCTTTTTGACGTTCTATTATGTCATAATATATGGAATTTAAGTCATAAATTAAGTTTTATGACATTTAGTTGACGAAAATCCAAACGTCAAAAAGCCACCGTCACAAATTGATTATGTGACGTCTGTATATTTA
This sequence comes from Saccharum officinarum, assembly GCA_020631735.1. Lineage (NCBI taxonomy): Eukaryota > Viridiplantae > Streptophyta > Magnoliopsida > Poales > Poaceae > Saccharum > Saccharum officinarum. The sequence continues at coordinate 6,799,297 of CM036165.1, read as the reverse complement.
ATGTCACAAGCTTATGACATTAGTTTATGTCACGAGTCCTTACACCATGCTACGTAGGCAGATGACGTGGCGCTGACATGGCAGGTAAAAAAATCTCATAAAATTGGAATTGTTAAGGCCTAGGTGGTTGACGGGCTTAAATTGGACCAAGCCCATTTTGGAGGTTTTTTTTGGGCCATGCTTACTTCAAGGGTTTTTTGGGCCAGGTCCATTTAACTCACATGAATTTATTTATTAATTTTGACCCATTATATTTTACCCATTGCATGTTTAATCGGGTATAGCCCATTTGTGCAAACCACAATATTTTTATTAGCACGGTTGACCAGCCCATTCATTTCAGCCCACATAAGATTACTGTCAAACCATCCATCAACACATATACGCTCAGATTAATATAATACATGTTTACATTCATTACAAAATCAGCATTCAGGAAACAACTGGAAATACATGCACCTATATGGAAATGCAAGGAGCTTTACATAATTACATTGCTCTGCACGAAGCATGAACAGAAAAATACCGCTAGGGCCTTGTTTAGTTCCCGAGTTGGCGTCCCTGATTCGGCGCCTGCTGGTACAGTGTTCCAGTCAGAGCACTGTAGCAGCTTTTGTTTTTTAGTGCAAAAAATTGTCCAAAAATTGATTAATTAGACTCAAAATATTCGTCTCGCAAAGTACAACAAAACTGTGCAATTAGTTTTTGATTTCATCTATATTTAGTACTCCATGCATTTACCGGTATTTTAATGTGATGGGGAATCTCCTTTTTCATAGTGGAATTTGGGCACCTGAATTGGGAACTAAACAAGTCCTAGATGTTGATGTCAACGTATATTTGATGGGAGATTGTACCGTTGCTTAGCACTGAACATTAGACAAACATTAATCGAACCAGGCCTATTCCCCCGGCTGCATGCGGCTGCTGGGAGTGAAAGAAAAATACTGCTAAAGGTCTGCAATATCAAATTGAAATTAATCATCAAGCATGTAGGGATGTCCTCCACGACATACTCAGCACCAGCCTCAGGTTTCCTGTAGAATCACAGGAGTTAGTAATACACTAGCTCACAGCTTGAACACAAAAGCTCAATCCCTGACTAAAAGAAGCAACGAGGGGACTACCTGATGCCAAAGACAATGACCGGCTTCTCACATAATCTTGCGAGTCCTTGAGCGTGATGCCACAGCGCTTCCTGTGGCCGTGCACGGTGTCATACTTGAACATGCTACACAAGACAGATGGATCATAGGAACCGTGAGCACAGCATACAGATTTCAAAATTCATTCAGAACTAAAGGAAGCACTAGATCGACGACATCTCAAGCAGCACAAACCAAATGACAGTATAAATTAAATATTGTAATGGAGAAACAGAATAAATAGAACCCCCAAATCTACGGTGACCCAGTAAAGAATTGAAGCCAACACTGAACGCGATAATTAACCAAATCAAGCACGCTGGCTTACGGAAAACCACCAGATCTACTAATGGCATGGAACAAACACAACAGATCGAGGCGCATACCGTGTAATCCGTGGTGATGAAGGGGTCATTGACGGCGACCAGCTCGACATCCTCGCTCTGGAGGTTTCGATGCGAAGGAAGCCATGTGCGGCTAGGATAGAGTCGTGGCTAGGGTTTTCAAGGTGAGGAGCTCCAGGGCGAGCACTCTCCTTCTTCGGTGTCCCACACGGCGACGGCGGTGCCAGAGCAGCCACCGAAGCTCGCGGGATTCCAGCTCACGGGCCACACCAGCGCCGACTTGCTTTTCGTGCCCACCCCGGCTCCGTCACCGCCGCTTCCCATGATGTACCGGACCAAGCTCTGGAGTTGCTGCTGCGGACCACGGCTGGTGAGGGGGGCTTGGAGTTGGAGTACGACTTGGCCTGGCTAAGAACCAAGTCGAGAGGGAGGCGGCGCTCCCCCGTCACTACTGCACGAGAGGATGGGAGGGGAACAAAGTGAGCTAGGGTTTTGGGGGCAGTCGTCGCCGCTGTTTTGTACCATACACGCGTGACGAGGGCCGTTGGATCGACCATCCAATGGCATACACAGCAAGCAATATCCCGGGCCTAGAGCCCATATAGGAGCGCGCATCACTTAAACGGGTCAGGCCAAATTTGACCTAGCTTGGGAGGTTTTCCAAATTGACCTAGCTTGGGAGGTTTTCCAGTCTCAGATAAAATTTGAGTTTTCTATTGAAATTCTAACTTTTTATGGTTTTTTAAAAGTAACTCCAACTTAAAGTACTTATCATATCAAAAAAATATTTAAAAATTAGACAAAAATAAGGTCTACGGGTCCGCAAGCATTCGATAAAAGTTTGAAATAATTTTTCTAAAATGACACTATGCATCCTTGACAAATACAAACATTTTTTGAGGCCCACAGGCATCTATAATTGATTTTTGATTTTCTTTCCCCACATATTATGCTAAATCGAGTTTAAATTAATTGTTTGAGGTCCTAAATAAATTGAAATGAAAAAGTTATCAACTATAAAGTTTCATAACTTTTCGAGATCTACAACTTTCATTTTGGTAGTCTCTCAATCCGAGGTCATTACAAAATTTGATTTTCAAATTTGAGAAATTCAAACATAGTTTTCCTTGATAAGATGATTTCAAATCAAAAGGTTGGCAACTACAAAGTTTCATAACTTTTTGAGATCTACAACTTCTGTTTTTGCTGTTTGTATATCCGAGGTCATTTAAAAATTCAAATTTTAAATTTTTAGAAATTCAAACATATTTTTCCTTGACGAGATGATCTCAAATGAAAAAGTTGTAAACTACAATGTTTCATAACTTTTCGAAATCTACAACTTTTATTTTGGTAGTTTCTCCGTCCGAGATCGTTTGAAAAATTTGAGCTTCAAATTTGAGAAATTCAAACGTAGTTTTTCTTGACAAAATTAATTCAAATATAAAAGTTGTCAACTATAAAGTTCTATAACTTTCCGAGATATATAACTTTCATTTTGGTTACTTGATCATCCGACATAGTGGTAGTAATATTGTTCATAAATTTTATATATCCCTCTTATAGTTTAAGGAACTATAAGAGAGGTATGTAAATTATGTAAACAACGTTACTGTCACTTTATTAGATGAAGAAATGACCAAAATAAAAGTTGTTTATCTTGATGAGTTCTAAAACTTTTATGTTCATGATTTTTTCAGCTGAAATCATTTAATATTTCAAAATGACGTTTGAAGATGTCATTTTTTGAAATTTAAAATTCAAATAGATAAAACACAGTCACATGAAAAGATGGATAAAATAATAGCTGTAAGAACATAATAAATTGATAGATCTTGATTTTAGAAAAAATTAGGAAGAAAAATCATCAAATTTGAAGTTAATATGAAGGAGAAAGACTAGTTACAAATTTTGGCCAGAGATTAAAAAGAGAAATCAGTGTTCTTTAACAATTTCAAAATTAAATTCAAACAACATTTTAAAACAGTAAATGATTTTAAATAAAAAAAGTTGTATACAACAAAGTTTCGTAACTTTTCGAGATCTGTAACTTTTATTTTGGTCATTTCTCCATCCGATGTTATTTGAAAAAATTAAAATTTTAGTGTTTAATTTTTACTATTCGGTGATCAAGCCATTTGTAGAGGCGGCTGATAACACAAGCAGCCCCTACAAATAGATTTGTAGGGACGGTTCGTTTGGGCACCATACGAGCCGCCTCTAAAAAAAAGAGGCGTTGCTACGATAAGCCGCCCCTAAAAAGGGAGACGTTGCTATAAATCCTTTTTGTAGCGGTGAATTCATATGAAAAAGTTCATTTCTTTGATAAATGTGGCTCCATAACTGCAAGCACATATACATGTGTGGCAAAGCACGTATTCATTTCACGTGTCTTATTTTTATTTCGATGTTCTGAAATTTTTCTAGCGGTCTGGAGCAAGTCATGCCCTTTGCTTTTGATTTATTAATGTCTTATAAAATATAGACGAAATACTTTACAAACGCAAATGAGGACATGTTATCCAGTGGTTTGAAACATTCCTATCGATATATACGAGATCCAAGGTTCGATTCCTCTCTTCTGTGAGTGCTGTGGTCGTATTTTTTTTTGCCATATAAACATGGGGTCACAGACCGTGGGTTCCACTAGCAGAGAGACACGGAGGTAGAGCGTGAGTGGCAGGCCTCCGGCCTCCCTGCCTGAACAGGAGCGCGCTGGGCCTTTGCAGCTGGGCCGCCTGGTTGGCGGGCCTGATGAAAAGAAGAGAGCGGGCTGGGATGGTTTCCAGGTTTCAGCTCGAAGATGAAAAAAAGATAGGCTTGACCATGGCTTTTTTGGATGGGTTACAACACAGAGTTGGGCGCACTCCTTTTCACGCGCTTGCGCGAATTCCATCCGCTAGATAAAGGCCTATCTTATTTTGATTAAACTAAGTTTAGAAACTCCACCTAGGCCAAAGGGATAAGAGCTCCATTATAGGTCGATAGCATTTGTAAATTAACCTTTATGACATAGAAAATGCCTCTGTGACGTAGCAAATATTATCACTGAATAGAATTGGACTAGCTGTATGACATTTTTTGTGACATACAAACTTTTATTATCACTAAGTCAAAGTGCCTAAAACAAAATGTCATAAATCAGATGATATAATGACATTATGACTTTTTGTCATACTAAATACGTCAAAAAACCACACATTTCTTGTAGTGATCACAAGCAGCTTTGCTGGTAGGTGTGCTTACCTATCCTCCTCCCCAACCTCCACCACCTCCTCCTGCGCATCTCGCCGCCTCCTAGGGCACAAGTGTAGTTATCGTTTGGCCTGCTACGCTGCCCCATCGCATGCGGTAGAAGATGGATGGGTGAGCGCCGGTAAGGGGTGGATTAGGCATCACAAGCGACTGATGCCTCCTCTAAACCCTAACCACTGAATACAAATGGGCTAGATTTGTGTCGTTCATGGGCCTGACTATAAAAACCTCTGATGTGAAGTTACTATTATATCCATCAAGTTTAATTTGAAACTTTGTTCCTGGCCCACTAATTTTAGGTTCCGGTCACATCCTAAGTTCCTTTGAATTGGTTCCTCCGAATTTTAAACCATTAGATTAGATCTACCCAAATGGATGACTCTTATTTTTTTCCAAGCACTATAAAAGTTATCTATAATCTTAATTAATTTCTGTCACTAAATGAAGTCAGCACTAGTTCCATGGATTTGGTTCTTGCTTATATCCTTCATCCTTGAAGCTACTTGTCACGTCCTAGTCAGCAAGATTCTCTCCTCTATACTCAATTCTCCCGCACCTATCCATCCTCTATATCATCCTCTATCCACTCTATTCACTATGGGACCCACTTGTCACTTTATCTAAATATATCCATGTGTGATCTAGTTTTGAAGAATTTATTGAGACGAATTTAATGGTGCAATCGGAATTTAATTTGGATTTTTGGTTTGTGAGTTATAGCATTTTTTCCTTTGTTTAGCTAGTGGGGCCTGCCACTGCCCACTATAGAGTAAGCACTATACCACTCTAGAAAGAATAGAGTAGCATTTTAGAGTACCCAGTGCAACAATTTTTACTCTATATTCATACTCTAAAGCTTTAGAGTATCGTTTTAAAGTACTCACTGCGGATAGTGTAATGAAAGTAACAGTTAGACAAAAGAATAATAGTATAGCTGTTTGGTCTCTGTATATATAGTGCCAGATCTCAGTGTTTTTCCTCCTCGCTATTCCACCCCCAAAAGGACCGGCCGGAGGCCCATCACTCACCTCGTCAGTCATCAGGTACTACTGCACACAGCGCTAGCATAATGCTTCACTCCCATTCGTCCTAGCTCTTCTCGGTTCTTGACAAGCCTCTCTTCGATTCGTCCTATCTTCTCCCATTTCTGGAAATAGCCGCCATCTCCAATTTTAGAAAAACCAAGCACGATACAGGACGGTCTGAAGCTGATAGTTTATTTTGGGCAGTGTTGTACTTACTGGAACAGCGCTAGCGTCAGCTGTTTCTGTTTGCGTTTCCATGGAGCAGGAACCCTCGTCACCGCAATTGCAAGCGGTAGCGGTGAACCTGTCGTTGGCCTTGGCGCCGGCGGCAGCACAGGGTGAGCAGCTCAACGAGGTGGTGGCGACGCCGACGGCGTACATGGTCAACAAGAACAGGAAGCAGGTTCGGCGGCTGTTCCCTTGCCTCTTCTGTGACAAGAAATTCCTCAAGTCGCAGGCGCTCGGCGGCCACCAGAACGCGCACAAGAGGGAGCGTGCCGCCGCCTGGAACCCCTACGTCTACGGCCCCCAGTTCGTCGCTGATGAAGAACTGCCCGAGCCTGTTACCAGCAGTACAGCCGGAGCCGCTCCCATGTCCGTCACAATCGGCTCGCACGGTGGCACCAGCACCAGCACCGCCGCGAAGCCCCTCGCCAACGTGAAGCTCGAGAGCCCTGACGGTGGTGCAGGCGCGCCAGTCTTCTTCACAGACCGCGTGCTGCTCCCGGCGGAAGCCGGCCGCCCCTGCGCCAGGCGCGGCGGCCACACCGTGGATGTGCTAGCCTGGAGAAGGGCATCTGGTACCTCTGCCGCAGCAGAGGGCGCCGACGACACCACCAACGCCGCATCCTCCACAACCGGCGAGGAGCTTGACCTTGAGCTCCGACTCTAGCAGTCTATAGCTACTAGATCAGCGACTATCGTGTCCTACTCCTTCCTGGTGGACTGCCGACTGCACCATCTAGTTAATCGCTCTCGGTTCTTGGCATCGACATATATGGGTCTTAGTTTGTTGAGTGCTTATATTATGGGATAGTATGCTTGCGAAATCCACGTCGAATTGCTAATTAGTACCATTACTGTCCTCAGTCGTCTAGACTTGTGGACGTACGTTCGCTATATATGCTCTGTAATTTCCATATGAATGAATGAACTTCGGTTCCTCTGTAGTAGTGTTGGGTTCCTATGCAAAAATATGTGTTTGAACTTTGAACTGAACGAGACGGCTGTGCATTAGTTTAAGTGCTGATCACATTGGTCCCGGCACGGTTCAGTGTGGAGTTCATGCGTATTTTAGGCTTAGATGCACCCCAAAGTTTGAAATTTTTTCACTCTCTCCATCATATCAATCTTTGGACTCATGCATAAAGTAGTAAATGTAGGTAAAAAACATAACTAATTACAATTAGTTGGAAATCACGAGATGAATCTTTTGAACCTAGTTAGTCCACGATCGGACAATATTTGCCAAATAAGACGAAAGTGATACTATTCATCAGTCTGAAATTATCTGCGGTGGCCCTAATCTTTCTCCGGCATATGAAAAGTTTGTTTCTTGAAACAACGGCATATGAAAAGTTGTACTATATATATATAGTTTTAACATCGACACTGTTTAATTTTACAGAAAAGTGAATAAAATTGACTGACGTGCGTAAACATCCGCTGCGCTAGTTGCAGCGCTGTTTTGTGTTGCTGCTGCAGGAAAATCTATGGTAGCTACAGTGCCTGAAGAGAGAAGAACATGCAGCCCGCAGAACTATGGCCGGGTTTAGTTCCCAAAAATTTTTTTGTTTACCCGTTACATCGAATGTTTAGACACATGCATGGAGTACTAAATGTAGACGAAAAAAACTAATTGCACAGTTTGGTTGAAAATCGCGAGACGAATCTTTTAAGCCTAATTAGTCCATTATTAGCCTTAAGTGCTACAGTAACCAATATGTGCTAATGATAGATTAATTAGGCTTAATAAAATCATCTCGCACTTTCTAGGTGAGCTATGTAATTAATTTTTTTATTAATATCCGAAAACCCCTTTCAACATCCATGAAATATCCGACGTAACATCTAATTTTTTTTTTCACGAACTAAACACACAGCCTATATTTGGAACACAAGCCGACACGCTATGGAAAGGACAGATGACCAATAAAATCGTACTGTAAGACGTTGGCAGCATATGGGTTAGACAGCCTACATGTGATTGCCTCGGGGGGATATAGCAAGAGCTTTACGCGCGACTAAATTCGACAAAAAAATACAGGTGCTTGTTAGACAGGGCCCAGCTTTTTCTTGCACGGAAGTGGTTCGAGCGCTTGGCTTCGAATGTTTGGTAGAGTAAAATTGTCTTTAAGAGCCTGGCTGTTTGGCTTCCAAAATTTACCCAACTAAAGATTTGTTAAATCATGATTTTTGCTATTATTTGGTTGGCTATCAAAATTTGTCAACCTCTCATATTTAACTTACCAAATCTATAGCAACTTTTTTACCTAGCATTGACTTGCTAAATCTTTGGCATGGTAAATTTTAGTTGCAAACCAATCAGGTCCTAACATTGTTTAGAGGTATCATTTAAGTCCGTAAAATTCTAAAATATATTTTTGGCTCTCTAACTAGGTCTAAATAGGTTACCCGATATGCTATATTACGTGGCATGTTGACTTAGCGTTCATATAGATCTAACATATGGGATCTACGTGTCAGCAGCAAGACTCCACCTTAAAAAAATCGTATTTTTTTCAAACGCCCTTGGTTGACGATGATTTTATATGAAAATTTCTAGTTTTGAGAGTTTTTTTTCATTTGAGATTTGAGATTATTAAGATGCTTAAAAAATAATATAAAGTTTCAGCAGCATATTAATCACATATCAAGGCTTGTCACTTTAGAACAAGCCTGTCGTACAAGACTACCGTCGAAACATAGAACAAAAAGGAAAGACAAACATAGAACAATATAGTGGCAGGGTGAATGCATAGAGCTAAATTTTAGATTAATTATAGAAGTGGTTTCATGCGAAACAGAGTTAGGATGCAATAGTTATGCATTTTAGATGTTTATCCTATATTTAATCTACTAAGCAATATTTTATATGATTTTTCTAGTGTATGAAAATATGGACTAATTACATGATAATATTTCTTATTTCATCTAGTTATTTTACAAATTTTTCTAGGAATTTTTCTATAGCAGAAAAAGGTATTTCTAAACCTCTCTGTACATTCACTGGGTGCACCTAGCATTTCTGTGTGCTGTGCTGCGTGCGTGTGTGTGCGTGTGACAGGTCGGGTCGGAAGTGTGAGTCGCTGATGCGTGGGCCACCCCGTCCCATTAAGTGGGACGGCGGGGAGGGTGACGGCGTCCCGCCCGGTCCCGTGTGACAAAGAGGGGGGAAGGAACAAAGGGAGGGCGGAGGAAAACGACAATGTGACCGCGAGCTCCGGCACGGCGGCGAAGCAGGGGAGTGGCCCTGTGCTCGCCGGAGCTTGCGACGCTGGTGACGCCGTGCCCCGGTGCGAGTAATAGCATGGTGGACGAGGCTCGAAAGGTCGTTCCGCGTCCACCAGTGATGACGCTACCGTCGGGGAGTGACCACGGTGGTGGTGGTGGCTCGCTGGAGGAAAACGGCTGTGCGATGTCATGCAGGTGCGTGAGAAGGGCCTAATGCGGCCATTTCATCGTGCGCTTCGCAAGTGCGGGTGGTTAGTGGGAATGGTGGTGGTGGTGTGGTGCTCAACCGAGCCTTGCCAGTGATGGTCACCAGCCGCGGTGGCCCGGCGAGATGCGGTGCATGGCGGTGGGGCGATACAGAGGGGAAAAGAGGTGACTAAGGGAAACATGGGCTATTAGAGGGGGCTCAAGAGCGTACCTTCCTCACCAATCGGACTGAAGAGCAGCAGGGAAGGAGAACGAGCAGTGTTGCTTCAATGGCACCGGCGGAGCTCAAACTGGGGGAAGAAGACCTAACTCACTATCGAGAGGGGGAAAGAGGAAATGGAGAGGGAGAGATGGCGTTCCAGCTCCTAGTGGAGCTCGAAGAGCTAGGGATGGTGTCCGAGCGCTCATGGCTGAGCCTATTTAAAGGCCGGCCATGGCAGTTCGCCATTGCCGTGATTTTTCTTCCTCGCGAGATATTTTCCTCCGTCCGCGCGCGTGCTCAAAACCAAGGTCAGTTCGCCATAGTGCAAGCTTATCCATGCTCTTGTCCGGAGGTGGGGAAGCTTGGTCATGGGGGAGTGCCTGTGCGGGAGATGTCGCGCCGCGTGGCCATGCCGACAGTGCTATTGGCGAGATATTTGAGGAGGGAGAGAGGGAGAGCGAGGCCGGGATGCCTCGAGGCGGTGCTCCTCACCTTCACGTGCCTGTGGCAAGGTGGCAACGGCGGCCCCAAGGCGACGACATCATGATGCGGTATTTGCGTTGCTGCGGTAGGAGGTAGGAGACGGGGCTAACAGGTGGGTCTCGTCTATCAGCGAGAGGGGAAGGGGGAAGAGGAGAAGGGCTACTGCTAGGGCGAACGGTGGGAGAGGGGAGAAGGGAAGGGAGTGGGCTTGCCTAGCCGACTGGGCCAAGGCCACAGCCTGGCTCAGGAGAGAGGAGGAGGGGAGCGAGCTTATTGCGGGCCAGAAAAGGAGGGAAGGAGAGATGGAGCCCGTGTGGCCTTTTCCATTTTCTATTCTCTTTTCCTTTTCCTAGATTTCATATACTAGATAAATGAATGCATTTGAATTCAAATTTGGAAGTGCATGTGTGCAAGATGTACCACCATATGTTCACAAGCAAAACACATCAAGTTTTATATCTATATGTTACTATTATTACTGAACTATTTCCTAATTGGGTTATGTTAAAATATATTTAAGCAAAGTTTTAAAAGTTCAAATTTTTAGTGATTTTTTTAAATTAGGTTAGAATTCAGGGCGTTACAAACCTACCCCCTTAAAAAGAGTCTTGTCCTCGAGATTCAAACTGATCCTCAAATAAATAGGGAAGTTCCTTCTTGAGATCGTCTTCTCTTTCCCAGGTGGCTTCTGCCTCAATGTGGTTGCTCCATTGTACTCGGCAAAACCTCACTACTGTCCTTCTTGTTTGTCGGGTGGAAACATCCAATATCTGAATCGGTCTCTCTTGGTATTGTAGGTCTAACTGTAAATCTATGGCTTCCTCAGGTGCTTGCTCGTCTGGTACCCTCAAGCATTGCTTTAGTTGCGATACATGAAACACATCGTGCATATCTGACATTTTTGGAGGCAGCTCAAGGCGATACGCTATCGCTCCGATTTTCTTAATAATCTTGTATGGCCCTATGTATCATGGTGCTAGTTTTCCTCTGACTTGGAATCTTCAAGTGCCCCTGATTGGTGATACTTTTAGATAGACAAAGTCTCCCAGTTGAAATTCTAATGGCCTTTGTCGGGTGTCCGCATAGCTCTTTTGCCTGCTTTGCGCCGCTTTCAAATTCTCTCTGACTTTGGCTACTTGTTCTTCTGCATCTTTGATCATGTCAGGGCCAAACACACTTCTTTCTCCAACATCAGACCACATTAATGGTGTTTGGCATTTTCGTCCATACAATGCCTCAAATGGTGCCATCTTCATGCTTACTTGATAACTATTGTTGTAGGAGAACTCTGCAAATGATAAGCTCTTTTCCCAATCTTTCCCATAGGTGAGCACACAGGCTCGCAGCATGTCTTCCAAGATTTGGTTCACTCGTTCTGTCTATCCACCTGTCTGTGGATGATAAGCTGAGCTGTAATCTAGGCGTGTTCCTAAGGCTTTATGTAAGCATTTCTAGAAACGTGATGTGAATTGTGTTCCCCTGTCTGAAATGATTTGGCTTGGCACCCCATGTAATCGAAGCACATTGTCAATGTATAGTTGTGCCAACTTGTCACCTCTGTAATCGATCCTTACTGGAATAAAACGCGCTACCTTTGCTAATCGGTCCACTATAACCCATATTAAATCGTATCCATTTGGTGTTTTGGGCAGCCCTACTATGAAGTCCATGCTAATCTTGTCCCATTTCCACACGAGTATATGCAGTGGTTGGAGTAATCCCATTGGTCGTTGGTGTTTCGCCTTAACTCACGGTAGGTATCGCATTGGGCAACGTATTCTGCGATGTTTCCCTTCATTCCATTCCACCAATATTTTTGTTTGAGGTCCATATACATCTTAGTTGATCCTGGATGGATGAAGTATGGAGAATGGTGTGCTTCATCCAATATTAGTCTTCGGAGTGCCTCGTCCTAGGGTACACATATCCGGTCTTCGTACCATAGCTTCCCTTGCTCATCCACCTTGAAGCCTAGGATCTCCTTCTTACCACTCAACTCCTTGAGGCGTTGTGTTTCTTCATCTTTATCCTAAGCTTCCTTTATCTGGTCTTCCAAGGTGAGGCATATGTGTAGAGCGTTTAGGGTACCCTGTGGTATGATTTGTAGGTTCAATTGGTGGACTTCTTGCGCTAATTCAGGTCTTCAATTCAAAGTTGTCATGTAGTGGCAGTAGGACTTCTTGCTTAATTGATCCGCAACTATGTTTGCTTTTTCCTGGATGATACTGTATGCTCAAATCGTAGTCCTTGATTAGTTCCAACCATCTCCTTTGTTGCAGGTTCAAATCGTGCTGAGTGAAAATGTACTTTAAACTTTTGTGGTCTGTAAATATTTCACATTTATTTCCTATGAGATAGTGTCTCCATATCTTTAATACATGCACTACCACTGCTAGTTCCAAGTCATGTGTTAGGTAATTCTCCTCACGCTTCTTTAGCTCTTGGGAGGCGTATGTGACCACTTTTCTGTCTTGCATTAGTACACACCCTAATCTGTAACACCTCTGGTGTTATGGTAACTAAAACTAGCCATGTCATCATATGCATTGCAAAGCATTCATATTTTAGTCAACTCTATGGTGCATCAACTAAAACAAAGTTACATTTATAGATTGATTGAGTTCTTGTGACGTTTGACCGGAATCCAAAACCCTAGTTTTGAATGTCATTTCAAATACTTGGATTATGCCCTATGTAATTTGAGGTGTAAAGCTGTGTTCTACACTAGTGTCAAGTGTAGGGAATACATTCAAGTGCAACATTTAAAAATGAACTCCAGGTTTGAGGTTGAATTTGAGATCCAAAACTCGCCCTGAGTTTTTCAATTTAAATTCGAATTCAAATCGGGAGGTTTATTAAAATGAATTTATAATTCAAAATTGGTTCAAACAAATTTGGCATTGGGTAGGTCACTTGTGATTTGACTCAATGGTACATTTGGATGATAGTTGTGATCACTAATTAATCACCAATTAAAGTAGAAATCAAATCAAGTTTGAATTTGATTCAAAACCCTGATTTATGGAAAACCCCGTTTTACCCCCTTTTGTGTAATTAAAAATCTAAAAGGAATTTGAGGGTGGGCCACAAAGAAAAGTTGTAGATCTAGTCTTGTTGTACAACTTTGGTTTTTGGGGTTTTCAAAGTTTTAGTATTAAATGTGGAGTAATTTTGAAAAGATTCAAATCCCAAATTTGACCCCTTGTTAATTCCCCGTTCCAACTTCAAAATGGAGGCATAATTTGAAAATGTTTAAAATGGCAAAGTTGTAGGTCTTCCCAAGAGGAACAACTTTAGTGTTTTGAGTTTTTGAAGTTTCAATATAAAATTCAAAGTAATTTTGAATTTACAAAAATCCAAAAAATGTTCCCTTTTGATTTTAAATTCAAATTTCAAAATCTAATCTGAATTTGAAAAAGTTATTATTGAGAAAGTTGTAGGGTTTGAAAAACTGAGCAACTTTTGTTTTTACAGAATTTCAAGTTGTTTAGAAAAATTTTGAGTAATTTGAAAAAATATGGTCAGTGGCAGTTTTGTAAAATTTTCCAAATAGACCTAGGCAGCAAGCAGCTCACCGCCGGTGGTTTTCCGGCCGCTTCTAGTTGCGCCCGTGGTCGCCACCTCCTGCTCTTTGTGGCCGGGCACCCCCTGTGTGTCGCCCAGTCGGTTCCTTGGCCGCCCTATATAGCTAGAGGAGCCGGCCGTCGTCTTCCGTTTCCCCTCCTCTGTTTTGCCACCGCCGCCATCGCTCCACTAATCACCGTCGTCACTGTCGTGCTCGCTCAGGCCAAATTGATCGCACCACTAGTCGCGTCTCACTCTCGCGAACCTCCTCGACCCGCTCGCGACATCCCATCTCGTCTGGAGTATTCGCATGGTCGTGTTATTCCCCTTCTTCGGTGACCGAGCGCCACCACTATCTCACCGTGGTCCGGTCCTTCCGGTCATCTCCGTCTTCACCAAGCACACCACGGTGTTCAGGGTGAGCCACTGGAGCTTCTAGTGCTCTTAATTTCACTTTTTCCAGCCTTGCTCGTCGGGGCGCCCTGCGCTACCGGTACTGATCCGCCATGGCCGGTGGGGGAGGTTCTCCGGTGCGTCTGTTGCCGTGTTGAGTACCTGAGCGAGGTTGTGTTGGTCATTGTGGTCGGGTCAGTGTTGCCAGAGCCTCACCGCCAGTGAGGTAGACTCCGATCGACCACCACTACGCCATGGCCGATGGGAGTAGTGTCCCGGCTCGGCTGCTGAGCCGGTTTGACCGGTTGGGCCGAGCGGGGGAGGAGGATGGGAGGTGGGCTGAGGAAAAGAGGGAAGGGAGAGAACAGGGCACGCGCACGGTTGGGCCAGGCTGGGCCGAGGAAGAGAGGCGGGCCAGGGAGAGAGAGAGGAGAGGCAAGGCGTGCGCGGGTGGGCTGCGCGGTCCAGTTGGGACGAGCAAGGGGAAAGAGGGGGAGTAGCAGGCCTGTGATGAATTTCTGTTGTTCTTTTTCTAAAATACCAAATAATACCAGTTTTTGTTTATTTCTTTGTGATTTATTTAGATCTCCAAAAATGATAAAAAATTTTGTGTAGCCTCTCTGTATTGTGTACTATTTAGGAAAAATATGAAATACCAATTTTGATTATTTTTTGTAAGTTAATTAATTAGCTCAATTAATTAATAAATGCAACTTCCATGAATTATCTAGGCTTAAATAATTGTCCAAAAATTATGAAATTTGTTTTGCACTTAGTGATGATGTAAGCTTCTTAAAATAAAATTTGGGCTTAATTGGACAACTTTGATTTTATACTTAATTTATATTAATTAATTAATTAGTTAACCAAGTAAATAGTGCCTAATGATTTAGGGTTTGTTTGACTTGGTGATTGTTGGTTGATCTTAGGTCATTAATTCTTAATGACCTTTGACACCTTTAGTTAATTGTTTAAGCTCCCTTAATCATGTTGTTAGGTCTTAATTACTATTATTTCATATGATTAACGAAAGTCATTAACGAAGTAGTTAACCTAATGAAACCCTACTTTAGGGTTAGGTTAGTGTTGTTGTTTGCAACTATACCGTGAAGGAAAGTTGTACTCAACTTTGTAATCTTGTTCTGCATCTACCGAGCATCATGTTTCGTACTTCATCATATTGAGCATACATTATCATTCCGTGTAGTCCCCGTGAACGAGGAGACTACCGTGGTCAAACCCATTCCCGAAGAAGAGTAGACGTCAGTGGAGGTGGGGTTTGACATTTGTGGTACTGACCCAGAACCTAAACTTCCCTTCGATCAAGGCAAGCCTCGGATGCATTTAAACCTTCCTTATGTTTTGAAAAGCTTTACTTCACTTTGTTAATGCTTTGTTGCATTCGGTAATAGGAGTTGCGTGATAACCTAATTACTGCACTATCATCTTTGATATTTCAATATTATCCTTATTAATGTTTTATTTGAAAATGCTTAGTATGCTTAGCCTTGCTTAATGAGAAAACTTTGAAAATGTTTAACAAAGTTTGAAGGGTTGTTGCGGAACAACTGAATGAATGAATAATGATGAATTGGGACCGGACGGGTAACTTGCATTGGGAAAGGAGTCTCAATGTAGTATTTTCTCCTATGTCGATTAAGGACCATACCGCTGATTGAATTGTGTGTGTCGAGACTTTGCAACTGCCCACATGCTCTGGTAAGCCTAAGACCTCAGTAATTCTATCATGTGAACGGCCGACCACGCACTGAGAGTGGAGAGATGGCGAGAGTAGCGTGTACCCTCATGGCCAAGGGTTGGATTGGAGGTGTACTATACTCTCGGGTGGCGCTGGACCGGGTCACGTTTTGGAGGATCTAAGTGAAGGTTGATATATGTCAGTTAGAGTTTTGCATATGTCGTGTGGTTAGAGATCCCTAGCTGGGTATAATCGATTCGAATCATCGTTGCTCCTCGGATATGGAGACTCGATTCTTTGTTCAACATCATAGTAACAAGTGAAACTTTGGTCGGAGAATAAGAAAGAATTTGTATGAGTTACCTGATCTAGACTAGGGTCACTTACATTATGTAATAACTAACGATGAATTAAAAGGTTGATCTTAAGGACTCACTTTTAGTAGCTTTTATGCAAAAGAACTTTGATTCTTGCTACATCCTCACCTTGATTCCCCTAAACCTGCATTCCTGAGTCTTCTCCACCCTTTTCGTCAGTTAAGTCTTGTGAAGTACTTTTGTACTCAGGGTTTGTTAAACCCTTGTTGCAGGTGCGTCTCAGGAGCAGGTCTATTTTGTACCCTGCTGCATGACCGTTTTCACGGTAAGCGATGACGAGTAGAATGTTTGGCTCTTGGGCAGTGCAATCAGTCTCCGTGGTCTATAATAAAGTTACTAATGCTACTCCACTACTATGGTTGTAATAACTAAACTTAAGGTTTGTAAGGTTTGGAACAAATAGTTTGTAAATTATAATATGTAAGACTTCCGCACTTTTACTCTGATGTAATTTGTTATATAAAATGTTGTAATACTGCAATGCCTTTGTAATGTGATCCTGCTCGGAAGATCATGGATGATTCGGGTTTCTCGAGGACACCCGATAGACTTCTTAAGTTTTGTGGTACACATGCATAGCCATCAGAGGTCTTTAAGACAATGACAGGTGCATGTGGGCCATATTATTTAGGAGGTTCTGCCACATAATCCTTGTCTAGAGGCGTCACAATATACTATAAAGCTTTGGTGTATGTCTAGTAATGTGAGTATTGAGGCTTTAGTTAGTCTTGTATTCAACTCCTGGAAGCTCTTTTCACATGCTTCTGTCCACTTAAATTCCTTTCCTTTCTGTGTTGGGGCGGTCATGGGTCTTGCAAGCTTCAAGAATCCTTCAATAAACCTTCTTAGTAGCCTGCTAGTTTGAGAAAACTGCGAATGTCCATCATATTTGTGGGTTGTTTCCATTTGGATACGACTTTAACCTTCTATGGGTCTACTTTTACTCCATCTGTGGTGATGATGTGTCCTAGAAAAGCGACCTCTTGTAGCCAAAATTCACACTTGCTAAATTTTGCATATAACTCATGTGCCCATAACTTGTTTAATATTACTCTTAGATGTTGTTCATGTTCTTTAGGACTCTTTGAATATATGAGAATGTCGTCAATGAATACCACTACAAATTTATCTAGTTCCTCCATGAAAACCTTGTTCATTAGGTTCATGAAATATGTGGGTTTATTAGTTAGTCCAAATGCAATCACTATGAACTCATATTGTCCATAGCGGGTCATGAATGCGGTCTTTGGTATGTTGCTGAGCTGAATTTTTAGTTGATAGTAGCCTGATCTCAGGTCTATTTTGGAGAAGTACTTAACACCTTTCAACTGATCAAATAGATCATCAATCCGTGGTAGGGGGTACTTGTTCTTGATGGTGTCTTCATTTAGGGACTGATAGTCAATACACATGCGAAGGTTGCCATCCTTCTTTTTCATGAACAAAATTGGTGATCCCCAAGGTGATGAACTTGGTCTGATATATCCTTTTGCTTGTAATTCCTATAGTTGCTTCTTTAACTCTTCTAATTCATTGGCTGCCATACAGTAGGGTCTCTTTGCTATTGGGGTGGTTCCGGGTACCAAATCAATAATGAACTCCAAGTCTCTGTCTGGTGGCATTCTAGGTAGATCATCAGGGAACACATCGGGGTATTCGCATACAACTGATACTTCTTCTACAGTCTGGGCTTATATACTACAAACCATTGGTTCTGGCTTCAGGGCTTGAGGGTGACACTCTACTTTAACTCCACTGTGATTTGTCAAGGTGATTGTTCTCTTGCTACAGGATATGTTGCCATGATGCTTCTTTAACCAATCCATTCCTAATATTATGTCCAAGCCTTCTGTCTTTAGCACTATCAAATCTGCTTGAAATTCTACTCCACCTATCCATGTCTTCACTCGAGGGCATTTTAGGGTACATTTGAGGATAGCTCCAGGGGTGCAAATCAAGAAAGGGGTGGGGAGTAACACCATTCTTAAATTACACTTAAGCACAAAACAAGCAGAAACAAACGAATGCGAAGCGCTGGAATCAAACAACACGGTTGCAAAAGTGGAGTTTGCTAGAAAGTCACCGTACATGACATCAGGCGTTGCCTGTACTTCTTCTGCATTCATGTGGTTAACATGGCCTTGCCCAAAACTTTGGGTATTCCTTCTAGATGGTCTAGAATTCTAGGGTGTAGTGCATCCAACTCCTAAGGCAGCTATCCTATTATTGGCTACAAACTAGGCTGGGGCAGAGTTTGCGGCTCTATAAGGGCATTGGGCGATGTGGTGTCCTAGCTGGTGACATCCATAACAAGTCGCTTGTGCGGTGTGTTGTCGCTCTTTAGCTAGTTGTTGTTGTTATTGTTGTTACCAGTGTTACTGCTCTTGTAGTCGAGTGTGGTCTGCGAGATGTTAGGTCCGGATGACCTGTACTGCATTGTTGGCTGGTATCTTGTGGGTGCGGTGTTGTTAGTGCAAACGTGTTAGGTCCTATCCTATTGGCGACCACGTTGTATAAGGAACTTCTGCTTTCTTTCTCCTTCGGTCCTGTTGTGTTCTTCTTCCAACAACATGGTACGATTCATCAGGGTGTTGAAATCCGGGTAGATATGGGTAATTATCTGCTCTCTTAAGGATGCATTGAGTCCCTTAATGAATCTCCTTTGCTTCTTCCTATCTGAGTTAATATCATCCGGTGCGTAGCGTGTTAATTGTGAACTTTTCGATGTATTGATTTACTGTCATTGATCCTTGCCTCAGATTGCGGAATTCTTCTTCCTTTATCTCTATGATTCCATCTAGAATGTGGTAGTCATGAAATGCATCTATAAATTCCTGCCACATGATAGTGTCGGGCTCATTAACTACATCCTGATAGTTCTCCCACCATTCACCAGCTACTCCTACAAGTTGGTGGGTGGCTAGATTGACTTTTTCCTCCTTTGTAGCTCATATTGCATTTAACTTCTTCGTAATGGTGCGTAACCAATCATCTGCTAATAGGGGGTCATCTTTTGCACTATCAAAAGTTAGGGGATGAAGTCTCATGAATGCGGCCATTCTTCCTTGTCCATTTCCATTGTCCTACCTCCTTACGAGATTCTCTAACAATTGTCTTGCCTCCATTACCTCTTCTAAGGTTGGTGGGGGTGGTGGAGGTTCTTCTCTTTGTACTAGATCATCTTCGACATTCTATTCGACTTCTTCTTCACCTCCTTCCTGTACGTCTTCTATAATTAGAATGTTATCTTCTTGTGGCTGTTCTTGCCCATGCTGCTGCTTACGATGCCCATGATTGCCTCTATTTTGCTAGCCTCTAGGTAGCGGTGCAACTGTTCCCCTTCCTCATGAACCTGTCTATCGGTAGCCCTTTCACGGTCTTCCTGAATCCTTTTGGATCTCCTCTCCATCTACTGCTATGGAGAAGCAAGGATGAGAAGATATCCAATAGGGTTTGGGAGGAAGGAAAATAAAATAACAAGCAAGCAAAAAGAAACAAGCATAAACAAACACATAATATATTACATCACATGAACAGTTACACATATATGATACAAGGGCGCATCATACACATCAACTGCTAGGATGTTACTACGCGACTACTCGAACTCTAATGACATCAAAGTGCTATTAAGCGTACTACTACTCGGGATACATTATTTATTTTACAACGAGCTATAACAGTTCCAACTTATTCAACTTGAACTGCGCCTTGTGGCGATCCCCGATCACAGCCTTGCCCTTGTCTTGGGCAAACTGCTCATCTCGTAGCGTGAGAAGCTCCCATGCATATCCATCATCATCATGCCTAGTAGTGACTCATGATGGCCCAACCTCCTTGAAATTATCTACCACAGACTCCTCAGTCTCAATTGTCTCATGGTCAGAAAAAGACTCCTTGGAAATGTATCCATTTAGGTCATAGTGCGGATGTTGTGGATCATAAGTTGGTACTCCACCTGCTATGGGACGCATGGCATGGGTCCTTCCTCTTTCCTTCATCTTCTTTGCATGCCTCCAAATATGCGAGTCATGTAAGAGTGCGTCTATCTCCTGGTTCTTCTCAGCTAGCTTTCGCTTCAGCCTTTCTCCTTTCTGTCTGGCCAAGTATAGCTCCATGGTGATGTTGCGTAACTCATTTTTTGCTTCTTGGGCTCTCCTAATCCATGCTGATAGTTCCTGCTGCTAGTCCTCAAAGAAAGTATCCAATGCATGTCTGTATCTGATGTTGAATACCTCTATATACTCTGGTGCCCGAGGACTGATCTTTTCTAATTCTCAGACCTTCTCACACCATGTAGGGGTGGTCTGGTTCGGTACCGGAAAGAACCTGGGCGGAGTATGCTCAATATCCTCCTCAAAGATCTGATTGAACTCTGCAAGTGCCTGACCTGCTGCCTTCTATGCTGTATCAAAGATCTCTCTTCCATAAACCTAGATGTACCTGGACAGAAATACGAAGCATGATGGGTGCCTTGGAATTTGCAGGTGTACCTCACACATGAGTACACCCTCCTCATCGTACTCATGGCTATAGTACTGGGGAGGCTCTGTGTAACCCAAACAATAGACTATCTTCCAAAGGAGTGGGGGAAATCCACCAACAGTCAAGCAGTCCGAACGTTACCACTTGTCGTCCATCGGCTGCAAAAATTTCCACAACATGAGTTAGAAACATTTTTGCAACACAACTAAGAAGTGACAATAAGGAAAATTCATTCAACATTTTATTATTAGGTTTAGTATTATTATTATTTCTATAGTTATGATTATTCTACACGTTCCAATCCTAGGGCTTTGTCCTACGGTCAAGCTCAGCTCTGATACCACTCTGTTAGCCCCGCATTTTGAGAGTCCTAGGTACATCAGTACTTGCGCCAGGATCACGCACAAGTAAGCACAAAATGCAGGAATGGCACACAAATATATGTAATAAAAGTTCCAAGCTTTATTAATATCTAAAATAAGTAGAGTTTTACAATGGCGGCCCGAAGGGCGCAAACAGGGGTTACATATCTAGCGGATGACTACTGCCAGGAAGCGGCATTTTATTACATCATGGTGCTCTCTAGTACGATGCTATTATACATCATAGTTGTAACACCCTAGGTGTTATCTTGCCTCATTTTGCACTTGCATTACATGAGCATAAGCATCATTCATTCATGCATCATCTCTATGAGTGTTACTTGCTTGAAACTAGTGAAACAATGCTTGTTATTCTATGTTTCTTTTATGTGTTGCTTATGATCATGTGTAGATAATGCAAGTGGTAGTCAAACATGCTCACTGGTACCTTAACTATGCTTAGGACACCTTATGGAACAATGTTCATGTTGACCATGTTGACCAATTTAGCTCCTAAGCCATAGTTTGACTTAGGTTGACTTCTAGACCTCTTTTGCTTCCTTGCTTAAAAAGTGCTACCAGATGTTTATACATGTTCATGCAACCTTAAGCAAAGTTGTAGAAAATTTATTAAGGAACAAACGTTGTAATATGGTCAACTCATGGAAATGACCATAACATGCTCAAATAGGGCCCACCAGTCAGTTGGAGTGTTGTTTCCTTAGTTGACTTGAGAAGCACATCTGCTAAACTGTTCAAAATGTCCATCTTAGACTCCAAATCTGCTAAAGTCATCTATAACAAAGTTGTGGCAAATTTTATCATCTACAAACTTTATTTTTAGGTCATCTCATGAATCTCCATCTAACCCACTCAAAACTCAGCATCTCTGTCCTGCTAAATTTCTGTTGTTACACAAAAATAGTTCCTGCTTTTTGCTTTACATCTCCCAAACCATTTTGATCTGGACTTGGTGCCTTAAAACAAAGTTGTAGGGAATTTATTAAGCTACAACTTTTCTAGTTGGCTCATCTCAAGATTTGGGCTGGATGGTGAGATATAAAGCAAGGAAGGAGCTGCTGTTTCTGGCCTTGGGATGTTGCAATGTTTCTAGGCTCTGTTTCACATGTTGCAGTTCAAACTGGAAATGGGGGGGGGGGGAGTGGCCGACCAACGCAGGCTGTGGTCACCGCGTGGCCGTGCCATGGCAATCGTATGCCAGCATTGGCCCCACCGGTTAGGCCACAGTGGGCTTCTTGGCCACCATGACGCCCTTAGCTCGCCTTCTCTCCCATTCTCTTCCTTCCTTCCCTCTGTCATGCTCACCGAGGCGGAGAAGGGCGACACCGAGCACCGCCCGAGCTTCGTCGCCGTTGTGCTCGCACACCATAGCACTGCAGCCCACCAAAGCTCACTCATAGCTTCGCCACCATCTCCTCGATCTCGTCGTCCACTTCGCGCTGCGAGCCGTGCAAGGGTGAAGCCGCATTGCCGCTCCTCTGCCCCGAAGACCTCGTCGGAGTTCCTCTGCGTGGGCGCTTACCATGGACAGAGCACTCTAGCCATCTCCTCCTCTCTCTAGCGAGTGCATTAGGTCCGGTGAGGCGCAGGGATGCTCACCGAGGGGGTAGCGTGGGTCTAGCGGCAACCGTCGGCGAGATGCGCCGTCACGCGTTCCGCCAAGCCACCATGTGCACCGGCAAGCTATCCCCGATGGCTACGCCTTTCATTTAGCTAGGTCAATCGATGCGGCTTGAGGCATAGATTACACCGGTGACCTCGGTTCCACCGGCCGACTCACCGGCGACGAGCTTGTTGTCAATCTCCTCCTCCCCTATCTCTATTTCTTTGACCATCGAGCCCCTGCTATCAGCACCATCGGGTGGAAAGCGGCCGTGGGCCTAGCTATTCGATCGGGCCGGCCCAGTTAGGTTTAGGATTTAGTTTTTGTTTTTCTTTTCTTTTCCAAATTTGATGCAAAGATTCAAAAATCTATATCTAGAGTTTAGAGGTCTAATTGATGTGGTTCAAATTTTATGGTGCTCCTTGTGCAGTCTAGTTTTTAATAAAAATATAAAACTTGGTATGTTTTATAGAAAAATAAATAGTTATTATTTATGCCTTTTATTCATGCATGAAAAGGGAAAAATCATATCTCTTTGTAGATAGCTCCAAATAAAGTGAAATTTTTATGGGGTATTGTTTATGCCATGAATAGCTTGTAGTTTAAATTTTATCAATTTTGGATACTGTATGATGGAGTTATACCTTTATTTTGTTTGCATGGTTGGATCTTGTGTGAATTTTCATAATTTATCTATAGATCCAATAAAGGTGAAATTTGGTGAGTGCTATTCTCACGTTAGTAAGAACCTAAGAAAAATATGAAATCTATTGTTTGACACTTTTCAATAGGCTTTCTCATTTATACCAAAATCAGCCTTTCTATCTATTATTTTTAGTATAGGAAAATATACTTCCTCAAATGCTATGAACATTTTAAGGTAGCCTCCTAGAAGCATGTTGTACCTGCTGTAATTTTTATATAATTTATTGTATAGTTTTGATATAGGTTCCTTTATTCACCTAATTATCTAAATAAATTAATAAAGGGTATTAAAGAAATTATTTAGATGTTGGCACCACACTTTCTGGTGTCCTTTTAACATGAGAAATGAGTTGGTAAACTTGGTTTAGCTCAAATGTTCTTTTGCTACATTTCAAATTGATTAATTTAGTGAATCTGCAAATTCTAAATATATTTGGGGACTTGGCAAAGTTCTCCATGATAGGATGCTTTACTATGAAACTTGTTTATACAAAAGTCATAGATAACTTATATATCTATCTGATGTTCAAATTTGGTGGCATTTGGTCATGTAGTTTAGGAGATATAGCTATTCAAAGTTGACTCTCAGCTGTGCTCGTTCTCTATTTGCATAGAACAAATTATGTGTTTACTTTAATTTGATCTGGTAAACTTTAGAATCATGCTATTGTGTTTATAAATAAATTGTAGAGAATTTTATAAGCTTTCTATAATGTCCACTTGTAAGTCATTTGGAATTGTAGAACTCCTGTTGTGATTGATTTACTAAACTGCTCCTTTGCATATTAAATCTGAAACTTTCTGTTAAGTGTGCCTTTACTATTCATAGGCATGTTTGTGATGTTCCTAGGGTTTAATTTGATTAAGATAAGTTTAGGTGCAGGTGTTAGGCCTTTAACTGAAGATAAACATCTTTATCTTAGGTTATGCAAGTTAGGTAAGTTTGGTCTTGCTCTTTAGAGTAAAGATAGACACATGCTTTTAAAGTGATTTGAATAGAGCTATTCTTACTCGGTGAACAAGTGTCTAGTGATACTTTGCCAGTTACTTACTTATGGTTATTCATCCATCATAAACATCATGTCACTCTTATGCATTCATGATATTCATCTTCTGCATATATATGCAATAGGTGTACTAGAGGGCATGACCTTGCTGGAATTCGACGGGACGAGCTAGGAAGCTCTAGAGGTGCAGCAGCCCAAACCCAGAGTTTAGGAGGTGCAGCCCGCAGGAGAAGTGCTAGATGAGGTCATTGTTGACTGCCCGGACCATGTTCCATGCAATTTCATGAAAGGCAAGCCTCGGAGCATTATAAGTCTCCTATTTTTGAAATGCAATTAAATACTATGTTATATAAATTGTTGCATTAAGTTATAGGTGTTGGATGAAAACACTTGCTGCATTGATATCCAATCCTTGTTTAGATATTATTACCATAAATCCTATGTAGCTCAAGCTCGAGTAGATGTTTAGCTCTGCTTTAAACGGTAGAAGTCGATTGATTTCCTATCACCAGCGAGCTATAGGAATATATATGTGGCACAGTTGGCTATATTTGCTATCGTGGAAAAGAACCTGGTATAATGTGAATGAAGACCGGGCGGAGACTTGTAGAGTGGTAGGCTTATAGTGACTCTGTCTGTATCGGTTAAGGACCAATTTGCTATACATCCTCTTATCATTTTGAATGCATGCCTCTCTCTTAGCTAGCCAAACTCGAGTGTTTGACCACGAATCCGAGTAGCTCAACTCAGGCCAGGAGTCGGCAAGTATAAAGTGTGCCTCGAAAGGGAGCGTAGGCGTGAGTCCAATGGCAGGTGATTTAAAAGTACTGATCATCCTAGCAGAAGGGTAATCCCTAAGAGTGTGGACGCTGACCAAACCTGTGAAGTTGGTTCCTGAGTTGTACCAAAGGTGACCCACGGCTACCCTTGCAAAGTATGCTAGGGTGAGAGTTAGGAATACCCCCTCAGTTGAGTTGCAATTCGATTCGAGTCACCATCTCTCACCGGTTAGTGAGAACTTGATAGAGCAGCGGCAATGTAGATCTCACTAATTATTATGATGGTTCAGGAATGATGATGATAGCCTTATTATACCTACTATGGTTAATATTGTTTGCTCCTAATCAAGTGAGTGCTCTAGTACAGGTGTTAATATTGATGACATGTTAATGATTATTAACTTGATGCTTAAGCAATAATGATTACTTATCTGTGCTAAGCTTTTATGCAAAATGTTGTCAAGCTAGCCCCACTTATATCAGCCTTGCATGATCCTTGGTGTCACTTTATTTCTGGTTCTTGACGGGTAAGTCTAGCTGAGTACCTTCTCGTACTCAGGGTTTATTTCCCACCTGTTGTAGATGACCTATTCTGTCATGAGTGCTACAAGTATTGCCTTCTCACGGCTGGGGATGAAGACTAGGCTGTCGGGCACAGTCTTTGCTAGTGTTCTTACCTGAGATGCTTTTGTGGGACATGACTTTACTCTGGCAATGTATTTGAATTTATGAAGTTATGTATTGAACTATGTTCCTTCCACAAAACAAACTTGGTTTGTAATATTTTATTTGGAACTCCGATGGATGTAATCCAGATGCTACTTGTAAACTGTTGTAATGAATGATGTGTTGTGTTGAATCACTATGATCTTAGCTTGTATGTCGAAAGTTGTTTGAAATCGTTCGAGATTTCTAGACTACCGGGGTTATGGGAGCATAAGTACAGGAATTTGATTACTTTGATGATTGTTTTTATACTTACATTCTTATAATTTGGTCGGTTCTGTTACAATAGTGACTTCCTAATCCACAAGCAAGCTCAAGAGTAGTCGAAACCCTAGATTCGATGTCCACATCCTACGATCGGATCCTCACGTGATTTCCTAGTCCTCTTCGTATGCCTCCTCATCGAAGTCTTGGTCCTCCTCGGTGCTGAAGTCTGTGAGTCAACAACTGGTGAGTACATACGTACTCAGCAAGCCCTAACCAAATGGTGGAAATAGAAGTGGCATGGTGATCATATTTAAAGGTTGAGTCCTAGTGGAGTATTACCATTCCCACTAGTCCCTGAGATAATATTAATCTTTCCATTTTATAGTTTCATTATACATAAAAAGGTTAAGTCTAATCATAGCATCATCTCCTAGCATCTGCCCATTCCAAGGATGTGGCTATTGGAATAGGTTTATTAAACTCTGTAGAGGTGTACACATTTCCCTACATGATAGGCACCATCCCTTTCGTGATCAGCGGATCGAACGGACCTAACAAGACCCCATACCCGAATGTATGTGACCTTAGATGTCCATATAGTCCTACTACAGCTTCTCAGGGGTTGGAAAACAATGTGGAAGATCACTTAGCATCCACACCAAACATCGTGGAAGATCACTTAGCATCCACGCCTGATCATCCGACTACATAATCCATATCATGGACTCGAACACGGCCAAAACAATATTCAGGGGCTTGTACCCGGCCATTCATATCGTAACTTGGCTTGTACCCGGCCAATCATAACATGGCTCGTACCCGGCCAATTAGTTAACACCATAGATCGTACTCGGCCATTCATACAATAACATGGGCTCGAACGTGGCCAAAATAATCCAAGGGCTTAATGTGGAAGACCATCTAGCAACCATGCCAACTAGGCCATGGAAGATCACCTAGCATCTGTGCCTGCTCCTAATGTTCCGATGCCTATACCGACCACCTAGTACGAACTATACTTTTATCTAATGGGGTGTGAGATCAAGTCTACCCATATAGACATGTGGTTGTACATAAATATCTCAATAGGCGAAAGAGACTATGAATCGGTCCTTGTGTGACCAAGGCAGGTATCTCCCCACAGGATCCCTCTCCAGGTGATCCTGCCCTGGTAATCTACCTCCACATAGACTACCATTCACTCACCCCCTGTTGGGTTTTAGGTTTACCAAGTTCAATTTCCAGACATTATTATCCTAAGTTATCACATTACGACGCTCATAAAATAACAAGATAACCATTTATCTTAAATCAACATAAATCGCAAGAATACCGAGCACAAAACAGGATAATAATTCATTACTCAAGATTATGCATAATTAATGGTTAAATAAAGATGGTAGAAAGGGTGTAACATCCCGGGTTTTTGACCAACCAAAAATACAAACTTTTTAAAAATTTTCCCTGCAATTGTGTAAAGCATGTAGTTTCTAGGTCTAACCCGAGTCTAACCCCCTAATAAGATGTTGCATACATGTAGAGTTGCTTGTAGGGAGTGTGTGTGCTCTTGCGTAGTTTTGTGTTTGAGCCGTGTTTATGTTTGGAGAGCACAAGTCCATAGCTCTTCCCTCAGTCCTTTGTGGACATTCCTCTTAATTCCCATCGACCATCCCAACTCTCCATCTAGTCTCTTCACAAAATTCTCCTCTCGAATCCTTTCCAAATTCGTCTCCAGTACTCTCCTCTAAGTTCATCTCCAATTCCCCCTCGAGCTCTTCGTGAACTCCCTTCGAATTATCTCTTGACCTTATGTCACACCCGGTTTTCTAAAGAACAAAACCAGGCTAATCATATGTGTGCCCAGAAAGTCCACACATATGTCAGAATGAAAAAGTATCAAAACAATGTTTATATAAAGCGGAAAACATACTATATTAACACTTACAACTATCAGAGTGTCGCGGAACGGTCACTAATCTTTTCTTCAGGCTTCAACATCACAGGGACGGCTGACTGGGGGTTCCATATGCCAAGCACTTCTTATAAACTTCTAGAAACTCCACTACACTTTCATCCTTCTTCTAAGCAGCACCTTACTACACACTGGAGTGTGGTGGAAATAGCAAGAGTGAGTCCATGTCGAACTCAACAAATATAACATGGGGTTCATGAGGCTCAAAGGCATGTCATAGGTTTATCAGCATGTAGCTTTTAATTAGCATTATTTCAGTATATCAATAATATCAAAGTGTCTCAATGTAACAATAAGCATATGATCCATGTGAAATGATTAACGAATAGCAAAAACATATCCATTATTAATGATCAACTATTCCATAAGGGTCCAAGGCCACTCGTGACCGTGAGCACGGCTGTTATAACAGTTTTACACTCTGCAGAGGTTGTACACTTTCACTGTGAGTCATGATTTACCCTTTCGCCCGAGGTGATCAGCCTCTTGACCCACTACCAAGGAAGGTCTGCAGGGTTCACTATGAAGTCTTTCGAAGGTTCGTCTAACAAGTTAGGGCCATTAGATTTCACTCGGCAAACAGATGTAGAGCCCCCCTTCCTGATGGCACAATAACACGCAGCCTATACACATGAGGACAGAGGCCGCACTATACCCGATTCGTCAAGCCATTCTTACGCCATAAAGGAATACCTCTAACAAGCTAGAAAAGGTCCTTCTATATGACTAAAGCCAGAGCCATTTTAGCCCTCACAGTTGTACTGTAAATCCCGGATTTTCGCTTACAGATAAGTCCTTATGGAGAGTAACGAGAGCACCAAATAACCCCATGCTCTAGTACCCTTAAACAATAATAAAATCATCTTTTAATGTTTATTGCATATTCCATTAGTCAAATTACATGATCATAGTTCATGTTAAGCACTAGCCATACTAATCCATGCAATATAATAGGTATCAAGGAATAAGATCAACACTAAGTCATCCTTAACAAGGAAACATATGCATAATGATATTATTTGCTTAATATGAATAGGACAACAAGGATAATCCCATGCTATACTTGCCTTAGAACTTGCTTTATGTCCAAAGCAACTTGCTCTGAAAAACCTCAACTTAATCTTTCATTTGCAACTTCTGGCACTCAGCTTCTGGTCTTCATCTTCGGATCTTCGAAGCTCACGGATAGTCTTTCTTCTACTCGTAGATCATAGCAACCCAGCACACTAACAGACATACAAGCAAACAAATAGGGACAACTAAGAACAATACACCACACAAGAGAAAACAGCGTACTAAAAGAGAGCTACCAGCTATGGTCACGAGAACATAAGAAACGCCAATAACGAAATTACGATGGAAAATAAACGACTACCGAGAGTTTATATGAGAAAAAGAAAACTAATTGCATATAGATTAATATTTTATTTAAACGCATAAATTAAAACATGCTAAACAATAATACTATCGAGAGTTTTTATATTATAAAGGAAACAACTACCAGCTTGATTAATTTTAATTAAGAAAAATCATGTGGAACATACTAATTCATATTAGTCAAATTATATTTTAATATTAGAAACAAGTTAAAACTAGTCATATTTTATTTATGAAAATGTCTCATATTATTTAATCAATAATCATATTTTAAATATAAACATGCATGTATCAAAGTAAACTTTAACTTTTCAAATAGAAAATAAAATAAAATTTGAGAACATCTATTCAAATTATACATGATGCGTGTTGGAGCTGATCATAATTTATTCATACATAATTTGATATCGTTTATGCCAGTTAAACTTTAACTTGCAAAACAATATAACATGTGAGCCCTAAAACAAGTTTATAATATATATCGTGCTTGTCTAAGCGTATTATAATTAGAACGTATTCAAGTTGCTAATATACATCTCACCTTAAAAAAATACATAGCAGAAAGAATGGATCGAGTCTAACACAATTTGAATGGGCTCGTTAATCATGGACGTATACGTATACGTATACGCTCTGCTCTCCAAGCCTGGCAAGACTACACTTGCATTCTGAACTCGCTCTAGATGCTTGCATGTGGGTGCAGTGACAGACGTTTCATGATCATCCTATGTATGTATGTATGTATGTATATATATATATTTCTATTGTATTTCAAGTTTTATTTTTCTAAAGAAAAACGGCCACAAACTTATCCATGACACCAACAATAGCAAAACAAGATGAAAAGTTTGTGAAATGATTCTACGTGTCGCTACGATCACACAGACGCGAACTACACGCAAATCGGAGGTAAAACGGAAAAGATACGAATTAAACAAGATTTTCTATAGTAAAATAATAAATTAATTCTAACCATCGAAATTCAAAATTTGAAAATATACTGAACAGTAGTACCAACATGAAGATCTCGTAATTACGAACCTAACGAAATTTGAACGGATCAAATCGGAGTTAAAACGAATATTCTACGCTTTAAAACATAATTAATGATAGTTTTGCAAATAACCGGAACTTATTTTTGAAAATAATAAATGAAATCTGATTTAAACAAGATCCGGACTGCAGTTTGGATGGACGACTGAGAGTGATTGTATGTATATGTGTATTTCGGGATTTGTTTTTCTGAAAGAAAACGGCCATAATACATCTATGACATCAGGATGACATCGTCTAGCTAGCCACTCAAATTGAGCGTGTGCTTGGCCGGCTGTGATCACGACTTTGCATCTAAACTGGCTTTATCCGAATCATGGTTAAACTAGACAATTTATAAAAATAAATAAATAAATATTTAAGTTGATAAGTAATTATAAAAAGATCTATATTCTCCTATGTTGCTTTTATTTGGAAACCAGTTTGCGTAATCATTAATCTAATTAATATTTAACTTACAAAATTTAGAGATGTGAGACATGTTAAAGGTTCCTACTAACATGTAACTTATAGTCGGCACAGCTGTACCACGACCAAAACGAAACTAAACTTAGATCGCTTCTAGTTGGAAAGCTATTAAATAAATATTAATCTAATTAGCATTCAAGTTAATAAATTCGTGGTCAAGTGTCATGAAAAACATCGATACTAGCTAAATTATAATCATAAACACACATGTTAACATGAATGAAATTAATATTTATTTATGAAACCATGGGTATATAGTCTAAATTGCTTTTAATTATAAAGCTAGTACAAACATATTAATCAATATAATATTTAGCGATATATAGAAAAACATGTGACATAAAAACTTTGTTACTATCGCGTAGAGCTCAACGTGACGAAACTAACGCGACTTGAATGACTCGAATCGGACGTAAAATAATTAAATGGTGGGGATTAAACGAATAGTGGCAAAACTGTAAATAACTTCATCTTGTACCTTGGGCTGCCTGGTGCCTGTACGGACGCAGGAGATGAAACGCTGCTGCTGCTGCTCGTACGTCGTAGGGAAAAGGGAGAGGCCTGGCCGGCCAGCCAGCTGGCGGCGGCTGCGGCGACACAAGAAGAAGGAGAAAAATATAATTTACTACATGAGAGATTTCCCAAACTAGGGGCTCCTCTACGGTAGTTTTGGTGTGCTTTTACTCAAGAGATAGGTACGTATATATAGGGAGGAAAACTCTCCACCTCCATGTCAACTAGCGATATGGTGCTAATTGACGTTGCACCATCCACCTTTACTAATAGGCCTAATTAATTATTAAAGCCCATTAGTAAATAAAGACATGGGCCTTTGGGCATGAGGAAATCTGAGATATTTTATTATTTTCAGAATTAATCAATTTCATAGATAAAATAATTCTAGAAAAGTCCAGAATTGAATTTTAAGCCACGAAAAATACCTCGAAGGCTCCGAAAATTTAGGGAAAATTCTCAAAGATATTTTAGAATGAGACGAACCCAAATAAAGTATTTGGAGCTCATGAAAAAATTGATGAAGAGATCAAGGAAAAAGATTAAGCTCACAGAAATTGAAATTTTAAATCCAGAAAATACCAAAAAGTTTTCCGGTGAGAAGCAAACATCGTCCTATGGTATTTTGAAAATAATAGCACTCACCAACACCAAAGACAAGCATCACACAAACACCACATTATCAAATTAATATGAAAAAGTTTAAAACCACATTTTTCTATATTTAAATTAGCAACAACTTAACTTATCTAATAAATTTATTCAAATATTGAAATCATTTATTTTATTTAGTGATTTCTATGCACAACCCAAAATTAGAAAGTTTGGGGTGTGACAATTCTACCCTACTTAACAGGAATCTCGTCCCGAGATTCGAAGAGACTAGGGAGAAAGATAAAACAGACCAATAAGGTTGTTTCGAGACTTTTTGACAAGTTCGGATATAAGCGTTAAGGATTATCAAAGGATAACAAAAGAACATTGGATTGATCGTTAAGATTGATTCGAGTTAATGATAGAAGGTCAAAGGATTGAAGGTCAGCATAAGTGAAAAGGAAGATCAAAGGAGATTGAAAAGATATATCAAGGTTGATCATCGAGTCTTCACTTTATAAGGTGTAAAAACAAGGGTGGAGATTAGCAAGAGATAACATAAGAGATAAAGAGATATCTTAAGGTGCTCAAAACTCCTAGATTCAAGATTTATGAAACATCACGAAAAAGTGACAGACTAGCATTGGTTGAAGAAAGGTAAAGACTAGTTTTCTGTTTTACCATTCAGGGAGACTAGTGAGAAGGATAAATTGATCTTAAGTCTTTATAGGTCCTTGAATCAGGATTTATAAGATGTAAGGACAAGGGTCAAAATTTGTCAAATGTTGATAAGAAAAGTAAAGATTGATGGCAAGAAGGTGAGACTGGTTAAGAGGCAAGGAGTAGTAACAGATGATATTATGATAGCGATTGGTCTCTGGATCTTCTTGTCTCGTGACTTGAGATTGATGATGGTGGCGGACGCTACCCCACTTAACAAAGATCTTGTTCCACCTAGCGATGTCATTGAAGGCAACACTTTCTTTAAGGCTTGCTGCTATTGATGAGTCCTTCATGTGTTGATCCTCCCTTGGGTTAAGATAAAGGAGAAAGCATAGAAACCAAGAGTAAGCATGGATGATTTATGAAAAAGACTATAAGAATTAGGATTGATCGAAGGTTAGGTAGGTCAAGAGAGGATACTACCCCACTTTAACATAGATTGAGCTAATTCTCAAGATGAAACCTTTTGGGCCACCTTCAAAGCACGAGAACAAGGACAACACACAGGCATCACATCCAACAAGACAAGCACACATCACATCATCGATACTACACGTGCTTTTTCAACAATGGTGGTCATCCTAAATGGTAGATTATAGATGATGAAAAGCCATCGAACTTTAGAACAAGATAAGATCAGAAACCTTTTGGTAAAAACAACACAAATCAAAAACCAAGGGAGTAAGAAATAATAGCTCAAAGGAAGCTATCAAGGAGGGGATACAACAAGACAAGGAATAGGAAATAGTCAAAATCAATGAGTCAAGGGATGACAAAATAGTTTCATAGTAAAATAAGTTTTAGAATACGTCCAGAGCTATTTGGCATACGTCCTACAGTCAACACCGCTCTGATACCACTCTGTCACACCCGGTTTTCTAAAGAACAAAACCAGGCTAATCATAAGTGTGCCCAGAAAGTCCACACATATGTCAGAATGAAAAAGTATCAAAACAATGTTTATATAAAGCGGAAAACATACTATATTAACACTTACAACTATCAGAGTGTCGCGGAACGGTCACTAATCTTTTCTTCAGGCTTCAACATCACAGGGACGGCTGACTGGGGGTTCCATATGCCAAGCACTTCTTATAAACTTCTAGAAACTCCACTACACTTTCATCCTTCTTCTAAGCAGCACCTTACTACACACTGGAGTGTGGTGGAAATAGCAAGAGTGAGTCCATGTCGAACTCAACAAATATAACATGGGGTTCATGAGGCTCAAAGGCATGTCATAGGTTTATCAGCATGTAGCTTTTAATTAGCATTATTTCAGTATATCAATAATATCAAAGTGTCTCAATGTAACAATAAGCATATGATCCATGTGAAATGATTAACGAATAGCAAAAACATATCCATTATTAATGATCAACTATTCCATAAGGGTCCAAGGCCACTCGTGACCGTGAGCACGGCTGTTATAACAGTTTTACACTCTGCAGAGGTTGTACACTTTCACTGTGAGTCGTGATTTACCCTTTCGCCCGAGGTGATCAGCCTCTTGACCCACTACCAAGGAAGGTCTGCAGGGTTCACTATGAAGTCTTTCGAAGGTTCGTCTAACAAGTTAGGGCCATTAGATTTCACTCGGCAAACAGATGTAGAGCCCCCCTCCTGATGGCACAATAACACGCAGCCTATACACATGAGGACAGAGGCCGCACTATACCCGATTCGTCAAGCCATTCTTACGCCATAAAGGAATACCTCTAACAAGCTAGAAAAGGTCCTTCTATATGACTAAAGCCAGAGCCATTTTAGCCCTCACGGTTGTACTGTAAATCCCGGATTTTCGCTTACAGATAAGTCCTTATGGAGAGTAACGAGAGCACCAAATAACCCCATGCTCTAGTACCCTTAAACAATAATAAAATCATCTTTTAATGTTTATTGCATATTCCATTAGTCAAATTACATGATCATAGTTCATGTTAAGCACTAGCCATACTAATCCATGCAATATAATAGGTATCAAGGAATAAGATCAACACTAAGTCATCCTTAACAAGGAAACATATGCATAATGATATTATTTGCTTAATATGAATAGGACAACAAGGATAATCCCATGCTATACTTGCCTTAGAACTTGCTTTATGCCCAAAGCAACTTGCTCTGAAAAACCTCAACTTAATCTTTCATTTGCAACTTCTGGCACTCAGCTTCTGGTCTTCATCTTCGGATCTTCGAAGCTCACGGATAGTCTTTCTTCTACTCGTAGATCATAGCAACCCAGCACACTAACAGACATACAAGCAAACAAATAGGGACAACTAAGAACAATACACCACACAAGAGAAAACAGCGTACTAAAAGAGAGCTACCAGCTATGGTCACGAGAACATAAGAAACGCCAATAACGAAATTACGATGAATAATAAACGACTACCGAGAGTTTATATGAGAAAAAGAAAACTAATTGCATATAGATTAATATTTTATTTAAACGCATAAATTAAAACATGCTAAACAATAATACTATCGAGAGTTTTTATATTAT
The DNA here is from genome assembly GCA_020631735.1 of Saccharum officinarum. Lineage (NCBI taxonomy): Eukaryota > Viridiplantae > Streptophyta > Magnoliopsida > Poales > Poaceae > Saccharum > Saccharum officinarum. Next base: position 6,764,046 of record CM036165.1, on the reverse strand, counting down.
AAAGGAAACAACTACCAGCTTGATTAATTTTAATTAAGAAAAATCATGTGGAACATACTAATTCATATTAGTCAAATTATATTTTAATATTAGAAACAAGTTAAAACTAGTCATATTTTATTTATGAAAATGTCTCATATTATTTAATCAATAATCATATTTTAAATATAAACATGCATGTATCAAAGTAAACTTTAACTTTTCAAATAGAAAATAAAATAAAATTTGAGAACATCTATTCAAATTATACATGATGCGTGTTGGAGCTGATCATAATTTATTCATACATAATTTGATATCGTTTATGCCAGTTAAACTTTAACTTGCAAAACAATATAACGTGTGAGCCCTAAAACAAGTTTATAATATATATCGTGCTTGTCTAAGCGTATTATAATTAGAACGTATTCAAGTTGCTAATATACATCTCACCTTAAAAAAATACATAGCAGAAAGAATGGATAGAGTCTAACACAATTTGAATGGGCTCGTTAATCATGGACGTATACGTATACGTATACGCTCTGCTCTCCAAGCCTGGCAAGACTACACTTGCATTCTGAACTCGCTCTAGATGCTTGCATGTGGGTGCAGTGACAGACGTTTCATGATCATCCTATGTATGTATGTATGTATGTATATATATATATATTTCTATTGTATTTCAAGTTTTATTTTTCTAAAGAAAAACGGCCACAAACTTATCCATGACACCAACAATAGCAAAACAAGATGAAAAGTTTGTGAAATGATTCTACGTGTCGCTACGATCACACAGACGCGAACTACACGCAAATCGGAGGTAAAACGGAAAAGATACGAATTAAACAAGATTTTCTATAGTAAAATAATAAATTAATTCTAACCATCGAAATTCAAAATTTGAAAATATACTGAACAGTAGTACCAACATGAAGATCTCGTAATTACGAACCTAACGAAATTTGAACGGATCAAATCGGAGTTAAAACGAATATTCTACGCTTTAAAACATAATTAATGATAGTTTTGCAAATAACCGGAACTTATTTTTGAAAATAATAAATGAAATCTGATTTAAACAAGATCCGGACTGCAGTTTGGATGGACGACTGAGAGTGATTGTATGTATATGTGTATTTCGGGATTTGTTTTTCTGAAAGAAAACGGCCATAATACATCTATGACATCAGGATGACATCGTCTAGCTAGCCACTCAAATTGAGCGTGTGCTTGGCCGGCTGTGATCACGACTTTGCATCTAAACTGGCTTTATCCGAATCATGGTTAAACTAGACAATTTATAAAAATAAATAAATAAATATTTAAGTTGATAAGTAATTATAAAAAGATCTATATTCTCCTATGTTGCTTTTATTTGGAAACCAGTTTGCGTAATCATTAATCTAATTAATATTTAACTTACAAAATTTAGAGATGTGAGACATGTTAAAGGTTCCTACTAACATGTAACTTATAGTCGGCACAGTTGTACCACGACCAAAACGAAACTAAACTTAGATCGCTTCTAGTTGGAAAGCTATTAAATAAATATTAATCTAATTAGCATTCAAGTTAATAAATTCGTGGTCAAGTGTCATGAAAAACATCGATACTAGCTAAATTATAATCATAAACACACATGTTAACATGAATGAAATTAATATTTATTTATGAAACCATGGGTATATAGTCTAAATTGCTTTTAATTATAAAGCTAGTACAAACATATTAATCAATATAATATTTAGCGATATATAGAAAAACATGTGACATAAAAACTTTGTTACTATCGCGTAGAGCTCAACGTGACGAAACTAACGCGACTTGAATGACTCGAATCGGACGTAAAATAATTAAACGGTGGGGATTAAACGAATAGTGGCAAAACTGTAAATAACTTCATCTTGTACCTTGGGCTGCCTGGTGCCTGTACGGACGCAGGAGATGAAACGCTGCTGCTGCTGCTCGTACGTCGTAGGGAAAAGGGAGAGGCCTGGCCGGCCAGCCAGCTGGCGGCGGCTGCGGTGACACAAGAAGAAGGAGAAAAATATAATTTACTACACGAGAGATTTCCCAAACTAGGGGCTCCTCTACGGTAGTTTTGGTGTGCTTTTACTCAAGGGATAGGTACGTATATATAGGGAGGAAAACTCTCCACCTCCATGTCAACTAGCGATATGGTGCTAATTGACGTTGCACCATCCACCTTTACTAATAGGCCTAATTAATTATTAAAGCCCATTAGTAAATAAAGACATGGGCCTTTGGGCATGAGGAAATCTGAGATATTTTATTATTTTCAGAATTAATTAATTTCATAGATAAAATAATTCTAGAAAAGTCCAGAATTGAATTTTAAGCCACAAAAAATACCTCGAAGGCTCCGAAAATTTAGGGAAAATTCTCAGAGATATTTTAGAATGAGACGAACCCAAATAAAGTATTTGGAGCTCATGAAAAGATTGATGAAGAGATCAAGGAAAAAGATTAAGCTCACGGAAATTGAAATTTTAAATCCAGAAAATACCAAAAAGTTTTCCGGTGAGAAGCAAACATCGTCCTATGGTATTTTGAAAATAATAGCACTCACCAACACCAAAGACAAGCATCACACAAACACCACATTATCAAATTAATATGAAAAAGTTTAAAACCACATTTTTCTATATTTAAATTAGCAACAACTTAACTTATCTAATAAATTTATTCAAATATTGAAATCATTTATTTTATTTAGTGATTTCTATGCACAACCCAAAATTAGAAAGTTTGGGGTGTGACACCTTACTTCGAATCTTTTCCCCCAACCTTCCTTGGAAATTCCTTCTCAAATCCTATCCAAATCTCTCTCAAATTCCATTGAAAACTCCTTTTCAAATCTCCTTTGAATTCACCTTGGAATCCCTCTCAAATTCTCTACTCATAAAAGGAAAAGCCATTTTCCTTTCTCTTGCTCATCTAGCCCAACCGGCCCCCCTCCTCCACTCAGGCCAGCTTGCCACCTTGGCCCAGCAGCCGAGTAGCTGCACCAGGCCAGCCTTCCCGCACCACCTCGCCTGGCCCAGCACCACTTTCCCCATTTAGCCCATGCACGCGCAGCATTGTAGCCCAGCTACCGCCCGGCCCCCGCAGGCCCAGCTCTGCCCCCCGCAGGCCCATCCGTGAGCCTGCTAGCCTAGGCGACCTAAGCCGCCATGCCAACCCTAGCGTGGCCTAGCGTGAGTTGTGACACCGCCACGATTACCACTCGTGACCGCACGCCCTACCTCCGTGCTCCGCCCTTCATCTCGAGCACAGAAGTCGAGGATCCCCGCTGTCCACTGGAGCCCCTAGAACCCTAGCTCGATGCCCTATAAATGCCACCACAGCGCCACCCCTCCTCCATTTCCCAGCCACCGCCACCATCCCTCTCTCCCTTCCTCCATGCGAGCAGCCGCTTTCCGAGCGCCACAACGTCGCTCCAGCGCCACGGCAAGGTAGGCCAAGCCCGGCTGGCCACAGAGGACTCCATCACTGCACCTCCTCATCGTCAAGCTACCCCATCCCATACCTCCTCACTGGTGGTGCCGTGCGCGGATGAAAGCCATGATGCCGTCATCTCATCGAGCCTATGCGTCCACCACTTCTCCTACTCCAGCGCCAGGGCCACGCCCAATCGAACTCCGATGCCACGGCCTCACCACGCTGCAAGGAAGCCGAGGCCATGCCTTCCACTCTGACCGAGCCTCCTCTGCTCCGGCCAAACCCCGTTGAGCCACCACCTCGACGCCGGCCGACTCTGCTTCAACCGTGTCCTCCTATACAGCAGCCTGAACCGAGCAACCGTGCGGTCACGTCACCTCTATGCTCCATCCCATCCCTATCATGCCTACCCCAATAGCACCGCCCTTCTGTACCTTGCTAGACCTACTGCCCTACCACCGGTAAGCACCCAAAACCAAGGCGGCGCCCTTCCCACCTATCCATCAATTTTTGTCGCTATTCTGTATTGAGACCGGCCATCGCGCCATCGTCTTTCACTGCTGCAGGGACGATGCAACCCTCACTATGCCAATTGGTGGACCTCACTACACATTCCGGTCATCATGTTCATCATCTTGTGTCCGGCCTTTGAGCCGTGAGTTTACCTTGCAGGGAAGCAACGACCCTGCGGTGCCGACGCCAGGCCTTGCCGACCCATCCTGGATAGCAGTTGCCACTTCCTGGCCAACAACAGCCATGTCTGGCTAGATGCAGACCCCACTAGCCAGCCGTAGTAGATTTTCTTCCCCAACGCAGCAAGGTCGACCTCATTTTAACCTAGCCGACGCTGTCCTCGACATCGGCAAAGCTTGCTTTTTCCACTTCTTTTACATGTTCATATATCCCTTTTATTATCTATCATCTAGAATGGATCATGCACTTAACACATGACTTATCTATGCTATTTATCCGCTGTTGTTCATCTACTTGATCATCCATGTATATTCGAATGTCTGTGCCGAGCCTTCGTGCCGGTCTATTTTTCTTCTTCTATCTCTCGTGAGTGCTATGGGATGCGTGCTACTCCATGTTGTGTCGTTGTATTGTTGGATCTCGTGTCATGGCTCTTGTGTTGTGTTGTGGTTCTTGCGTGGTTCGTATTTATCGTGTGTAAACCGTGCCTTCGAGCCGGTTAGGGAACGTTGTGCTCGCTCGTTGCAATCGCGAGTTCACCTCACCGTGGCTGTAACACCGAGCATGGACCTTTCCCTCGTATTTGGTTGACCCCATCGAATTACGATGGTAAGCTCCTATCTGGGTCCCTTGGATGTGGTCATTTGGGACTCGATGTTGATATCGACGTAGATTCTTACCCGCATGTTTCGAGCCCTTCGTGACCAACTTTATTGGGATAGGAATTAGGGGACAACCTTTGTATGTCGACGGATGCCAACTCATGTAGGTACAGCTTGTGGCCGCGAGTTCACCTCACCATGACCATCGGGCTCTACCTCTCTTTCTCTCGTTCTTATTCTAGCCACCTCATATGCTTATGCCACTTTGACCATAGCGTTCTTTCGGATCTAGCGGTGACAACCGCATCGCTATGGACTTAGGGATAGCCTTGTGCTGACTTAGTTGCATGGTCATGGTGCCCTACGAGTGGGTTTGGATCATGGGATCGTGTCTCCTTTCCTTCAACCTTCGTCTGTTCCATGACGAGTTGGTTGAAGGAGCGCAGATTCCGTTCTTCTCTCTCTTCCTTTGTTCTCGATTCCCATCAATCCAGAAAGATGTGGGTTGAGTCCTTTGCTTGTTTGGTGTTGTTTCTCTTTTAATTCCATTCCTTCGATTCCCGTCGTTGCTATGGCGTGTGGATCAAAGGAGAGTGAATCCTGTGTTTTTACCTGTCTTTTGGTTGTCATGCTGAACCCTTGTATGCTTGTACCTTGTAGACCGTGGTGTCTCCTTGGTTCTTGTAGTGACAACCGCACTGCTAAGAACCCAGGGGATGTCTCAGTGCATTTAGTGCACCTAGGTCATGGTACCCTACAAGTTGTTTGGGCACTTGTGTTCTGTTGTGTGTGTCGCTTCCTTTGATGCCCCGTCTCTTGCCATGGCGTGTGTATTGGAAGAGGTAGACCACCTCTCTTCTCTTCTCCCCTGTTCCATCCTCTCTTGGTTCTCGTCAAGTTATAATGGCGTTCGGATTAAGAGAGAACGAGACTTCTCTTGCTTATAGTCTTTCGGTTCTCGTTAGCCTCCATGACGCTTGGATCAGAAGTCACAAGCCGTGGTGTTCACTTAGGATGAGTTAGAGCCTATGCCATTTCTATTTAAGCCATACAGGTTGACACGATCGACCCAAGAAGTACCGGCTAGGCTAAGGCTTAAGCTTGTGCTTAGTAAACAACCACTCCTATTCCTTGGCCAGGGATCAGACATCCGCCGAGAGGGCTAAGTCGCTTCTTCCTTGGTCTTCATTTGGTGTAGTTGATCTTCTCATGCTCAGTTGTCTCTTTTCGCAGTCCTTCTAGATTTAGTGGTCTGATTGCTCTTTCGCTTGTCGTTGTAACAAGGTAATTGCGTCGAGGTTAGCATTGATCGGATCAGAACCCGTTGGAGGAAGGACATGCGGATGGAGAAAGGACCATGGAGAACAACTACAAGTACGCTGAGGATCTCGGATATGACATTAACAGGTGTTCCACGTCCCACCCAACCTCGTAGAACCTATTAGACATGCTACATATAGATGCTAGTGCTTTACTTTCTTGCAATTGAATTGTGATAGGTTGCATGGTAGACTGCTTGAAAGCCTTTACCTTGTCGCAACCTATTTCCCTGCACACCCACTGTTAGGCTAGACACTCGCATTCTACTTACTGCTTTACTTTCACTATGGATTATACCTGTGATGTGATGCTTGGTGAAGGGATAACGTGAGTGGATAAGGCACGTGGTGCCAATAACTTGGTAAAACTGGATAATGAACTTGGGGAGATCTTGGCGTGTGTCTTGGGTGTGTGGTGAGGGTTGAGTCGATCGGACAGGATTCTACGACGAGTCTTTGGGGCAAGTCATGCCGGAGGGGTGCGACCTGGGCATCCCTCAAGAGAGGTACCTGTGGCGGGTGCATGTGTGAGCAGACGGGGTGTTGGTTATCCCCGGTGGAGGTGCCATCGAGGCATGAGGTGTTGGTTATCCCCTTGAGAAGATATCCTGTCCGGTCCCTCTAAGGACTGGTATGTCTTGAGAACCAGAACCATGGGACTCTTCGTGCACACCACTCGCTCCTAATGGGCAGGAGACGATTACCCGACTGACTAGGGCGGTGCCACTACTACTAGGTTGAAAGGTGATAGTGTAGGGAGGTATGGGCATGGGGGCCCACACCCTCCTAAGACAGTGTAGTGACCTTGGGGGCCCGGTACTGCGTCTCATAGTCTCAGCATTTCGGTGGACTCCAGGGTGGCCCAGGGCTAAGTGGTAGGGTGGTACCGTACCGGTTGGGAGGCAGTCAGCATCAGCCTAGGTGGGGCACCACCGATGATGGTGATCTTGTGGATTTCCAGGTGTACACGCTCTGTAGAGTTGATCGATCTATACGTATAGCCGTGTCCGCGGATATGGACATTCCTATGACCTACGCTTCACTTGATTAGAGAGAGGAGTCCTTTCTACCTTTCCCCTGGGTTTTGGTGTTGGATCCGGCTTTGGCCGTTGAGGCAAGGTACGAGCGGGAGTCGACCTTGCCACCTAGAGAGAGAGTGAGATGAGATGTGTGTATGGGATGGGAGAATGTGTGGATGAGATATGCTAAAAATTGATAAACTATTATTATAAAATATTGATGAACTTGCATAGGAAACCTACAGCCATATATAGGCCTTTTATTCTACCCTTGCATTCCACTTACCACAAAGCATACACAAAAGCATAGGGTGGGAGACAGTGACCAGTACAAATCGTACTGATAGATTTTGGATAGGTTTGGACGAAATCTACGATGACCACGAGGACTGAGATTAGGAGTAGATGGTCTTGTGCCTACGCTCAAGTGTGGTTGAGAAGATGGAGTCTACGCCCGCTGATATTCTATGCCAACTCTGATGACTGCCGTGAAGGAGGAGCCTTCACCTGCTGTTGCAACGATTCTGATGAAGATGTCTGTGTGTTTCCGCTAGATTAATCTATGTAATAGGTGTGATAACCAGTGTTGTAAAGCCTTGTGACTTGTAATTCTTCGATGTATGACTATAATATCAGTTGATAATTGATAATATGATGGATTGCTCTCGTGATCTACTATATTATAAATCGTATCTATGGATTTTCCCTTTGAGGAAAATCAAGATCATTTCAAAGGGGGAGCTAGGACTTGCCTTCGTTGTTGTCTCCTTTCGACACGTCTACGTAGTCTAGGTCCTCGTTCTCCTAGTAGTCACCTTCGTCTGTCGGGCAAAGCTTTTCGTATAAGACTACCATCAAAACATAGAACAAAAGGAAAGACAAACATAGAACAATATGGTGGCAGTAGGGTGAATGCATAGAGCTAAATTTTAGATGAATTATAAAAGTGGTTTCATGCGAAATAGAGTTAGGATGCAATAGTTATGCATTTTAGAAGTTTATCCTATATTTAATCTACTAAGCAATATTTTATATGATTTTTCTGGTGTATTAAAATATGAACTAATTACATGATAATATTTCTTATTTCATATAGTTATTTTACAATTTTTTCTAGGAATTTTTCTAGAGCAGGAAAAGGTATTTCTAAACATCTATGTACATTCACCGGGTGCACCTAGCATTTCTGCGCGCTATGCTTCGTGCATGTGTGTGTGTGCGTGTGATAGGTGGGGTCAAAAGTGTGAGCCACTGACACATGGGCCACCCCGTCCCATTAAATGGGACGGCGAGGAGGGTGACGGCGTCCCACCCGGTCCTGCGTGATAGAGAGCGGGGAAAGGAACGGAAGGAGGGTGGAGGGGAACGGCGATGTGACTGCGGGCTCTGGCATGATGACGAAGCCGAGGAGCGGCCCTGTGCTCACTGAAGCTCACGATGCCGGCAACATCATGCCCCGGTGCGAGTAATGGCATGGTGGACGAGGCTCGAAAGGCCATTTCACGTCCACCAGTGATGACGCTACCGCCAAGGAGTGATCATAGCGGCGGTGGTGGCTCATCGGAGGAAAACAGCAGCAGGGTGTCATGCAAGTGCGTGAGAAGGGCCTAATGCAGCCATTTCATCATGCGCGTGCAAGTGCGGGTTGTTAGTGGGAGTGGTGGTGGTGGTGTGGTGTTCCACCGAGCCTTACCGGTGATGGTCACTGGCCACGGTGGCTCGGTGAGATGCGGTGCACGGTGGGGGGCGATACAGAGGGCAAAAGGAGTAACTAAGGGAAACATGGGCTATAGGAGGGGCTCAGGAGCGTACCTTCCTCACCAATTGGACCGAAGAGCAGCAGAGAAGGAGAACAAGCAGTGTGGCTTCAATGGCGCCGACGGAGCTCAAACTGGGGGAAGAAGACCTAACTCACTACCGAGAGAGGGAAAAGGAAATGGAGGGAGAGAGCTAGCGTTCCAGCTCCTAGCGAAGCTCGAAGAGCTAGGGATGGTGTCCGAGTGCTCATGGCCAAACCTATTTATAGGCTAGCCATGGTGGTTCGCCATTGCCACAATTTTTCTTCCTCGCGAGATATTTTCCTCTGTCCGTGCATGTGCTCAAAACCAATGTCGGTTCGCCACAGTGCAAGCTTATTCATGCTCTTGTCCGGAGGTAGGGAAGCTCGCTCATGGGGGAGTGGCCGTGCGGGAGATGTCACGCCGCATGGCCAAGGCGATAGTGCTATTGGCGAGATATTTGGGAAGGGAGAGATGGAGAGCGAGGCTAGGATGCTTCGAGGCGGTGCTCCTCACCTTCATGTGCCCACAGCAAGGTGGTAACGGTGGCCTCGAGGAGACGGCATCGTGATGTGGTATTTGCATTGCTGTGGCAGGAGGTAGGAGACGGGGATGACGAGTGGGTCCCGTTTGTCAGTGAGAGTGGAAGAGGAAGAGGAGAAGGGCTGCTGCTAGGTCGGACGGTGGGAGAGGGGAGAAGGGAAGGGAGCGGGCTCGCTTGGCCGACTGGGCCGAGGCCATGGCCTGGCTCAGGAGAGAGGAGGAGGAGGAGGAGGGGAGCGGGCCTGCTACGGGCCAGAAAGGGAGGGAAGAGAGATGGAGTCCGTGTGGCCTTTTCCATTTTCTATTCTCTTTTCCTTTTCTCAGATTTCATATACTAGATATTTGAATGCATTTCAATTCAAATTTGGAAGTGTATGTGTGCAAGATGTATCACCATATGTTCACAAGCAACACACATCAAGTTTTATATCTATATGTTACTATTATTACTGAACTATTTCCTAATTGGGTTATGTTAAAACATATTTAAGCAAAGTTTTAAAAAGTTCAAATTTTTAGTGATTTTTTTTAAATTAGGTTAGAATTCAGGGTGTTACAACTAATGAGGTATACTCCCGGTCACCAAGCATGGTTCTGGACTCTCCACAAAGTATTCTGCTAGCCAAGGCAAGTGCCTCTGTAATAAGCCACTAAGGCGCCGCTTGGTTTTGTGAGTCACCTTGGCAATTGATGACACTATGGAGCACGGTGTCATGAAGGCTCGAGAGGGAGGACAGGTGGCGCCTGCGCCCTTATCCTCTCCAGCATTGGGACGAGACGGTGGCGAGTGATGACGCAAGTTTTGCGTCGCTGCGCCTGAGGAAGACGAAGCTGATGGCTGGGTCCCATGCGTTGGTCACAGATGGGTGCTGACGACGGGGCCATGGTGTCAGCAGGATACGGGAGAGGGAGGTGGGCTACGGGCCTGCTGGGCCAAAGGGCTGGTGATGGCCCACGTGGGAGAAAAGGAAGAGGGAGGGGTGGGCTGCGTTCGCGGGCAGGAGGGGGCGAGTGGGAGGTTGAGCCCATGGAGGTTTTTCTATTATGATGAGCTTTTCTATTTCTAGAATTTGTTCAAAACTATTTGAATTGATTTCAAATTGAATTCCAAGATAGTTTTCAAGGGAAGGGTACCACTATAAGTTCAATCAAAGGCAAATAGCATCACACATCCAACTTGGTTTTCTCGTGTAGATTCTATTCACATCAAAAGTAAACTTTCGCGGTCAATTCAGTTATAGGAAATTTTAGATATTCAAGGGAGTATACTTTGGTGGCGCAAGTAAATTCTAAAAACACACAAGCATTTAAAAATGCAGATGGCGAAATTTAAATGCAAGGTTTTGAAAAAAACATTTTCTAAAATATTTTTGCAAAAAATACACTAATCAAGTTTTAATTTGTTGTAAAATTTAAAAAGTTTAAATTTTTAGTGAATTTTAACATGATGAAAAACACAGGGTGTTACAAGACAAACCTCGAACAAGGAGACCGAAGCCATCCAAACTCTAGATTAGCATAGTGCTTCCCCCTACACCTCTCTCTCCCATCCTCCATTGTAAGAACTCCATTGTGCATTCCTAACACGAATAACACTACTGCTAGACGTAGGGCTTAGGCACTCGAACCAGGCCGGACAAATCCCTTGTGTTTTGAGTACTTAAGCCATCAGAGGTACACACACATCAATCCACATTGAACAACTCGATTATTGTCGCGGTTACAAACCCACGACGAACTCCTTACAAACTTTAATCAGATATTAGAATTACATATTTTTATGGGTCCTCAAAAGAAGTCATGAAACTCGACATCTAACTCTACCAACACAATGATAGTATGAAAGTTAAAGTTATGATATATTTATAGTTAAATACTTTTGTACCTCACAATGGAAGAAAAATATATATCAAGTTTATATTTTAATTTGAGATAGACTTAATAGGATGTCATCATTTCATTGTCATATTAATTTTTATTTTGTATAGCATAGTAATCATAAAATAAATTATAGATTTTTAATGTTATGAAAAGGGTAAAAAATAAATAGACATACAACATATCCATCCTCATTGTCCATTAATGTGGATAGTTTCCTCTCCCGTTATAACTCACAAGCATATATCCTAGTAAATAATAAATGCAATATTATATACGAGTGTTTGAACCTGGACCCTTCACTAATAACAAATAAATATTCACATCATAAGTTGTTGATGTAGTTTTGGTTAGGAACAAAACTTATTCTTGTTAGAACCTGCATCAATCAATGATCCAACTAATCAAAAATCTTGAGCAGTTTGAAACTATCTAAATAAATGTGCCTTGAAACAGTACAGTACCCATGCAATCTTCAACAAGCGGGAAGAGACTAAGCCAACAGGCTGATATGACCGTTGGGGGCGACTCGCCGGGCGCCCCCGCGGAGCCTCCTGATCCCGTAGAATCCTCGCCAGCTGCCCTTCCGGTGGGTGACTCCACTCCGGCGTCTTCCGTCTCGGCGTCTGCTGCAGGACCGACGCTTTCCCAGGCACCAGTCGGATCCCCATCGGATTCCGCCTCGGTGCCAGCTGCAGAGCCGAGGTCCTCCTCGGTGCCGGACGGGGAGCAGGAAGATGCAGACAAGGAAGGCGGCCTCCGATCCGTTCCAGGCCCCGGCGTCAAGACGCAGAAGTCCAACCCGGTGCCAGACGGGAAACAGTATCGATCAGGCGACTCCGATGTCAACGTTTCTTCGCCGGATCGCTCTGGCGACCGACGACAAGGCTACGACGACCAAGACGACGAGCAGGAAACCGATGTAAGCCCACACCGCGACGCTGGCAGTGTTCCGACCGGTGGTTCTATTCCCGACGACAATTGTCTGATGGGAAACAGAATCAACACGGGTCTGGGTAGGATGCTCGCGCGACGGCCGCGCGTTCCAAAGGTCTTGGACGTTCATCGGCGGGCAGCGGAGGTCATCAACGACTCTTTCGACACAGAGCCACAGAGGTAACTTTTCATGGTTATTGTGCAAAAGAAGATGGGACGGAGGTGGAAGACGACGGATGGAAATCCGTCGGTGGCCGTGGCGATCGAAATTTACCCGATCCCGCGTTAGACCTTCGCCCCATAGGTGTTAAGTCCAAGTTCTGGGCACTGTCGGATGACGACCATTCCGATGATGAGATCGTACATTCACCTTACACCCCGGACTTGGTACGCCAAGCAGCAGTTCATGGTTTTACCAAGGAAAAACTTGTCGAGGCGGAGATGGCTTTGCAGGACTTGTCGATCCAACGACGGGGAGAAGCGTCTACGTATCCGGCAAGTTCAGATACTAAGGTACTAAGGTCGTGCTAGTGCGCAATATTATTAAATCATGGATGGATCGATGGCGGCCGTCGATGTTGCCGTGGTCCAGGAAGCTGCCGCGACCGAGGACGTCGCCGGCAATGACTCTAGGCGACTGTGCAGCTACGATCTTGCGTGGTCGGCAATCAGTGGTAGGGGTACTCTAGACGAGGCCCTAGGGAGATCACTGTCGTCGTCATCGGCAAGGACGGCTCCATCATCACTGATTCAAAATAATCGTGTTCAAATTCAAAAGCCGTCTGATCCATCTCCATCGGCTGAGGAACAGTGCCATGCAGGACTGCCTGATCCTATTTGCTCGGGGGCCAAACAGTGCCATGCGTGGTCCGTACTTTCACCAGGGACGGGAACAGTGCTTCGATCGTCCGATCTGTTTGGCTCGACGGATCAACAGTGCCATGCACGTTACGTACAGTCAGCAGGGACCGGATTAGCGGCTACAGCAGGGACGGGCGGGCTCATTGGTACAGCCCGACATGGGCCCTGGTTGTTGAACGGACCTAAACGAGGAATACGCCGTACAGGGAAGCTAGCGGACCGCTTCCTCCATACGACAGCTGACATCGACGCAATCAATCTCCGAACCCTAGCCGCCACTCCATACACAGTTCGTCCTTCGTACGCACAAGTGGTTGCAGGGATGGCGGCCCTAGGCGGCCGGTGGTACTGGAGGTGGTGGCGGGGGAGCAGGAGGGACAAGGTTCACGGCCGGTCGGGGAGGTGGACGTACAGGCGGCGGTGTAGGAACTCGTGGAGGCAGGCAAGGCACCGGCGCTGGACACGGTGTTGGCGCCGGCTACGGTTTCAACTACAGCGATGACGGTACGCGCTTCGATGGATCACGTTTCAATCCCAACCTGGGTTCTCAGCCGAATTTCGGTCCGGGTTGGGATTATGAGCGGGGTCGACGAGGACGGCATGGTGGTGGCAACGGTGCTCGAGAATGGAACGGAGGATTTCGTCACGGTCGTTTTCAACGGAACAACCAACAGCGTTTCCCACAAGGACCGCCACAGGAGCAGACGCAATTCCCTCAGGTGCCGAACCAACAAATGCAGCAGATGCCGAACCAATTCACGCATCAGGCTCCTCAGGTTCTCCAGACCTCTCCGGGCACAGTGGCTCAGGCACCGGCACCACAGTCTGGGCAGGGGCTGCAGCATCAGCAAGTGGGAGGTCTTCAGCAACAGCAGATGCAAGGGAAAGGGACTGCAGTACTAGAGCCTAGCGTGGCCAAGGTAGACAAGCAGCCAATTTTACACGGTTCATCTTCAGCTGCAGGTACAGTGGGTACGGTGCCTCGGTTGACAACTCAATCGTCACTGTGACTGGGGCTAGTGTTGCAGATGTGAACCAGAAGGTTGTCACGGCCAAGATTTGTAGGTGTTGTGGTGTCAAAGGACATCTGATGTCCGAGTGTACAGCCATAGTTTTCTGTGAAATTTGCAAGAGTACTGACCATGCCTTGAGTCGCTGTCTGATCCCTAAGCAACCAAAACCAATAGCACAGCTAATCGGCCAGGCAGCGGATGCACTTGCTGGTTTTTATATTCCTCATGCACCAATTCAATCAACCAAGAGAGATTCTAGATTGGCGCTTGTATCGACTTCTGGAAAAAAAATTGTCTGAGGAAGAGGTGGTGGCCTATTTGCGTGTTCTTGTTTCGGACACTTTCAATTGGGAGGTGCAAAGACTTAGTGACTCTAAGTTCAAGGTTCTTTTTCCCACAAAGGGAGATCTTACAAAGATGACAAAATTCAATGCCGAGATGAGAGAAGGTGTCACCCTCAAGTTTCAGGAATTTAAGGAAGATGAAGAATACTTTGGATATGCACTACCCATGGTCTGGATGCGAGTCTTGAATCTACCATCTATCTTGAGAGAATATGTCATCTTGTGGGCACTCGGGACACTGTTTGGTGTCACACAAGATGTGGATATGGTGATTACTAGAGCGAATAGTTTCGGGCGCTTTGCAGTAGCGGTTCTAGAACCCGAAGCAATACCAACCAAGCATGATGTCATCATCGGGAATAGAAAGTTTCAGTTGATTTTCCAAGTTGAACCGTATTTGCCAAATGTTGGGCTGCGGAACATATGGAACAATCAGAACGGTGGGACTGAGGACCATGGAAATGGGACACCGAAGGATACAGAGATGAAGGAAACAAAAAATAATGATGGCACCTCTATTTCAGGTGCAACGGGGGAAATGCAGCAAGCATGAGTTCAAGTGGAAAAGAGGACTTAGCACCTGATGCACAAATGGATCTTGATTTTTCGGAGGATGATTTGCTCGGTGAAGAAAATGATCTTGGTGAAGCAGCTCGTGACTTTGTGGGAGTTAAAAAGGGTCACTCGGTGGAGGTTAGGACTGCAGCAGCACTCTCTTCGTCGGCACCAGCACGCATACTGCAGCGAACCTCGCAGCTAGCTGAGTTGGGCGGGAAGGCTGCGCATCAGGGCTCCACACCGCAGCTCTCTGTGGGGACGTCGACACAGCCCGGGTGTGACCAAAAGCTGGGGAAGGTGCCTTTGTCATCCACTGCAGGCGCAACTGATGGTCCCCATGGAAACTCCAAACAATCATTTATAGCGAGTATTGATGATCAAATGGAGGCATCGGTGGGGCAGTTTGTTGGGGCAACAGAAGGAGAAGTTGCGGATGGTGCACAACACCATGGTGCACTTCTTGATGCCATGATTGAGGCCGGGGTCCAAGCGGATGGTGTTCCAGAAAAAGAATGGGGCAGTGTGATGACAATGGCTGTTCTGGCAGATGGAGAGCTCACTCCAGTACGGCGTAGTAAGCGCAATGTAGATGTGGCTGATGTGGACTCACTTGAGAAGGCAGAAAAAAGGGTGGCCGTCAAGAATCTTGAGGGAACCCAAGGTAAACCGTTTGTAAATTCAGTTTGTGCATTTTCTAATATTCATATTGAGAAGAACTTAGGGGGTCTGGGCATTACTTTGGGTGACAATGATGTTTTAATACAAGAATCTATTACTTTTATTAAGGATATTGAGAGAGATAGATTGACACCTTCTAATGTTGTAAACTTTTCTGAGAACGAAATTGATGGTGAAGAGGATGAGATCGATCTTGACATATCCACCTTAAGTCGACCCTGTGGCGACTTAACGGAGGAGGTGATGGATGATAATAGTGTGGACCTTGATGGAGTACTTGTAAATGTACCCATCAAGGTGGCAAAAAGTAAAAAGAAAAAGAAGCCTCTCAATAAGAATACAGCGGCAAAGAAAAAATCTTGTTCTAATGAAAGGTGTTTTCTGGAATTGTAGAGGGTTACGAGGCTTAGCTAAACATACATTTTTACACGATGTGGCTGATCATAATAAGCTTGATTTTATAGCTCTATCAGAAACCAACAAAAATAGTTTCTCAACTCAGTGTCTGGAAAATTTTTGTGCGGGGGCTGATTTTGTTTGGCATTGGTGGTGTCCTTGGGGTATGTCCGTTGGGATGCTAATGGGAATAAATCAAGGTTCATTTGAATTAGAGAATGTTGTGGATGGAGAGTACCATATCAAGTTTGTCTTAAAAAATAAAGTAGACGGTTTTCGATGGGCTCTTCTATCTGTTTATGGTGCAGCACAAGAAGAGCATAAAGAAAACTTTCTATCAGAGTTAGTACGAGCTTGTACTAGCTGTGGAGATCTATCTTTCTTAGTGGGGGGAGATTTTAATATTATTAGAAATCCATCCGAAAAAAAACAATCCAAAATATATTGACAAATGGCCACTTCTTTTTAATGCTATTATTGAAACGTTGAATCTAAAAGAGATTGAGATGACGGGAAGGAAATATACATGGGCTAATTATGCAGAAGTGCCAACCTTTGAAAAGTTGGACCGTATTTTGGTAACAATAGATTGGGAACAAAAATTTCCATTAGCTTCCGTTCAGGCACTCACCCAAGAAATCTTAGATCACACACCATTGTTGCTAGATGGGGGCGAACCATCCCATAGAGGCAATGCTAGGAATTTCAAATTCGGGCTAGGATGGCTAACACGAGATGGTTTCTTTGACCTGGTGAAAGAGGTTTGGGAATCTGATAATAGGGGTCGGTCACCTATGGAACGTTGGCAATGTAAAATAAGAAGATTGAGACGCTTCCTTAGAGGATGGGCTAGGAATTCAGTCTCACAAAACAAGAAACACAAATCCACTCTCTTGGCTAACATAGATATCTTAGATAGAAAGGCAGAGACTTGTTTGTTGCCTCTGCAAGAGGAAAATCTTAGACATCATCTAAAAGAACAATTAACCAAGTTGTTAAGAGAGGAGGAGATTTACTGGCTCCAACAATAAAAAACAACAAGGTTATTGCAAGGAGATGATAACACTAAGTATTTCCATCTGGTGGCCAATGGGAGACACAGGAAAACAAAAATTGTGAAGTTAGAACAAGAGCAAGGGGTTATTGTCGGAGATGCGAACCTAGAAAATTTCATAACCAATTATTACAAAGGACTATTTGGACCTCATATATAGAATTCTTTCTCAATGGACGAGACTTTGAGATATGATATACCTCAAGTGTCGGAGGAGGAGAATCAAGTATTGACGGCTCCATTCAGTGAGGAGGAAGTTAAAATGGCAATCTTTGATATAGAACACAACAAGGCTCCCGGTCCGGATGGTTTTCCTGCTGTATTTTATCAATTATTTTGGGAGATTGTGAAGCCAGATTTGATGAGCTTGTTCGTTGAATTTCATAGCGGGAGATTGCCTATTCATAGCTTAAATTTTGGGATTCTTACTTTATTACCAAAGGTCAATGATGCGGTCCGGATCCAGCAATATAGACCAATATGTCTCTTAAATGTAAGTTTTAAAATTTTCACAAAAGTTCTAAATAATAGATTATTGAAAGTGGCAGATAAATTGATAGGGTCATCTCAAACGCGTTCATTCTAGGTCGTTATATAATGGAAGGAGTTGTAACCTTACATGAAACAATTCATGAGCTACATAGGAAAAAAAAGATGCTATCATCCTAAAACTAGACTTTGAAAAAGCTTATGATAAACTGAAGTGGCCCTTCATACAACAAGTTCTTCGAATGAAAGGATTCTCACCAACTTGGTGTCAATGGATGTCGAAAGTTATTTCTAGAGGGAGTGTTGCAGTGCAAGTCAACAATAATGTAGGCCACTATTTTCAAACTAGAAAAGGAGTGCGTCAAGGGGACCCACTATCTCCTATCTTGTTTAATATAGTAGTAGACATGTTGGCTGTCCTTATTTCAAGAGCTAAAGAGGTGGAACAAATTAAGGGGGTGGTTCCACATTTGATAGATGAGGGACTTTCGGTCCTCCAGTATGCGGATGATACTATTATATTTATGGATAATGATCTAGAGAGGGCTAAAAACATGAAGCTCCTGCTTTGTGCTTTTGAACAATTATCAGGACTCAAGATCAATTTTCATAAGAGTGAATTATTCTGCTATGGTGCGGCCAAAGCCACTCAACTTGAATTTACACAAATCTTTGGGTGCAATGTAGGATCCTTCCTGTTCAGATACCTAGGAATTCCTATGCACCATAAAAAACTTTTGAATAAGGACTGGAAACATGTTGAGGAAAGATTCCAAAAAAGACTCAGTTGTTGGAGGGGCAAGATGTTATCAGTAGGAGGGAGACTTGTTCTAATCAATTCTGTTTTAAGTAGTCTCCCAATGTTCGTGTTATCCTTTTTTGAAGTTCCAAAAGGGGTTTTAAAGAAATTAGATTACTATAGATCATAGTTTTTTTTGGCAGAGTGATGAACATAAAAAAAATATAGATTGATTAAGTGGGAGGTAGTTTGCACACCGAAAGACCAAGGGGGCTGGGGGTCCTAAATTTAGAAACTCACAACAAGTGTCTCCTTAGCAAATGGTTGTTTAATCTATTAAATGAAGATGGGGTTTGGGAGCAATTGCTTAGGAATAAATACCTAAGGAATAAAAGCTTGACACAGGTTCAACACATGTCTGGAGATTCTCAATTTTGGGTTGGCCTTATGAAGGTCAAGACGGAGTTTCTCTCATTGGGCAAGTTTGATCTAGGTGACGGTTCTCAAGTGCGATTTTGGGAAGATTTGTGGATAAGAGCGCGTCCACTAAAATGGCTCTTTCCCGCACTTTATAATATCGTGAGAAAGAAGAATGCATCGGTAAGTTCACTAATGTCTATGATACCATTAAATGTAGCCTTTAGGAGATCTCTGACAAGTGTTAATTTGCAAGCATGGCACAATGTTGTGGCCATGGTGGCAAATATACAATTAACTAATCAGAGGGACCGCTTTGTGTGGAGGTTACATCAGAATGAGTTGTTTACTGTCAAATCGATGTATAGAGCTCTTTTAGGAACACAAGCCATGCCTTTTAATACATTTATTTGGAAACTGAAACTACCTCTCAAAATCAAAGTTTTCATGTGGTACTTGTTCAAGGGAGTGATTCTAACCAAAGACAATTTAGTAAGACAGCAGTGGCAAGGGGATAGAAAATGTTGTTTTTGTTCCTCCAATGAGTCTATTCAACACCTATTTTTTGACTGCCATTTTGCTAAGTTTATTTGGAGAATTGTTTAGGTTTCTTTCAATTTACCACTGCCAACTAGTGTACATAATATTTTTACAGGCTGGTTGGAGGGGATAAATAGGAAACTGAAATCTCAGATCATTGTAGGTGCAAGTGCTCTCTGTTGGGCAGTTTGGTTAACCAGAAACGATATAGTTTTTAACAAGATTGTAGCACCATCTTACTTGCAGGCTATCTTCAAGGGGACTTACTGGACCAGGTTCTGGTCTCTGTTACAGAAGGAGGAGGAGGATTGCCATTTGATGAAGATGGGGTGTAAGACCATTGAGATAGTTGCAATGGAAGTATTTGCTAGACACGGTTGGAGCTTTAGAAATAGACTCCCTAGCTAGTACTGGTTTTATTAGTCCTTTGTTTTCCTTATGGTGCAAAACTTTGTCTTTGAGATACCTTGGACCGTTTCTTTCAGTTTTGTAATAACGAACAACTATATGCATTAATTGATGCAGAAGCTGGGATATTAATATATTCCCCTTTCTAAAAATCTTCAACAAGCGCCACCATGTGAAAAATCGAGAACATATAGACCAATCCTTTATCAGGATGACAACTAACTCCTTACTGACTTTAATTAGAAATTAGAAATATATAATTTTTTATAGATCCTAAAAGGAAGTGACTGAACTTGATATTTAACTCTACCAACACATGGTAGTATGGAATTTAAAATTATATTATATTTATAAGTAAATATTTCTGTGCCTTACAACAACTACTACACAAATGATTTTACGAGCACTACTACAAAAAACTTAATGGAGGCGGTCATTTTTTATTTTTCGAGGCGGGCATTGCAACGTCCTCCAACCAAAGGTCACGGTAAATACAAATTAATGGAGGAGGTTGCTTTGCCTGACTCCGTAAATTGATTAAAATAAAGAAAAAAAGAAAAAAGCCTACACGGGCCTAGATCTGGCCCATACAGGCCTAAATATGGGCCTCGCAGCACCACCGTTGATCCGCTCGCCACGACGCCGCCGCCATCGATCCGCTGCCCTAGCTCCAGCTATCGCCCCAGTGCTACTGCTAAGATTCGGCCCTCAACAGCGTCGTCGAGACGTTGTAGCTAGGTGGCAGGAGGGGGCCAGATCCGCCACTAGTGAGGAGGAGGGGGCCAAATCCACTACTAGTGAGAAGGGGGTAGATCCTCCATCAGTGAGGAAGAGGGGACCCGATCCATTGCCGGTGAGGAGGAGGGGGCTAGATCTGCCATTGGTGAGGAGGAGGCTAGATCTGTTGCTGGTCAAGAGGCGTCTAGATTCGCCGCCGGTGAGGAGGGGGTCACATCCACCACCGGTGAGGAGGAGGGGGGCAGATCCACCGCCGGTGTGGAGGGGGGCAGATCTACCCGCTGCAGGTGAAGATGAGGAGGGAGGCACCACCGGATCTGGGCCCTTGTAACAGAACCGGCTAATTATACAAAATTAAGTAAGAAAATCAACCTTCAAAGTAGACAATTTTAGCAAACTTAAGTCCGTATAACCCGGTAGTCTATGAAATCACGACGGATTTCAAACCAACCAACATACAAACCAAGATCATACAAGTTTAGCAGCCACAATCACATATTACATAAAGTTTGCAACAACATTAAGATACACCAGAGTTTAAAACATAAAGTTATTACAAACCAAGTTCATAATAAAGTAGCAGAAGCAAATAGTTTTAAAACAACACACACACTTTTAGTTCAGATACAATGATAGAAGATAGTCGTGTCCAACAAAAGCATCAGATAAGACATACGAAGCGACCATGCACTTGGTCCTAGTTGTCGCCCATCGTAGGATACAGGTAGTTGATGCAATAACCGTAGTACATCTGACCATCTGCAACAACAATGGGAACAACACCCTGAGTACGAGAAAGTACTCAGCTAGACTTGCCCGTTTTAAACTAAAATAAAGTGACACCAAGGAGTATGCAAGACTTTCTTTTAGTGGACTAGCTGACTCATTTGTGAAAGAGCAACGTTGGCATAATGAACTATTTAAATACTTTGCATCATCTTTATTATAACCTATCAAGATAGGTAAGCACCTATACTATAGTAATCACTTGAATAACCAATAATATCTGGTTACCAACTTAGATTTAGCATTTCCAACATCATCCACATAACCATCAGTGTTCCATCATCATTACTACGATGTCGTAGCTCGAGTCAAGGGCTCACTATCTAGGAGCAACGACAATTCAAATCGATTCCTAGCCAGTTTGTGATTTATTTCTCACACAAACCACACTCACCGATCAAGTGAGCTACAGATCACCAATGACACTTTCTAGGTAAACATCACGGGATAACAATCATAGGTCGTAATACCCAGCGGCCTCCCGACTGCCAGGAATCAGGACCCAGCCTGCCCTTAGGCTCACTCTTCGTGCCCTCGTCATACCCCCTTCAACACCAGTCTACCAATTCGAGTTTATCCTAGCCCGAAATGTGCCACTAGCTTCGCGGTCAAAAGATACATCATTCGGCCAGCTAAATGTGAGGCATGCGTTCAACATGACAAGAGGGACGAGCAATGATCAGTCCTTAACCGACATAGATAGAAAACTAATAGCACCCTAGAACCCTGTCTGGTTGCCTCTAACTTTTCCGTCCGGTCTCCAATTATCCATCAACACATGGTTATTTCTAAGATATCATCCATTCCATAGCTAAAGTATTCCAGTAACCACCGATAATTGTAGGTGGCCGAAAATCACCGATCGCTAAAGGTCTAAGCAAGGCTGGGCAATTATTCGATCCAAAACCTAACAGGGTAAGAATATAATAAGGTAGGAAAGAATAGTAATAAATGCATCAATGGTTTCACTCTACTCCTATAACTTAATGAAACAATATATAAGACTAATATATAAAAGATTGCTTTTATAAAGTAGGAGACTTAGAATGCTCCGGAGCTTGCCTTGCTCAAAGGAACTAGATTGATGGTCCACGCACTCGGAAAAGTCCTCTCCTTGCACCTCTACCTCTGGCACCTCCTGTGCCTGGATTTCCTATGGGTCGGCCCCGACCTACTCCTCTTGTACTGCTACTTGCACTTCCTCCTACGATCCTGTATGATGCATTTGTATAAGTGAATATGCAAGTGGTGCATTAGATGCGATGGAATTTGATGATCATGATGGCATGCAATGGGGATGAACACACTTATATTTATTGGATAGAATAGAAGTAAAACTTTTCTACTAGATAGTCAACATCATCCAAGGATAGGTACCATGAGTAGATGTTATCTAGTGCATTCTCTTCTATTGCTAACCCCAATTAGCTACCACTAAATACCATAAAGCTATAACACACGTGCTACTACACTTCATCACCACAACTATACTAACATGCCAAGTGACATCAGCAAGTCACTTGATGCTTCAAAGATACACCAAATCTATACCATTAAACTAATCATGCACAAAGAATATTATTTTATTTCACTTTAAACAAAGGTTACAACAGCAACATGTATTTCTAGTGCATAGAAAAATCTAGAAAAATTATAGTAGCATAGTCATACCATAATGAGCCTACCATAAAATTTTTGTGGTTTTTGGATAAGTAAAACAGCCTACACAAAAATAACAAGCTAGGGTGTATAAATGAGCATGAAAATACTTTGTACTATGAAAATTATCAAACAACATATTCACTATTTTTTCCATGATCTACATAGTCTACAAACACTGCATAAAAAATTTCATATACATGTTTTATTCATATTTTTGGCTCTAGCAATTTTACAAGAAATGGCAAATAAATGCACCAAAAATAGATAGCTATATTTTTCTATAGAACATACATGAAATATATTTTTCACAGAAAGTACATCTCAAGAATAGATCAACAAAATTGGAATCATATTTTTCTGATGTATATTCTATTTACTATGCATTTCCTAAGATAATAGCATTTACAAGGATTAAATAAAGCCCTATATAAAAGTATCACAAAATTGTCATGCAGTATTTTTAAACTGTAGATCTACTTATAATAAACCTAACAAAACTTGTTTCATTCAATTTGGTGCTATAGATCTCAGGATATGATTTTTGTAATCATTTTCACATTTTCTGGAAATTCATTTTTCCTTTTAAACGAAAATCTAGCCGGCTGAAAATGCTATGGGTACCCCACATCCACACCAGATCTGAACCCCAGTGACCGACACGTGGGCCCCCGCGGTCAAACGGGCCCACCCGTCAGCAACTCACGACAGTGGGTGGCGCTGACCGCGGTGTTCTCGCCGACGACAAGCTCGCCTGCAGTAGTGTCTACCCTGCCGTGTTCGCCTCGATGCGGCGAGTGCAGTGGTGGTTTTGGGCTTTGGTTTGGCCGACGATGAGCTAGAGCTGGCTCGCTGTCGCCCGCCATGGCGCAGTGGCACGGTGTGTCACGGTCTGGCCATCTCCGGCGGTCGCAGCGGCCGGAGCAAGGGCGCAGGAGCTTCACGGCTCCACGGTGAGTGCAGTGCTCTCCAACGTGGGGTGAACGAGGCGATGGAGAGGCGGGTCCATGGTGGTGGTGTCATGGCTGTCGCTAGGGAAGAAGAGAGCATGGCTCGGAGGTTCACCTTGGCGAGAGCGATGCTGCTAGCTGGAGCACGGTGCGGTGCGGAGCTAAGCGGAGCGGAGCATGAGAGGAATCGGGAAATGGCGGTGCGGTGGAAGAGCACGACGCCGGCGGGTGATGCGGCGGTGCACGGTGGCGGAGGCGACGTGTGCGCGTGCAATGCTATAGCTAGCACGGTGGGAGGAAATGGGAGAGAGCAGAGGAGGCGGACGCGCACGCGGAGGGAGTAGGCGAGCGTGTGGGGCGCGGGCACCACCGGACGGCCAGGTGACGCCGACGCATGGCGTCCACGCGGCGGCAGGCGTTTGCCGTGGTCGGGGTGCAGGCGTGCGGGAGAGGGAGGTGGGGTGCGGGCGAGCGCATAGGTGGGCCAGGCCGCTTCGGCCGTGGGCCAAAAAGTGGAGCACACGGCCCACTAAGTTAAGAATCGATTTTTTTTGAAGAACAGCAACATATTTACATTTTGGAGCAACAAAAATTTATTTTCACAAGTTGGTCCAAGAATAAAAGTTGTTTAGAATTTTGAACTCTACAACTTTGCTTAAAGGTGCATTTTAAAACTCCTACTAGATTTTGAAATAAAGATTCAAAGTTCATTTAAATCAAAATCCCATTTTTCTAAGTTATTTTTAAAAGCAAAATTTGAGAAAACTTTGAATACAAAACTTGCTCCAAATTACATGCTAAACATTTCTAAATTATTTGCATTACCAAACAAAAATGTTTATTGACCTAACAAGCATAATCATGGCATAGTTTTCATTTAAACAAACAAATGCAACATCCATGTTTCAAAGCTATGTTTCACATGTTTCAAACCACTGTTTCATTTATATAACATGATTATGAATGTAAGATGATGCTCATGCTCATGAATTGTAGTGCCTAATGCATGCTTAACATTAGAGGTGTTACAGCCCTCCCCCCTTATAAGAATCTTGTCCCGAGATTTGAGTTAAGAACCATTTGTTATAAAAATCCTTATAAGCATTTTACAGATATTATCCTGTTTCCCATGTTGTGTCACCGTCATCATGATGACTCCATTGTATCTTATATGTTCTCACCACTTTATTCCGAGTGACTTGATCCTTAGTGTCCAAAACCTGAACCGATTGTTCACGGTATTCCATGTCTGATTTGATCTAAATGCCCTGAGGTTCTATCCTCTCTTCTGGAACACGCAAACACTTCTTCAATTGCAATATATGAAAGACTAGAAAGATCGAACCCATCGCTTCTGGTAGCTGTAACTTATAAGCCACGAGACCCTTCTTCTCTATTATCTTATACGGTCCTACAAACCTAGCAGCAAGCTTTTTCTTGATCCCAAACCGTTTATTCTTCATTGGTGTAACCTTCAAATAGACATAGTCACCAACTTTAAACTCTAGAGGTCTTCTTCTTTTATCTGCATAACTTTTATCACGTGATTGTGCAGCCTTCATGTTTTGTTGAATGATATGGACCTTTTTCACAGCCTCTTCAACAAAATTGATCCCATAAAACCTTCTCTCTCCAGGCTCAATCCAATTCAATAGTATCCTACACTTCCTGCCATACAATGCTTCAAATGGAGCCATTTTGATACTCTCTTGGTAGCTATTATTGTAAGCGAACTCTACCAAAGGTAACCGTGATTCCCATAAACCCCTGGACGATAACACACATGCTCTAAGCATATCTTCTAGAATAGCATTAACTCTCTCTGTCTGCCCATCTGTCTGTGGGTGGTAAGTTGTACTACGAACCAAACTAGTACCCAAACCTTTATGTAGGTGCTCCCAAAAATGAGCCATAAACTGTGATCCTTGGATAGACATGATAGTCTTTGGTATACCATGCAACCAAACAATTTCTGCAATATACTTCTTAGCATACTGAGGCGGTCGAAATGCAGTCTTAATTGGCAAAAAGTGAGCTGATTTGGTAAGGCGATCTACAATCACCCAAATCGAATCATTTCCCTTCTAAGTGGTGGGAAGACCGGTGATGAAATCTATACTTATATCATCCCATTTCCAATCTGGTACTAACAAAGGTTGCAACAAACCCATAGGTCTCATGTGAAGAGCCTTCACTCTACAACACGTGTCACAACGAGCAACATATGCTACAATCTCTTTCTTCATCTTTGTCCACCAATAACAAGGTCTCAGTTCTTGATACATTTTGCTACTTCCAGGATGGATAGACAGCTTAGAAAGATGAGCTTCATCCATCAGTTTGTTCTTGAGCTTGCGATCCTTAGGTACAACAAGACGGTCATTGAACCATAACACTCCGTGTTCATCCACTCTAAAGTGCTTAGTCAGTTCTTTCTTCATTTTCTCCTTGATATGGAAAATTCTCTTATCTGTTTTCTAGCCTTCAATGATCTTGCTCTCCAAGATACAACTAACCTATATATTGTGCAACACAGCAGGATGCAACAAATTGAACCCATCATCGAACAATGGTTGTACAGCAAGAGAATGTGACTTCCTACTTAAGGCATTTGCTACCACATTTGCCTTTCCTAGATGATAGTGTACATTCAGGTTATAATCTTTGATTAGCTCTAACCATCTTCTCTGTCGCATATTGAACTCAAACTGAGTAAATATGTATTTGAGACTCTTGTGATATGTGAAGATGTTGCACACATTCCCAAGCAGATAGTGTCTCCAAATTTTTAGAGCATGCACCACAGCAGCAAGCTCTAAATCATGAGTCGGATAGTTAACCTCATGTTTCCTCAATTGGCGTGAGGCATAAGCAATGACTCTTCCATCTTGCGTCAGAACACATCCTAAACCATTTTTGGATGCTTCGCAAAACACATCAAACGACTTTTTTATATTCGACTGCACCAGAACAGGAGCAGTGGTTAGCAATTCTTGTAAGGTGCGGAAAGTTGTCTCGCACTCCTCTGTCCAAGCAAACCTATGGTCCTTCTGTAGCAGACTCATCATTGGTTTGACAATCTTCGAGAAATCCGGTATAAAACGACGATAGTAACCGGCTAATCCAAGGAAGCTCTAAACTTCATGAACTGTGGTTAGAGCCTTCCAATCCATAACCTCTTGTACCTTGCTAGGATCTACTGAAATTCCATTTTCTGATAACACGTGACCGAGAAAAGGAACTGTCTTCAGCCAAAACTCACACTTACTAAACTTAGCGTATAACAGATGGTCTCTGAGTCTGGTCAAGACAATTCTTAGATGCTCTGCATGATCTTTCTCATTCTCTAAGTATACTAGAATGTCATCAATGAACATAATCATAAACTTATCTAACTCTGGCATAAAGACCAAATTCATCAAATACATAAAGTAGGCAGGAGCATTTGTCAGTCTAAAGGACATGACAAGATACTCGTACGACCCATATCTAGTGGAAAGCACAGTCTTGGATATATCTTGTGGCCTAATTTTGATCTGATAGTACCCTGATCTCAAATCTATCTTAGAGAATACTTTGACTTTTGACAATTGGTCAAACAAGATATCAATCCGAAGTAGAGGATACTTGTTTTTAATGGTCACCACATTCGGTGGCCTGTAGTCCATGCACATCCGTAAAGAGTTATCCTTCTTCTTCTTCACGAATAGTGTAGGACATCCCCATTCAAACGAACTTGGATGAATCAGACCCTTGGTCAACAGATCCTAAAGTTGCTTCTTCAACTCGGCTAATTCATTTGGAGTAATCCGATGAGGCCTTCTTGAGATCGATGGTGTTCCAGGGATCAACTCAATGGCAAACTCAACCTCTCTATCCGGTGAAAGACCAGGTAACTCATCTAGAAACACGTTCAGAAACTCGTACACTACCAGAATCTTGGTTAGAAGAGTGGTTTGGACTGCACAGGTCGTACTTGCTAGATCTATACTCTGAGGTAAGACTACTTGAAACATGCCTTGTCCAACAAGTTCCTTGAGGGAAATAGTTCTACCTCCAACATCAATCACTACTCCCATATTATTCATCCAATTCATTCCATAATTACATCCAAAACTAGCCCTGGCATAACTATCAAGTTAAGCTTATACTGCCTGTCTGCTATATTTAGGGTTGCCCCCTGAATTATCTGATTAGTTAACAGATTAACCCTAGCTGAACTTATCCAATTCAACTATCTTTTGCTCATAATTTCTTGCAAATGCTTGACTTATAAAGGAATGAGATGATCCAGAATCAAACAAAATGATGGCAGGGTGGTTGTTGATAGAAAACATACCAACTGTCATAGACTCTCCTTCCGGGATGTCATCTATGGTGGTGTGGTGCACACGAGCTTGATATTGGTTATGCTGCTTCTTGGGAAAAGGACAAAACTTCGCAAAGTGCCCAGATTGGTTGTAGTTCAAGCACAGTCCTCTTACTTGAGTATTAGCTTTAGACGAACTGCCTTGTCCTGCCTTGGCCTATGGCACTGCCATCTTGAATGGCTTCTGATTCCTCTAAGGTTGCGGAGCGTTCTGATTCTTCCTCTATGGTGGCTTAAACCTTGCACCAGGAGCAGGTAGATGATACGCAAAATGATTTGTCATCGGGGCTCTTGGCTGGGATAGACCTGACTCAAAGGCCCTCTTGTGCGTCTTGGACGCAGCATAAACATTATTATTCTTTTCTTGCTTCAAGCAGTCACTAATGAAGTCATTGAAACTAGTTCTTGTATTGGTACCTACATGCTTCATCATCTTGGGATTTAGACCCCTCTTAAAACTAGCGATCTTCTTGGCATCAGTGTTAACCATGTTAGAAGCATAATGGCTTAGATTATTGAAAGCATGCAAATACTGAGTCACTGTCTTGGTGCCTTGATTCAGTGATAGGAATTCTCCCAACTTCATTTCTGTCAGACCCGGTGGAATGTAAACTCCACGAAAAGCATCAGTGAATTCCCTTCATGTAATGTGAGCATTAGAGGGAAAAGTGGTGCGATGGTGCTTCCACCACATCCCTATAGGTCCTTGTAGCTGATGAGCTACATACTCAGTCTTCAATACTTCAGTCATTCTCAACACATGAAACTTATCTTCCATGGTGTTTATCCATTCTTCGACATCTAGTGGCTCTGCCGCTTCCTTGAAGATCGGTGGCCTGGTGTCCATGAAGTCCTTGAAACTGCTGTATTGACTCACCTCATGTCTGCCCCGGTTTAACCCACGGTGGGTGTTGTTCGTAATATTGTGCAATGCAGCTTCCATGTTTTGCTACATGCTCTCCATGTTATGTTGACATCCTAGGAACTGTGCAAAGAACTATTCCGCGGTGTATGGTGGAGGAGGAGGAGGTGGTGGATCACGGTTTTCATTCCTAGTAGCACTGCCACCAGCTTCAGTGGTGTCATAAACGGTACGACGAGTGTTCATCATTTGCATATTTCAGCAACAGTAATTATTAGGCGATGTTGTAGAAATTGCAGGTGAATGAAAAATCATGCCATACTAAATTTACTAGAGAGAATAAATTCATACAATAAAATAGGGGCACAATAAATCATTCCAATTAACACAATATCACTAATTAGATTACTTAAGCGCAACACATCGCGTCCATTACAACCAAATTGCCAGCATACATACACTAGACTTTTTGATGGTCAGGTATCACCACAAACACATCCAAGTTTTTCGACATTACATCAAGGTCTTAGTCTTTCTAATCATGAGTACATGCCAGATATGTCAACCATGCAAAAGATCATCACAAACGAAAACCCTAGTAGCTAGCGCAGCAATGACTAGCCTACTCGTCGTGGTCGCTGTCTAAGTCAGAGACGTCACCATTATCACCGTCAACATCATCATCATCATCCTTAGCTAGTGCCTCAGGCTCTTTGGGATCCTTGTCCTCGTCCAGGTCCATCTCTGCTGCTCCAGGAGGAACATAAGGGGAGCTGGTTATGTAGCTGGTGAACCTCCTCTTGCAGGTGGTCATTGTACTCTTTGGCATTGGCCAACTGCTGCTCTAGCTCGACTTGTTGAGCTCTCAGAACATCTTCTTCAGACCAGGCTTCATTCCTTTGGTGGAGGACATGGATTAACATGCGCTCACCATTCCTGTTAGCGGTGGTCAGATGCTCAAGCTGCTCTCTTAGTGCACGTATGTCTCCCTCATACACTCCAGTCCTCTGGGTCGTCTGATCTCTCTAACGGGTTAACTGAGCCATCTCTACATTAAGCCTCTCGATCTCAGTGTCGTGGTCCCTCTGAAGCTAACGTCTGTCATCGCGGGCCTGGACAAGAGCACTAGACACACATCTCAGGTTGCCTTCTACTCTATCAAAAGCCTTCATCACTGCGAACATGACGCTCATAGCAAGGTTGTCAGTATTCTACGCTTCGGCTGCACCAATCTCTAGAGATCTTCCTCTGGCCTGCTGCCACGAGTCAGTGGAGGGGTTGCCCCTCGAAAAGACTCTAGCCATAGCAGCTACCAACTCCTGAGGAAAATGATCTATAATGTCCCTCAGTATCCCAAAAGTGGCCTTGTCAGCTGCTTCCTCAGCGGTCCTGCCAGTTGACTCATAGTGCCAACCGCTCCACTCAGAACTGTCACCTCAGGGTCGAACAACGGCCTCCATAGTGACCAAGAGACCTTCCCCCAATTGCTCATTTGTCAAGAAATAGCGGGGCTCCATTCCATTAGGATAGCCTACATGGCTGAGCACTCTCCATAAGAGTGTAGGAATCCCGAACTCTCTAAGAAAAGTGTGTCGCTGATGGGTGCATGGGGCAGTCTGGTGGCGGAGAGCTCTACCTCCAGTGGACTTGCGAGTTGTCTGCCTGGTGCGTGCTATCTATAGGCAAATTTTATTACTCTCGTGAGAATAAATGCTAAGTTATCATTTTTTTTATCAAAATGAGATAATCAACTTATAAGGGGAGGAATAATGCCATGAATGAAATGCACAACAACATGGTGCATGCACGTTCCGTACGTTCTCACAAACTTAGAAAATAACAATTGCTAGCGGTATAGACGGTGGTATACAATGGTCTCTCATATACGTAACTAATACGTACTACACGATAGCACTGTTATGTACTTGCAGAAAATCCATTTTAGCCCAAACCCTCACAGTATGAATATCATGCATGAAAGTGGTAAAGTAATCTACTCACTATACATGCATCCCTAGATACGCGTACAACGGTAGCAACTACCCGAACCATCGTCCTATTGACGACATCGTCACCACAGGATGGAATCACCCACACATAGAACACCTTCATATAAACATGCGTATAACATGTAAATAATTTGGCATCATATAAGCACTTCCCTAGAACGGCAGTGTATCCGATCATGCTCTCAAACTCCCACTTACCAAGGCGTAGAGGCAATTGATCCATACATTACCACTCAAGCGAATGACACTCATACAATAGCACGTCGTATGAGCAACAAAATAGAAATATGATGCAAGGACCCCCAAGTCAGTACATAAATAAGCCACGTAGAGTCCTTAATTAGGCATAAAGGATATGACCACTGGCACACTAATAAGTTTTAAATCTCAGGTTTAAACATAGTTTTGTTTTAAATACACATGTGAACAATACCCTGCTAAACCTTTCTCCGATGCTAGCTGTAACAGAACCGACCAATTATACGAAATTAAGTAAGAAAATCACCCGCCGAAGCAGAAAATTTTAGCAAACCTAAGCCCGAATAACCCAGTAGTCCGTGAAATCACGACAGATTTCAAACCAACCTACATACAAACCAAGATCGTACAACTTTAGTAGCCACAACCACATATTACATAAAGTTCACAACAACACTGAGATACACCGGAGTTAAAAACATAAAGTTATTACAAACTAAGTTCATAATAAAGTAGCAGAAGTAAATAATTTTAAAACCACACACACAATTTTAGTTCAGATACAGTGCCAGGAGACAGTCATGTCTAACAAAAGCATCAGATAAGACATATGGAGTGACCATGCCCTTGGTCCTAGTTATCGCCCATCGTAGGGTACAGACAGTTGATGCAATAACCGTAGTACATCAGACCATCTGCAACAACAATGAGAACAACGCCCTGAGTACAAGAAAGTACTTAGCTAGACTTACCCGTCTTAAACTAAAATAAAGTGACACCAAGGAGTATGCAAGACTTTCTTTTAGTGGACTAGATGACTCATTTGTGAAAGAGCAAACTTGACATAATGAACCATTTAAATACTTTGCATCATCTCTATTATTACCTATCAAGTTAGGTAAGCACCTATACTATAGCAATCACTTGATTAACCAATAACATCCAGTTACCAACTTAGATTTAGCATTTCCAACATCATCCACATAACCATCAGTGTTCCATCATCATTACTACGATGTCGTAGCTCAAGTCAAGTGCTCACTATCCAGGAGCGATGGCGATTTGAATCGATTCCTAACCAGCTGGTGACTTATTCCTCACACAAACCACAATCACCGATCAAGTGAGCTACAGATCACCAATGACACTTTCTAGGTAAACGTCGTGGGATAACAATCATGGACCACAATACCCAGGGGCCTCCTGACTGCTAGGAATCAGGACCTAGCCTGCCCTTGGGCTCACTCTTCGTGCCCCCGTCATACCCCCTTCAGCACCAATCTGCCAATCTGAGTTTATCCCAGCCTAAAATATGCCACTAGCTTCGTGGTCAAAAGGTATGTTATTCAGCCAGCTAAATATGAGGCATGCATTCAAAATGACAAGAGGGACGAGCAATGACCAGTCCTTAACCGACACAGACAGAAAACTAATAGCACCTCAGAACCCTGTCTGGTTGCCTTCAACTTTTTCATCTGGTCTCCAATTATCCATCAACACATGGTTATTCCTAGGATATCATCCATTCCATAGCTAATATATTCCAGTAACCACCTATAATTGTTGGTGACCGAAAATCACCGATCGCTACCGGTCTAACCAAGGCTAAGCAGTTATTCGATCCTAAACCTAACAGGGTAAAAATATAATAAGGTAGGCAAGGATAGTAATAAATACATCAACAGTTCACTCAACTCCTATAACTTAATGCAACAATGTATAAGACTCATATATAAAAGATTGTTTTTTATAAAGTAGGAGACTTAGAATGCTCCGGGGCTTGCCTCGCTCAAAGGAACTAGATTGATGGTCCACGCACTCGGGCAGGTCCTCTCCTTGCTCCTCTACCTCTGGCACCTCCTGTGCCTAGATTTCCTATGGGTTGGCCCTAGCCTGCTCCTCTTGTACTGTTACTTGCACTTGCTCCTGCGATCCTATATGATGCATTTGTATAAGTGAATATGCAAGCGATGCATTAGATGCGATGGAATGTGATGATTATGATGGCATACAATAGGGATGAACACACTTAGATTTATTGGATAGAATAGAAGTAAAACTTTTCTACTTGGTAGTCAACACCATCCAAGGACAGGTACCATGAGTACATGTCATCTATTGTATTCTCTTCTATTGCTAACCCTCGCTAGCTACCGCTAAATACCATAAAGCTATAACACACGTGCTACTACACTTCATCACCACAACTATACTAACATGCCAAGTGACATCAACAAGTCATTTGATGCTTCAAAGATACACCAAATCTACACCATTAAGCTAATCATGCACAAAGAATATTATTTTATTTCACTTTAAACAAAGGTTATAACAGCAACATATATTTCTAGTGCATACAACAATCTAGAAAAATTACAGTAGCATAGTCATACCATAATTAGCCTACCATAAAATTTTCATGGTATTTGGATAAGTAAAACAGCCTACACAAAAATGATAAGCTAGGGTGTATAAACGAGCATGAAAATACTTTGTACTATGAAAAGTATTAAACAATAGATTTACTATTTTTCCCATGATCTACATAGTCTACAAACACTATACAAAAAGTTTCATATACGTGTTTTATTCATATTTTTGGCTCTAGCAATTTTACAAGAAATGGCAAATAAATGCAACAAAAATAGATAGCTATATTTTTCTACAGAACATACATGACATATGTTTTTCATAGAAAGTGCATCTCAAGAATAGATCAACAAAATTGGAATCATATTTTTCTGATGTATATTCTATTTACTATGCATTTTTCTAAGATAATAGCATTTACAAGGATTAAATAAATCCCTATATAAAAGTATCACAAAATTATCATACGGTATTTTTAAACTATAGATCTACTTATAATAAACCTAACAAAACTTGTTTCATTCAATTTGGAGCTGTAGATCTCAAGATATGATTTTTGGAATCATTTTCACATTTTCTGGAAATTTATTTTTCCTTTTAAACGAAAATCCAGCCGGCTGAAAATGCTATGGGTACCCTAGATCCGCACCAGATCTGGTCCCCAGTGACTGACACGTGGGCCCCCGCGGTCAAACTGTTGGGAGTATGCCCTAGAGGATATCATAGAGATGATTGTATTGCCTTGTATCCATGACATACTATGAGCCCATTGAATATCCATTAAAGATAACTTGTATCGATTAGCAATTATGTGAATTATTTGTGAAACTCTTTTACTTGTATGGTTATTCTAGAATGGTCCCTGATCGGAGTTCATGTTAGGACGGACATGAATATTAGATCAGCACATTATGAGTTGATGACTATGTTTCACAAGTCATAGACATAGAGATGTCAAACTAATAATGTGGGCACATGTGTGACATGTAGGCTGGACTGACCCAACGTGAAATGTTGTTATTGTCTCGATTCACATCATGTACGTTATATCCTTAGACCTGAGATTGTTGTATGTACTCAAGATGTGAAATGACCTACTTAGAGACTATCAAACGTTACTCCGTAACTGGGTAGTTATAAAGGTGGTCTTCGGGTTTGTCAAGAAACATGCTATGAGACAGACAATTAAGATAGAATTTGCCTCTCTCTATGTGAGAGAGATATCAATAGAACACTCTAGTGATTGGATCAACAAATGCATGGTCGTGCTTAAGTTAAGTGTTAACCTATGAGTTGGACCAAATATCGTGTGGCAAAAGGAATAACATGTATATGGTTTGTGGTGGTTCGTCTGATATGATCTTTGCGTATACATAGGAGTTGACATGTCTTGCTAGAGACCGCTATCAACTAATGGTCGAGTAGGAGTACTCGGGCCATGTCTACGTGTGCATGAACCCATAGGGTCGCACGCTTAAGGGGCTAGAAGCCTAATTCGGGTTGGACCCGAATTTAACTAGCCTTAGGGTTTTCTAATTGTGCCTCCAACTTGGGGCTGATTAGAGGCACCTATATAAGAGAGGGAGGGGGCGCGGCTAGGTGATTATTCACGCCATTGGGCAGACGTCGTCAACCCCCTACGCTCACGCCTATTGCTCCTCGCGGACCAAGCAGTCTGGAGGCGCAACGCTTCCTCCCCGTACGTGTGGGATACCTTGGAGGTGCTACATCTGGAGCACAAGGATAAATCACACGAGGGGGATGATCCGTGAGCGGAGGGTGGACGTGATGGATGACCACACAATTGTACGGCACTGCTACGACGCGTTCAACTACATCGTGTCGCTTCCGCTACACCTGCGCGTCTAGTGGTAATTCTGTAACCTATAACTAGCAGTAGATCCTGGTTTATGAGGTCAAAATTTTGATTTTATGGCTAGCGTAGCACCCTCATAACCCTACACAAACAGGCCCACCCATCAGCCACTCATGAGAGAGGGTGGCGCTGACTGCGGCATTCTCACTAACAGCGAGCTCGCCGGTGATAGTGTCTACCCTACCGTGTTTGCCTCGACACGACGAGTGCAGTGGTGGCTTTAGGCTTTGGTTTGGCCGGTGACAAGTTAGAGCTGGCTCACCGTTGCCCGCCATGGCGCGTTGGCACGGTGCATCGCGGTCCAGCCATCTCTGGCGGCTGCAGTGGCCGGAGAGCTTCACGGCTCCGCGGTGAGTGCGGTGCGCTCCAACGTGGGGTGAACGAGGCGGTGGAGAGGCGGCTCCACGGTGGCGGTGCCGTGGCCATCGCTGGGGAAGAAGAGAGCGCGGCTCGGAGGCTCACCTTGGTGATATCGACGCTGCTAGGTGGAGTGCGGTGCGGTGCGGAGCTAAGCGGAGCGGAGCGCGAGAGGAATCGGGAAATGGCGGTGCGGTGGAGGAGCACGACACTGGTGGGTGATGCGGTGGCGCGCAGTGGCAGAGGCGAGCGCGTACACATGCGCTGCTGCAGCTGGTGTGGTGGGAGGAAATGGGAGAGAGCAAAGGAGGCGGACGTGCGCGCGGAGGGAGTAGGCGAGCGCGTGGGGTGCGGTGGCCACCGGAC
Source organism: Saccharum officinarum (assembly GCA_020631735.1). Taxonomy (NCBI): domain Eukaryota; kingdom Viridiplantae; phylum Streptophyta; class Magnoliopsida; order Poales; family Poaceae; genus Saccharum; species Saccharum officinarum. The sequence continues at coordinate 6,727,797 of CM036165.1, read as the reverse complement.
GGCCAGCTGCCGCCATCGCCGGCGCATGGCATCCACGCGGCGGCAGGCGTCTGCAGCGGTTGGGGTGCAGGCGTGCGGGAGAGGGAGGCGGGGTGCGGGCGAGCACGTAGGCGGGCCAGGCCGCTTCGGCCGTGGGCCGGAAAGTGGAGTGCGCGGCCCACTGATGTAAAAATAGATTTTTTTGAAGAACAGCAACATATTTACATTTTTAGCAACAAAAATTTATTTTCACAAATTGGTCCAAAAATAAAAGTTGTTTAAAATTTTGAACTCTATAACTTTGCTTAAAGGTGCATTTTAAAATTCCAACTAGATTTTGAAATAAAGATTCAAAGTTCATTTAAATCAAAATCCCATTTTTCTAAGTTATTTTTAAAAGCAAAATTTGAGAAAACTTTGAATACAAAACTTGCTCCAAATTACATGCTAAACATTTTTAAATTAGTTGCATAACCAAACAAACATGTTTATTGACCTAACAAGCATAATCATGGCATAGTTTCATTTAAACAAACAAATGCAACATCCATGTTTCAAAGCTATGTTTCACATGTTTTAAACCACTGTTTCATTTATATAATATGATTATGATTGCAAGATGATGCTCATGCTCATGCATTGCAGTGCCTAATGCATGCTTAACACCAGAGGTGTTATAGCCCTGGTCGCTAGTCCGACGTCCCTGAAGACTCCCTAGAGCCGAAGAGGCACGTGGAGCACATGAGTGACGTCGTGAGGAGCACCGCGCACATGGAGAAGCCATAGGTGGTAGAGGAGCTCAAGGAGGCGTCGGCCATGGCTCGCACTGCACATATGTGGGAGGAGGAGGGGAGGAGCGTGTGAGAGTGGGAGAGAAGGGGCTGCTCTGCTGAGGGAGGGAGAGAAGGAGGTGCTGCTCGGCTGAGGGAGAGGAAGAGAAAGAGAGGAGGCGCCGCTCGGTTGAGAGAGGAAGAGAGATGGTATTGCCGAACCCTAAGCTCATCTATATATATGAAGACGGCTATCGGGCCTCACATGGGCATGTTGGGCCTCGACCTTTTCGAAGGCGGGCCTTATAGTGTGCCTGCCTCCAAAAATAGATTTATGGAGGTAGGGACCTTTAGACGGCCGCCTTCGGAAATAGGCCATTTTTTAGGCGGTTGTCTTGTGGTGCCCATCTCTAAAAATCCATTTTAGAGGTGGGCATTTCCTAACCGCCTCCGTTAATCACCCAGCATTTCTGAGGCAGTTGGATTTTATGACCGCCTCGGAAAATAAAAGGGCACCGCCTCGCAAAATCATTCGTGTATTAGTAGAGGCGGTGCCTTTTTATTAACTGAGGTGTTTACAAAATCCAAGCACCTCAGTTAATGCCTAGCGATTAACGGAGGCGGTCATTTTATTTACCAAGGCACAAAAAATGACCGCCTCGCAAAGTTGATTTATGGAGGTGGTCATTTTATTTACGGAGGCGGTTGGAAAGTGCCCGCCTCCGTAAATTGATTTATGGAGGCGGTTATTTTAAGACAACCGCCTCAAAAAATAGTCTATTTTCGGAGGTGGTCGTCTTAAGGCACCTGCCTCCATAAATACATTTTTGGAGGCGAGCACATTATATGGCTCGCCTGTGTTAATGTGGCCCGGTTAGAGAATCCCATCTCGGCCCAAAACTCGGGTCACAGTATATAACACCAACGAAACCCTAGCCCTCAAACACTGCCTCCATAGGTCTCCATTAACGGTGAGCTTTGGACGGAGGCAGTTGCTTTGCCCGCCTCTGATAATCCAAATCGACCGCCTCCAAAAAGTTTGATGTAGTAGTGAACATGAGAAAAATGGTATCAAGGTTATATTTTAATTCGATACAAACTTAATAGATTGTCATGTTATTGCCAATGTTATCTTATATTATGATTGTCATAGGCATCATAAATAAATTACAGTTTCTAACTTTTATAGAAAAGGTAAAACATTAATAGATGTAACATTCTTGTTCTCTTTATACACATTTGATATCATTTTTTTCTCTCATTGGAATACACGGACATATTTACTGGTCTTTTAATAAAGGAACAAAAGGGATAACGATACCACATTTATAATTTAAAAAAAAACGGCACGACATTTATTTATTTTTCTCATAACCACATTGGTGGGTAAGTTTGCATACTGAGCACAAATCAATTCACTATTACGTTCCTTGTGGTGCAGCTTGCTGTGTTTAAAAAGTATATCAATATTCATTCATCGCCAGCCAAAGTGTTGGCCAATAACATACAAGGTTCTTCCTGCGACTTAATCTGAACTTGTGCCTGGATGTATGTGGGGTTTTTGGGCATGTGTGCCTGCTTGCATCCTCCACTAGCTTCTTTTTTTCTGTTTCAGTTTAATGCCATGCCGTATTTCGGTATCTGGATTCCGTATACCTCCTAGGTACTTCCGAACAGGCGTGCCCTTGCATTCGATTGGCCCGCCCTCTCTTCTGTGTCAATTATTGGAGGATCCCTGTAACACTGACTATGCCAGTGTTTAGTTCCTTCAAAATTCCAAAAAATTTACAAGATTCCCCGTCATATCAAATCTTTGGACATATTCATGGAGCATTAAATGTATGTAAAAAAATAACTAATTGCATAGTTTGTCTGTAAATGTCGAGACGAATCTTTTGAGCCTGGTTAGTTCATAATTGGATAAATTTTACCAAATAATAATGAAAAATGCTACAGAAACTTTACACACACTTTACAACCATCTAAACACACCCTATATTCTGGACCATATCAGTGGCCAGTGGGCATACGTTATTGATTGCCCCCAGCCCCAGCCCCCCCCACCCCCCCCCCCCCCCCCCCCCCCCCCCCCCTTTATTTGTTCGCTTCTTTCTCCTTTTCAGTGGACAATTAACGCTACGTATGGACAAATGTATCGTGGGGGCACCAGAATTCGCTGAATGCATGCAGGGTGCATGCTGCCAATCCGTACGGCACAAGAGAAAGCCACACGTTCATCTTGGTAAGCTCAATTCCTCAATAAACCAATGGCCCAATTCTCTCAAAAATTATTTGGTTCCTCTCAGCCCTCTATTAGATTTTGATTTTGTTTCATCTTTTGCATTCTATCGCCGGCCCATAATTGATGTTTGCCTAAACCATTGCTAGATTCATCATAATGATACTCATATTTGCTAGAGCAACTAGTGTCAAGCAGCGGCTAGCCGAACACGTCATCACGCTAACAACCGTTCGTTCATCAAGTTTATCCAAAGAAACAATGGAACTAGCGATGTTGATCTCATGCCTACTATGCATGCTATTCTATCACACTGCTATGAGCCATATGATGTGACCATATTTATTTCCGCTTGTGGTGGCTACCTTGTCATAAGTAAAAAAAAACAAACAAAAAATGCGTGTGGCACTGCTCACAAGCTTCTCACACAAGCACATCAGGGAATCAATGGACCGCATTCATATATGTACTATAAGCTATAAAAAGGCAACATGCTTTATTTACATCTACACAAAAAAACAGCAGTACTATTAAACTCCAATTTATAATATCCTATCCTAGTTTTATTTCTTGGAAACTTTGGTTGCATCTTTTTATATGCCCCATCAATTTTTTAACCTAGTACTAATGGTCAGGTTTGGCAAAGAACAAAATATGCCCTTAATAGCTTCAACGTCATTTCCTTATCCATCTTCACTAGGATAATGAATAGTAGTAAAATTAGAATAGAATGATAGTTTTACAAAGCAAAGGTCATCTGAATTTATTTTTTCAATCGTCCTTTCATATATATAACACAAAAGTTGAGCAACACAAAAGGATTGTCGACGGCGAAAAGTGACGGGCCGCCAGGACACATAGCAAGCCGAGAGAAACCCGTGTGGAGCAGATCCTGAGCTCTCCCTGGATTTAGGAGGACACCGGACCGAATGGTCGTGACCGAGGGCCTGCTAGTCAATTTGACTCTGCAATTGACAAAGAGAGAAAATTTGATCAGTAATTTAAGGTGGAACGTGCCGGTGTTTGTCTAGACAGTTCCAAATATGCGGCTACGTAGCCGATAAAATAAAGCTATCGATTAAAGAGTCGACATCCAGCATATTCACAATGCATAGTAAGTAAAATAATCATATCGGTAATTGTCAGTTACTCAAGAATATAGATCTTAACTAGCCGATGATCATGAAAACATGCGAAACATGTAAGGATAGACGTGTAAGCATTCATGTGAGAAACATACTAGCTTTTAACCAAGATAAAAATAAATAAAAGCATGTAAATAACCAATACATCCTCAACAAAACAAGCTATCGGCTAAAACAGCTGATTCCAGTGATCTTGTCGTATAGCATACGATCACTCATCTATCGAATATAAACAAATCTGTAAACAACTGGACTCAATCTATTGTTCCGTCAACAGGTCGAGTCGTCTGATGCAGTATTGACAGTAGGACCTTAGATTCGAGATCAGCAATTGATAGATCTACTTATATCGTAAAGAAATCGTGAGGGCATATTATACATGTGGAAGCTCAAGCCATCGGCTAAATAGCCGATGTAGACATAGCGGGTAGCTAACACCATACTCTTCTTAATAAATAGATCTATTAACCGACAATGTCCAACACGCTATCAACAGACCGAGTCAGCTGATACAGCATTGATAGCGGAGTCATATCGGATACAAGTGATCAATGAATCTATCTCTTAATAGAACATGACTTCAAACACTTGCCATGTACGATCAGGATTGAGATAGATTAATCATCAAACGAGATCTAATGTCACGAATCCAATTCAATCGTAAAGATGTCTAACAGAGGATAGATCAAAATAATAAGATGAATAAATCTCAATCTAGATCGAGCAATTGGTGATATTATATTAAACAGTAAACTATTTAACGCAATATCGATAACTTTGATTAATACCAACGTTTACAAGAGATCAGTTATCTATTGCAGCCTTGTAAAAGTTGATACAAATTAATAACTAATCTATACCGCGATTTGTAAGAGATCAGTCATCTGTTGCAACCTTACGAATAACAATTTAGATCGATAACTAACTTATACCGCGACTTGCAAGAGATCAGTCGTCTGTTGCAGTCTTACAAGTAACAATATAAGTTGTGACGGATACTAACAAACAAGTCGGAGGTCAGGTCGTCCGATGCAGCCCTGCTTGCCCAAAGAACTCATTAAAATCTACTCTACTCCTACTCCTAAGGGGTGGCATAAGCCGAAAAGTAATTGTACTTGTTTGGTTGATCGATGAGAGGTGCCTATTATAATAGCCGTGGTTCAATATTTATACCCAAAGCTAGACTATGTGTCCTGATCAAACAAGACCGATCTCAAACTTGGAAAAGAAAATAAAGTTTCCTAAATTACGATAGCTTGGACCTCAATCTTTTCCTTCTATGAAGTTCACGTATCTTCTTGCTTTACGCCTTGCCATCCTTGCCAATGGGGCCCATCCCCTTGGAATGATGACATCATCTTATTCATTTGATGGCAACTTGGTTAGCCGATCCTTGCTGAATATTTTGGCTTTCTCTTGACAAATTTAGACCTCGGGATCCCTTTGTTTTGAACCAAATTTTGGTGTCAACATATGCACCCCAATTTTGGGATAAATTGATTTTATTCCAAAATTACTTCTCATGATCGTTGCATGCGCCACACTTCCAACCATATATTCTGATCACATGCTAACTTCTTTGGCCTCCTTGCAAACCTATTCCGTTGGCCTTTCTTGACCAAGGGCATACCGAAGATCATGATGTTTGGCCACTTGATGGCGATCAACCCTTTAACCTTTTGATCCACCTTTCTCTTTCAACTCGTGCTCATAGCCGATTCCTTCGTTATTCTTTTGAGTTAGCTAATATCTGTTCTTCAGATCCTTCTCCCCTTGCTGGCTACTGCATCGGTGCTCCTTTTTGGATTGATCATCTCTTCAAACTTGGTCTATCAGCTAACCGATTAAACTTTAGTTGATCAACTTCTAGAGCCTGCTTTCGGGCGCGCGTGAAAATGTAAAACTGCAATAGATAACATTTCACATCCGCACCTAGGATTTGAATCAGACTGTAAATAATCTCATGGCTTCCACAATATTCGAGATGGCCTTCCATCTTCAATAAATCGAATTTATTTTTTCTCGGCTCAAAAGGTTCACTAGTATCCCACTCTGGCTATAAATACACCCTTAAAGGAAAGCCGAGGGATCACATATGTTCCTGCCTCTGCTTTTGCCATTGTGCAACTTCTCCTCTCTAGTTCTAGAAACTATTCCTCCTTTTCCCAAAACCATGGCCGACGGTAAGCGCCCCACCGATGATATCCCGTAGGAAGTACTCTCCATGCGTCAATGCCTCTGCCATCTGGTGTAAGTTGTACTCTCTGTTTCTTTCAATGATCGCTTTAACTGACTTCTTTTGGTCTACAGAGCCATATCCCACACTGGTGCCCATCACCATGCTATGGGGCCTTCCGGTGGTGTCCGAGATGCTAAATCAGTGGCACCGGTAGGATCTTCTGATGACTCCTTCGACTCCTACAATGAGGACAACACCTGCTGTTATCTTCGTGAGCGGAATGTGGCGATGGATCGTTATTCAGAGGTGACCCATGAGAGAAGTCGTCTAGAGGTCGCCTTGAACGCCTCCTAGGTTGCCCTTGCTATTGCGGAGGGGGAGACCAATGCTATCTGGGCACAACTAGCAGCGTCTGATGCAAGGTTGTGGGTAAGTTCTTCAAGGCAACTCTGTATTTGATTACTCTGTTTTCTTAATCCTCTCCTGATGACCCCTTTCTTCTTGTTGTAGCTCTGAAGGAGCACTCCAGTTGGTGGCAAATGATGCGGGTGATGCCTTGAATGCCCGAGGTAGTGTGTTGTAGGCCTGCCTCTAGGACGTCCCTATGTGCGTCCAGGAGGTGGCTCTCCATGTCATTCGACATGGAGCCACCGTTGCCCTGGCAATTGCTCAGGTGTGCTCATGGCATCATCTCCACCCACTACAGCCTAGTTTCCTAGACAGCGAGGACCCCGACATATACCAGGAGTTGGTGGATGACTTCAAGGGAAACACCAAAGCCAGAGCGCACATAACCCTGGCCAAAGGAATCGTCAATCACGTTTTCTTTGGCCCTTAGATTGTAAATAGGGTTATGTCAATGAATAAAAATTTCTCTTTGCACCTGTTCCTCGTGCTTTGTCTCTAAATGTTCTTTTTCATTGTCACCAATTTCCTTCAACGATAGCTTCGAGCAAATTTCTTCTAAACTTGTGATCTGGAACCTTGAGTGACGATGTAGTTGCAATAACTGATGCCATTCGCTTAGATGCTTCAAATGTAATCTAGGTGGTCCTAAACTTGTGACTTCCAATCCTTATGCATTTCTAACTTGTGAACTATTGACACCTGTGGGGTTTTGATGGCTCTTGAGTTTCATCTAGAGGGAAAGGATCTCACGGTTTGTCTTCTGCTTGGGTGAAATCCTGGGCGTCTTCTTTGAGATGTTTGTCAGAAGCTTCCAGGAGAGAAGCTACCATAATCTCCTCCATTGGATCTTTCTCGGGGCTCAACTCTGTCTTAGCATGTAATGAATGAGTGATGGGAATAGGAAGGTTTATGCTTTTCCCGAGACTTAATTTTATACTCCTCTTTCTTCCTTCATGGAGGAGTCTCTCTATTGAATGCCCTATGAAAAGATTGAACTCCTAGATATCGAAAACATAGAAACTAAGATACACCTTGGTTTCGTCTACTTTGATAGGGATGAGGTGAAAAAATCCTTCACTAGGAAGGATTTGCCCTGAAAGACTTTTTAAGATTTTGGTTGTTGGAGTTAATTGAAAATTTTCAAGAAGGTTATGTGCAAAAGATTTAGACATAAGATTTACTCCTACAACCAAATTATAAAGGGCATCGAAGGAGGTTTTATAAATCTAACGATGAATGGAGGTAGAGGAAGAATCTAAACGAATGACTTCTAGAGAAAGCTTGGATTCTCCCAACCACTCATTGCTTACGATTGTTGTCAACTCCTTCACAGTCTTTTTAAGGAACTTCTCTTTGGTTGGTTTAGGAAGATGCTAGTTAGGTGCTGATGGTGCCGAAGATTTCCTTATTGCATAATAATTCGAGGTGTTTGTTGGTATTTCTTAACGTTTACAGAAATGAATCCGCAAGCATACGGAATTACCATTGTAGCTTTCACCTAGTGGTATTCAGGGTATCGTATTTCCATTGGAAATGGTAATACTTCTTCTAGCTAATTCATCCAAGGACAACACAAGGGTAGAGTTAGAAAAGGGTAGACATGGATTCCTATGGATTTTGGGTCTAAGGATAGGTAAACCCTAATTCTACTTGTTTACTTCGAGCACTGGTTTATACCTGGTCTGCCAAGTACCTCTGGCCAATAGCTCTACGCTAATCCCTTACATGGGGGAATGCTAGGGACGAACAGGGCTTTCACCACCTGCCGCCTACCCCTCACCTGTAGGACACGAGGCAAACGAATGTAGCCTCTAGCCTAGACACCACGTCTACGCTAATGACTACTGCTCTTAGTGTGTTAACAAGGCTTACCCGTCAGGCAGGGTCCTTCTACCAGAGCACCCGTCAATAGGACGAATGACGAACTCACAAACAAGTACAAGCAAGATTAACTAATCAAAAGACTTAGAACCATATGAATCACGAACAGTTACAGAATACCCCGTGAGGTACAAGTGGGGGAAGATTACTGACAAGCCTGACACTCCTTCCCTAAACTCTTCCCTTTACATCTCTCCTCTTCCTACTCTACTAGCTACTAGGGCTAGGCCACTAGGGCCTAAGCCCCTTTTGGAGTGGTGCTCTCACTCTTAGTGAGGTGCTCTTGCTCCTTGTTGGTGTGTGTGTGAGGGGGGAGTGAGGCCCTCTACTTATAGGTGGGAGAGGGGGATTATTCCATGGAATATTCCCTTCATTACACCCCTAAACCGACTTCAGACCGGCGTCCATGTTCAGTGCAATAGTGAACCGACTTGGGGTTGTTGGCACGGGCCACCTAGAAAAGGTTGGGCTCGAGGGAGGCCACTAGGGGCGCACCCGCGCCCTAAGCGCACCTGTGCCATGGGTGGCCCCCCTTGAGTCTAATCTCATGTGGTGTTCTCCTCTATTCTTCTAGACCTAGCCCATGACGTGTACCCGCAAAGTTGGTTCAGTTTGGTCTCGATTTGGGCTTCCTCTCCACATGTTTGGCCTTGTATTCTTCTTATGGGCCTCTTTCTCTTCCCTTTGAATGAATCTTCATTTACATTTTCCTAGTTGCACATTCTAACTCTTTGTATATGTATTTCAGATATGTGTCCTGCAAATGCACAACTTACCAAAACTCATGGAATTTGTTAGTATAAATCCTATTTACTAGGTTTTGGTATTTGTTTTCATGTAAAGTTGGCGGCAAAAATATGCAATAAGGACTGCCAACTGTGTTTCCAAAATCAAAGAAAAGCTCATCCTTGAATTCAGGAATATTTTTCAAAGGTGGAATTTCTTTCTTCTTTGGTGGTTCGAGAACTTGGAGGACAATTGAGGCTTCAATTGGTGTAGTTAAAGGCTCAGGCTCAACTATCATAGGTTCTTCCTTAGGATTTTTCTCAACTATGTCTTCTGGGCTATCATCATGAACGCTGGTGGAGGGGGTGTTTTCTATAATTTTTCTAAGGATATTTCTCCCTTCACTAGTAGAGCAATGTAAGAAGGCACCTCCACAAGCTGAATCAAGAAACTATGTTGTCTCCCCACTAAGATCCATATAAAAGTGTTGTAAAAGCATATGGTCTTGAATGGCAAGGTCAGGGCCAGAATTGACTCGGTCATTAAAATGCACCCATGCTGCACCAAGAGATTCTTTTTCTTTATATTTGAACGATAGAACCTCTATTCGAAGGCTAACCACTCCAGGGATGGGAAAGAAAGATAAGCAAATGCTAGAGCATAGAGCTTCCCAATCTCCTTGTACACTCCCTATGGTTCGGGTATTCCCATTTTTATCTCTTCCTATCAAAGAGAATGGAAATAACTTCCACTTTAAAGTTTCATGTGACATGCCTGCAATATGCACGCATTCACAAGTTTGCTCAAACTCTCGTAGGTGGGTATATAGGTTTTTGTCATCTTCTCCTGAGAACAATTGTTCCTGGACCAAATTTATTAAAGACAGACACAACTCATAGCCAGATGTAAGGATATGTTTTGATGATTCTCGTGCCTCTAGTTGTGAACCCGTGGGAGTAGCGAATTGATTAATAGGCATGATATTATCCATGCTTAAAGATAAATAAAAGATACAAGGACAAACCTAGTTCGACAAAATCACAACAACCATTTCCCCAGCAATGGCGGCAGAAAACTTGTTGACACCTGTGGAGGCACACAGAGACAAAATCCGCAAGCACACGGGCATCGAAGTAGTTTTCACCAGGAAATATTCCAAGTATCATATCCATAGGGAAACGTGTGTGTTGTCTAAACTCTAGTTTCCCCAGGGGTAGCAATCAAGGTTTAAGATATGAGTAGAGAGGATTCCTATGGTTATGACCCTATGCAAGCAAGGCTTATGATTCTAATGTTCACTTTGGGACGCCACTTAGATGTAAAGCACCATAAATAGATAACTTTACCGACGTCACTACGGTCCCACTAATTTAAGAATCTACTCAATTCAGTGTGGACTACAAAGGATAGACGAGGCTATCACCTCCTGTTGCTACCACACAACTAGAAAGCAGGGAGCAAACACAAGTAGCCAATAGCCTAAGCACTACGCTTATGCTACGATTACTACTCTAATCCAGAGGTCTAACAAGGACTAGAGCACTCAAAAGAACTGTGAACCTGTGAACAAAAGAACACAAAACTTACTTTAGACAGGAATCAATTACTAGTAGTATCTCAGATGTAGACTTGGAGAAGCCTAGATCCACCAAAGTACAAGCCATAGAGGTAGCACCGACAGGCCGATACTTCTCCCAAACTCTTCCCTTACTCTCTCTCTCTATTTATATACAAAGATAGATCCTAACTAGAGGACTAATCTTCTCTTGAGAGCTGGCTCTGATCCTGATGAGGAGGATATGAATTAGGGTTTCAGGATAGCTCCAGGGAGGAAGGCAGAGGTTGATATATATAGGGGAGATGGAGTAAAGGGCAAGGAATTACCACGTCATCGATCTGCGTCACCTCCCTCGACCACCGTTGGATAAACCGACCTAAAACCACCTTAGAATCAACGGTGTAGATCATAGGAAGGAGTATGAGGCAGTGGAGAGCGAGTGGGCCCCACACTAGGCCAAGCGGCCTCTCTAATGGGCCAGCCAGCCCACTATTGTGCCCAATCGGCCCATGCTTTGGCATGTTGTCTTCTGGAACCTTCTAGAGTTGTCTTTCGTAGTTTTCGCGGGTTGGATCACTTGTTGTCATCGGTTTGCTTGTTTGGAGTGTATAACAGTGGTCCCAGGGCTGTTTTCTAGATAAATCCTCCTGCATACAAATAATCATCAAAGCCTATGGAATTTATTAGGTTAAAGCCCCTATTCCTATCTTTGGTGATGGAATCAAATATAAATGCAAGTTATGTTGACAGTTTATAATTGATGTTAACAACCATCAACAAGCTCCCCCACACTTAACCTTTGCTAGTCCCTGAGCAAAGCCAAACTCAGCAATGGATTAGGAGTTGCTACAATGTTTTCACACCTCAAAAGTACACGTGCATTCAATTAAGAATTCTCCTCTAGATTAGAATAAACTGATCTGACTTTCAAACTTATCCATATTACCTTCAACCATGGGGCTTTTTAGCCTTCTCTTGGGTCTTGAGCAATTGAAAGATAGAATGATCAAGTCAAGTACTATGTCTCAAGTTCTTTGTTTTCACCATTATTCTAGAGTTTTTATAAGTTTTTAAAATAAACTCAGAGCTTTCATTGTATGACACTCTTAAGTCTCTCAATATATGTGATATTTGTGGATTCACACCAAGGCAATAAAGATGTTATTGCTTTTTCTCTTCCCACCACTAAGGCTTATGTGGAGTTCATAGGTAGGGAGAAAGCTAGGGCTTACTTGCAGTGCATATATTGTAAAGTCAAACAACAAATTCAAAAAGAGTTGAGTCATACAATCAAATCAAGATGCGCATGTGTGTGGATATATGAGGTGGATATATGTGGTGGCTAACGTAATTCAACTTTGCTCCTTGAAAACATATCTTTCTTGGGACTTAGAAATATTTGCTAGAGAACAGGGGCTATCTTATTCATCTCTTTTTTCAGACGGGCATCTAAGTACCCATTGTTTTAGATATCTCGGACACTTGTCCTTTTTTCTCAACTTTTTTTTCTCTTCTTTTTTATGAATAACTTTTGCATAGCCCCATGCCCCTTTTCTGTAACAAAACTTTAGAGAGATAGTAACAAGAACTTGGAGCATTTATTTGGTGGATAACCTATCAAACATGTTTTTCGTGTTCACTCCCAGTGTACGAGTAGAGCATTTTTGGGTGGATCTAAATGGAAGGCATGTTTTTGCATACTCCTAGTGTAGGAGTAGCTGGTATATGTGGGTGGTGTGTACATGATCTTGATTTTAAGAGCATGACAAACCTCTCATAAGGGTCAACAAAGCTTGAAAAAACTCAATGCAATACAAGCAGCATATATGTGGAAGTTTTTCTAGCCTAAATAACATATATGGCTCTAGTGGGAATTCAAGCTTTGTCATACAGGAACTCGTCATGCAGCATTTTTGTATTTTTCAAAAGATAAATCTCCAGAATTTTAGTGTCACTTGGAACAAGATAAACAGTAGCTCAGACCTTCTCATATCATATCCGTCAATTACCTAGGCTTTGATGAAGCATACCCATGAGTTTCAAGCTTAGAGTAAATTCTTATATAAAAAAATCTTATCCAAAACTCAGGAGAATTCAAGGTCGAAAACTAGGTACTTAAAAGGAATTACAACAGAGCAACTATTCATCATTTCCATTTATGAGATTGTCCTCAGAGTCTTTATTATTTATTTAGCTCTTAAAAGAAATTAAAGTAAACTAGACACACTCTACACATTATTAACATAAATAACTATAACTATTTATTTTGTTGTCAGTTTTTTTATAAAGCAAACCAAATATAATAAAACAAAGAAAGAGAAATACTTAGCTAGATACACAAGGATGCATCTCCCCCAAGTTGGTTGTTGTGTGGTTCCTTCATCATTTGTTGATGTTGTGCTCTGGAGGTTTGTCTCCCCCACACTTGAATTCTGTTAACTTGCATAAAAAACATGTGGAGACAAGCACCAATAAAAGACTAGGGAGATCCTCGCAATACTTAAATAGGTAAACATGGTTTTTAAGGGTTTTTCACAGAGTAGAGAAGAAGAGCTAAATGGAAAATGTTATTTAAATTCTATGAAGATAATTATATTCAATTCTTCTTCTGGCAATTGTATGTCATGGAAAACTTTTAAACGACCATTTACCTTGAAAAGCATACCTTCATCATTTTAAAGAGTGTCTGCTCCATGAGATGATGTGCTAATTGCCTTGTATGGTCCTTCCAAATTGCTTCGTAGTTTTCCATGTCCAGACAACTTCACTCTGCAGTTGAAAAGCAACATCTTGTCACCAGGTTTGAATTCCTTCTTTTTCACTCTTTTGTCGTGCCACCTTTTTGTCCTCTCTTTATAGAGTTTTGCATTATTGTATGCCTTTTCTTGCCATTCCTCTATCTCAGAGAGTTGCATCTTTCTTTTCTTCCTAGCTGCTTCAAAGTCCATGTTTCATCTTTTTATGGCCTAATGAGTTTTGAATTCCAACTCGACAGGCACGTGACATGTCTTCCCATAGATAAGTTGGTATGGTGACATTCCAAGAGGTGTTTTGTAAGCTTTCTGTAAGCCATAGTGCTCCGTGTAACTTATCTTTCCATGTTGTCCCCAACTTATTAATGGTCTTCTGCAGAATGTTCTTGATTTGCTTGTTTGACGTTTCTGCTTATCTGCTAGTTTGAGGATGATATGGTGTTGCAATGTTACGACGGACCCCATGATCAGATAAGAAGCATTAGAACTTTATATCAATGAAGTGAGGACCTCTGTCACTAATTACTATTTGTGGAACTCCAAAGTGTGGAAAGATGGTCTCAAAAAACATCCTCTTGGCGTTATTGGAATCTGTAGCTCGACATGGTAAAGCTTCAACCTACTTTGAAACATAGTCGACTGCCACCAGAATGTATTAGCACTGTCGGGATTTTGGAAATGGCCCCATGTAGTCGATTGCCCAGACATCAAAGAATTCTAACTGGAGATTGGTGGTGAGTGGCATGGCGTCTCTTGCATTGATACTCCCATGTTTCTGACACAGGATGTACCTCCGTATAAATTCTTTAGTGTCATCATACATTGTAACACCTAGATTTTTTAAGTTTTGGAAATAGCTAAAAATTTGATTTAATTATGCCCTAGTTTTGAGCCTAAATAATATAGAGAATATTTTAATTGGGATTAAAATTAAAATGTTAGGTTGGGCATTTGATGATGCATTCATGTGGTTGCATTTGATTTATTGTGTGGTGTGGTTTTTATTTTATTTGATTTAGATTCAAAATCCATTTTGAAAATTGTTTTGAAAAATATATATAAAAAATGAAATGAATAACTCACCCTTCTTCCCTTTTGCGGGCCAGTGGCCTAGAGGCCTAAGCTACGCCAGCCCGTTTCCCTCCTGCCCCTTCTCCTTCTGCTTGGGTCGCCCGAGGCTGGCCGAGCAGCCCATTCCCTCCCCACAGGCCCGCTCTTCCCTCCCTTGCCGCATTCGCGTGGGCCGACCCAGGTGTTACAACGGGGCACACCCTCCTTCTCTGTATCGCTGATGACTAGGGTCCACCTGTTAGAGCATCTCCTTCCTCATGTCATGAGCAAGCCAGAGTCGAGCTCGGCCTCAACCGAATCCACCCGAGCAATCTAGGATTTCCATCCAAATCATCGCATCTTGGGACTACATAGGTGTAGCCGCGTCCGCCGTCTTCTCTTTTTCCATCTTAAGTTTGAGCCGAACGCCTTCAACTCGAGTTTAGGGAGTTGAAAACCCTAAGCTTTGCTGCCTTCCGTCGATGGAGCTTGCCATTCATCCCGCGCCTTCCTTCTCTACATTGGTGAGCTCGCCATCTCCTTCTCTCCCTCCCCAGGTTTTTCTTTTAGTCTGTGACGTCCTAAATCCTTAGAACGAAGAACTCTAGCGAGTTTTGCCGAAGCCGGCAATGGCGCCACCGCGCGGTTGTCTTCCCCGGTGATAGCGCCGCCGGGCTGCCCCCTTGAGTTGTCACAGCCGTTCAAATCAAGATCGACGGCCTAGATTAGAAGGTACCCCTTCGCGGGGTAAATTTCTTAAAGAGCCCCTGTGTTTTCCCAAAATAGAACCCGTTGTCCTAAAACGTCTTCTAAGAATACGCTTTCTTCTTTAGAAAACGTAATCTTCACCGAGTTAAATGAAAATATGTTTCATATGTTTCAAAGTGATGTTTTAAAACTTCAAATGCTTGTATCTTTCTCATCTTAACTCCGATTTGACCCATTCAAGTTGCAATAGGTTTGTATTCATGAGCTCTACATGTTAGTATTACTGTTTAGTAGGTTTGAAAAAATTTAATTTTCGATCTTATATTAAAGTAATTATTTATCTATAGGAAATCTTAGAAAATTCATAACTTTCACGTTTTAAATCCGAATTTTGTGATCTTTACGTCTGTGTGATCATAGCAACATGTAGGAGAGTTTTACAAACTTTTTATACTATTTTTATATTGTTGGTGTACTATTCTAATTATGTCTCCTTGTTTGCTTCATGTATGATTGCTCGGATGATTGTGTGTTGATGCTTGGTGATCGAGTTTAGACGGTGAGTAGTTTCTTGACGATCAGGAGTGTTACTTTGAGCCAGACCAGTAGTACCAACAGGAAATCTTTCATCAAGGCAAGTATAACATGGGACCATCCTTGTTGTCCTATTCACTAAAATTGTCATACATATGCATGTGTCCTCCTTGACAACCATAAAGATTATAACTTAGCTATTGATATCTTGTTTCCTTGTCACCTATGGGTTGTGCATTTGGGTAGCTATTGATAGCGCTTAATTATGAACGATGATCTTGTAATTGGATTAATGAATTATGTGACCAACCTTTAAAGATGATTTTATTACCGTTGAAAGAGGGCTAGAGCAAGGGGTTGTATTGTTGCTCTAGTTTCTCTCCATAAGGACTTACCTGTAAGTGATAACTGGGATAACAATACAACTGTGAGGGCTATATGGCTCTGGTTTTAGTTGTTTAAGAGACCTTTTCTAGCTTGTTAGTGGTTACCTTAATTGGCGTAAGAATGGCTTGACACGTTGGGTGTAGGACAGCCTCTAGTCTATGAGTATAGCCGTGAAGGAATTATGCCATTTGAAAAGGTGGGTTCCTACATCTACCTGCTGAGTGAATCTAATGGCCCTAACTTGTTAGACGAACTCTTGAATGACTTTATATGGTTTTTAGAGTTTTGGAATTAATTACCCCAATGCAACTAAAAACCATGACTCACAGTGAAAGTGTACACCTCTGTGCAGAGTTAAAAACTGGTATACTAGCCGTGCCCATGGATACGGACGGCCTTCGGAATTCTTACAGGATAGTTTATCACTATTGTTATATCATGTTTAATTATTGTTGTTACTATTATGCTCATGTTAATGCTATTCATTATCTTTATTACAAATGATCATTGGTTCAATAATGGTAATTGGATCATCTTGATGCTACTCAATTGCTAATTATATGGTGAATAAAAGCTTAACGCAGTCAAACAGTGTGTAGCCTTTTGTGCCCCATGAACCCTGTGTTATATTTGTTGAGTTTGACATGGACTCACTCTAGCAATTCCCACCACAACAAATGAAGATTATGAAGATGATTATCGCAATGAGTACTAGTCTTGGTGTCAACCACGTCCCTGTGTTGGAGCTTTCGTCGGAGATTTATTTTTAGTAGATACTCTTTTATGTCTGAGACTATGTGACAAGTATTCATTCGTTATGTAATAAGCACTGTGATGATACTATGTAATTTGTCAACTTGTGTATGTGACTGTTTCCTAGGGCGCACATGAGTCTTTTATACGTCCTATTTTTGTCCTTAAAAATGGGTGTGACAAATTGGTATCAGAGCTGTGTTGACTGTAGGACACAAGCCTAGTTAGAATGGTCATTTTTAGCATCCTTGCTTCACTTATTTCATGCTTACCGCTTCCACCTTGTTAATTGCTATATTTTTGTGCTTCTTTTGTCTTATTCTATTGTGAAAATATATTGATTCCATCGAACCTATGTCTACATATTGTAGATGTCTTCTCATCCTCGCATGACTGCTGCACAGTACATTGCCCACTTTAAACCCAACGAGCCCCATGAAGATGGTGATCAAGAATTATCGGATGCGGAATCAAGAGTGGGAGACACTTTAATGGAGAGTCTAGCCATGGGATGGACCACGAAGCTTCACATCATGTTTCCCAAAGCAAATGCTTTCTTCCATGACGTGCTGACAAGAACGTTGGATACCTACTACCACGATTGGGAAGCTACATTGGAGTATCGCTGCAAGGAGTATATTCATCCTCTGATGAACTCTTACTGGGAGACTGAGTTACGGGTCAAGACAATAGATCATACTACCAGAGTGCCTAAGGTGGAGTCAAAGTTCATCACCCGAGTAAGCCGGGCAACTGTAGAAACAAGCATGGAAGATGTCGCCTACAATGCGTTTGTCTTCTACCATGGTCTTCGCTCTAACAAGACAATGAAGGGTGCGCTCAGGCACTTTCCTTGTTTTTTGCATGACAAGGGCGTTTGGACCGTACAACTTGCTGATGATTCATCCTTGACTCTACAAGCTACGATGGAACTAGTTCGTGAGATGGCTCTTCATGAAGTGGATTTGAAGGGTGAGCTGTTGAAGGAAAAAGAACTTAAGGAACAAGCTTATAAGGAGATCGATGACCTAAGAGTTGAGCTAGGCCGCCACAAGATTTATGAGAAGCTCAATTAAGATTAGGAAGCCCTTATGTAATAAAAACGATATTAGTACGAGTAAAGTTGAGTTTAGTGGTGTTGAATCTTAAGCGTGGGGTGTGATTGTTGGTGTGCATGATGAATTGTTATTATGAAAATGTGTGATTTGGATCTTTGTAATGTGTGCTGGAGCTTTGTGGGCATGTCTAAAGTTCCATAGTTAAGGATTTTAAGTTTAATCATGAATATTTAGTTGGGT
The DNA here is from genome assembly GCA_020631735.1 of Saccharum officinarum. Lineage (NCBI taxonomy): Eukaryota > Viridiplantae > Streptophyta > Magnoliopsida > Poales > Poaceae > Saccharum > Saccharum officinarum. The sequence continues at coordinate 6,709,429 of CM036165.1, read as the reverse complement.
TCTGGTTATTCTATTTCTGTCTTTTGCTGATTTCTGGAGCAGTCTAAGATGTTTCTAGAATAATTCTAAATATGTTCATGAGAAATTTATGAAATTTTACTGGGGATAACTAGACATCTGTACCTTTCCAACACCACAAGAAACACCTTTTTATCTATTATGAGCTATGAGATATACCTATTCCAAGTTGAGGTTACTGTACAGTCTGGAATTCCATAATAGTTTCAGTTAAGCCCTGTTTTTGACTAATTTAATGACATAATCTGGAAAAGCGATATTAACAAAAGTTATAGGTAATTTCATAAGCTTTCCAACCATGTAAAGATCTCTTTGTTGGACATCTATAGCTCGAGATATGATAGTTTTACTGAGCCGCTGAAATTGGATCTCGCCCAGAAAAATTCAGATTTACTTATCTCTTGTATATATCATCCTGGATAATACTGTGATTTGTTTTCTGTGCTTTGGAGAATAGATGGCAGCCAGAGGAGGTAGCGGCCATGGCAGGGGCCGTGGAGGACTAAACCCACCTATCACTATGGAGGAACTTATGAACACGCAGAATCAGATGATGCAGATATTTATGCAGCACATGCGGAACAACCCCACTGCAGGAGGACCACCACCTGTTCATGTGAGGGACAAACATGGTGAATTTTTTAAAGGACGCCCTCCTGTGTTCTCTCATGCTATTGATCCATTGGAGACGGATGATTGGGTGCGAGCGGTGGAGAAACAGTTGAACATCGCTCAGTGTAATGATTTGGAAAAGGTGTTATATGCGTCTAGACAGTTACAGGGGACAGCTCAGACCTGGTGGGAGTCATATCAGGCTGCATGTCCTGACAATGCTCCTCCTATTACTTGGAATGAATTTGTTAGAGATTTCAAGGCTTGCCATATTCCTGAGGGTGTAATTGAGCTGAAACAAGAGGAATTTAGAAACCTCAGGATGGGACAGATGAGTGTCAGTGAATATCATGACAAGTTTTCTTAGTTGGCTCGCTATGCTCCCAATGAAGTGAGGGAAGATGCTGACAAGCAGCATCTTTTTCTTAAGAGAATTTATTATGACCTCTGTCTGCAGCTGAAGGGTAATAATAATTATGCAAATTTCCAGGAGCTTGTGAACAAGGCTATTGTGCTGGATAATGAGCATCAGGAGATGGACAGAAAGAGGAAGATGAAAGGACAAGGCTCCAGGAACAATGCTCGTCAACGTACAAATTCTCAGCATGGCTTTCATCAGAGATTCCAAGGACCAGTCAGTCAATGGAACCGTAATTCCAATCAACAGTGGTCTCAGAATCGGCAGAACAATTAGTTTCAGCAACAACCCTAGTATAAGCAGAACATACAGTTCCAACAGTAGGGTGGGCAACAAACCCCACACCAGGGTAATCCCAACTCTACCCCAATGAAGACCAGTGCACCTAGTACTCCCAATCTATGTTATCACCGTGGAGAGCCTGGACACTATGCTAATCATTGTCCCAAGAAGTAGAACCAACAGACACCGTAGGGGCAGAGGTCATCTAACACTGGAAAGGTGAATCATGTGTCAACCAAAACGGCACAGACGGAACCAGAAGTAATGCTTGGTACGTTCAATGTTCATTCTACTCTTGCAACCATTCTATTTTATTTTGGAGCTTCGCATACCTTTATTTCCCACATTTTTGTTAAAATGCATAGTATACCCATGCTTGCCATGAAAGAACCACTCTTAGCAAACTCACCTGGGGGTACCATGCAAACAAATAATTGGTGCCTTCTAGTTAGTATGGTTTTAAGGGGGGTAGAGTTTAAGATAACACCTATAGTGTTGAGGACATCGGGTATTGATGTGATCTTGTGTCACACCCATTTTTAAGGACAAAAATAGGATGCATAAAAGACTCATGTGCGCCCCAGGAAACGATCGCACACATAAGTTGACAAATTACATAGTATCATCACAATGCTTATTACATAGCGAATAATTATTTAACACATAGTCTTATACAATAAATTGTAGCAACTAATAGTAGATCTCCAGCAGAAAATCCAAACACAGGGACACGGTTGACTGGTTGACACCAAGACTAGTACTCATTATGGTAATCATCTTCATATTCTTCATCTGTTATGGTGGAAATAGCAAGGGTGAGTCCATGTCGAACTCAACAAGTACAACACAGGGTTCATGAGGCACAAAAGGCTAGACACTGTTTGACTGCATTTAGCTTTTATTCATCATATAATTAGCAATTAAGTAGCATCAAGATGAACCAATTCCCATTAATGAATCAATGATCAATTGTAATAAGGATAATTAATAGCATTAACATGAGCATAATAATAACAACAGTAATTAAGCATGATATAACAATGGTGATCATCTATCTGTAGATGTTCCAAGGCCGCTCGTATTCGTGAGCACGGCTAGTATACCAGTTTTTAACTCTGCGCAGAGGTGTACACTTTCACTGTGAGTCATGATTTTCAAATGTGTGGGGAGATCAAACCTAAACACCGGAGAACCATATAAAGCCACTTAAAAGTTCATCTAACAAGTTAGGGCCATTAGATTCACTCGGCAGACAGATGTAGGAACCCCCCTTTTCAAATGGCACACTTCCTTCACGGCTATACTCATAAGACTAGAGGTTGTCCTACACCCAACGTGTCAAGCCATTCTTACGCCAATTAAGGTAACCACTAACAAGCTAGAAAAAGGTTCTTTAAACAACTAAAGCCAGAGCCATATAGCCCTCACAGCTGTACTGTATGTCCCAGATGATCACGTACAGATAAGTCCTTCTGGAGAGAAACCAGAGCATTAAAATAACCCTCATGCTCTAGCCCCCTTTTCAACAGTAAATATAATCATCATTAAAGATTGGTTGCTTAATCTATTAATCAAATTACAAGATCATTGTTCATAATTCAGCACTAGCAATAGCTACCCAAATGCACAACCCATAGGTGACAAGGAAACAAGATATCAATAGCTAAGTTATAATCTCTATGGTTGTCAAGGAAGACACATGCATATGTATGATAATTTCAGTGAATAGGACAACAAGGATGGTCCCATGTTATACTTGCCTTGATCAAAGCTTTCCTAATGGTACTGCTGGTCTGGCCCAAAATAATACTCCTGATCGTCAAGAAACTGCTCACCGTCTATACTCGATCATCAAGCATCAACACACAATTATCCGAGCAATCATACACGAAGCAAACAAAGAAACATAGTTAGAACAGTACACCAATAGTAGCAAAACAGTATAAAAAGTTTGTAAAACTCTTCTACACGTTACTACGATCACACAAACGTAAAGATCACAAAATTCGGATTTAAAACGTAAAAGTTATGAATTTTCTAAGATTTCCTATAGATAAATAATTACTTTAAATAAACTCGAAAATTAAATTTTCCAAACCTACTGTACAGCTATACTAACATGTAGAGCTTGCAAATACGAATCTAATGCAACTTGAACGGGTCAAATCGGAGTTAAAACGAAGATTTTATGATCAAAACAAATTTAGTGGCAAAACTGTAAATATGAAAAAACGCATTTTCGATTTACCGAGAAGAAATACGTTTTCAAAACAAAGAAACGTAACTCCTAAATGATGCCAAGGACCGCGTTTTAGATCACCATTCGGCTCGCGACCGGTACCAATCGAACGAGGGCCTCAGCACGAACTTTTCTACATAGATTACGGAGACAAGATCGAACCAAAGGCGATTTGCAGCTCGGGAAAACGGCGGCGCCATTGCTGGCTTCAGCAAAACTCGTTGGAGCTCTACGTCCTCGCAATTTAGGGCACCATAGTCCAAGAGAAAAGCATGGGGAGGGAGAGAAGGAGATGGTGAGCTCACCGATACAAAGAAGGAGGGCGCGAGCTCACCGGCAAACCCCGATGACGGGCGACAGCGAAGTCTAGGGTTTTCAACCCCCTAAGCTCGAGTTCACGTGGTTCGGCTCGGAGTTAAGATGGAAAAAGAGATGAGGGGGAACACGGCTACACCTTTATAGCCTCCAACCCGACGTTAAAGGATAGGAAGTCCCGGTTTCCTCGGTGGATTTGTTGGCGGTGGCGTTCGTCTCCGGTTCGGTCACGACGGAAGGAAGGAGGAACGACTGATAGCGGGGTCTACTCGTCAGCGAAGCAAGGAAGGGAGAGCGTGCGACCACGGTTTCCTAGGCCGGCCTACTCAGCGTGGGAGGAAGGAAAAAGCTCGGCTCAGCTCGGCCCACTTGCGAGAAAAGAAGAGCAGGCCAGTCCGCGCGGGCCTCTAGGCTGCTAGCAGCAGATAAGCTCTTCCCCCTTTTTTTACATTTGTTTTCCAAACCATTTAAATAGATTTTCAAATCCAAATCAAATAAAAACAAAACCACACCACACAATAAAACAAATGCAACAGCATGAATGCATCACCAAATATTCCACCTAATATTTTAAATTTTAATCCCCATTAAATATTATCTAAATTATTTAAACTCATAACTAAATCTCTTTTAACTTCAAATTTTATCTAATTCAAAATTTTAAATTTTTTGGGTGTTACAAATTCTACCCCCCTTAAAAGAATCTCGTCCTCGAGATTGGACTGCTTACTCAAATAACTGCGGATACGATTTTCTTAATTCATCATCTCTTTCCCAAGTTGCCTCTGCCTCTGAATATCGATTCCACTGAACTTTGCACATCTTAATAACCCGACTTCAAGTAACTCTTTCAGCAGTTTCTAAAATCTTTATCGAAAACTCTTCATATATAAGATCCTCCTTAATAGTCAATTCATCCAAAGGTATTTGCTCCTCAGGCACACGTAAACACTTCTTGAGTTGAGAAACATGAAACACATCATGTACGTCAGACAAATTCTCAGGCAACTCTAATTGGTAAGCAACTTCACCACGTCTATCGATAACTTTAAATGGCCCAACATACCTTGGTGCTAACTTGCCTTTCGTGTTAAACCTCTTCACACTTCTCATTGGTGACACCTTCAAGTAGACATAATCACCTACCTCAAAAACTAAATCCCTTCTCCGGTTGTCAGCATAACTCTTCTGACGAGATTGTGCCACTCTCAAATTCTCACGAATCACTCGCACTTGATCCTCTGTGTTTCTAAGAACATCTATACCAAATACCTAAGATTCACCCGTCTGATTCCAAAACAATGGAGTTCTACACTTACGTCCATATAAAGCTTCAAATGGTGCCATCTTAAGACTCTGTTGATAACTGTTGTTGTAAGAGAATTCTACATAAGGCAAACTCTTATCCCAACTAGTTCCATATTGCAATGCACAAGCTCTCAACATGTCTTCTAGTATCTAGTTGGTCCTTTCAGTCTGCCCATGTGTCTGTGGATGATATGCTATACTAAAATTCAACTTTGTCCCTAAAGATTCATGTACAGCCTTCCAAAAGTGTGACATAAACTGCGAACCTCGATCAGACCATACAAACTTAGCATTCTTCTCTAACAGAGATGTCATAGGTTTAGCAAGTTTAGAAAACCCTTCAATGAACCATCTGTAATATCCAGCTAAACCCAAGAAACTACGAATCTCGCCCACATCAGTAGGTGGCTTCCAATTCAATACATCATTTACCTTGCCTGGATCCACTGATATTCCACCATTAGAGACAATATGACCAAGAAAAGAGACTTCCTTCAACCAAAACTCACACTTACTTCACTTAGCATATAGTTTATGCTCTCTAAGTTTCTGCAATACCAACCTCAGATGTTCAGCATGCTCTTTCTCCATCTTGGAAAATACCAATATATCATCAATAAATAACACCATAAACTTATCAAGATACTCCATGAACACCTTATTCATCATGTACATAAAGTAGGCAGGTGCATTGGTTAAACTAAATGACATAACAGTATACTCATACAAACCATACCTCATAGTAAAAGCTATCTTTGGAATATCAGAGGCACGAATCTTCAGTTGATGATAACCAGAACACAAATCAATCTTAGAGAACACACAAGCACCTCTCAACTGGTCAAACAAGTCATCAATTCTAGGCAAAGGATACTTGTTCTTGATAGTTACTTCATTAAGTGACCGATAATCAATACACATTCTCTGACAACCATCTTTCTTATCAACAAAAATAACTAGTGCACCCCAAGGTGACGAACTAGGATAAATAAAACATTTATCTTGCAATTCCTTAATTTCTTTCTTAAGTTCTTCTAATTCATCTACTCCCATTCTATATGGTCGTTTAGCTATGGGTGCAGTTCCAGGTAATAATTTAATAAGAAATTCAATGTCGCGGTTAGGTGGCATACCTAGCAAATCATCTGGAAAAACATCTGGAAATTCACCGATAACTGGATTCTCTTTACTAGCATCTTCATCAAGCTGATTCACTACGGCGGTTGGTTGCTTCTACACTGCTACATTCACACTGATCTTCTCACCATTCGGTGCATTTACAACTGCCACCTTTTTCTGACATTGAATCTCTACCTGATTTTGCATCATCCAGTCCATACCCAAGATCACATCAATACCAGATGTCCTCAACACTATAGGAGTTATCTTAAACTCTACCCCACTTAAAACTATACTAACTGGAAGACACCGATTAGTGGTTTGTATGGTAACCCCAGGTGAATTTACTAAGAGAGGTTCTTTCATGGCAAGCATAGGTACGCTATGCATTCTAACAAAAATGTTGGAAATAAAGGTATGCAAAGCTCCAGAATCAAAAAGAATAGTTGCAGGAGTAGAGTGAACATTGAACGAACCAAGCATTACTTCAGGCTCCATCTATGCTGTTTCAGTAGACACATGATTCACCTTTCCAGTATTGGATGATCTCTGCCCCTGCGGTGTCTGTTGATTCTGCTTCTTGGGACAATGATTAGCATAGTGTCCAGGCTCTGCACAGCGATAACACAGATTGGGGGTACTAGGTGCACTGGTCTTCATTGGGATAGAGTTGGAATTACCCTGGTGTGGAGTTTGCCGACCACTCTGTTGTTGGAACTGTCTGTTCTGCTGATACTGGGGTCGTTGCTGAAACTGAGTATTCTGCCGATTCTGAGACCACTGTTGATTTGAGTTATGATTCCACTGACTGACTGGTCCTTGCAATTTCAAATGAAAACCATGCTGAGAATTTGTACGTTGATGAATATTGTTACCAACACCTTGTCCTTTCATCTTCCTTTTCCTGTCCATCTCCCGACGTTCATTATCTAGCACAATAACCTTATTCACAAGTTCCTGGAAGCTGGCATAATTATTATCCTTCAGTTGCAAACGAAGATCATAATAAATTCCCTTGAGGAAGAGACGCTGCTTATCTGTATCTTCCCTCACTTCATTGGGAGCATAGCGAGCCAACTACGAGAACTTGGCATGATACTCACTAACACTCATCTGTCCCATCCTGAGATTTCTGAATTCTTCCTGCTTCAGCTCAATTACACCTTCAGGAATATGGCGAGCTCTAAAATCTCTAACAAATTCATTCCAAGTTACAGGAGGAGCATTATCAGGATGTGCAGCTTGATACGACTCCCACCAAGTCTGAGTTGTCCCCTGTAACTGGCCAGATACCTATAACACCTTTTCCAGATCATTACATTGGGCGATATTCAACTGTTTCTCTACTGCTCAAACCCAATCATCCGCCTCCAATGGATCAGCAGCATGAGAGAACACTAGAGGACGTCCTTTCAAAAATTCACCACGTTTGTCTCTCACATAAACAGGTGGCGGTCCTCCTATAGGGGGTTGTTCTGTAGGTGCTGCATGAACATCTGCATCATCTGATTTTGTGTATTCATAAGTTCCTCCATAGTAATGGGTGGATTAGCACCTCCATGGCCTCTGCCACTGCCTCTAGCTGCCATCTATTTTCAAAGCACAGAAGACGAAGCTCAGTACTATCCAGGATGATGCATACAATAGATAAGTAAATTTGAATTCTCTGGGCGAATTCCAATTTCAGTGGCTCAGTAAAACTGCCATATCTCGAGCTACAGACATCCAATTAAGGTGATCTTTACATGGTTGGAAATTTTATGAAATTTTCTATGACTTTTATTAATAACACTTTTTCAGATTCTATCAATAAATTAGTCAAAAACTGAGCTTAACCGAAACTGTTTCAGAATTCTAGACTGCACAATGACCCCAACTTGGAACAGGTATATCTCTTAGCTCATAACAGATAAAAAGGTGATTCTTGCGGAGTTAGAAAGATACAGAAGTCTAATTATTCCCAGTAAAATTTCATAAATTTATCATGAACAGATTTTGAGTTATTCCCGAAACATCCCAGACTGATCCAGAAATCAGCAAAAGACAGAACCAAGTTTACTCCGATCTCAACTTAATATTCGTGATCAAACTTAATATTCTTAACTATGGAACATGTAGACATGTCCACAAAGCTCCAGCACACATTACAAATATCCAAATCACACATATCATAATAACAATTCATCAAGCACACAATTGTTCACACCACATACTAATACTCGACATTACCAAACTCAAATTGACTCGCAAACTAATATCATTCCTATTACATAGGGACTTCCTAATTTTAATTGAGCTTCTCATAAATCTTGGGACGGCCTAGCTCAGCCCTCAGTTCATCAATATCCTTATAAGCTTGTTCTTTAAGTTCCTTTTCCTTTAGCAACTCATCCTTCAAATCCACCTCATGAAGAGCCAACTCACGAACCAGTCCCACTGTAGCTTGTAAAGTCAAGAATGAATCGTCAGCAAGCGGCATGGTCCAAACACCTTTGTCATGTAAGAAACAGGGAAAATGCCGGAGTGCACCCTGCAATGTCTTGTCTGAGCGAAGACCATGGTAGTAGACAAATGCATTGTAGGCAACATCTTCCATGCTTGTTTCTATAGTTGCCCGGCTCACTCGGGTGATGAACTTTGACTCCACCTTAGGCTCCTTAGTGGTAGGATCCATTGTCTTGACCCATAGCTCAGTCTCCTAGTAAGAGTCCATCAAAGGATAACTGTACTTGTCACACCCATTTTTAAGGACAAAAATAGGATGCATAAAAGACTCATGTGCGCCCCAGGAAACAGTCGCACACATAAGTTGACAAATTACAAAGTATCATCACAGTGCTTATTACATAACGAATAAGTATTTAAGACATAGTCTTGAACGATAGGTAATAATAACTAATAGTAATTCTTCAGCGGAAACTCCACACAGGGACACGGTTGACTGGTTGACAACAAGACTAGTACTCATTCCGATAATCTTCCTCAATATCTTCATCTGTTATGGTGGAAATAGCAAGGGTGAGTCCATGTCGAACTCAACAAATATAACACAGGGTTCATGAGGCTCAAAAAGGCTAGACATTGTTTAACTGCGTTTAGCTTTTAATCATATATTAGCAATTGAGTAGCATCAAGATAAACCACTTCCCATTAAAGAACCAATGATCAATTGTAATAAGGATAATGAATAGCATTAACATGAGCAAATAATAACCAACAATAATTTAGCATGATATAACAGTTATGATCAACTATTCCATAAGAATCCCCAAGGCTGCTCGTATCCGTGAGCACGGCTAGTATACCAGTTTTTAACTCTGCGCAGAGGTGTACACTTTCACTATGAGTCATGATTTCCAAATGAGTGGGGAGATCAAGCCCAAACACCCGAGAACCATATAAAGCCACTCAAAAGTTCATCTAACAAGTTAGGGCCATTAGATTCACTCGGCAGGCAGATGTAGAACCCCCCTTCCCTGTGGCACAACAACCGCAGCCTATACACACTAGGCCAGGGGCTCGCACTACACCCAACGTGGCAAGCCATTCTTACGCCATTTAAGGTAACCTCTAACAAGCTAGAAAAGGTCTCTTGAACAACTAAAGCCAGAGCCATATAGCCCTCACAGCTGTACTGTATATCCCGGTTATCACTTACAGATAAGTCCTTATGGAGAGAAACCAGAGCATCAAAATAATATACATGCTCTAGCCCCCTTTTAACAGTAATAAAATCATCTTAATAGTTGATTGCTTAATCCATTAATCAAATTACAAGATCATTGTTCTTAGTTTAAGCACTAGCAGTAGCTACCCATATGCATTCCCAAGGTTGACAAGGAATCAAGATAACAATCACTAAATTATAATCTCTAAGGTTGTCAAGGTAAGCACATGCATATGTATGACAATTCAATGTATAGGTAACAAGGATAGTCCTGTGTTATACTTGCCTTGATCAAAGCTTCCCAAGTGATACTGCTGACTTGTCACACCCATTTTTAAGGACAAAAATAGGATGTATAAAAGACTCATGTGCGCCCCAGGAAACAGTCGCACACATAAGTTGACAAATTACAAAGTATCATCACAGTGCTTATTACATAACGAATAAGTATTTAAGATATAGTCTTGAACGATAGGTAATAATAACTAATAGTAATTCTTCAGCGGAAACTCCACACAGGGACACGGTTGACTGGTTGACACCAAGACTAGTACTCATTCCGATAATCTTCCTCATTATCTTCATCTGTTATGGTGGAAATAGCAAGAGTGAGTTCATGTCGAACTCCACAAATATAACACAGGGTTCATGAGGCTCAAAATGGCTAGACACTGTTTAACTGCGTTTAGCTTTTTAATCATATATTAGCAATTGAGTAGCATCAAGATAAACCACTTCCCATTAAAGAACCAATGATCAATAGTAATAAGGATAATGAATAGCATTAACATGAGCATAATAATAATCAACAATAATTAAGCATGATATAACAGTTATGATCAACTATTCCATAAGAATCCCCAAGGCCGCTCGTATCCGTGAGCACGGCTAGTATACCAGTTTTTAACTCTGCGCAGAGGTGTACACTTTCACTGTAAGTCATGATTTCCAAATGAGTGGGGAGATCAAGCCCAAACACCCGAGAACCATATAAAGCCACTCAAAAGTTCGTCTAACAAGTTAGGGCCATTAGATTTCACTCGGCAGGCAGATGTAGAACCCCCCTCCCTGTGGCACAACAACCGCAGCCTATACACACTAGGCCAGGGGCTCGCACTACACCCAACATGGCAAGCCATTCTTACGCCATTTAAGGTAACCTCTAACAAGCTAGAAAAGGTCTCTTGAACAACTAAAGCCAGAGCCATATAGCCCTCACAGCTGTACTGTATATCCCGGTTATCACTTACAGATAAGTCCTTATGGAGAGAAACCAGAGCATCAAAATAATACACAAGCTCTAGCCCCCTTTTAACAATAATAAAATCATCTTAATAGTTGATTGCTTAATCCATTAATCAAATTACAAGATCATTGTTCTTAGTTTAAGCACTAGCAGTAGCTACCCATATGCATTCCCAAGGTTGACAAGGAATCAAGATAACAATCACTAAGTTATAATCTCTAAGGTTGTCAAGGTAAGCACATGCATATGTATGACAATTCAATGTATAGGTAACAAGGATAGTCCTGTGTTATACTTGCCTTGAACAAAGCTCTCCAAGTGATACTGCTGACTTGGCTCAAAGTAATACTCCGAATCGTCCAAATACTGCTCACCTTCTATACTCGATCATCAATCAACAACACACATGCATCCAATCAAACATACACGAAGCAACACAAAGAGATATAATTAGAACAGTACACCAACAGTAACAAAACTGTAATAAAAGCTTATAAAACTCTTCTACACGTTTCTACGATCACACAGACGCAAAGATCACCAAATTCGGAGTTAAAACGTGAAAGTTATGAATTTTCTAAGATTTCCTATAGATAAATAAATACTTAATTATAACCTCGAAAAATAAATTATCAAAACTAACTGTACAACTACACTAACATGTAGAGCTCGCAAATACGAACCTAACGCAATTTGAACGGATCAATTCGGAATTAAAACGAAGATTTTATGACCAAAACAATTCTAGTGGCAAAACTGTAAATACCTGAAAACGTATTTTTGACTAAACCGGAAAAGAATACGCTTTCACAACGCGAAAACGTATTTCTACATAACCGAACCAAAGTACGCTTTCAAATAGAGAAAACAAAAGTTTGTAAACGCGCTTTGGACCGCGGTTGAATCAGCATTAATTATAAGGGCTTATTTGCAAAACTGTCATCGAAAAGGTATGTTCTAATCTCGACCGTCGATCCAAGATCGGACGGCCGAAATCGTTCCCAGCCAAAAGAGAGAGAGGGAACACGGCTTCTTTCTCCCCTCCGGCCGGCGGCCACCATAGCCGACCATCGGAGCTCGCCGGAAATATCCGGCTTCGCCGTTCCCGACCACCAAACTTCCCCCAACCACTTCCAATCGGTCGAGAAGATCAACCCTAACTCCTCTACACGATTTATGCCCTCTACAATGTCCCGAGGAGAGAGCGCGGCAAGGAGAGGGACGGCGGCGCCATTGTTGGCCACGGTGAACTCCAAACCCGCGATTTAAAGCACAAAAACTTAAAAGAAGAGCATTGGGAGGGAGAGGAGAAGATGGCGAGCTCACCAAAACGAAGAACACGGCTCAAATTCACCCACAAGCCCCGACGACGTACCGGCCGCAAGAACCTAGGGTTCCGGTCTCCTACGCTCAATCTCACGTGATGAAGCTCGAGTTTTAGATGGAAAACGAAAAATAGAGAGTCTCCTCTTCCTATTTGTAGCCCCAAGATGCCGTATACGGGTAGGAGATCCCGGAAATCACAGGACGGATGTTGCGTTCGCTTCCGGTTCGAAGTCCGGCTCGAATACGATAGGAAGAAGACGACTGACCACCTGGCCCCACCTGTCAGCGAAGTAAGGAGAGAAGAAAAGCGCGCGGCTGGGCGGGCTCGGCTGCTGGGCTCGACTGCTGGGCGGCCCACGCGGGCAGGCGCGGCGCTGGCGCGGAGAAGGAAAAACAGCGGCCCACCGTGCGGCCCAGGCGGAGAGGTAAGCGGGCGGCGGCTGCCAGGTAAGTAGGTAAGTTGTTTTCTCTTTTTTTTTCTTTTGTTTCTTTTCTTTTCAAATTTTCCAAACACATTTTCAAATCAAATTTTTCTAAACCAAATCAAATAAAACAAAACCAATATAACCACACCACAAAATAAAATAAATGCAACAGCATGAATGCAACACCAAATATTTTTTAAAATTTTTAATTTCTCATTAATTGTTATCTAAATTATTTAAAATTTGTTAACTCTAAAATTTGGGTGTTACAAATTCTACCCCCTTAAAAGAATCTCGTCCTCGAGATTGGACTGCTTACTCAAACAACTGCGGATATGATTTTCTCAATTCATCCTCTCTTTCCAAGTTGCCTCTGCCTCTGAATATCGATTCCACTGCACTTTACACATCTTAATAATCCGACTTCGAGTAACTCTCTCAGCAGTTTCTAAAATCTTGATCGGAAACTCTTCATATGTAAGATCTTCCTTAACAGTCAACTCTTCTAAAGGTATCTGCTCCTCAGGCACACGCAAACACTTCTTAAGTTGTGAACATGGAACACATCATGTACTCCAGATAAATTCTCAGGCAACTCTAATTGATAAGCAACTTCCCCACGTCTAGTAATAACTTTAAATGGTCCAACATACCTTGGTGCTAGTTTACCTTTCATGTTAAACCTCTTCACACTTTTCATAGGTGACACCTTCAAATAAACATAATCACCTACCTCAAAAACTAAATCTCTTCTTCTATTGTCAGCATAACTCTTCTGACGAGACTGTGCTACTCTCAAATTCTCACGAATCACTCGCACTTGATCTTCTGCGTTTCTAAGAACATCTGTACCAAACACCTGAGATTCACCTGTCTGATCCCAAAACAATGGAGTTCTACACTTGCGTCCATACAAAGCTTCAAACGGTGCCATCTTAAGACTCTGCTGATAACTGTTATTGTAAGAGAATTCTGCATAAGGCAAACTCTTATCCCAACTAGTTCCATATTGCAATGCACAAGCTCTCAACATATCCTCTAATACTTGGTTGGTCCTTTCAGTCTGTCCATCTGTCTGTGGATGATATGCTGTACTAAAATTCATTTTGTTCCCAATGATTCATGCACAGCTTTCCAAAAATGCGACGTAAACTGCGATCCTCGATCAGATACAATCTTCTTTGGTACTCCAAATCTTTAAAGCATGAACTACAGCTGCTAATTCCAAATCATGTGTAGGATAATTCAACTCATGCTTTCTCAACTGCCTAGATGCATAAGCCACAACTCTGCCTTCTTGCATAAGAACACATCCCAAACCTTGACGAGAAGCATCACAATAAATAGAAAACTTCTTACTCAAATCTGGCAAAACCAAAACAGGCGCTGTAGTCAACCTCTTCTTCAATTCCTCAAAACTAGCTTGACATTTATCTGACCACACAAACTTGGCATTCTTCTCTAACAGAGATGTCATAGGTTTAGCAAGTTTAGAAAACCCTTCAATGAACCGTCTGTAATATCCAGCTAATCCCAAGAAACTACGAATCTCGCTAACATCAATAGGTGGTTTTCAATTTAATACATCCTTTACTTTACCTGGATCCACTGATATCCCTCCATTAGAAACATATGACCAAGGAAAGAAACTTCCTTCAACCAAAACTCACATTTTACTTCGCTTCGCATACAGTTTTATGCTCTTCTAAGTTTCTGCAATACCAACCTCAA
>CM036165.1:6617998-6694623 GCA_020631735.1 Saccharum officinarum | reverse complement strand
TTCCCCCACCACTTCCAATCGGTCGAGAAATCAACCCTAACTCCTCTACACGATTTATGCCCTCTACAATGTCCGAGGAGAGAGCGGCGGCAAGGAGAGGGACGGCGGCGCATTGTTGGCCACGGTGAACTCCAAACCCGCGATTTAAAGCACAAAAACTTAAAAGAAGAGCATTGGAGGGAGAGAGAAGATGGCGAGCTCACCAAAACGAAGAACACGGCCTCAAATTCACCCACAAGCCCCGACGACGTACCGGCCGCAAGAACCTAGGGTTCCGGTCTCCTACGCTCAATCTCACGTGATGAAGCTCGAGTTTTAGATGGAAAACGAAAAATAGAGAGTCTCCTCTTCCTATTTGTAGCCCCAAGATGCCGTATACGGGTAGGAGATCCCGGAAATCACAGGACGGATGTTGCGTTCGCTTCCGGTTCGAAGTCCGGCTCGAATACGATAGGAAGAAGACGACTGACCACCTGGCCCCACCTGTCAGCGAAGTAAGGAGAGAAGAAAAGCGCGCGGCTGGGCGGGCTCGGCTGCTGGGCTCGACTGCTGGGCGGCCCACGCGGGCAGCGCGGCGCTGGCGCGGAGAAGGAAAAACAGCGGCCCACCGTGCGGCCCAGGCGGAGAGGTAAGCGGGCCGGCGGCTGCCAGGTAAGTAGGTAAGTTGTTTCTCTTTTTTTTTCTTTTGTTTCTTTTCTTTCAATTTTCCAAACACATTTTCAAATCAAATTTTTCTAAACCAAATCAAATAAACAAAACCAATATAACCACCACAAAATAAAATAAATGCAACAGCATGAATGCAACACCAAATATTTTTTAAAATTTTTAATTTCTCATTAATTGTTATCTAAATTATTTAAAATTTGTTAACTCTAAAATTTAGGTGTTACATGACTTGGCTCAAAGTAATACTCCTGATCGTCCAGATACTGCTCACCTTCTATACTCGATCATCAATCAACAACACACATGCATCCAATCAAACAAACATGAAGCAAACAAAGAGATACAATTAGAACAGTACAACAACAGTAACAAAACAGTAATAAAAGTTTATAAAACTCTTCTACACGTTTCTACGATCACACAGACGCAAAGATCACCAAATTCGGAGTTAAAACGTGAAAGTTATGAATTTTCTAAGATTTCCTATAGATAAATAAATACTTAATTATAAACTCGAAAAATAAATTATCAAAACTAACTGTACAACTACACTAACATGTAGAGCTCGCAAATACGAACCTAACGCAACTTGAACGGATCAAATCAGAGTTAAAACGAAGATTTTATGACCAAAACAATCCTAGTGGCAAAACTGTAATTATCTGAAAACGTATTTTTGACTTAACCGGGAGAAAATACGCTTTCAAAACACGAAAACGGATTCAGGATATTGCGCTAAGGACCGCGGGTTCTAATATAATGAAGGTCAAGGGCTCTTTAGCAAATATTACGGCCGAAAGGGTATCTTCTAATCTGAGCCCTTGATCTAATCTTGGACGGCTGGTATCGTTCCCGATGAAAGAGAGAGAGAGACGCGGCCTCCTTCGCCAGCGCCGGCCCACGCAGACGCGGTGAAGAGCGGGCGAGCAGCTCGGCTTCAATGGCCCATCAGCGCGAGGGAAAAGCTTGGGCTCGGCTTAGCTGGGCCGCCAGGCCGAAAAGGTAAGTTTGCCTTATTTATTTTCTTTCTTTCTTTTCTTTATTTGTTTGTTTTCAAACTATTCCAAATAAAATTCTTCAAACCAATTCAAAATAAAACAAATATATCCACACCACAAAATAAAATAATGCAACAGCATGAATGCATCACCAAATATTTTTAAAATTTTTAATTCCCTTCTCTAAATTATTTAAAATTTATTACTCCTAAAATTTGGGTGTTACAAATTCTACCCCCTTAAAAGAATCTCGTCCTCGAGATTGAACTGCTTACTCAAACAACTGCGGATATGATTTCCTCAATTCATCCTCTCTTTCCCAAGTTGCCTCTGCCTCTGAATATCGATTCCACTGCACTTTGCACATTTTAATAATCCGACTTCGAGTAACTCTCTCAGCAGTCTCCAAAATCTTAATCGGAAACTCTTCATATGTAAGATCCTCTTTAACAGTCAACTCTTCTAAAGGTATCTGCTCCTCAGGCACCCGTAAACACTTCTTAAGTTGTGAAACATAGAACACATCATGTACTCCAGATAAATTCTCAGGCAACTCTAATTGATAAGCAACTTCCCCACGTCTAGTAATAACTTTAAATGGTCCAACATACCTTGGTGCTAGTTTACCTTTCATGTTAAACCTCTTCACACTTTTCATAGGTGACACCTTCAAATAAACATAATCACCTACCTCAAAAACTAAATCTCTTCTTCTATTGTCAGCATAACTCTTCTGACGAGACTGTGCTACTCTCAAATTCTCACGAATCACTCGCTAACATCATTAGGTGGTTTCCAATTTAATACATCCTTTACTTTACCTAGATCCACTGATATCCCTCCATTAGAAACAATATGACCAAGGAAAGAAACTTCCTTCAACCAAAACTCACATTTACTTCGCTTCGCATACAGTTTATGCTCTCTAAGCTTCTGCAATACCAACCTCAAATGTTCAGCATGCTCTTCCTCCGTCTTGGAAAATACCAGTATATCATCAATAAATACCACCACAAACTTATCCAAATATTCCATAAACACCTTATTCATCATGTACATAAAGTATGCAGGTGCATTGGTCAATCCAAATGACATAACAGTATACTCATACAATCCATACCTTATAGTAAAAGCTGTCTTTGGAATATCAGAAACACGAATCTTCAACTGATGATAACCAGAACGTAAATCAATCTTAGAGAACACACAAGCACCTCTCAACTGATCAAACAAGTCATCAATCCTGGGCAAAGGGTACTTATTCTTGATAGTTACCTCATTTAGTGACCGGTAATCAACACACATCCTCTGACCACCATCTTTCTTATCAACAAAAATAACTGGTGCTCCCCAAGGTGATGAACTAGGTCTAATAAAACCTTTATCTTGTAATTCTTTAATTTGTTTCTTAAGTTCTTCTAATTCATCTACTCCCATCCTATATGGTCGTTTGGCTATAGGTGCAGTTCCAGGAAGTAATTCAATAAGAAATTCAATGTCTCGGTCAGGTGGCATACCTGGCAATTCATCAGGGAAGACATCCAGAAATTCCTCAATCACTGAATTCTCCTTAATAGTATCTTCAAGCTGATTCACCACAGCGGTTGGTTGCTTCTGCACTACTACATCCACATTGATTTTATCTCCATTAGGTGCATTCACAACTACCACTTTCTGCTGACTCTAAATCTCTGCCTGATTTTGCTTCATCCAGTCCATACCCAATATCACATCAATACCAGATGTCCTCAACACTATAGGAGTTATCTTAAACTCTACCCCCCTTAATACCATACTAATTGGAAGACAACGATTACTGGTTTGCATGGTACCTCCAGGTGAATTTACTAAGAGAGGTTCTTTCATAGCTAGCATGGGTATACTATGCATTTTAACAAAAATGTTGGATATGAATGTATGAGATGCTCCAGAGTCAAAAAGAACAGTTGCGGGAGTGGAATGTGCATTGAACGTACCAATCATAACTTCTGGTGCATCATGAGCTGTATCAGAAGACACGTGATTCACCCTTCCAGTACCAGATTGCCTCTGGTTGCTCTTCTGGCTCTGAGGAGTCTGCTGGTTCTGCTTCTCAGGACAATGGTAAGACATATGCCCCTCTTTACCACAGACAAAACATCTAGTAGGCGTGCTGGGAGCACTATTCTTCATGGGGGTAACATTGGAATTTCCAGTACGAGGAGTCTGTTGCCCAGTCTGCTGATACTGTTGACGCTGTGGATATGATGAACGCTGTTGTGACTGATTACTTTGCCAATTCTAGGACCACCTCTGATTCTGATTACGATTCCACTGGCTAACCGGTCCCTGAAACTTCTGATGGAAACCATGCTGAGGATTAGTGCGCTGACGGTTGTTGCTTCCTGAGCTTTGTACCTTCATCTTCCTCTTCCTGTCCATCTCTCTGCGCTCATTATCAAGCACAATAGCTTTATTTACCAGCTCTTGAAAACTAGCATAGTTGTTCCCCTTCAACTGCAAGCGAAGATCATAATAAATTCCCTTCAAGAAAAGACGCTGCCTGTCTGCATCTTCCCTCACTTCATTAGGAGCATAGCGAGCCAACTGGGTGAACCTGTCATGATATTCACTAACGCTCATCTATCCAATCCTAAGGTTTCTGAATTCTTCCTGCTTCAGCTCAATTATACCTTCAGGAATATGACGAGCTCGAAAATCTCTAACAAACTCATTCCAAGTGATAGGAGGAGCATTGTCAGGGCGTGCAGCTTGATACGACTCCCACCAAGTCTGAGCTGTCCCCTGTAACTGACCAGATACATATAACACCTTCTCTATATCATTGCATTGGGCTATATTCAGCTGTTTCTCCACTGCCCTCACCTAATCATCTGCCTCTAAAGGATCAGCAGCATGAGAAAACACTGGAGGGCGTCCCTTCAAAAATTCCCCACGCTTATCCCTCACTTGCACAGGCGGTGGTCCTCCTGCAGGGGGATTGTTCTGCATGTGCTGCATAAACATCTGCATCATCTGGTTCTGAGTTTGCATGAGTTCCTCCATAGTAATAGGTAGGTTAACACCTCCACGACCTCTGCCATGACCTCTGCCTGACATCTATTTCCAAAAACACAGAAATTGAAATTCAGTACGATCCGAGATGATGTATTCAATAGATAAGCAAAATCTGATTTTTCTGGGCGAACTCCAATTTCAGTAACTCAGTAAAACTGTCATATCTCGAGCTACAGACGTCCAATTCAGATGATCTTTACATGGTTGGAAAGCTTACAAAATTATCTACAACTTTTATTCACAACACTTTTTCTGAATCTGTCAAATAATTGGCCAAAAACTGAACTTAACCGAAACTGTTTCAGAATTCCAGACTGTGCAGTAACTCCAACTTGGAACAGGTATATCTCTTAGCTCATAATAGATAATAAGGTGATTCTTATGGGGTTGGAAAGATATAGAAGTCTGATTATTCCCAGTAAAATTTCTTAAATTTCTCATGAACGGATTTTAAGTTATTTCTAAAACATCCCTGGCTGATCCAAAAATCAGCAAAGGACAGAACTAAGTTAACCTCATATTCAACTAATATATTTTGATCAAACTTAATATTCTTAACCATGGAACTTGTAAGAATGTCTACAAAACTCCAGCACACATTACAAAGATCCAAATCACACATTATCATAATAACAATCCATCAATCACACAATTGTTCACACCACAAACTGACTCTTAAAACAATCCAAACTTAAAATTAACTCGCAACTACTATCGTTCCTATTACATAGGGATTTTTCCTATTGCCTAATTAAGCTTCTCATAAATCTTGGGATGACCTAACTCCGCCCTTAATTGGTCAATCTCCTTATAAGCTTGCTCCTTAAGTTCTTTTTCCTTCAGCAACTCATCCTTTAAATCCACCTCATGGAGAGCCAATTCACGAGCTAATCCCATCGTAGCTTGTAAAGTCAAGGAGGAATCATCTGCAAGCGGCACGGTCCAAATACCCTTGTCATGTAAGAAACAAGGAAAATGCCGGAGTGCACCCTTTAACGTCTTGTCCGAGCGTAGACCATGGTAGTAAACAAATGCATTGTAAGCGACATCCTCCATGCTTGTCTCCACGGTTGCCCGGCTCACTCTGGTAATGAACTTTGACTCCACCTTAGACTCCTTAGTGGTAGGATCCCTTTTCTTAACCCATAACTCTGTTTCCCAATATGAATCCATCCATGGATGACTATACTCTGCACTGCGATACTCCAACGTAGCTTCCCAGTCGTAGTAGTAGTTGTCCAAGGTTCTTGTCAACATGTCATGGAAGAAAGCATCAGCTTTAGGAACCATGATATGAAGCTTCGTAGTCCACCCCATAACTACATTCTCCATTGGTGTATCACCAACTCTTGATTCCGCATCAGATAGCTCTTGATCACTATCTTCATACAACTCCTGAGGTTTGAAACGGGCAACGTACTGTGCAGCTGACAGACGGGGATAAGGAGACATCTACAAGAGTTAGACATAGATTAGATAGAATCAATGTATTTTCGCAATAGAATAAAGTAGAGGAAGCATAAAACTTTAGTAATTAACAAGGTGAAAAGAGGAAGCATGAATTAAGTGAAGTATGGATGCTATTAACGACCATTCTAACTAGGCTCACGTCCTACAGTCAACCTGGCTCTGATACCAATCTGTCACACCCATTTTTAAGGACAAAAATAGGAAGCATAAAAGACTCATGTGCGCCCCAGGAAACAGTCGCACACATAAGTTGACAAATTACAAAGTATCATCACAGTGCTTATTACATAACGAATAAGTATTTAAGACATAGTCTTGAACGATAGGTAATAATAACTAATAGTAATTCTTCAGCGGAAACTCCACATAGGGACACGGTTGACTGGTTGACAACAAGACTAGTACTCATTCCGATAATCTTCCTCAATATCTTCATCTGTTATGGTGGAAATAGCAAGGGTGAGTCCATGTCGAACTCAACAAATATAACACAGGGTTCATGAGGCTCAAAAAGGCTAGACATTGTTTAACTGCGTTTAGCTTTTAATCATATATTAGCAATTGAGTAGCATCAAGATAAACCACTTCCCATTAAAGAACCAATGATCAATTATAATAAGGATAATGAATAGCATTAACATGAGCAAATAATAACCAACAATAATTTAGCATGATATAACAGTTATGATCAACTATTCCATAAGAATCCCCAAGGCTGCTCGTATCCGTGAGCACGGCTAGTATACCAGTTTTTAACTCTGCGCAGAGGTGTACACTTTCACTGTGAGTCATGATTTCCAAATGAGTGGGGAGATCAAGCCCAAACACCCGAGAACCATATAAAGCCACTCAAAAGTTCGTCTAACAAGTTAGGGCCATTAGATTCACTCGGCAGGCAGATGTAGAACCCCCCTTCCCTGTGGCACAACAACCGCAGCCTATACACACTAGGCCAGGGGCTCGCACTACACCCAACGTGGCAAGCCATTCTTACGCCATTTAAGGTAACCTCTAACAAGCTAGAAAAGGTCTCTTGAATAACTAAAGCCAGAGCCATATTGCCCTCACAGCTGTACTGTATATCCCGGTTATCACTTACAGATAAGTCCTTATAGAGAGAAACCAGAGCATCAAAATAATATACATGCTCTAGCCCCCTTTTAATAGTAATAAAATCATCTTAATAGTTTATTGCTTAATCCATTAATCAAATTACAAGATCATTGTTCTTAGTTTAAGCACTAGCAGTAGCTACCCATATGCATTCCTAAGGTTGACAAGGAATCAAGATAACAATCACTAAATTATAATCTCTAAGGTTGTCAAGGTAAGCACATGCATATGTATGACAATTCAATGTATAGGTAACAAGGATAGTCCTGTGTTATACTTGCCTTGATCAAAGCTTCCCAAGTGATACTGCTGACTTGGCTCAAAGTAATACTCCTGATCGTCCAGATACTGCTCACCTTCTATACTCGATCATCAATCAACAACACACATGCATCCAATCAAACAAACATGAAGCAAACAAAGAGATACAATTAGAACAGTACACCAACAGTAACAAAACAGTAATAAAAGTTTATAAAACTCTTCTACACGTTTCTACGATCACACAGACGCAAAGATCACCAAATTCGGAGTTAAAACGTGAAAGTTATGAATTTTCTAAGATTTCCTATAGATAAATAAATACTTAATTATAAACTCGAAAAATAAATTATCAAAACTAACTGTACAACTACACTAACATGTAGAGCTCGCAAATACGAACCTAACGCAACTTGAACGGATCAAATCAGAGTTAAAACGAAGATTTTATGACCAAAACAATCCTAGTGGCAAAACTGTAATTATCTGAAAACGTATTTTTGACTTAACCGGGAGAAAATACGCTTTCAAAACACGAAAACGGATTCAGGATATTGCACTAAGGACCGCGGGTTCTAATATAACGAAGGTCAAGGGCTCTTTAGCAAATATTACGGCCGAAAGGGTATCTTCTAATCTGAGCCCTTGATCTAATCTTGGACGGCTGGTATCGTTCCCGATGAAAGAGAGAGAGAGACGCGGCCTCCTTCGCCAGCGCCGGCCCACGCAGACGCGGTGAAGAGCGGGCGAGCAGCTCGGCTTCAACGGCCCATCAGCGTGAGGGAAAAGCTTGGGCTCGGCTTAGCTGGGCCGCCAGGCCGAAAAGGTAAGTTTGCCTTATTTATTTTCTTTCTTTCTTTTCTTTATTTGTTTGTTTTCAAACTATTCTAAATAAAATTCTTCAAACCAATTCAAAATAAAACAAATATATCCACACCACAAAATAAAATAAATGCAACAGCATGAATGCATCACCAAATAGTTTTAAAATTTTAATTCCCTTTCTCTAAATTATTTAAAATTTATTACTCCTAAAATTTGGGTGTTACAGTACTCCTTGCAGCGATACTCCAACGTAGCTTCCCAATCGTAGTAATAATTATCCAAAGTTCTTGTCAGCATGTCATGGAAGAAAACATCAGCTTTAGGAACCATGATGTGAAGCTTCGTGGTCCACCCCATGACTGAATTCTCCATTAAAGTGTCTCCCACTCTTGATTCAGCATCTGATATCTCTTGGTCACCATCTACATGGGGTTCCTGGGGTTTGAAGCGGCCAATGTACTAAGCAGCGGACATGCGGGGACGAGGAGGCATCTACGAGAATTTGACATAGATTAGATAGAATCAATATATTTTCACAATAGAATAAGATAGAAGAAGCATAAAAATTTAGCAATTAACAAGGTGAAAGAAGTAAGCATGAAATAAGTGAAGCATTGATGCTAATAACAACCATTCTAACTAGGCTTGCGTCCTACAGTCAACACGGCTCTGATACCAATTTGTCACACCCATTTTTAAGGATAAAAATAGGATGCATAAAAGACTCATGTGCGCCCTAGGAAACGATCGCACACATAAGTAGACAAATTACATAGTATCATCACAATGCTTATTACATAGCGAATAATTATTTAACATATAGTCTTATACAACAAATTGTAGCAACTAATAGTAGATCTCTAGCGGAAAATCCAAACACAGGGACACGGTTGACTGGTTGACACCAGACTAGTAATCATTACGGTAATCATCTTCATATTCTTCATCTGTTATGGTGGAAATAGCAAGGGTGAGTCCATGTCGAACTTAACAAGTACAACACAGGGATCATGAGGCACATTAGGCTAGACACTGTTTGACCGCATTTAGCTTTTATTCATCATATAATTAGCAATTGAGTAGCATCAAGATGAACCAATTCCCATTAATGAATCAATGATCAATTGTAATAAGGATAATGAATAGCATTAACATGAGCATAATAATAACAACAGAAATTAAGCATGATATAACAATGGTGATCATCTATCTGTAGATGTTACAAGGCCACTCGTATCCGTGAACACGGCTAGTATACTAGTTTTTAACTCTACGCAGAGGTGTACACTTTCACTGTGAGTCATGATTTCTAAATGTGTGGGGAGATCAAACCCAAACACTGGAGAACCATATAAAGCCACTTAAAAGTTCGTCTAACAAGTTAGGGCCATTAGATTCACTCAGCAGGCAGATGTAGGAACCCCCCTTTTCAAATGGCACACTTCCTTCACGGCTATACTCATAAGACTAGAGGCTGTCCTACACCCAACGTGTCAAGCCATTCTTACGCCAATTAAGGTAACCACTAACAAGCTAGAAAAGGTCCTTTAAACAACTAAAGCTAGAGCCATATAGCCCTCACAGCTGTACTGTATGTCCCGGATGATCACGTATAGATAAGTCCTTATGGAGAGAAACCAGAGCATCAAAATAACCCTCATGCTCTAGCCCCCTTTTCAACAGTAAATATAATCATCATTAAAGATTGGTTGCTTAATCCATTCATCAAATTACAAGATCATTGTTCATAATTCAGCACTAGCAATAGCTACCCAAATGCATAACCCATAGGTGACAAGGAAACAAGATATCAATAGCTAAGTTATAATCTCTATGGTTATCAAGGAAGACACATGCATATGTATAATAATTTTAGTGAATAGGACAACAAGGATGGTCCCATATTATACTTGCCTTGATCAAAGCTTTCCTGATGATACTGCTGGTCTGGCTCAAAATAAAACTCCTGATCGTCAAGAAACTGCTCACCGTCTATACTCGATAATCAAGCATCAACACACAATTATCCGAGCAATCATACACGAAGCAAACAAAGAAACATAGTTAGAACAGTACACCAACAGTATCAAAACAGTATAAAAAGTTTGTAAAACTCTTCTACATGTTACTACGATCACATAGACGTAAAGATCATGAAATTCGGATTTAAAACGTAAAAGTTATGAATTTTCTAAGATTTCCTATAGATAAATAATTACTTTAATATAAACTTGAAAATTAAATTTTCCAAACCTACTGTAGAGCTATACTAACATGTAGAGCTCGCAAATACGAATCTAACGCAACTTGAACGGGTCAAATCGGAGTTAAAACGAAGATTTTATGACCAATACAAATTTAGTGGCAAAACTGTAAATATTATAAAACGTATTTTCGATTTACCGAGAAGAAATACGTTTTCAAAACAAAGAAACATAACTCCTAAACGATGCCAAGGACTGCGGGTTAAGCTTTAAAGAAATCCAGGGTTTCTTTAGCAAAATGCCGAGCCGAAAGGGTATGTTGTAATCTCAGCCGTTGATCTAATCTTGGACGGCTGGAATCGTTTCCAAGCAAAGGAGAGAGAGGCACGGCCATCCTCTTCAACGCCGGTCGGTGGCCGCCATGGCCGGCTCACACAGCTCGCCGGAGAACTTCGGTTCTAGCATTTTAGATCACCATTCAGCTCGCGATCGATACCAATCGAACAAGGGCCTCAGCGTGAACTTTTCTACGTAGATTAGGGAGACAAGATCGAACCAAAGGCAGCGCCATTGCCGGCTTTGGCAAAAGTCACCGAAGCTCTACGTCCTCACAATTTAGGGCACCACAGTCCAAGAGAAAAGCATGGGGAGGGAAAGAAGGAGATGGCGAGCTCACCAATACGAAGAAGGAGGGCGCGAGCTCACCGACAAACCCCGACGATGGGCGGCAGCGAAGTCTAGGGTTTTCAACCCCCTAAGCTCGAGTTCACGTGGTTCGGCTCAGAGTTAAGATGGAAAAAGAGACAAGAGGGAATGTGGATACACCTTTATAGCCTCCAACCTAACGTTAAAGGATAGGAAATCCCGGTTTCCTCAGTGGATTTGTTGGCGGTGGCGTTCGTCTCCGGTTCGATCACGACGGAAGGAAGGAGGAACGGCTAACAGCGGGGTCCGCTCGTCAGCGAAGCAAGGAAGGGAGAGCGTGTGACCACGGTTTCCTAGGCTAGCCCACTCGGCGCGGGAGGAAGGAAAAAGCTCGGCTCAGCTCGGCCCACTTGCGAGAAAAGAAGAGCAGGCCAGTCCGCGTGGGCCTCCAGGCTGCCAGCAGCACATAAGCTCTTCCCCTTTTTTTTACATTTGTTTTCCAAACCATTTAAATAGATTTTCAAATCCAAATCAAATAAAAATAAAACCACACCACACAATAAAACAAATGCAACAGCATGAATGCATCACCAAATATTCCACCTAATATTTTAAATTTTAATCCCCATTAAATATTATCTAAATTATTTAAACTCATAACTAAATCTCTTTTAACTTCAAATTTTATCTAATTCAAAATTTTAAAATTTTTGGGTGTTACATCTTGGGTATGGACTGGATGATGCAAAATCAGGCAGTGATTCAGTGTTAGCAGAAGGTAGTGGTGGTGAAAGCACCTAATGGAGAAAAGATTAGTGTTAATGTAGCAGTGCAGAAGCAGCCAACAGCCATAGTGAATCAGCTTGAAGATGATGTTAGTAAAGAAAATCCAGTTATTGATGAATTCCCAAATGTCTTTCCAGATGATTTGCTAGGTATGCCACCTGACCGAGACATTGAATTCCTTATTGAATTATTACCTGAAACTGCATCTATAGCTAAACGACCATATAGAATGGGAGTAGATGAATTAGAAGAACTTAAGAAA
Organism: Saccharum officinarum; assembly: GCA_020631735.1. Lineage (NCBI taxonomy): Eukaryota > Viridiplantae > Streptophyta > Magnoliopsida > Poales > Poaceae > Saccharum > Saccharum officinarum. The sequence goes on along the minus strand of CM036165.1, from coordinate 6,682,333 downwards.
CAAATTAAGGAATTACAAGATAAAGGTTTTATTCGCCCTAGTTCATCACCTTGGGGTGCACCAGTTATCTTTATTGATAAGAAAGATGGTGGTCAGAGAATGTGTGTGGATTATCGGTCACTTAATGAGGTTACTGTCAAGAACAAGTATCCTTTGCCTAGAATTGATGACTTGTTTGATCAATTGAGAGGTGCTTGTGTGTTCTCTAAGATTGATTTGCGTTCTGATTATCATCAACTGAAGATTCATGCTTCTAATATTCCAAAGACAACTTTTACTACAAGGTATGGCTTATATGAGTATACTGTCATGTCATTTGGTTTGACCAATGCACCTGCATACTTTATGTACATGATGAATAAGGTGTTTATGGAATATCTTGATAAGTTTGTGGTTGTATTTATTGATGATATACTGGTATTCTCCAAGACTGAGGAAGAGCATGCTGAACATCTGAGGTTGGTATTGCAAAAACTTAGATAGCATAAGTTGTATGCTAAGCGAAGTAAGTGTGAGTTCTGGTTAAAGGAAGTCTCTTTTTTTGGTCATGTTGTCTCTAATGGTGGAATATCAGTGGATCTAGGCAAGGTAAGGGATGTATTAAATTGGAAGCCACCTACTGATGTGGGCGAAATTCGTAGTTTCTTGGGTTTAGCTGGATATTACAAATGGTTCATTGAAGGGTTTTCTAAACTTGCTAAACCTATGACAGCTCTGTTAGAGAAGAATGCCAAGTTTGTGTGGTTTAATAAGTGTCAAATTAGCTTTGAAGAATTGAAGAAGAGATTGACTACCGCACCTGTCTTGATATTGCTAGATTTGAGTAAGAAATTCTCTATCTATTGTGATGCTTCACGTCAAGGTTTGGGGTGTGTTCTTATGCAAGAAGGTAGAGTGGTTGCTTATGCATCTAGGCAGTTGAGAAAGCATGAGCTGAATTATCCTACTCATGATCTGGAGTTAGCAGTAGTGGTTCATGCTCTGAAAATTTGGAGACACTATCAGATTGGGCATAAGAGTGATATATACACTGACAATAAGAGTTTGAAGTATATTTTCACTCAGTCTGATCTGAATCTGAGGCAGCATAGATGGTTAGAACAGATCAAGGATTATGATTTGGAGATACACTATCATCCTGGTAAAGCCAATGTTGTTGCCGATGCCCTTAGCAGAAAGAGTTATGCCAATGAGATGCAAATGTTGTCTATGTCAAGAGAGTTGTGTACTGAATTTGAACACCTAAACTTAGGAATTGTTACCAATGCAATGGAGTTGGTGATAGAACCTACATTAGAGCAAGAAATATACAAGGGTCAGTTGAAGGATGAGAAACTAAAGAAGATAGCGGAAGACATAGTGATTGGTAAGTCACTAGGTTTTTGAATGGATGACAATGGAATTCTATGGTTTGGAAGGGGTTGTGTGTACCTAAGGATCAGGTTATTAGGCAAGCAATTCTTCTTGAAGCTCACGAGTCAGCTTATTCTATTCATCCTGGCAGCACTAAGATGTATCTAGATATCAAACAGAAGTATTGGTGGGTTGGACTAAAATAGGATGTGGCTGAGTATGTGGCAGTATGTGATACATGTCAGAGAGTGAAAGCTGAGCATCCGAGATCTGCAGGATTGTTGCAACCAATGAAGATTCCTAAATGGAAGTGGGAAGAAGTTGGTATGGACTTTATAGTGGGGTTACCTCGTACTCAGAAGGTTATGACTCTATTTGGGTGATAGTAGATCGGTTAACTAAAGTTGCTCATTTCATACCGGTCAAGACTACTTACCATGGACCAAGATTGGCAGAGCTGTATATGGAAAAGGTAGTGTGTTTGCATGGAGTTCCGAAGAAGATTGTATCTAATCGAGGTTCACAGCTTACATCCCATTTTTGGAAGGCTATACACGAATCTTTGGGGACGAAACTGAATTTTAGTACACCATATCATCCGCAGACAGATGGGCAAATAGAAAGGACAAACTAGATACTAGAAGACATGTTGAGAGCTTATGCGTTGCAGTATGGAACTAGTTGGGACAAGAGTTTGCCTTACGCGGAGTTCTCATACAACAATATTTATCAACAGAGTCTCAAGATGACACCGTTTGAAGCTTTGTATGGACGTAAGTGTAGAACTCCATTGTTTTGGATTCAAACAGGTGATTCTCAGGTGTTTGGTACAAATGTTCTTAGAAACGTAGATGATCAAGTGCGAGTGATTTGTGAGAATTTGAGAGTGACACAATCTCGTCAGAAGAGTTATACTGACAATTGGAGAAGTGATTTAGCTTTTGAGGTAGGTGATTATGTCTACTTAAAAGTGTCACCAATGAGAAGTGTGAAGAGGTTCAACATGAAAGGCAAGTTAGCACCAAGGTATGTTGGGCCATTTAAAGTTATCTCTAGATGTGGTGAAGTTGCTTATCAATTAGAGTTGCCTGAGAATTTGTCTGGGGTACATGATGTGTTTCATGTTTCTCAACTCAAGAAGTGTTTGCGTGTCACCTGGTTTTCTAAAGAACAAAACCAGGCTAATCATATGTGTGCCCAGGAAGTCCACACATATGTCAGAATGAAAAAGTATCAGAAACAATGTTATTATATTACGTATACATAGTTATATTAACACTTACATCAGAGTATCGTGGAACGGTGACTAAACTTTAGGCTCCATTCTTCTCAAGGATAGCTGACTGGTGGCTCCATATGCCTAACACTTCTGAAAGACTTCTAGAAACTTCACTACCTCTTTATCCTTCTTCTGAGCAACACCTTACTACACAATGGGGTGTGGTGGAAATAGCAAGAGTGAGTCCGTGTCGAACTCAACAAGTATAACATAGGGTTCATGAGGCACAAAAAGGCTAGACACTGTTTGACTACATTTAGCTTTTAATCATCATATAATTAGCAATTGAGTAGCATCAAGGTATTCCAATTCCCATTAATGAACCAATGATCATTTGTAATAAGGATGATGAATAACATTAACATGAGCATAATAGTAACAACAATAATTAAACATGGTATAACATTGGTGATCAACTATTCTGTAAGAATCCCCAAGACCGCTCGTGTCCATGAGCACGGCTAGTATATCAGTTTATTAAACTCTACATAGAGGTGTACACTTTCACTGTGAGTCATGATTTCCAAATGCATGGGTTTGTAAGGCCCAAAACATCAGAAACCATATAAAGCCATTTAAAAGTTCGTCTAACAAGTTAGGGCCATTAGATTCAGTCGATAGGCAGATGTAGGAATCCCCCTTTTCAAATGGCACAATTCCTTCTCGGCTATACTCATAGACTAGAGGTTGTCCTACACCCAACGTTGCAAGTCATTCTTACGCCATTCAAGGTAACCACTAACAAGCTAGAAAAAGGTCTCTTGAACAACTAGATCCAGAGCCATATAGCCCTCACAGCTGTAGTGTATGTCCCGGTTATCACTTATAGATAAGTCCTTACGGTGAGTAACTAGAGCAACAATATAACCCCTTGCTCTAGCCCCCTTTCAACAGTAATAAAATCATCTTAATGGTTGATTGCGTAATCCATTAATCAAATTACAAGATCATTGTTCATAATTAAGCACTAGCAATTGCTACCCAAATGCACAACCCATAGGTGACAAGGAAACAAGATATCAATAGCTAAGTTATAATCTCTATGGTTGTCAAGGAGGACACATGCATATGTATGATAATTTCAGTGAATAGGACAACAAGGATGGTCCCATGTTATACTTGCCTTGATCAAAGCCTTCCTAATGATACTGCTGGTCTGGCTCAAAATAATACTCCTGATCGTCATGAAACTACTCACCGTCTATACTCGATCATCAAGCATCAACACACAATCATCCGAGCAATCATACATGAAGCAAACAAAGAGACATAATTAAAACAGTACACCAACAGTATAAAAATAGTATAAAAAGTTTGTAAAACTCTTCTACACGTTACTACGATCACACAGACGTAAAGATCACAAAATTCAGATTTAAAACGTGAAAGTTATGTATTTTCTAAGATTTCTTATAGATAAATAATTACTTTAATATAAACTCGAAAATTAAATTTTCCAAACCTACTGTACAGCTATACTAACATGTAGAGCTCACAAATACAAATCTAACGCAACTTGAACGGGTCAAATTGGAGTTAAAACGGAGATTTTATGATTAAAACAAGATTAGCGACAAAACTGTAAATATCAGAAAACGTATTTTCAAATTACTGAGAAGAAATACGTCTTCAAAACAAAGAAACATACTTCAGGAATTACGCCAAGGGACTGCGGGTTTTAATAAAGAAAAACTCAGAGACCCTTTAACAATTTTACCCCACGAAGGGGTATCTTCTAATTTGAGTCCTAGATCTGAGAATGGACGGCTACCGTTCAATCCAAGAGAGAGAGAAGAATCTGCCGTCTCCCTCAACGCCGGCCGGTGACCGCCATGGCCACCGTGAACCACGTCGCCGGAGATCATGGTTTTCACTATTTAGACCACCAATCGGCTCGCGACTGGTTCCAAATGAAAGAGGAGCTCAACGTGATCTCACCTAGGGTCTTTTCTTCGGCCAAGAGGACTCGTCGGTGGTGCTTGGCTCGGAAAGGCGGAGGGCCCCCTCCTGTGAATCCCGGCGACAATGGGTGAGCAATAGAGAACATGAGGAAGAAAAATATGGCACCTACGGCTACTTTACCTCAAGACGAAAGGCGACGAAGGGATCTTCAATGACAGAGAAGCGACTACCGTCGAGCACAACAGCGGCAGCCTTAGCTCCAACCCGACGAGATCTAAAATCAACTTGACGACGAGTCTATGACCTAGGGCGACGCGTGAAAGGAAAAACAGGATGCGTTGGGTCGCACCTCTCTTATAGGGGCACACGGCTTGCGGTCCAAGTCATAGAAGATCGGGAAGGCGGATTTCATCGGGTTGGAGTCCATCCCGACAACGAACCGGAGGTGGAAGACTCGGCTGACATGCGGGTCCGCTCGTCAGCGACACAAAAGAGGGAGAGCGTGCAGTTGCGGCTTCCTAGGCTGGCCCATGCGGCGCGGGAGGAAGGAACGGCTCGGTTCGGCTTTGCCCACCCGCGAGAAAAGAAAAGCAGGCCGGCAGCTGGACTGCACAGGCCGAATAGGTAAAGGGTTTCCTATCTATTTTCCATTTTCTTTTCTAATTTTCCAAACACATTTTCAAATCAAATTTCCAATGGAATTTTTATACCTTTACAAGTTGGTCAAAATCACACACCAAGATAAAATAGATGCACCAGCATGAATGCAAAACATATTGCTGACCATATATTGGGTTTTAGTTTCAAATCAAATAATATTATTTCTCTACAGTTTATTACCCAAACAATTGCATCTTAAATCAATTTAAACTAATTTAAATTCTTGTTAAATTTTGGGTGTTACAAATTCTACCCCACTTAACAGGAATCTCGCCCCGAGATCCGGAGATACTAGAGAGAAAAATAAAGTTGATTCTGCAAGTCTTCACTTTTCCTTCATCAACTCTTATCCATAAGCTCAAAACCAACTTTGTAAATGTCTCCTTTAGACCCTTACAATCCTTGTAGATGGTTCTAATAGATTACCACTCTGAGAAAAGATACTGGCGCTTGATAGTGACTTTGCAACCATGTAGATAGCTGATGCTTCCAAGTGACGAAATAGAACGTATAAAACCTCCATCTTGTGTCATCTTTTAGTTTCGCAACTCCCCTTAAGAAGAGATCAACTAGAGAACACCAAAGGATAGCTTGCATTTGTTTCTGAGTGATAACTACCATTGTGTCCTTCTGGCATCAAAGAGATTCATGAGCATATGCAAGAACAAGTAACCTGCACTTCCTCGCGAGTAGAAAAATGGTAGTGCAGAGATATAGTGATACCTTGAGTTCTATGAATCCTATGATATTTTAGTTTATACCATTGGAAATCTTAACAAATTTACTACAACTTTCTTATAGAACACTTCTCCAGATTCTGCAGCTAATGTGGTCGAAAATTGTGCACAACAGAAACTATTCCAGGTTGCTGACAGCACAGATGCATCGCCTTGTGATTTTCATAACTCCCAAACCATAATAGCTATCAGGGTGGTTCTTATAGTCAGAGAAAGATATTGAAGTCTACTATTGTCCAGAATTTATCCATGATTTTTGGGCGTCCAAAAATAGAGGTATAAGCTAAGGAATACAGACTATTCTGAAAAGACAAGATAAGGTAGAAACGAGATTCAGAGAGACTAGAGAGATAGATAACACTAATCTTCAAGTCTTCATGCTTCTTTGCTTTGTGTTGATGAGATATAAGACATGGATTGAGGATAGCCAAAAGGTGACAAGAAAGATAAAGTTTGATCTTCAGTTCTTCGTACCTCGTCGCTTGAGATATTCAGGACTTGCTGTTGTTGATAGCAGATGCTACCCCACTTTAACAAAGATCTTGTTCCACTTGGCGATGTCATTGAACACATCTCTTTCTTGAAGGCTTGCTACTATTGATGCGTCCATTATGTGTTTATCCTTCATTGGGTTAAGATAAAGGAGAAAGCTTGGAAACCAAGAGTAGGCAAGGACGATATAGGGAAAAGACAACAAGAATTATGATTGATTGAAAATTAAGCAGGATAGAAGATGACACTACCCCACTTAACTTGGATCAAGCTACTCCTCAAGACCGATACCTTCTGAGCCACCTTTGAAACACAAGAACAAGGACAACACACAAACAACACATCAAGCAAAACAAGCACACATCACATCATCGATACTACACGTACTTCTTCAACAATGGTGGTCACCCTATGGGAAGATTATGGATGATGAAAGGCCATCGAATCTTTGAACCAGGTGGAATCAGAAAACTTTTAGTAAAAACAACGTAAAACAAAATCCAAGGGAGTAAGAAATAATAGCTCAAAGGAAGCTATCAAGGAAGGGATACAACAGGACAAGGAACAGGAAATAGTCAAAATCAATGAGTCAAGGGATGACAAAATAGTTTTATAGTAAAATGAGTTTTAGAATATGTCTGGTGCTACTTGGCATACATCCTACAGTCAACACCACTCTGATACCACTCTGTCACACCCAATTTCCTAAAGAACAAAATCAGGCTAATCATATGTGTGCCCAGGAAGTCCACACATATGTCAAAATGAAAAAGTATCAGAAACTGTAACACCCTAAAAATTTGAAAAGAAGAAAAATAGGAAAAATATGATTTTTACATTTATTTTTGTGAAGCATGCAAAATTTAGAATAAGAATAATTTTTTTTTATAAATTTAAAATCAAATATAAGTGTAGAAACATGATTGAGCATTCATGCTGCTGCATTTGAAGTTTTGTATTGAGTGGTTTAAATCAAATTCAAATTTGATTTGAAAATCATTTGAAAAATGGATTTGAAAAATTAGAAAAAGAAAAAGAAAAAGAATTTACTTTCTTACCGGGCCGCATCTCTCCCGCAGCCCATCTTCTCGGCCTGCCAGCAGCGGCCCAGCTCTTCTCCCCCGCGCGCCCGCATTCCTTTTGGGCCGAGCCCGGCCAGCGGCCTGCTAAGCCCGACTCGCACGCGCGCGGCCGTTTTCCGCACTGTGTCGCTGACGCGTGGGTCCCACTGGTCAGTGACCCGTTCTCGCCTTCCTTTCTTCTTCCTCCGGCCGACGCCGCCTTCCCTCTCTCCCGATCCGATTTGGATCTTCGAATCTCGCCTTTTCCTTAGTTAGCGACCTCTCCGGACTATAAAAACGGGACCGTAGCCCCTCCCCGCTCCACATCCCACCCTAAACCGCAGCTATATCGCCTCGGGGCGGCTACATCCGAAGCACCGCCTCCACCGCCCGCCATATCAAGCCGCACGCCTCCCTCGCCTTGTTCTTGGCCTCAATCTTGCCGTGGGTAAGTTCGCCTTGAAGTTATCTACCGAACGGTACTCTTGCTTCGCGATTTCGTGCACCGTGGCGAGTTTTGGAGTTTTCCGGCCATGGCGCAGCCGCGCGAGTCGACGTCTCGGTGAAGTCCGGCCGGAGCGCCGCCTGTCTCCTCCCCCGATCGATCTGGACCGTCCGATCTAAAACCGATGGCTCATATTAGAAGATAACGGTTCGCTGGTGTTTTTGTTAAAGAGCCCCTGGAGTTTTCAATTATCTAACCCGCGGTCCAAAACGTAAAACGGAAAAATACGCTTTGATTAGTTGAAAACGTAATTCGTTTCGGAAAAAGAAAAATACGCTTTCTCATATTTACAGATTTGCCACTCAGATTGTTTTAGCCGTAGAATCTTCGTTTTAACTCCGATTTGATCCGTTCGAATTGCGTTAGATTCGTATTTGAGAGCTCTACATGATTATAGAACTGTACAGTAGGTTTGAGATAATTTATTTTCGAGTTTATATTAAAGTAATTATTTATCTATAAGAAATCTTAGAAAATTCATAACTTTTATGTTTTAAATCCAAATTTCGTGATCTTTATGTCTATGTGATCGTAGTAACGTGTAGAAGAGTTTTACAAACTTGTTATACTGTTAGTGTTACTGTTGGTTAGGTTTTCTATCTTTAAGTTCCGATGTGAGATTTAATCTATTACTTTAATAAAGTAGATCTTGTTTAAATCATATCTTCTACGTTTTAGATCCGTTTTGGTTCATTCGAGTTGCGTTAGATTCATAGCAACGAGATCTACGTGTTAGTGACAGTGTTTACCATATTATTAATTCTGAAATTTTATTGTTTAAATCATATCTTGATTAATAATTATGCAACTGGGTTCTGTAAATAAAATATGATTTGTTTTACTTTAGTTTTATAATTTGAATCTAAATTTGATTTAATTCCGTATATAGTATTTATAAAATATCTTATATATGTTATTATATAATTAAAACTCATGAAGTTAAATAGTTTTATATTTTCTCCTATGAGCAAATTTTTCGGTAGATGTATCTTTTCAACCGTAGCTCTGATTAGTGTGCTTTTTGCGTCTGTGTGTTCGTAGTGATGCGTAGAATCGTGTTTCAAACTCTTTTATTTATTTTTGTATGATTGGTGTACTGTTCTAATATAGATCTATTGTTTGCTTCGTGTATGATTGCTCGATGTGTGTGTGATGATTTATTGATCAAGTCCAGTCGGTGAGATATACGTGGTTATCAAGAAGAAGAAGAAGAACGTTGAAGATTAAAGCTTACCGAAGGATCGGTGTTTAAGGCAAGTATAGCATGGGATTATCCTTGTTTCCTATTCACCTTTAATACACTTAATTCATGTGCATGTGTTTACCTTGTTACCCCTAAGGATATTCTAGCTTTTGTATCTTGTACCTTGACACCAGTGGGACATTGCATTGGGAAGTATTATGCTAGTGCTTAAGATAAATAACCATGATCTGTAACTTGACTAATGGTATATGCAATAAACGTTTAAAAGATGCTTTATAGCAACATGGCTCAAGAGGGCTAGAGCATTGAGTTGTTTTTATGGTGCTCTAGTTTCTCTCCATAAGGACTTATCTGTAAGCGAAAATCCGGGACTTACAGTACAATTGTGAGGGCTATATGGCTCTGGCTTTAGCTCAGTATGAGGACTTTTTCTAGCTTGTTAGAGGTTACCCTTGTGGCGCAAATGGGGTAGAGCAGACTGTGGATCCCTGCGTGGTGTATCACACGGACTGACTCCGGAAACCTAGCGGCCCTAACTTGTTAGACGAACCTTTGAAAGGCTTCATAGTGATTCCTTGCCTGCTCACCTTGGAAGTGTTTTGGGAGTCGCGATCCCGGGCATATGGGTAATCATGACTCACAGTGAAAGTGTACAACCTCTGCAGAGTGTAAAACTGTTATAACAGCCGTGCTCACGGTCACGAGTGGCCTTGGACCCTTACAGAATAAATGATGAACACTGATGATAATGATAATACTGATGATATTGATGCTCACTAATGATTATTGTTTCTAGCTATACATTATTCTCGTTTACATGATCATGAGGTTATTTGGGATTTTGATAAACTTGTTGCTACTCAATTGTTAAAAAGATGACTCACTAAAAAGCTATTGCAGTAAACCCGTGTCAAACTTTTTGAGCTTCATGAACCCCATGTTATATTTGTTGAGTTCGACATGGACTCACTCTTGCTATTTCCCCACATCTCAGGAAGGGTACCAGATTGTTAGATTCTGGAATTGTTAGGCTTGTGATCAACCAGTTAGTTTGATCCTGGAGTGAGGTCTACACCCGGTGTTCGGAGTTGTCTTTCCGCTGTGTTGCTCATTAAGGTATATTTTATACTATTGTGTAATGTATATTAAGCATTTGTCTTTTGATATTACACTTATCTGTGGCTATATGTGAGATTTGTCTTCTTTATTTCACATATGGTGTATGTCTGGTTTTGTCCTTAAAACCGGGTGTGACAGATTGGTATCAGAGCAATGCTGACTGTAGGACGCAAGCCTAGTTAGAACTGGACGTTTAGCATGTTTCCATTTTGCCTATTTCTTGCTTCTCTTTAACTTTGTTATTTTTTTCAAAGTTATGCTTAATTCTATCCCCGTTCTATTATAAAAAAAAAACCTTGTCTCTATTTTGAATCTTTTCTCCTTGTCTATTAGACGGCTCGTGACGAGAAGACTATGGATTTCAGAGGTTAAGAGGACTGAATTGTGTCGCTCTTGCTCACTTTTGACAAGAAACCATTAGCGATGCAAAACCAATTACTAGAAGAAATGGCTCAACATGGGAATTCTCAACGATGCTTATCTCAAGGTCAAGCCAACATATCCAAGGGGTCAGAGAAGATACAAGTAGCAGAAGTTTGGAAGAATATGAAATCCAATAAAGATGTTGATAATAAGGCATTTGGAGAGCAGGAACAATGTCATTGTTGTAAGCATTATGGTTTTCCCTGTCTTCAAAACGAGTCTAATAAGGGGAAAGTCAGGGTGGATCCAAATTTTGAGATCAACAAGGACAAGAAGAGAAAGTCAATCTCATTAGAACCACTAGTGGAAAGCAATGAGCAAGCGAGTTATACTACATTGTCACATGCAGCCCTGATTCCCTGTCAAACAAATCCAAACCTTGAAGAGTTAGAAGCCCTCCCGCTAAAACTACTCCCCATGAAGTAGTCATAGATGGATGGACAATTACCTATAAGGAGTATCAACCCCGAAAGGCCAAACAAGCTAGGAAACAAGCCAAAGGGACGAAGGTGAACTTTTATGGCCAGCAAGATAGCAGCATACCAAACAACAGTTCCTTGGAGTATGACATCACAAAAGATCCAGCTAAGAGAAAGTGTTATCATTGCCAGCAGGAAGGACATTATGTCAAATCTTGCCCGCAGATGAATCAACAACAGCAAGACCCAGGACAGGATGTCCAAAAGGATCATGTGCAGGGAAATAAATTAAAGAGAAATTACATCCATGGAAGGTTGAAACATTTGGATATTTCCACCATTCCTGGAGCTAAGGAGGTCGTGTTTGGATCAATTCCAGTAAGTTCAGGAAACGCCAAGGTTTTGTTTGACCTTAGTGCCTCACATTCATTCATATCTAGACAATATGTAAAAGATCATAACATACTTATGCTTCCAAGGGGGAAAATAGTTATGGTTGAAACTCCAAGAGGTGAAATAAAGGCAGACCGCATATGCCCAAAAGTTGGTCTGGACATAAATGGGGTAAATTTTAAGGTAAACCTCATTGTTTTGGAATTAAGGGACATTGATGTTATCCTTGGAATGGACTGGTTATCTACTTGTAAAGGAGTAATTGAGTATGCCCAATGTTCAGTGTTTCTAACTACACTTTCAGGAGAAAGGATTGAGTATGAGGGTATTAAATCTATACCTGAGGGATACCAGGTTGACCCATCTTAAGGTATGAGTTATAAAAAATGGTAAAGAGAGATGCAGAGATTCAGATGTCCATATAAAGCAATAAGGAATGTAAGAGACGTTATCTACTCCGGATACTGCTGCAATCACACCATGATTAAGAAATAGGAGTTATGTCCCGTGTAATAAAACCGTTAGTAGCCAAGTTGAGTCATCTTAATGTGTGGCTAATGAACATTTAAGTGTTTAGTTGCTTTGTGCTTATGTTTATGCTTGAGTTGGAATTTTGTAATGAGTGGAATGATCTCGTGGGTTTTGACCATGATTTCATTTAGTTTATATGTATAAGGTATAAGGATTAATGAAATAAATAGCTGGGTTTTGGTTATCTCCTGCTTTCTATATCTAGTCTTTCAGAGCAGCTTGTCTTTATCAACTTATATCTTTGTTCTTGAAAGACCAAAAATCATGAGAGAATTCTGGACAAGAGTGGACTTCAACATCTCTCTCTAAATGCAAGAACTACCCTCATAACTATTTTGGATTGGGAGATACAAAAATCACAAGACGATGCAACTGTGCTGTCTGAAACCTGGAACAGAATCTGTTATGTGTTGTTTTCGGTCAAGTTAGCTGCAGAATCTGGAAGTGTGTTCTATAAGAAAGATGCAGAGAATTTTATAAGCTTTCTATCGGTGTAAACTACAGCTTCATTGGATTAACAGAATGAGAGTTACAGCTGTTTTACTGCACTGCTGATTTTCTGCTCGTGAGAAATTTCAGATTTCTTGTTCTTACCCATACACAAGAGTATCATTGGGATGTCAGAACACTTTTATGCTAAGTAGCTCATCTAGAAGAAAAAGGTTCAAAGCTACCCTATTTAGTGTCTCTTATTTTAAGGGGGTAGCCAATGTAAAGAAGGATTATTAAGATTGAACTCTTTAGTTGGAAGTATTGGTTAGTCTCCATGATTCAGTTGCCACTCTTGAGCAAAAATGTTCTGTGAACAAGGTTGATAATTTTGGATCCATGGAGACAAGAGTTGTCCTTTTGGATAGTTCATGATTATGATCATCTATACTTGCTCGTGTTGCTGATGATGGTCACTTGATGACAGGAAGTGTAGTGTCTCATGACTCAGGAGCCCTATATGACGTCTCACACTGATATGTGGGAAAAGGTTGATGTTTCTGCCATTGAAGGATGTTATGGGTATGATGAAGCTGAGCACTATCAAAACAACAATGTTGAAGAGCAAGTTGGGAGTGAACTAAGTCAGAATCCACAACAACGAAAGCGAAAAAGGAAAGCCCATAAGAAGCCTGCTCAAGGAAGCAAAGCGCAGCAAAACTATGTCAATGGAAGACTGAGCAATGTGGATATGGATAAAATTCATGGAGTTACCAAAGTAGTGGGAGGCTATATTCAAGTAAGCTCAGTACAAGTTTTTGCTTTATTTGACCCTAGTGCTTCGCATTCTTTCATTTCCGCCAACATGGTAGAGACGTGCAAGATGGTGAAGTGTCCAATGAGGAGGCCTTTGCTAGTTCAAACCCCAGTGGGAGAAATGCAGGCAGATCAGTTATGCCCAAATGTCAGTCTTGTCATAAACAAGGAAAAATTCACCGCGACACTCATTGTGTTGGAGTCACTTAAAATTCGCGTGGTTCTTGGTAATGGATGGCTCTGTGCACACAAAGGAGTGATTCATGGTACTCGGTGCGCAATGCTCTTAACAACACCGACAGGGAAAAGAATTGAGTATCAAGGTGGTCAACTTTTACCTGAGGGAGACGAAAATGATCCATTAGAAGATAGGTACACCAAGGATAGCAAAGTGGACCATGAGTTTAAAGAAGTCATAGCAGAAGAACAAATAACTTTGGAGGAGCTCAATAGGTGAGATGATCATGTTTAGGTAGATTAGTCAGTCGGGATATGAGAAACTGTCTCATGACTCTGAACGAAAGAGTAAAGTGGAAAATGAGGATCGAATAAAGACAAAGTGTCATTATCTCTTTTATCATCATCTTCCGAATCTCGGGACGAGATTCATCTTAAGGGGGTAGAATTGTAACACCCTAAAAATTTGAAAAGAAGAAAAATAGGAAAAATATGATTTTTACATTTATTTTTGTGAAGCATGCAAAATTTAGAATAAGAATAATTTTTTTTATAAATTTAAAATCAAATATAAGTGTAGAAACATGATTGAGCATTCATGCTGCTGCATTTGAAGTTTTGTATTGAGTGGTTTAAATCAAATTCAAATTTGATTTGAAAATCATTTGAAAAATGGATTTGAAAAATTAGAAAAAGAAAAAGAAAAAGAATTTACTTTCTTACCGGGCCGCATCTCTCCCGCAGCCCATCTTCTCGGCCTGCCAGCAGCGGCCCAGCTCTTCTCCCCCGCGCGCCCGCATTCCTTTTGGGCCGAGCCCGGCCAGCGGCCTGCTAAGCCCGACTCGCACGCGCGCGGCCGTTTTCCGCACTGTGTCGCTGACGCGTGGGTCCCACTGGTCAGTGACCCGTTCTCGCCTTCCTTTCTTCTTCCTCCGGCCGACGCCGCCTTCCCTCTCTCCCGATCCGATTTGGATCTTCGAATCTCGCCTTTTCCTTAGTTAGCGACCTCTCCGGACTATAAAAACGGGACCGTAGCCCCTCCCCGCTCCACATCCCACCCTAAACCGCAGCTATATCGCCTCGGGGCGGCTACATCCGAAGCACCGCCTCCACCGCCCGCCATATCAAGCCGCACGCCTCCCTCGCCTTGTTCTTGGCCTCAATCTTGCCGTGGGTAAGTTCGCCTTGAAGTTATCTACCGAACGGTACTCTTGCTTCGCGATTTCGTGCACCGTGGCGAGTTTTGGAGTTTTCCGGCCATGGCGCAGCCGCGCGAGTCGACGTCTCGGTGAAGTCCGGCCGGAGCGCCGCCTGTCTCCTCCCCCGATCGATCTGGACCGTCCGATCTAAAACCGATGGCTCATATTAGAAGATAACGGTTCGCTGGTGTTTTTGTTAAAGAGCCCCTGGAGTTTTCAATTATCTAACCCGCGGTCCAAAACGTAAAACGGAAAAATACGCTTTGATTAGTTGAAAACGTAATTCGTTTCGGAAAAAGAAAAATACGCTTTCTCATATTTACAGATTTGCCACTCAGATTGTTTTAGCCGTAGAATCTTCGTTTTAACTCCGATTTGATCCGTTCGAATTGCGTTAGATTCGTATTTGAGAGCTCTACATGATTATAGAACTGTACAGTAGGTTTGAGATAATTTATTTTCGAGTTTATATTAAAGTAATTATTTATCTATAAGAAATCTTAGAAAATTCATAACTTTTATGTTTTAAATCCAAATTTCGTGATCTTTATGTCTATGTGATCGTAGTAACGTGTAGAAGAGTTTTACAAACTTGTTATACTGTTAGTGTTACTGTTGGTTAGGTTTTCTATCTTTAAGTTCCGATGTGAGATTTAATCTATTACTTTAATAAAGTAGATCTTGTTTAAATCATATCTTCTACGTTTTAGATCCGTTTTGGTTCATTCGAGTTGCGTTAGATTCATAGCAACGAGATCTACGTGTTAGTGACAGTGTTTACCATATTATTAATTCTGAAATTTTATTGTTTAAATCATATCTTGATTAATAATTATGCAACTGGGTTCTGTAAATAAAATATGATTTGTTTTACTTTAGTTTTATAATTTGAATCTAAATTTGATTTAATTCCGTATATAGTATTTATAAAATATCTTATATATGTTATTATATAATTAAAACTCATGAAGTTAAATAGTTTTATATTTTCTCCTATGAGCAAATTTTTCGGTAGATGTATCTTTTCAACCGTAGCTCTGATTAGTGTGCTTTTTGCGTCTGTGTGTTCGTAGTGATGCGTAGAATCGTGTTTCAAACTCTTTTATTTATTTTTGTATGATTGGTGTACTGTTCTAATATAGATCTATTGTTTGCTTCGTGTATGATTGCTCGATGTGTGTGTGATGATTTATTGATCAAGTCCAGTCGGTGAGATATACGTGGTTATCAAGAAGAAGAAGAAGAACGTTGAAGATTAAAGCTTACCGAAGGATCGGTGTTTAAGGCAAGTATAGCATGGGATTATCCTTGTTTCCTATTCACCTTTAATACACTTAATTCATGTGCATGTGTTTATGTGTTACCCCTAAGGATATTCTAGCTTTTGTATCTTGTACCTTGACACCAGTGGGACATTGCATTGGGAAGTATTATGCTAGTGCTTAAGATAAATAACCATGATCTGTAACTTGACTAATGGTATATGCAATAAACGTTTAAAAGATGCTTTATAGCAACATGGCTCAAGAGGGCTAGAGCATTGAGTTGTTTTTATGGTGCTCTAGTTTCTCTCCATAAGGACTTATCTGTAAGCGAAAATCCGGGACTTACAGTACAATTGTGAGGGCTATATGGCTCTGGCTTTAGCTCAGTATGAGGACTTTTTCTAGCTTGTTAGAGGTTACCCTTGTGGCGCAAATGGGGTAGAGCAGACTGTGGATCCCTGCGTGGTGTATCACACGGACTGACTCCGGAAACCTAGCGGCCCTAACTTGTTAGACGAACCTTTGAAAGGCTTCATAGTGATTCCTTGCCTGCTCACCTTGGAAGTGTTTTGGGAGTCGCGATCCCGGGCATATGGGTAATCATGACTCACAGTGAAAGTGTACAACCTCTGCAGAGTGTAAAACTGTTATAACAGCCGTGCTCACGGTCACGAGTGGCCTTGGACCCTTACAGAATAAATGATGAACACTGATGATAATGATAATACTGATGATATTGATGCTCACTAATGATTATTGTTTCTAGCTATACATTATTCTCGTTTACATGATCATGAGGTTATTTGGGATTTTGATAAACTTGTTGCTACTCAATTGTTAAAAAGATGACTCACTAAAAAGCTATTGCAGTAAACCCGTGTCAAACTTTTTGAGCTTCATGAACCCCATGTTATATTTGTTGAGTTCGACATGGACTCACTCTTGCTATTTCCCCACATCTCAGGAAGGGTACCAGATTGTTAGATTCTGGAATTGTTAGGCTTGTGATCAACCAGTTAGTTTGATCCTGGAGTGAGGTCTACACCCGGTGTTCGGAGTTGTCTTTCCGCTGTGTTGCTCATTAAGGTATATTTTATACTATTGTGTAATGTATATTAAGCATTTGTCTTTTGATATTACACTTATCTGTGGCTATATGTGAGATTTGTCTTCTTTATTTCACATATGGTGTATGTCTGGTTTTGTCCTTAAAACCGGGTGTGACAGAAACAATATTATTATATAATGTATACATATCTATATTAACACTTACATAAGAGTATCACAAAACGGTGACTAAACTTTAGGCTCCATTCTTCTCAGAGATGACTGACTGGTGGCTCCGTACGCCAAACACTTCTGAAAGACTTCTGGAAACTTCACTACCTCTTTATCCTTCTTCTGAGCAACACCTTACTACACACTGGGTGTGGTGGAAATAGCAAGAGTGAGTCCATGTCAAACTCAACAAGTATAACACAGGGTTCATGAGGCACAAAAAGGCTAGACACTGTTTGACTGCATTTAACTTTTAATCATCATATAATTAGCAATTGAGTAGCATCAAGGTATTCCAATTCCCATTAATGAACCAATGATCATTTGTATTAAGGATAATGAATAGCATTAACATGAGCATTATAGTAACAACAATAATTAAACATGGTATAACATTGGTGATCAACTATTCTGTAAGAATCCCCAAGGCCGCTCGTGTCTATGAGCACGACTAGTATACCAGTTTATTAAACTCTGTGCAGAGGTGTACACTTTCACTGTGAGTCATGATTTCCAAATGCCTAGGTTTTGCAAGGCCCAAAACATCGGAAACCATATAAAGCCATTCAAAAGTTCATCTAATAAGTTAGGGTCATTAGATTCACTCGGCAGGCAGATGTAGGAACCCCCTTTTCAAATGGCACAATTCCTTCTCGGCTATACTCATAGACTAGAGGTTGTCCTACACACAACGTGGCAAGCCATTCTTACGCCATTTAAGGTAACCACTAACAAGCTAGAAAAGGTCTCTTGAACAACTAGAGCCAGAGCTGTACTGTATGTCCCGGTTATCACTTACAGATAAGTCCTTACGGTGAGTAACTAGAGCAACAATATAACCCTTTGCTCTAGCCCCCTTTCAACAATAATAAAATCATCTTAATGGTTGATTGCGTAATCCATTAATCAAATTAAAAGATCATTGTTCATAATTAAGCACTAGCAATTACTACCCAAATGCACAACCCATAGGTGACAAGGAAAAAAGATATCAATAGCTAAGCTATAATCTCTATGGTTGTCAAGGAGGACACATGCATATGTATGATAATTTCAGTAAATATGACAACAAGGATGGTCCCATGTTATACTTGCCTTGATCAAAGCTTTCCTGATGATACTACTGGTCTGGCTCAAAATAATACTCCTGATCGTCAAGAAACTACTCACCGTCTATACTCGATCATCAAGCATCAGCACACAATCATCCGAGCAATCATACACGAAGCAAACAAAGAGACATAATTAAAATAGTATACCAACAGTAGCAAAACAGTATAAAAAGTTTGTAAAACTCTTCTACATGTTACTACGATCACACAGATGTAAAGATCACGAAATTCGGATTTAAAACATGAAAGTTATGAATTTTCTAAGATTTCCTATAGATAAATAATTACTTTAATATAAACTCAAAAAATAAATTTTCCAAACCTACTATACAGCTATACTAACATGTAGAGCTCGCAAATACAAATCTAACGCAACTAGAACGGGTCAAATCGGAGTTAAAACAGAGATTTTATGATTAAAACAAGATCAGTGGCAAAACTATAAATATCAGAAAACGTATTTTCAAATTACCGAGAAGAAATACGTCTTCAAAACAAAGAAACATACTTCAGGAATTACGCCAAGGGACTGCGGGTTTTAATAAAGAAAAACTCAGGGTCTCTTTAACAATTTTACCCCACGAAGGGGTATCTTCTAATCTGAGCCCTTGATCCGAGAACGGACGGCTACCTGTCACACCCGGTTTTCTAAAGAACAAAACCAGGCTAATCATATGTGTGCCCAGGAAGTCCACACATATGCCAGAATGAAAAAGTATCAGAAACAATGTTATTATATAACGTATACATAGCTATATTAACACTTACATCAGAGTATCGCGGAACGGTGACTAAACTTCGGGCTCCATTCTTCTCAGGGACGGCTGACTGAGGGTAACATATGCCTAGCACTTCTACTAGTCTTCTGGAAACTCCACTACACCTTTGTCCTTTTTCCGAGTAGCATCTTACTACACACTAGAGTGTTGGGGAAATAGCAAGAATGTGTCCATGTCGAACTCAACAAGTATAACACAGGGTTCATGAGGCTCAAAAAGGCTAGACACTGTTTAACCGCGTTTAGCTTTTAATCATCATATAATTAGCAATTGAGTAGCATCAAGGTAATCCAAATCCCATTAATGAATCAATGATCAATTGTAATAAGGATAATGAATAGCATTAACATGAGCATAATAATAATCAACAATAATTAAGCATGATATAACAATGGTGATCAACTATTCTGTAAGAATCCCCAAGGCCGCTCGTATCCGTGAGCACGGCTAGTATACCAGTTTTTAACTCTGCGCAGAGGTGTAGACTTTCACTGTGAGTCATGATTTCCAAATGCATGGGTTTGCAAGGCCCAAAACATCAGAGACCATATAAAGCCATTCAAAAGTTCGTCTAACAAGTTAGGGCCATTAGATTCACTCGGCAGGCAGATGTAGAACCCCCCTTCCCGGTGGCACAACAACCACAGCCTATACACACTAGGCCAGGGGCTCGCACTACACCCAACGTGGCAAGCCATTCTTACGCCATTTAAGGTAACCTCTAACAAGCTAGAAAAGGTCTCTTGAACAACTAGAGCCAGAGCCATATAGCCCTCACAGCTGTACTGTATGTCCCGGTTATCACTTACAGGTAAGTCCTTACGGAGAGTAACTAGAGCATCAAAATAACCCACATGCTCTAGCCCCCTTTCAACAGAAATAACATCATCTTAATTGGTAGATTGCATAATCCATTAGTCAAATTACAAGATCATTGTTCATAATTAAGCGCTAGCAGTAGCTACCCAAATGCATAACCCATAGGTGACAAGGAAACAAGATATCAATAACTAAGTTATAATCTCTATGGTCGTCAAGGAAGACACATGCATATGTATAATAATTTCAGTGAATAGGTAACAAGGATGGTCCCATGTTATACTTGCCTTAATCAAAGCTTTCCTGATGATACTGCTGGTCTGGCTCAAAATAATACTCCTGATCGTCCAGATACTGCTCACCTTCTATACTCGATCATCAAGCATCAACACACAATCATCCGAGCAACCATACACTAAGCAAACAAATAGACATAATTAAAACAGTACACCAACAGTAGCAAAACAATATAAAAAGTTTGTAAAACTCTTCTACACATTACTACGATCACACAGATGTAAAGATCACGAAATTCGGATTTAAAACGTGAAAGTTATGAATTTTCTAAGATTTCCTATATATAAATAATTACTTTAATATAAACTCGAAAATAAATTGTCACAAACCTACTGTACAATACTACCAACATGTAGAGCTCACAAATACGAACCTAACGCAATTTGAACGGATCAAATCAGAGTTAAAACGAAGTTTTTATGACCAAAACAATTCTAGTGGCAAAACTGTAATTTCCTGAAAACGTATTTTTGAATAAACCGGTAGAAAATACGCTTTCCAAACACGAAAACGTACTTTCAGTTTTACGCTACGGACCGCGGGTTGATTACTAAAAAGCTGAGGGTCTCTTTAACAAATTTACCCCACGAAGGGGTAAGTTCTAATCTTAGCCGTTGATCCGAGATCGGACGGCTGCTAATCGATTCAAACGAGAGAGAGAAAAGAGACCGGCCATCTACAGTACATCCGGCCGGTGGCCACCATGGCTGACACCATGAGCTCGCCGGAGAGCTTCAGCCCCACCTTTTCCGACCACAACTCGCCCCGCCACCAACACAAATCGAAAGAGGAAGTAAACTCGAACTCATCTATGCGGTTTAGGAGCGCTACGACGACCCGATGAGAGAATGCGGCTCGGGGAGGATGGCGGCGCCATTGCCAGCCGCGGTGAGCTCCAATCCCATGATACAAAGCACAAAAACTCAAAAGAAGAGCATTGGGAGGGAGAGGAGAAGATGACAAACTCACCCAAGCGAAGAAATTGACCTCCAATCCACCCGAAACTCCCCAACCGTTCAACCGCCGACCTTCAACAACCTCAAACCCTAGAACTCGATTTCACGTGGTGGAACTCGCAGTTTAGAGGAAAAACGGAAAGAGGAGGGTCACGGCTTCACTTTTATAGCTCCACCGCGTCGTGTTCGGTTAGGAGATCCCAGTTAATTTGGCAAAGATCGGTGGCGGCAAAGTCCGGCTCGGTTACGACGCGAGGAGGAAGGTGTGTCTGACATGTGGCCCCCACCCGTCAGCGACCAAGGAGAGAGGGAAGGCGCACAGCTGCAATCCTGGGCTGGCCCAAGCGACGCGGGCGTGGAAGGAAAACGGGGCAGCGGCCCACCTACGCGGGCGCGGGGAAGCAGGCTGATCCGACGGGCCTTCGGGCCGCCAGGGAGAAGGCAAGTGGTTTTTTTTTAATTCTTTCTTTTCTTTATTTGTTTATTTTCCAAAACCTTTTTCAAATAAAATTTTCTAAACCAAATCAAAATAAAGTAAATCCACACCATAAAATAAAATAAATGCAACAGCATGAATGCATCACCAAATATTCTTTTCTAAATTTTAATTTGCCCTTAATTGTTATCTAACTTATTTGAAATTCATTATTCCTAAAGTTTAAAATTTTTGGGTGTTACAAATTCTACCCCCCTTAAAAGAATCTCGTCCTCGAGATTGAACTGCTTACTCAAACAATTGCGGATATGATTTCCTTAATTCATCCTCTCTTTCCCAAGTTGCCTCTGCCTCTGAATATCGATTCCACTGCACCTTGCACATTTTAATAACCCGACTTCGAGTAACTCTCTCAGCAGTCTCTAAAATCTTAATCGGAAACTCTTCATATGTAAGATCCTCCTTAACAGTCAACTCTTCTAAAGGTATCTGCTCCTCAGGCACCCGTAAACACTTCTTAAGTTGTGAAACATGGAACACATCATGCACTCCAGATAAATTTTCAGGCAACTCTAATTGATAAGCAACTTCTCCACGTCTAGTAATAACTTTAAATGGTCCAACATACCTTGGTGCTAGTTTACCTTTCATGTTAAACCTCTTCACACTTCTCATAGGTGACACCTTCAAATAGACATAATCACCTACCTAAAAACTAGATCTCTTCTCCTATTATCAGCATAACTCTTCTGACCAGACTGTGCTACTCTCAAATTCTCACGAATCACTCGCACTTGATCTTCTGCGTTTCTAAGAACATCTGTACCAAACACCTGAGATTCACCTGTCTGATCCAAAAACAATGGAGTTCTACACTTACGTCCATACAAAGCTTCAAACGATGCCATCTTAAGACTCTGTTGATAACTATTATTGTAAGAAAATTCTGCATAAGGCAAACTCTTATCCCAACTAGTTCCATATTGCAATGCACAAGCTCTCAACATATCCTCACTGAGTACGTGGTAACCCTACTATAAAGTCCATACCAACTTCCTCCCACTTCCATTCAGGAATCTTCATTGGTTGCAACAATCCAGCAGGTCTCTGATGCTCTGCTTTCACCCTCTGACAAGTGTCACACAATGCCACATACTCAACCACATCTCGCTTTAATCCAACCCACCAATATTTCTGTTTAAGATCCAAATACATCTTAGTACTACCAGGATGAATGGAATAAGCTGACTCATGAGCTTCGCTAAGAATTGCCTGTCGAACAGCTTGATCCTCAGATACACACAGCCTCTTTCCAAACCACAAAATCCCATTATCATCCATTCGAAAACCCTGGTGACTTACCAATCACTATATCTTTTGCTATCTTCTTCAGTTTCTCATCCTTCAACTGACCCTTGTAAATTTCTTACTCTAAAGTAGGCTCTATCACTAATTCCATTGTATTAGTAACAATTCCTAAATTCAAATATTCAAATTCAGCACATAACTCACTAGTCATAGATAGCGTCCATATCTCATTGGCATAACTTTTCCTACTAAGAGCATCAGCTACTTTATTAGCCTTACCAGGATGATAGTGTATCTCAATATCATAATCCTTAATCAACTCTAACCATCTGCGTTGCCTCAAATTCAGATCTGACTGAGTGAAAATATACTTCAAACTCTTATGATCAGTGTATATATCACTCTTATGTCCAATCAAATAATGTCTCTAAATCTTTAAAGCATGAACTACAGCTGCTAACTCCAAATCATGTGTAGGATAATTCAACTCATGCTTTCTCAACTGCCTAGATGCATAAGCCACAACTCTGCCTTCTTGCATAAGAACACATCCCAAACCTTGACGAGAGGCATCACAATAAATAGAAAACTTCTTACTCAAATCTGGCAAAACCAAAACAGGCGCTGTAGTCAACCTCTTCTTCAATTCCTCAAAACTAGCTTGACATTTATCTGACCACACAAACTTGGCATTCTTCTCTAATAGAGATGTCATAGGTTTAGCAAGTTTAGAAAACCCTTCAATGAACCGTCTGTAATATCCAGCTAATCCCAAGAAACTACGAATCTCGCTAACATCAATAGGTGGTTTCCAATTCAATAGATAAGCAAAATCTGATTTCTCTGTGCAAATTCCAATTTCAGTAACTCAGTAAAACTGTCATATCTCGAGCTACAGACGTCCAATTCAGATGATCTTTACATGGTTGGAAAGCTTACAAAATTATCTACAACTTTTATTCACAACACTTTTTCTGAATCTGTCAAATAATTGGCCAAAAACTGAACTTAACCAAAACTGTTTCAGAATTCCAGACTGTGCAGTAACCCCAACTTGAAATAGATATATCTCTTAGCTCTTAATAGATATTAGAGTGATTCTTGCGGGGTTGGAAAGATATAGAAGTCTAATTATTCTCAGTATAATTTCTTAAATTTCCCATTAATGGATTTTAAGTTATTTCTTAAACATCCCAGAATGACCTAAAAATCAGCAAAGGACAGAACTATGTTCACCTCATAACCAACTAATATATTTTGATCCAACTTAATATTCTTAACCATGGAACTTGTAGGCCTGTCTACAAAACTCCAGCACACATTACAAAGATCCAAATCACACATTATCACATTAACAATCCATCAATCACACAATTGTTCACACCACAAACTGACTCTCAAAACAATCCAACTTAAAATTGACTCGCAACTACTATCGTTCTTATTACATAGGGATTTTTCCTATTTCCTAGTTAAGCTTCTAATAAATCTTGGGACGACCTAACTCTGCCCTTAATTGGTCAATCTCCTTATAAGCTTGCTCCTTAAGTTCTTTTTCCTTCAGCAACTCTTATGCAATGATGATGCCACAAGCTCATAACCAACTTTATAAATGTCTCCTTTAGACCCTTACGATTCTTGTAGATGGTTCTAACAGGTTACCAACCCTAAGAAAAGATACTTGCGCTCGATAGTGACTTTACAACCATGTAGCTAGCTGATGCTTCCAGGTGACGAAATAGAACATATAAACCTCCATCTTGTATCGTCTTTTAGTTCGACAAACCCTCTTAAGAAGAGATCAACTAGAGTACACCAAAGGATAGCTTGCATTTGTTTCTGAGTGATAACTACTATCGTGTCCTTCTATCATGTCAAAGAGACTCATGAGCATATGCAAGAACAAGTAACTTGCACTTCCTCGCGAGCAGAAAAATAGCAGTGCAGAAATACAGTTATATCTCGAGTTCTACGAATCCAATGATATTGTAGCTTATACCGTTGGAAAGCTTATCAAATTTACTACAACTTCCTCGTAGAATTCTTCTCTAGATTCTGCAGTTAAGGTAGTCGAAAACTGTGCACAACAGAAACTATTCCAGATTACTGACAGCACAGATGCACCGCCTTGTGATTTTCATAACTCCCAAACCATAGTAGCTATCAGGACGGGTCTTACGGTCAGAGAAAGATATTGAAGTCTACTATTGTCCAGAATTTATCCATGATTTTTGGGCATCCAAAAATATAGGTATAAACTAAGGAAGACAGACTGCTATAAAAAAACAGGATAAGATAGAAACGAGATTCAAAGACACTAGAGAGATAGATAACACTAATCTTCAAGTCTTCATGCTTCTTTGCTTTGTGTTGATGAGATATAAGACATGGATCGAGGATAGCCAAAAGATTACAAGAAGGATAAGGTTTGATCTTTAGTTCTTCATGCCTCCTCATGCCTCGTCGCTTGAGATATTCAGGACTTACTGTTGTTGATAGCAGATGCTACCCCACTTAACAAAGATCGAACTACTTCTCAAGACTTATACCTTCCGGGCCTACCTTTGAAACACGAGAACAAGAACAACACACAAGCAACACATCAAGCAAAACAAGCACACATCACATCATCGGTACTACACGTGCTTCTTCAATAATGGTGGTCATCCTATTGGCACATTGGAGATGACGAAAGGCCATCGAACTTTTGAACAAGGTAAGATCAGAAAACTTTTAGTAAAAACAACATAAAATAAAATCTAAGGGAGTAAGAAATATTAGCTCAAAAGAAAGCTATCAAGGAGAGGATACAACAGGACAAGGAAGAGGAATAGTCAAAATCAATGAGTCAAGGGATGACAAAATAGTTTTATCGTAAAATAAGTTTTAGAATACGTCCAGTGCTACTTGGCATACGTCCTACAGTCAACACCGCTCTGATACCACTCTGTCACACCTGGTTTTCTAAAGAACAAAACCAGGCTAATCATATGTGTGCCCAGGAAGTCCACACATATGCTAGAATGAAAAAGTATCAGAAACAATGTTATTATATAACGTATACATAGCTATATTAACACTTACATCAGAGTATCGCGGAACGGTGACTAAACTTCGGGCTCCATTCTTCTCAGGGACGGCTGACTGGGGGTAACATATGCCTAGCACTTCTACTAGTCTTCTGGAAACTCCACTACACCTTTGTCCTTTTTCCGAGTAGCATCTTACTACACACTGGAGTGTTGGGGAAATAGCAAGAATGAGTCCATGTCGAACTCAACAAGTATAACACAGGGTTTATGAGGCTCAAAAAGGCTAGACACTGTTTAACCGCGTTTAGCTTTTAATCATCATATAATTAGCAATTGAGTAGCATCAAGGTAATCCAAATCCCATTAATGAATCAATGATCAATTGTAATAAGGATAATGAATAGCATTAACATGAGCATAATAATAATCAACAATAATTAAGCATGATATAACAATGGTGATCAACTATTCTGTAAGAATCCCCAAGGCCGCTCGTATCCGTGAGCACGGCTAGTATACCAGTTTTTAACTCTGCGCAGAGGTGTACACTTTCACTGTGAGTCATGATTTCCAAATGCATGGGTTTGCAAGGCCCAAAACATCAGAGACCATATAAAGCCATTCAAAAGTTCGTCTAACAAGTTAGGGCCATTAGATTCACTCGGCAGGCAGATGTAGAACCCCCCTTTCCGGTGGCACAACAACCGCAGCCTATACACACTAGGCCAGGGGCTCGCACTACACCCAACGTGGCAAGCCATTCTTACGCCATTTAAGGTAACCTCTAACAAGCTAGAAAAGGTCTCTTGAACAACTAGAGCCAGAGCCATATAGCCCTCACAGCTGTACTGTATGTCCCGGTTATCACTTACAGGTAAGTCCTTACGGAGAGTAACTAGAGCATCAAAATAACCCACATGCTCTAGCCCCCTTTCAACAGAAATAACATCATCTTAATTGGTTGATTGCATAATCCATTAGTCAAATTACAAGATCATTGTTCATAATTAAGCGCTAGCAGTAGCTACCCAAATGCATAACCCATAGGTGACAAGGAAACAAGATATCAATAACTAAGTTATAATCTCTATGGTCGTCAAGGAAGACACATGCATATGTATAATAATTTCAGTGAATAGGTAACAAGGATGATCCCATGTTATACTTGCCTTAATCAAAACTTTCCTGATGATACTGCTGGTCTGGCTCAAAATAATACTCCTGATCGTCCAGATACTGCTCACCTTCTATACTCGATCATCAAGCATCAACACACAATCATCCGAGCAACCATACACTAAGCAAACAAATAGACATAATTAAAACAGTACACCAACAGTAGCAAAACAATATAAAAAGTTTGTAAAACTCTTCTACACATTACTACGATCACACAGATGTAAAGATCACGAAATTCGGATTTAAAACGTGAAAGTTATGAATTTTCTAAGATTTCCTATATATAAATAATTACTTTAATATAAACTCGAAAATAAATTGTCACAAACCTACTGTACAATACTACCAACATGTAGAGCTCGCAAATATGAACCTAACGCAATTTGAACAGATCAAATCGGAGTTAAAACGAAGTTTTTATGACCAAAACAATTCTAGTGGCAAAACTGTAATTTCCTGAAAACGTATTTTTGAATAAACCGGTAGAAAATACGCTTTCCAAACACGAAAACGTACTTTCAGTTTTACGCTACGGACCGCGGGTTGATTACTAAAAAGCTGAGGGTCTCTTTAACAAATTTACCCCGCGAAGGGGTAAGTTCTAATCTTAGCCGTTGATCCGAGATCGGACGGCTGCTAATCGATTCAAACGAGAGAGAGAAAAGAGACCGGCCATCTACAGTACATCCGGCCGGTGGCCACCATGGCCGACACCATGAGCTCGTCGAAGAGCTTCAGCCCCACCTTTTCCGACCACAACTCGCCCCACCACCAACACAAATCGAAAGAGGAAGTAAACTCGAACTCATCTATGCGGTTTAGGAGCGCTACGACGACCCGATGAGAGAATGCGGCTCGGGGAGGATGGCGGCGCCATTGCCGGCCGCGGTGAGCTCCAATCCCGCGATACAAAGCACAAAAACTCAAAAGAAGAGCATTGGGAGGGAGAGGAGAAGATGACAAACTCACCCAAGCGAAGAAATTGACCACAAAACCACCCTAAGGCCTCACCCGCGCCAACCAAAACCGTCGGCTATGTCGTAACCCTAGAGCTTGATTTCCCATGGCTAGCCTAGCGTTTTAGTTGAAAAACGGAAAAGGGAGATACCCGGCTATCCTTTTATAAGGTCACCTCTCCTATTTTGGTTAGTATATCGGGGATTGAAGATCGGTTTGGTTGGACACCGAAGCTCGAGTCCTACCCGGCTACGGCGAGAGCTAGAAGAGACGGCTGACAGGCCGACCCCACCGGTCAGCGGCAGGAGAAAAGGAGAGGTGCGGCTGCTGGACCCTGGGCCGAGCTGGGCCAAGACACCGAGTTGGGCCGCTTTGCCGAGACGGCCTATGATGCTGCCGATCGGCCCACCAAGCCAAGAAGGAGAGCGGGCCGCCGGTTACCAGGTGAGTAAACTGTTTTCTTTTCTTTTTTTTCTTCTTTCTTTTCTTTATTTATTTATTTATTTATTTTCAAACTATTCCAAATAAAATTTTCCAAACCAAATCAAAATAAAATAAATGCAGCAGCATGAATGCAACACCAAATATTTCTTAAATTTTAATTTTCCCATTAAATGTTATTTAAACTATTTGAAATTCATTATTCCTAAAGTTTAGAATTTTTTTGGGTGTTACACTACCGTTCAATCCAAGAGAGAGAGAGAAGAATCTGTCGTCTCCCTCAACGCCGGCCGGTGGCCGCCATGGCCGCCGCGAACCACATCACCGGAGATCACGGTTTTCACTATTTAGACCACCAATCGGCTCACGACTGGTTCCAAACAAAAGAGGAGCTCAACGTGATCTCACCTAGGGTCTTTTCTTCGGCCAAGAGGACTCGTCGGTGGTGCTTGGCTCGGAAAGGTGGAGGGCCGCCTCCTGTGAATCCCGGTGACAATGGGTGAGCAACAGAGAACAAGAGGAAGAAAAATATGGCACCTACGGCTACTTCACCTCAAGACAAAAGGCGATGAAGGGATCTTCGATGATAGAGAAGTGACTACCGTCGAGCACAACAGCAGCAGCCTTAGCTCCAACCCGGCGAGATCTAAAATCAACTTGACGATGAGTTTATGACCTAGGGCAGTGTGTGAAAGGAAAAATAGGATGTGTTGGGTCGCACCTCTCTTATAGGGGCACACAACTTGCGGTCCAAGTCATAGAAGATCCGGAAGGCGGATTTCATCGGGTTGGAGTCCATCCCGACAACGAACCAGAGGTGGAAGACTCTGCTGACATGCAGGGTCCGCTCATCAGCGACACAGAAGAGAGAGAGTGCACCGTTGTGGCTTCCTGGGCCGGCCCACGCGGCGCGGGAGGAAGGAACGGCTCGGTTCGGCTTGGCCCACCCGCGAGAAAAGAAAAGCAGGCCGACAGCTGGACTGCACAGGCTGAATAGGTAAATGGTTTCCTATCTCTTTTCCATTTTCTTTTCTAATTTTCCAAACACATTTTCAAATCAAATTTCCAATGGAATTTGTATACCTTTACAAGTTGGTCAAAATCACACACCAAGATAAAATAGATGCACCAGCATGAATGCAAAACATATTGCTAACCATATATTGGGTTTTAGTTTCAAATCAAATAATATTATTTCTCTATAGTTTATTACCCAAACAATTGCATATTAAATCAATTTAAACTAATTTAAATTCTTGTTAAATTTTGGGTGTTACATTGCGTGTGCCTGAGGAGCAAATATCTTTGGATGAATTGACTGTTAAAGAGGATCTTATGTATGAAGAGTTCCCGGTTAAGATTGTGGAGACTGCTAAGAGAGTTACTAGAAGTCAGGTTATTAAAATATGCAAAGTCCAGTGGAATCGGTATTCAGAAGCAGAGGCAACTAGGGAAAGAGAGGATGAACTGAGAAAATCATACCCGCAGTTGTTTGAGTTTGCAGTCCAAATCTCGGGGATGAGATTCTTTTAAAGGGGTAGAATTTGTAACACCCAGAATTTTTAAGTTTTGGAAATAGCTAAAAATTTGATTTAATTATGTCCTAGTTTTGAGCCTAAATAATAAAGAGAATATTTTAATTGGGATTAAAATTAAAATGTTAGGTTGGGCATTTGATGATGCATTCATGTGGTTGCATTTGATTTATTGTGTGGTGTGGTTTTTATTTTATTTGATTTGGATTCAAAATCCATTTTGAAAATGGTTTTGAAAAATATATATATAAAAAATGAAATGAATAACTCACCCTTCTTCCCTTTTGCGGCCCGGTGGCCTGGAGGCCTAAGCTACGCCGGCCCGTTTCCCTCCTACCCCTTCTCCTTCTACTTGGGTCACCCGAGGCTGGCCGAGCAGCCCATTCCCTCCCTGTGGGCCCACTCTTCCCTCCCTTGCTGCGTTCGCGTGGGCCGGCCTAGGTGTTACAATGGGGCACACCCTCCTTCTTCTCTGTATCACTGATGGCTAGGGTCCACCTGTCAAAGCATCTCCTTCCTCGTGTCATGAGCAAGCCGGAGTCGATTATATAGGTGTAGGCGCATCTGCTGTCTTCTCTTTTTCCATCTTAACTCTGAGCCAAATGCCTTCAACTCGAGTTTAGGGTGTTGAAAACCCTAAGCTTCGCTGCCTTCCGTCAACGGAGCTTCCCGTTCATCCCGCGCCTTCTTCTCTGCATTGGTGAGCTCGCCATCTCCTTCTCTCCCTCCCCATGTTTTTCTTTTGGTCTGTGATGTCCTAAATCATTAGAACAAACAACTCCGGTGAGTTTTGCCGAAGCCGGCAATGGCACCGCCGCGCGGTTGTCTTCTCCAGTGACAGCGCCGCCGGGCTGCCCCCTTGAGTTGTCACAGCCATTCAAATCAAGATCGACGGCCTAGATTAGAAGATACCCCTTCGTGGGGTAAATTTCTTAAAGAGCCCCTATGTTTTCCTGAAATAGAACCCACCATCCTAAAACATCTTCTGAGAATACGCTTTCTCCTTTAGAAAACATAATCTTCACCGAGTTAAATGAAAATATGTTTCATATGTTCCAAAGTGATGTTTCAAAACATCAAATGCTTGTATCTTTCTCATTTTAACTCCGATTTGACCCGTTCAAGTTGCGTTAGGTTTGTATTCGCGAGCTCTACATGTTAGTATTACTGTTCAGTAGGTTTGCAACATTTTAATTTTTTATCTTATATTAAAGTAATTATTTATCTATAGGAAATCTTAGAAAATTCATAACTTTCATGTTTTAAATCTGAATTTCGTGATCTTTACGTCTGTATGATCGTAGCAACGTGTAGGAGTTTTACAAACTTTTTATACTGTTTTTCTACTATTGGTGTTCTATTCTAATTATGTCTCCTTGTTTGCTTCGTGTATGATTGCTCGGATGATTGTTTGTTGATGCTTGGTGATCGAGTTTAGATGGTGAGTAGTTTCTTGACGATCAAGAGTATTACTTTGAGCCGGACCAGTAGTACCAACAGGAAAGCTTTGATCAAGGCAAGTATAACATGAGACCATCCATGTTGTCCTATTCACTGAAATTATCATACATATGCTTGTGTTCTCCTTGACAACCATAGAAATTATAACTTAGCTATTGATATCTTGTTTCCTTGTCACCTATGGGTTGTGCATTTGGGTAGCTATTGCTAGCGCTTAATTATGAACAATGATCTTGTAATTGGATTAATGAATTATGCAACCAACCTTTAAAGATGATTTTATTACCGTTGAAAGGGGGCTAGAGCAAGGTGTTGTATTGTTGCTCTGGTTTCTCTCCGTAAGGACTTACCTATAAGTGATAACCGGGATATACAGTACAGTTGTGAGGGCTATATGGCTCTGGCTTTAGTTGTTTAAGAGACCTTTTCTAGCTTGTTAGTGGTTATCTTAATTGGCGTAAGAATGGCTTGACACGTTGGGTGTAGAACAGTGTTGACACCTCTAATGGCACCTAAGCTAGGTTGTCATCCCCAGCATGACACCAAAGGTGCTGGTACTAAAATATGCAAATGCTCCTCTGAAATAAATATAAAATCCACAAGCACACAGATAATACCGATGTAGCATTTTAACCGGGAGTAATATAGGTATCGTTATTTATATTTTTACCACTAGGAAGGGATGCTAAGGATAATGAGCAATGAGCATCACTACATGTGCTAATGGAGAGCATAACCATGTCTTTATCTATCTTCTCATATAGAGTAAGTGTCACAAAATAAATAATATATAAATAATAATAAAGGAAATCTACTAAGCACGTAGCCATATATAATGATAAACATCTCAATAGATTACTCTAGATATATAGCACTAGCATGGATTAGGACGAACTATCGGGATAATCCTAAGTTATTCTAACTATAAAGTCAAAGCATACGATGATTAGTGTAATTACACTTAGCAATCATGGCAAGAAAAGGTTATATCTACGCATAGTGATATTACTAAGGAAGATATAGAACATAGCCGTCACTTCCCTGTAATAGTTATGCTCTGCCTACCCTATATTTGGGAGGTGGACTACAGAGGACTCAATAGAACTGTCACTCCCGCGATCTACCACACGATCTGGAATATAGGGTGCAATCACAGGTAAATACGGTATAGGCACCACGCCTACACAATGTTTACCACTCACCCATGATATCAATGAGCAAGCGCTATACGATCCTATACTTGAATATAAGTCAGATCGAACTATGCCAAGCGTATAATCAAAGTAAACTAAGAACAATATAATTGAGAATATAATCAAATAGAGCAAGTCATATCCAATATGATAGAATAGACTAAAGTCATATTCATACAAATGATGAACTAGATGAATAATATAAGAACAAATACAAAAGTAGGAGAGAATTACCAAGTATTCTCCGATAGATCTGAAAATCAAGCAATGTTTGGCTCCTTCTAGTTCTAATCCTATGTAGCTATGCTAAACTAGAGATCTAATTGAGATAGTGGCTCTAGGGCTTCTCTGAATGAGATGAATAATGAATTCTAGACTTAGGGTTTCTCCTAGGGCCAGGGGCCTTGCTTATATAGCCCTCTAGGAAGCACCACAGCCTTGGATCAAACTGACCTTGATGAACGATTATTATTGATCCTCAAAGGCGGTGGAGGCAGGATCCACGAGGTGGCTCCTGATTGGCCAAGCCACCGGCGCGGGCGCCCAAGGAGGGGGGCGGGCGCCCCACTTGCGGGCCCGTTTCGTCTCCCGTTTGATTCTAGAGTCTTCCCGTACCTTCCACATTCTAGAAAAATTATGTGTAGCCCTTTGTCTCTATGTAAAGGTGACATGTGGGTCTCCTTTGGTTATTTCCTGATAACCCCCTGTAGAAATAGATATTCACCAAAACTAGTAGAATTCTGTCAATGTAACCCCTATATCTAGATAGTATTTATATTTAGATCATTTCTCATGTTATGTTGACGGTTAAAAATGATACTTATCTACCATCAACAAACTCCTCCAAGCTTACCTTTTGCTCGTCCCTAAGCAAAGATAGGCTCAGTGATGGATCAGGAGTTGCTATAATACTTTCACGCCTTACAGGTACACATACATTCAAACAAGAACTCTCCTCCGGATTAGAATGAACTATTCTGATAAAAAAACTTACTCATATTACCTTCCACCATGGGGCTTGTAGCCATCACTTGGGTCTTGAGTAGTTGAAAGACAGAACGGTCAAGTCAAGCGCCATGTTTCAAGCTCTTTGATCAACTATTATTCCGGAGTTTTTGCAAGATTTTTAAAATAAAACTCAGAGATTCCAATGTATGACCCTTCCAAGTCTCTCCTTTGTGGTATTTCTAGATCCTCTCCAAGGCATTCATGGTGTATGCCTTTTCTCTCCTCTCAAAATATATAGTATTTTTGGTAGCATAGTAACATTATGCCTTCTCTCTCACCATACTTCTAATAGGCTTATGTGGAGCTCATAGGTGGGGAGACAGTGAAACATATATTGCATAATCAAAACTATGGATCCAAAGGAACGAGTCATAAAGTCAAATCAAGATATGCATGTGTCTTGGGCTATATGGTAGATGGTGGTAAATGGTAAATGGTAGATGGAATAGAAGTGGTTATAAGGGGTAAAGGAATGATGATGGTGAATACTTAGCTCCTTCGGGAAATTTTCTCATATACCTCTCTTAGAAACTTGAAGAATTTGAGGAGAACTTGGGCTTCTAAATCTCTTTTTATTTCTGAGTGGGACATTTGTCCTCTTTCTCTTTTCTTTTTTTTTCTTTTTTTAGAATACCAAGGATTCTTTTGGAACACAATAACAAGAGGTAGCATAACTAGATATTTGGAGCTTTATTGGCTAGCAAGGGATAAAATGGATAATAGGAATATTTTTGCAGTTCACTCTCAATGTAAGAGTAGAACTATTTTCTAGGGTGGATCTGAATGAGATATATGTGGATTCGTACTTACAGGATAGAAGCAGAATATATGGGTGGATATATATGGGTGGATATGGATGCGTACTTCTAGGGTAGAAGCAGCATGTATAGGTAGAGTGTATAGGTGGATCTCAATTTTAACCGCATAACCAGTTCCTAAGGATCGACACAGCCTGACCATACTCAATGCTCACAAATAGTAAATATGAATGTAAGGCTTCCTAATCTATAAGCATGTATATGGCTATGGTAGGAATTTAAACTCTCGTCATACAGGAACTCATCATATAGCAAGTTAATTTTCAAAAGATAAATTCTCCAGAACTCTAGTATCTCTAAGAACATGATAGACAGCAGCTCAAAACCTTCCCATATCATATCCGTTAACTACCTAGACTTATATCAAGCATTTGCTACCCACAAGTTTAGGTTTAGAGCAGATCTTAAATCAAAACCATTGTATCCAAAACTCGGGAGTGTTCAAGGCTAAAAACTAGATACTTGAAAAGAATTACGGTAGAGCAACTATTCATCATTTCCATATAAGAGTTTATTCTAGGGGTTCACTTAGCAAGATAAAACTTAGCATACTCTCCTATATTTATTAAACTTAAAGATTATATAGAAAACATATATATGTATATAAGTAAACATTTATTTGGGTTTCTATAAGTTATGCATCTTTTATTTTACTTCATATATCAAAGCAAAAATAAATAGGTAGATAAGAAAATACTTAGCTGGATATATGGGAGATGCTCTCCCCCAAGCTGAATGTTGACATAGTCTTGCTTGATGAAACTGGCAGACAGTGAAGGTGTACTTCCCCTTATCGGAGTGCTTATGATGATGATTATTGAGACAACGCTTCGACAGGGAACAGATTGTCCTTTTTGTCTATTTGCTTTCCTTGATCCTTCAAATTCTATGAAGCTCAAATAGACAACAAAGCTTGTGGAACTTGATTAAGTGTTAGTGATAAACCTCTAAGCCTTGAGCGTCTAGAACCTCTTAATAGATGTATCTTTCTAGCAGGATCTCTTGTACCATATCTTTATGTTTTTACACTTTTATACAATGCAAGGAATAAAATGATGAATGCTTCTTTATTTTATTTTTATGCCACCACAGCAAGTGGACTCATGGGTTTTATGCCACAAATTTATTTGCATGGGGCTTAGCAGGTTTATAATGCAATGCAAGACATATTTGTTTTCTTTTCTATGCAGAAGTAAAGTGTAACTAAACATGTAATGAAGAAAAGTAAATATGATGTGGAAAATTAAATGTAGAACTAAAAAGGAAAATATTGTTAACTACCAAGTTACCTCTTAGCGTGGCGTTCGGTGATTTGGGTCCGCCAAATAGAACCTCTTATTCGCTTAATCATTCTGGGACACCTCGGATGGATCGAGTGGTGTCTCTGACTGTGCTGAGTTTGATATTGAATTAACCTTTACTTTCCATACCTGTTTTTGTTGGTGAGGTTGACTTTGAGGAATGAGTTGGTTGCACTATCTTCTCTTCTTTATTCTCCATAGTGACTTATTCACTTTCTGTTGGGGGTACAACCTCTCTATCAGGAGATGTATTGTCTTGAGGGAATCGATCTTCATATCTTGATACTTCTCCTTGATAGTCAGCCAATCCATCCTTGGGGATCTGATTCTTCTGGGCGCGGTTGCAACGCCTTCTTCTGGTTCTGTTCTTCTTGGGTTCTTTGTCAACCATATAATTATTATTGAAATAACGGTGTACCTTCTCTGAGGGAAATTGGAAATGTACTTCTCCTATTGCAAGGTAGATGATGGCCCTGGTGGTGCTTAGGAATGGTCTCCCTAGGATGATCGGTGGATCGTACTCATCTTCTCCCATGTCGATGACTAAGAAGTCAGTCGGGATGAAGTGGTCATCAATTTGCACAGGGACGTTCTTCGCTATTCCGTCCACAAAGCGAAATGATTGGTCCACCATCTGTAGTTGTGCATAGGTTGGGTCTAAAGGCATAGCACCATATAGATATTCATAAATTACCTTGGCCATTATGTTGACACCTGATCCAGTGTCACAGACAGCTTTCTGAAAGGAGCTTCTATTGATTGTGCATTCAATGGTTGGGACACCTGGGTCGTCTCTCTTGAGCAGATATGGGGACTTGAGCTGATGATCATGCTCTCTGTGGACCGCAGTGATCATTCTCACTGACTCCATCTGTTGTGGCTTCTTATTCTTATTCTTGTTCTTGTTCCTCCGATTGTTCTTCTTCTTTGGCTCATAGGGATGTTGAGGGTGTGTAGGGAATTGCAACACTTTGTCCTTGAAGAAGAAGGTCTCTCTCTTGCCTTTGATGTTGAAATAGATCTTGGCAGTGTTGGCGTACATGATAGCTCTAGCGGTGTTCAAGAATGGTCATCCCAAAATGATGGGCGACTTCTCATCACCATCTGTCTCTATTACTACAAAGTCTGTAGGAACATACGAGCTACCCACTTGTACACATGTCTTCTAGAATTCCCTGGGTGTAGCAAAGTGACCGGTCTGCAAGCTGCAAGCACATGGTTGTGTACAATAAAGGATAATTAAACATTTTGTCATAGATTACCTTAAGCATGATGTTGACGCTTGCACCGAAGTCACAGATAGCTTCATTAAAGTTCACGCTTCCAATGAAGATTGGGATGACAGGTCTTCCTAGATCACCTTTCTTAGTCGATAGAGTCTCGTCGTTCCATCCTTTGGAGATAGGGTCACTCCAATAACTTCCTGCATTAAATATATCTACAAGATTTGTAGTCTCTAGATCTTCCGGTTGTCCTGGAATTTTACCTTGGTTAGCAGAAACAATATTGGCAAGCTATTGTAATTGAGATTCTAGCATCTTATTGAAACTGAGCTGATTCTTAATGGCAGTGGAAAAATTATCCATTCTATTATTGTCACACCCGGTTTTCTAATGAACAAAACCAGGCTAATCATGTGTGCCCAGGAAGTCCACACATATGTCAGAATGAAAAAGTATCAGAAACAATGTTATTATATAACATATACATAGCTATATTAACACTTACATCAGAGTATCGCGGAATGGTGACTAAACTTTAGACTCCATTCTTCTCAGGGACGGCTGACTGGTGGCTCCGTATGCCAAACACTTCTGAAAGACTTCTAGAAACTTCACTACCTCTTTATCCTTCTTCTGAGCAACACCTTACTACACACTGGGGTGTGGTGGAAATAGCAAGAGTGAGTCTATGTCGAACTCAACAAGTATAACACAGGGTTCATGAGGCAAAAAAGGCTAGACACTGTTTGACTACGTTTAGCTTTTAATCATCATATAATTAGCAATTGAGTAGCATCAAGATAATCCACTTCCCATTAATGAACCAATGATCAATTGTAATAAGGATAATGAATAGCATTAACATGAGCATAATAATAATCAACAGTAATTAAGCATGATATAACCATGGTGATCAGCTATTCTGTAAGAATCCCCAAGGCCGCTCGTGTCCGTGAGCACGGCTAGTATACCAGTTTATTAAACTCTACGCAGAGGTGTACACTTTCACTGTGAGTCATGATTTCCAAATGTGTGGGGAGATCAAACCCAAACACCGGAGAACCATATAAAGCCATTCAAGAGTTCGTCTAACAAGTTAGGGCCGCTAGGTTTCATCAGTCAGTCTGTGTGATACAACCAGTCCTAGGGATCCACAGTCTGCTTTTCCCCATTTGCGCCACAAGGGTAACCTCTAACAAGCTAGAAAAGGTCTCTTAAACAACTAGAGCCAGAGCCATATAGCCCTCACAGTTGTACTATCAATCCCGGTTATCACTTACAGGTAAGTCCTTACGGAGAGAAACCAGAGCAACAATATAACCCCTTGCTCTAGCCCCCTTTCAACAGTAGTAAAATCATCTTAATGGTTGGTTGCTTAATCCATTTATCAAATTACAAGATCATTGTTCATAATTAAGCACTAGCAATAGCTACCCAAATGCACAACCCATAGGTGACAAGGAAACAAGATATCAATTGCTAAGTTATAATCTCTATGGTTGTCAAGGAGGACGCATGCATATGTATTATGATTATAGTGAATAGGATAACAAGGATGGTCCCATGTTATACTTGCCTTTTTCCCAGAGTTATCTGCTCAGAAGTCTTCAGCTGCTATCTTTCGGTCTCCAACTTTTGCTTCGACTGTCGGTCCTCAGCTCCTAGTCTTCAGCGCTAACGAAACACGCTTCCTCTACTCGCAGCAACCAAGCAACACAAATAGACAAACAATACACACATCTAAGAACATGCATCAAACAAAAGAAACGCTTTAAAAGAGAACACACTAAAGGACACGGTACGTTGCTACACACATTCATGATAGACACTAATCTGAAAAAGAAACAACTACCGAGACTTATATTATATTAAAGGAAAAGCCTATATGTTTGATTTATTTTATTTAAGCAAAACTACGTGAAAAGTTATTTAGACCAGATTAGTCAAAACATAATTTATTTCAAAAGATGGGTTAAAACTACTCATATTTTATTTATAAACAATGTCATATATATAATTTAATCAAGTTAATTAAACTCTATCCTTGCAAAAGAGAGAAAGTGTGAAAGCAACTAATTGAGCTTATCACATATACAACGTACTTACTAAGCAACACAGAATTTTAAAAACACATGTAAGTGAGCAACTAATCACACTAATATTTGGTGTATAAATTACCAAGTTATAAAACCTATATGGCTTTTAATTATAAATCTTATTATATAAACATTAATCAATTTAACAATTAAATTAATAAAAAAACATAAACACTGACATGAAAACATTAGCACTAGTGCATAGAGCGTGTCGACACAAATCCTAACGCAACTTAAACTGAGTCAAACAGAATTAAAATGAAGAATCAGTGAACATTGACAGATAATTAGGGGTGATGTATTTCTACCGTATTTTCTTGATTTGTTTTTCTGAAAGAAAGCGGCCATAATACATGTATGACATCAGGATGACATCACCTAGCTAGCAAATCAAACAGGGCGTGTGCATGGCCGGTGCTTCGATGTGCTAGCGTCTATGTGTATTTCCATCGTATTATCAGATTTATTTTTTACAAAAGAAAACGGCCAGAAAATATATCCATTACATCATTAAGCTAGCAATGACGTCAGCAAGCTAGGAATCCGATCAGCTAGGAGAAGAGAGCAAAGCACGTTGCACGGGAATACTCAGCGGGACTTACCGAAAGCGGAGGAGCGTCAACGATGATGGCCACTGCGGAGAGCAGCGCGCAGGCGTAGTCCGCCGCTATGAGGAAACAGCTACGGATGGGCAGTGTCGATGGTCCTTGATGGCTGGACGTACGTGAACTCGTGAAGAAAATAGCAGAAGATTGATTTCTCCTCTTCGGCCAGGAACGCAGCAGCAGATCACGACTGCCTCAGGTCACGCACGTAGCAGCGGACAGCATCAACTAGTAGATGCAAAAACGCCTCTTACTCAATAGAGATGTCCAGCGCCGGCGGCAACAAAAGCACGGCAGGCAACACGCAAAGCAGCGACTTGCAATCGGAAACCATTGGAGCGGCATCTGCTGCGCTGCACTGGTAACAAGGATATAGGATGAGGTCAAGATTGGAGGAGATCGACAGCAGCATATTCACAGGACAGAAAAAGAAGGCTAACCTGCTGTTGTGATCGAAGATTGATATAATATTAGAGGAAGCCTGGTCTCACATGATTTAGCGGCAAGCAGATGTAAACGGCGACTCGATCGATGGAACTGTGATGAACAACAGCGGCGGAAGTCTGCTCGGCGAGATCGGCTTGGCAAGATCGGCGCGACGCAAAGACACGGAGTCACGGACACCGCGGAACTATGGAAAGCCAATCGACTGGACGCGGTACGGCCAGGCCGGGCAGCGAGTCGACTACGGCGGCAAAGCGACGAAGTCAAGCTCGGCAGGAGCGGCTAGGGTTTGGAACCAGGTTATCTGCATCAAGGCATCATGGCCATACAGGCTTCTCCTTTTATATAGTGGGGCACAATTGGGCTCATAAGGAGAGTTGGAGCCGTCGTTGGTTTGGTGCAGAATTTACGTGAGATGGAGAAGGATTCCATGTCCATCGTGTCTTGCATGCATATACATGTATATGTCAATTTTTTTTAAAACATGCCTTGCATACATTACGTGGCAAAACTAATTGTTTTTCTTCTTGAGCATTGGCAACTTAATCACGTCTGCCATCTATCAAGATTACTTATTCCTAGAATATTAAATTTTGTGACTAAAAATAATTCTAGAATTATTATTTTAGGCACGGAAAATAATCCGAAGGCTCTGAAAATTCAGAGAAAACTCTAGACATTACGGAACATGACGAACCATAGTAAAGCATCTGGAGCTCATAAAAAGATATCTTGGACGCCGCCCCATATCTTTTCTTTCAATCAGACTCGATCGAGCTTATTTAATTTCGGTCTCTGGGCTGTCGATCAAATATACACATCCATATACATTATTATATTTTGTTTTCCATATTTACTTCAATCAGATAAGGCATTGTGTATCACCGACTCAGGTGGTAAGTATACGTGTTCACCCTGAACTCTTGGCATGGACTCGTCGCTCAACAGCTCACGTGACAATCTATTGATGGCAAGTACATGCACTCGACACAGCCCCGGTGCACAAAGCTAGTTGATCAAATAGGTATAATAGTAGCTGAACTCCATGTAACACACGATTCATCTATGGCACGCTGACCAAATCTCTGTTACGTACCAAGAGCACTTCTGGCTAGTACGGAAGCTCCATAAAATTTTCCAAACACGCCAGGCATGTATATAGCTAAATCAATTTAGCTATTTAGCACCTATCCAAAATATGGCAGTAGCCAAATTTGGAGTGCAAACAGATATGTTGCTCGTGGAATGAGTGAAGATTGGCACAAGGTTTGGTGGCTCCATGATGGCTCGGCAAAGCTCGTCTTGGAGAAAGCTTTTTTTCCCTCTAGCTTTCATGGTTTAGGCGAGATGTACAGAGTCCGATGTTGATGAATAATAGAGCAGCGACATGGATCAATGATCAATTAGATCAGATTGATTTTCATAAATGGGCACATCATCGGGCAAGATGAACATAGAGTCTTTGGCGTGCAAGGCATATACAGGTCAAGGAGATCGACCATGCATTAGGAGGAAAAAGAACTTTCATCAAGTCAAAATTAGAAAAACTTTAAAAATTCACATTTTCCCGTAACTAAATTTACACTATCTCAAACTAAACTTGGTTACTTTTATTCAAATATTTAAACCATTTGTTCTATTTAGTGTTTTTCATGCATAACCCAAAATAGGAATTTTTTGGGTGTGACAATTATTAATTGTTTCTAGCATTTTATCATTAGATGCTAATTTCTTAGACATGCTATCCATTAATTTTCCTTGATTAAGCACTAACTCTCTCAGAGGTGGTTGATTGAAAGAATTATTACCTTGATAATTACCTGAGTAGTTAGGCCTCAGCTACTGATTCCAACCTTGATTCTATTGAGGACGGTAGTAGTTATTGTTATTATTGTTGTTGAGGTAGTTCACATCCTCTTGTAGCTCTAGGCAATTGCTTTCTAAATGCCTAGTGTCTCCACACTCTTCACAAGTCATGCGGTAATCATGAATATGCATGACTTCCTTCTTCTCTCTAGCTCTCTCATCGAGCCTCTTCATGAGTAGGTCCATCTTGGTAGACAGCATGTCTACCTTTAACTGGTGTATACCTCCATCTCTCTTGTGGGTTTGAGTTCTTTCTTCGTTACAACCTTGGTTGGACGCCATTTTCTCCACAAGAGTTGTGGCTTTATCGATTGTAAGTGATAAGAATGCTCCTCCAGTGGTAGCATCCATAGTCTCACATGTGCTATTGATAAGCCCATGATAGAAGGTCTGCATAAGTAGTCAATTCTCTATTCCATGATGAGGACATTCTAGGATGTAGTCTTGAAAGCGCTCCCATGCTTCTGGGACTGACTCATCATGTTGCTGCTGAAAACTTGATATCTTCCCACGAAGAGCATTTGTCTTGCCCATGGGAAAGAACTTAGCTAGGAAATTGGTGGAACAGAGTGCCCACGTAGTATTCTTCTCCTTATTTGCATAGAACCACTGCTTCGCTCTCCCCAAGAGTGAGAATGGGAAGAGGCAAAGTAGTATGGCATCTCTAGGGACATCCTTGATGGTGAAAGTGTTGTAGATCTCTAGGAAGTGTTGGAGATAAGCACTAGCATCTTCATGTGCCTTCCCACAAAACTGGCTAACTTGCACCATGTTGATCAACGCTGACTTTAGCTCAAAGTTTTGCTCAATCTCCTCCGCAGGTCCAGTCTAAATTTTAGCTGTAGTTGGAGCTGAGAACTCACGGAGTGACTTATTTGCCATAGCGTCAAACTCTGGTGTTAAGTTCCAAACTATGCTTGGTTGGCCTTCAGAATCAGAGAGTGGAGCTTCAAGCTCAGATGATGATGTTTCTGTTTGAACTCTCTTTAGCTTGGCTCTTGCTCTTCTGAATAACAATTCTGGATTATCGATGAAGTTATCTGGATGGCCAAACCTGCTCATACATTACCCTGTATATAATATATAAAATAGACAAAAGACAAGGGTAAGGCTATATGAGTAGAGAAGGAAGATGGTTTCTCGATCGCATTAGTGGATGCAAGTGATGGCTCATTATCCTTAGAATAGCAATTCAACCTTCCTCGGCAACGGCGCCAAAAATGCTTGTTGACACCTCTAGTGCCGCCTAAACTAGGTTGTCATCCCTAGCATGACACCAAAGGTGTTGGTACTAAAATATGTAAATGCTCCTCTGAAATAAATATGAAATCCGCAAGCGCACAAATAATACCGATGTAGCATTTTAACCGGGAGTAATATAGGTATCGTTATTTATATTTTTACCACTGGGACGGGATGCTAAGGATAATGAGCAATGAGCATCACTGCATGTGCTAATGGAGAGCATAACCATGTCTTTATCTATCTTCTCATACAGGGTAAGTGTCACAAAATAAATAATATATAAATAATAATAAAGGATATCTGGTAAACACATAGCCATATATAATGATAAACATCTCAATAGATTACTCTAGATATATAGCACTAGCATGGATTAGGATGAACTATCGAGATAATCCTAAGTTATTCTAACTATAAAGTCAAAGCATACGATGATTAGTGCAATTACACTTGGCAATCATGGCAAGGAAAGGTTATATCTACGCATAGTGATATTACTAAAGAAGATATAGAACATAGCTATCACTTCTCTGTAATATTTGTGCTCTGCCTGTCCTATACTCGGGAGGTGGACTACAGAGGACTCAGCAGGACTATCACTCCCGCGATCTACCACACGATCCGGAATATAGGCTGCAATCGCAGGTAAATACG
Organism: Saccharum officinarum; assembly: GCA_020631735.1. NCBI lineage: Eukaryota > Viridiplantae > Streptophyta > Magnoliopsida > Poales > Poaceae > Saccharum > Saccharum officinarum. The sequence continues at coordinate 6,638,326 of CM036165.1, read as the reverse complement.
GTATAGGCACCATGCCTACACAATGTTTACCACTCACCCATGATATCAATGAGCAAGCGCTATATGATCCTATACTTGAATATAAGTCTGATGGAACTATTCCAAGAGTATAATCAAAGTAAACTAAGAACAATATAATTGAGAATATAATCAAATAGAGAAAAATCATATCCAATATTATAGAATACACTAAAGTCATATTCATACAAATGATGAACTAGATGAATAATATAAGAACAAATACAAAAGTAGGAGAGAATTACCAAGTATTCTCCGATAGATCCAGAAATCAAGCAATGCTTGGCTCCTTCTAGTTCTAATCCTATGTAGCTATGCTAAACTAGAGATCTAATTGAGTTGGTGGCTCTAGGGCTTATATGAATGAGATGAATAATGAATTCCAGACTTAGGGTTTCTCCTGGGGCCAGGGGCCTTGCTTATATAGCCCTCTAGGAAGCACCACAGCCCTTGGATCAAACCGACCTTGATGAACGATTATTATTGATCCTCAAAGGCGGTGGAGGCAAGATCTATGAGGTGGCTCTTGATTGGTCAAGCCACTGGGGCGGGCACCCAAGGAGGGGGGCGGGCTCCCCACTTGCGGGCCCGTTTCGTCTCCCGTTTGCTTCTAGAGTCTTCCCGTACCTTCCACATTCTAGAAAAATTATGTGTAGCCCCTTTGTCTCTATGTAAACCTGACATGTGGGTCTCCTTTGGTTATTTCCTGATAACCCCATGCAGAAATAGATATTCACCAAAACTAGTGGAATTCTGTCAGTGTAACCCCTATATCTAGATAGTCTTTATGTTTAGATCATTTCTCATACGATGTTAACGATTAAAAATGATACTTAACTATCGTCAACAGACAGCCTCTAGTCTTATAACACCCTAAAATTTGCTCATTTAGAAAGAGATCTAAAATGATTTAACTTTGTATTTTTGTGTTCATGGGAACATAGGAAAATAAATATTTTCATTAAATTAAAATTTAAAATAGGGTGTAGAAACGTGTTTAAGCATTCATGCTGGTGCATTATTTTTATTGTGATGTCTAAATCTTGACTAAACTCGAAACTGAATTAAAAACTAAATGTTTAAGTGGATTTGAAAGACTTTGGAAAATTCGGTTTTCAGAAATAAACAAGGAAAAATAAACATGGTCTTCTCTGATTGCTTTTGTTTGCTTCCTGCGCTAGCCTGTTTTGCCTCCGTAGATGAGCCAGCGATGCAGCGCAGCAGCCCAAATAACTACAAGCCCGAATCCTTGTTGATCTCCACCTTTCCATCTTTGGAACAAGCCAATGTATAAAAGCGATGCAGCACACATCGCCTCCCTTTTCCCGATCTCTTCGCAACAGCCGCTGCGTCCTCCGGTGCTCTCGTGCCGCTGTCACAAATCCTCGCTGCCGCACGACGATCTACACGACCGCAACTCCGTTGCCGCCGCCATCGACGCTGTTTGGTGTTTCACCGCCGTCAAAATCCTTAGGTGTATGTTTTCTCTCCTTCTCGCTCTCTATGTTGCGTACATGCTCGCCACACTTGCCAAGCCGCCTAGCTAAGATCAGCGCTGCTGTACGTTGAGCCTTCGCGGACATCCCTGATGCCCTGTCGAGCTCGCGAGATCGAGATACACAACCCCATGTCCTCTGTTGAAGAAGACAATCATCCAGATGCTGGCCGTGCACCACCAGCCACGAACCGTGCGTGCTGCCCCTGCTCCAATTACTTGCTAGTTTGATGACCTCATCATCGCGTCATGCACGTATTATGGCCGTTTTCTTATAGAAAAACAAATCCAAAAATACGATAGAAATACGTGACCTATAATTAGCAATCGATCACTACTGTTTTTATGTTTTAGCTCCGATTTAACCCATTCAACTTGCGTCAGATTCGTAATTGCGTACTCTACATGTTCTTCCTACTGTTATACATGTTTATCACTTTTAAAATTTGTGGTTAGATTTAAGTTATTATTTTATTAAAGAAAATATGGTTTAATTCATAACTTTTGCGTTTTAAATCTGATTTTGGTGAAATTCACGTTTGTGTGATCGTAGTGATGTGTAGAATATTTTTATAGACTTTTAAACATGTTTTCTTGATATTGGTGTACTGTTCTAATTATTATTCATTGTTTGCTTCGTGTATGATTGCTCGATGTGTGTGTGGTGATTTATTGATCAAGTCCAGTCAGTGAGATTAATGTGGAGATTCAAGAAGCTATTAATTGAAGATTTGGATCAGAGAAAGGATCTTGATTTAAGGCAAGTATAGCTTGGGTATTCTTTTTTGTGACCATGATCTTGTGACTTGATTAATGTTTAAGAAACAAACGATAAAAATGACTTTTTAGCAACTTGAGGATATATCTGTAAGAGAATCTCCGGGATTGACAGTACAACTGTGAGGGCTATATGGCTCTAGCTTTAGCTCAGTATGAGGATCTTTTCTAGCTTGTTAGAGGTTACCCTTATGGCGCAAATGGGGAAAAGCAGATTGTGGATCCTTGCGTGGTTGTATCACACAGACTGACTGATGAAACCTAGCGGCCCTAATCTGTTAGACAAACCTTTGAAAGGCTTCATAGTGAACCCTGCCGACCTTCCTTGGAAGTGGGTCAAGAGATTAGCTACCTCAGGCAAAAGGGTAAATCATGACTCATAGTGAAAGTGTACACCTCTGCGCAGAGTTTATTAAACTGGTATACTAGCCGTGCTCAAGGACATGAGCGGTCTTGGAATCCTTACATTTAAGATGATGACTTTTTATTGCTAACATACTCATTGTTTACCGTTTTATGCTCTACATTATTTATGTTACATTTATCATGAGTTTATGGGATCTATACTACCTTGTTGCTATACTTGCGAAGTTCGACATGGACTCACTCTTGCTATTTCCCACACCTCAGGATAGTGTCTAGAGTTATTAGGCTTATGATCAACCAGTCAGTTTGTTCTTGGAGTGAAGTCTACACCCGGTGTTAGGAGTTTTCTTTCCGCTGTGTTGCTCTCTAAGGTATATTTTATACTATTGAGTTATGTATATTAAGCATTTGTGTCTTGGTATTACACTTATCTACGGCTATATGTGAGATTTGACTCCTTTATTTCACATATAGTGCATATCTGGTTTTGTTCTTAAAACTGGGTGTGACAAGTCTATGAGTATAGCCATGAAGGAATTGTGTCATTTGAAAAGGGGGGTTCCTACATCTGCCTGCCGAGTGAATCTAATGGCCCTAACTTGTTAGATGAACTTTTGAATGGCTTTATATGATTTTTAGAGTTTTGGAATTAATTACCCCAATGCAACTGAAAACCATGACTCACAGTGAAAGTGTACACCTCTGCGCAGAGTTAAAAACTGGTATACTAGCCGTGCCCACGGATACGGGCAGCCTTGGGAATTCTTACATAATAGTTGATCACCATTGTTATATCATGTTTAATTAATGTTGTTACTATTATGCTTATGTTAATGCTATTCATTATCTTTATTACAAATGATCATTGGTTCATTAATGGGAATTGGATCATCTTGATGCTACTCAATTGCTAATTATATGGTTAATAAAAGCTTAATGTAGTCAAACAGTGTCTAGCCTTTTGTGCCCCATGAACCCTGTGTTATATTTGTTGAGTTCAACATGGACTCACTCTTTCTATTCCCACCACAACAGATGAAGATTATGAAGATGATTATCGCAATGAGTACTAGTCTTGGTGTCAACCAGTCATCCACGTCCCTGTGTTGGAGCTTCCGTCGGAGATTTATTCTTAGTAGATACTCTTTTATGTCTGAGACTATGTGATAAGTATTCATTCGTTATGTAATAAGCACTGTGATGATACTATGTAATTTGTCAACTTGTGTGTGCGACTGTTTCTTGGGGCGCACATGAGTCTTTTATACATCCTATTTTTGTCCTTAAAATGGGTGTGACATACATGGTTGGCCAAAAGAATCCACTTTGCTAGATCTTAGCATTAGTATAGAATGCCCCATAATGTCCTCCATACGGTGATGAGTGGTATCTTTCAATGATCTTGGTTGCTTCCTCAGCAGGAACACACCTCCTGAGCAGCCCATCAAAGCAGACTCGGTAGAGGTACGGTTCATTCCATAGGTGGAGACGACTTTCATGGATGAGCTTCCGCTTATTCTCTCCTAATAGTACATAACCTGCAACCATAAAATTAATAATATTTGCATACCAGGGGTCAGAGCCTATGACCTTTAGGAGCATGTCATCCTACAAAAAATCATTGATGGGCAGCTCCTGTGGATTCTCAAACTGCATTCTTGACATGTGATTGGCTATAGAATTTTCTATTCCTTTCTTATCTTTAATTTCTAAGTAAAATTCTTGAAGCAAAAGAATCTATCTTATAAGCTGAGGCTTAGAATCTTTCTTAGTAAGGAGATATTTAAGAGTAGCATGATCAGTGTAAACAATAACCTTTGCACCTACTAAGTAAGATCTAAACTTATCAATAGCAAAAACAACAGCCAGGAGTTATTTTTTAGTTGTTGCATAATTAAGTTGAGGTCCTGATAGAGTTTTACTAGCATAAGAAATTGCATGATGCTTTCTATCTTTCATTTGACCCAATACTGCCCCCACAACATAATCACTAGCATCACACATAATTTCAAAAGGCAGTAACCAATCAGGGCTTGAATGATTAGTGTAGAGATGAGTGCTTTCTTAAGGATTTAAAAAGCATTTAAACACTCATCATCAAACTCAAAGGGAGCATCCTTGGCTACCAAACTTGTAAGGGGTCTAGCAATATGAGAAAAATCTCTTATAAAATGGTGATAGAACCCCGCATGGCCAAGGAAACTTCATACCCCTTTGACATTCATAGGAGGAGGTAGTTGTTCTATTACTTCTACCTTAGCTTGGTCTACCTCAATCCCATGTTTGGACACCAAGTGTCCAAGCACTATATCTTCTCTAACCATGAAATGACATTTTCCCCAATTAAGGACTAAGTGCTTTTCCTCACATCTTTGCAAAACTCTGTCTAAATTCTCTAAGTAATCATTGAAAGTTTTTTCATAAATAGAAAAATCATCTATAAAAACTTCCATGATTTCTTCTATCATATCAGAAAATATAGACATCATACACCTTTGAAATGAAGTTGTAGCATTGCACAATCCGAAAGACATCTTGCAATAAATATAAGTTCCATAGGGACAAGTAATAGTAGTTTTACTTTGGTCATCAGGATGGATCGGGATTTGATGATAGCCAGAATACCCATAAAGGAAACAAAAGAAAGAATACTTTACAAGTTGTTCCAACATCTCATCGATGAAGGGTAACAGGAAGTGATCTTTCTTCATTGCCTTGGTAAGTTTTCGGTAATGAATACACATCCGCCATCCTATGACTGTTCATTGTGGAATTAATTCATCTTTTTCATTTTTCACCATAGTCATGCCCCCTTTCTTCGGTACAACTTGTACTAGGCTTACCCACTCACTATAAGCCACGAGATAGATTATCCCTACATGCAAGAGTTTCAAAACCTCTTTCTTGATAACTTCTCTCATCGCATTATTGAGCCTATGTTGGGGCTCCATAGAAGGTGGATATGCTGGTTCTATGGGAATGCGATGGGTGCAAAGGGCAGGACTAATCCCCTTGAGGTCTTTGAGTGAGTAGCCGAAGGCAGAGCGATGCATTTCTAAAATGGTAAGGAGCCAGAGGGTCTCGTCTTCAGAGAGTTTATCACTAATAATCATAGGAGACTCCCTATCGTTGTTTAGAAAAAGCGTATTTCAAACCTGAAGGAAGGGGTTTGAGCACAATGGGGGGTTTTGACGGCTCTTGAGTTTCATCTAGAGGGAAAAGATCTCCAGATTCGTCTTCTTCTTGGGTGAAATCCTGGGTGTCTTCTTTGAGATGTTTGTCAGAAGCTTCCAGGAGAGAAGCTACCATAATCTCCTCCATTGGATCTTGCTCGGGGCCCAACTCTATCTTAGCATGTAATGAACAAGTGATGGGAATAGAAAGGTTTATGCTTTTCCTGAGACTTACTTTTGTACTCTCCTTTCTTCCTTCATGGAGGAGTCTCTCTATTGGATGCCCTATGAAAAGATCAAACTCCTAGATATCGAAAACATAAAAACTAAGATACACCTTGGTTTCATCTACTTTGATAGGGATGAGGTGAAAAATTCCTTCACTAGGAAGGATTTGCCCTAAGAGACTTTTTAAGAGTTTGGTTGTTGGAGTTAATTAAAAAATTTTAGGAAGTGTATGTGCAAAAGATTTACACATAAGATTTACTCCTACAACCAGATTATAAAGGGCATCGAAGGAGGTTTTACGAATCTGACAGCGACTGGAGGTAGAGGGAGAATCTAAACGAATGACTTCTGGAGAAAGCTTGGATTCTCCCAACCACTCATTGCTTACTATTGTTGTCAACTCTTTCATAGTCTTTTTAAGGAACTTCTCTTCGGTTGGGTCAGGAAGATGCTGGTTAGGTGCTGATGGTGCCGAAGTTTTAATTATTGCATAATAATTCGAGGTGTTTCCAAAATCAGAGAAAAAATCATCTTGGAATTCAGGAATATTTTTTAAAGGCAGAATTTCTTTCTTCTTTGGTGGTTCGGGAACTTGGACGATAGTTCAGGCTTCAAGTGGTGTAGTTAAAGGATTAGGCTCAATTATCACAGGTTCTTCCTTAGGAGTTTTCTCAACTACATCTTCTAGGCTATCGTCATGAACGCTGGTGCAGGGGGTGTTCTGTAGGATTTTTCTAAGGATATTTTTCCCTTCACTAGCAGAGCAATGTAAGAAGGCACCTATAGAAACTGAATCAAGAAACTATGCGGTCTCCCCACTAAGACCCATATAAAAGTGTTGTAAAAGCATATGGTCTTAAATGGCAAGGTCAGAGCCAGAATTGACTAGGTCATTAAAATGCGCCCATGCCGCACTAAGAGATTCTTTTTCTTTTTGTTTGAAAGATAGAACCTCTATTCGAAGGCTAACCACTCTAGTGATGGGAAAGAAAGATAAGCAAAAGCTAGAGCATATAGCTTCCCAATCTCCTTGTACACTCCCTGATACGCTCAGGGGGTCCCGATCTTCACGACGTAGGATGATCACCGATAACTAGCTGAAGAACAGCCGGATAACTTGCTGCAAGCAGCGATAACTAGTGCAACCTGGCAAATAAAACTCGAAGCCAACCACCGTCTTTAACCGGCAACCTGAATCGAGGATTCGCCCAACCACACTCTCAAAGAACCAACCAACACAGCCTACAATCAATCGAGGAAACCTCGAAGGGAGTAGGAGCACCAATTGGGAGCGGATGAAGCCGCCGCTTCTGTAAATCCCGCAAAGGAAATCACAAGAGCAAAGGGGTAGAGATCTCTCTCAATATTTGTTAGCACACAGCTGAACAAAAGGGGGGTTTGTATTCCATTATCAAAAGTCTGAGATTACAATGAGTCTAGGAGGTATTTATACTAGCAACAGCCCTGCTAGATAGGTGGAAACTCGAAAAGAAAAATATAAGACGCACTATGTGAACGGGCCTCCTCGAGATGCCTTCCTGGAGAGTTTTCGCGTGGCTGCTGGTCTTCAGCGCAGTCTTCAATGTTTTGGCAATAACTCTATCTTGGAAACTCCAAATGACATGCGGTTTGTTGGGTTGGAAAGTTAACTTGATAACCTTTCACACCATGTGCAGCATGTACCACGAAATATTGTAGATTGGTATAGTTTTGCATGGGAACTTGGACATCAGGCTGACTGCTGACTAGCTGACCAGTCTGTACTAAATCAGTCGAATCTCAACATTGGAGAATCCAAATCAAGTGAGAGAACTTGGGCTTGAAACTAGACTTGATAAGCTTTCCAACAAGTCCTCATGGGCCTTCATAGCTTTTGCGAGCAAAACGTTGTGACTGATTCTTTCTGATGGTTCTGTCACACGGGACTGGCTCGAACGTGATCCTCCTCTTTGGTTCACCCTTGGTGTCTTCTTGTCATCCTCCGTGGTGCACCTAAGCAATAGCAATGTGCACGACTTAGGCAGTATATAATTCTCATTAACATTAAAATGATTTTCAGAAAGTAGCGCGTGCACCTCTTGTTGTAGCTTCTTGGCTCGACTACGTGTAATTGGTCCATCAAAGACTTGGACTGGTGATGGTATAACTTGACTTGGAGGTTGTAACATGTTGTTGGTTATCGTGGTCATATCATCCTCCCCCCTTGAAAAAGACTCATCCTCGACTCTAATCCGTCGAAGTCCAAAAATTGTGCTAGGCCAACAGGGGTAGATGCTATGTTTCTGTTGCAATCTCCTTCTTCCATCACAGCAATGTGTTTGAATCTGTAATCATATAAACCAAGTAGTAGTCTTATAGGTGGAAACCAAAAGGATTTAGAATCAAGTTTAGCTTTCACCTTGAATGGATCCTTAGAATTAAGAGTGAATGTTGATGTCCTTGGTATGATCCTATCATCCTTCCTCTCTTCAAAAAAACTTGTCCTCTGCTTTTGCTCTCCTGAAAACAGTCTAAAGAAAATAGACAGTGGATGCATATGCCAATTGCTATGATTACTTGTTGAAGATTGTTCATTATCTTCTTTATAATTCATATGCACATTATTTCCTTTTCGATGAGATGAATAGTTTCTCAGATTTTGTGAACCTGAAATTAACTTTGAAAATGGAAGCACAAAAATTTCTTTTAAACCACTCATTTGATTCAGGTTATCATGTTTTATCTTTGCAAAATCAAACATTTCAATAGATGTGAACGAAGCATGTCTGGTATTCCAATAATTCTTGATGCTCAACTCATGCAAAGGTTTAGTAATGTACCTTTCATACTCAATGGTTCCACATGTATATGGAAAGACTTTGGGTGAATGAACCAAACACATTTGCACAAGATTTCTTTGTTTCAGTGGAGAATATGAACAAGAAAATAACACTGATTGTTCTGAATAGCAAGCTCTAAACAACCTTTTTATCTCAAATAAAGAAAAGTATGGTTCACAAGATGTACAACTCATTTTATTCAACTTCAATTCAGCAATGTTGTGACATGTTATGCAAAGAGCACAAACATAAAATTTATTTATAATGTAGTGTCCGATGATGTTAAATGTAAACTTGCAGCAATAGGCATTATTCAAAGATTTCATAGATGATATATCAAGAACACTTTCAACCATATTATTAATATCAACAAATTCATCAAGCTTGACATAGAACATACATTCAGCAAGAGATATTCTTCTAAAGAATTCAGCATGACTAATCAATTTCACATGGCCCACATTATCAACATGTAAATTATCATATATTTCAGTCAAAGTATAGCAATGGTCATGCATGATTGAACAATGTTTGTCAACTTTCAAAATTTCAGCACTTGTATCAACATGTGGATCAATCAAATCAGCACAAAGATTTTGTGTATACTCAATTTCAGTTAAAGCAAATTTGTCATTACAATTACTGGTCAATATATGTTGTAGATTCAGTTCTAAATTGTTTGCATTACCTTTTAGATTTTGTGATGGTACATGAATGATGCATTGTATCTCTGAACTTTTACCTTTTTCCTTGTCATGGTTCAGGTTTTGCACAGCATAGAGTTGGTTCTCAATAGTGGCAACCCTCACATTTCTCTGGCCAAGTTTGGGGGTCTTTTGAGCAGCCATCTCCTCTGAATCTTCTTTATAGACCTGCATGTTGGGAGAAACAACACTAAGAGTAGACATTAGTGGGTTAGTGTAAAAATCATCCGTGCATGCCTTGCAATAAAGCTCTCTCTTTTTGTGTGGTGTATCTCTCACACTCATATTGTGGATACTCTCAATCTCACATTTGGTGGAATCACACAACTCACTTTTGTTTTCACTCTCACTCAATTTGGCTATGTGGCACTCATTCTCACAAGGGATTTGATGCATAATATTTTCAATGTCTTTTAGAGCAACATATGAATATCTTCCATCATTCATGATGTAATCGATTGCCATTGGGGTAGTAATGGTGGCAGCAACACCATCAGGTCTATCCTCTTCAAACAATGATGATCTCTCAATTGCTGATGTGGATTCATCCCCACTAATATTGCCTTCAATCTGAACTTTCTGTGGCATTGGAACAGCAATAGATGCAACCAAATAATCATCTTTGACCTCTTCCAAAGATGCCGGACTAGCATTAGTATAAGTGGAATCATGTGCACTAATCTTTCCTTCAATAATCTCAACACTCTGTGACATGGGGGAGCACAAAATTTCAGCACCACTGTCCAATAATTCATCACAAAATGCAGCTGATGGTACAACACATCTTGACACCACATTTGTGCTTGGAACCATGTTGGTTCGAAACTTCAGATCCATTAGATCATGATGAACTTCACCTTGGATAGATTTATTACTTGCAATATATGGCACAATGGCATCATCTTTGTGCGCACATTCAGCTCTCAAACTAAAACATTGATTGGCCTTCAAATTTAGTTTAGATTCACCTTCAAAAATCAGAGTGTTGTCAACCTCTTGGTCATAATTGGGTACTGATTTTTCATCAGATGACATAGAAAATTTCTGGACAGATTTGGAGCATATAACTTCTCCACTTTTAGCACTAGAATAAGACTCAGAACTTTTAAGATCTGCAGCACTTGTGTTCAAACATGGTGGCAGTGCTTCTTGATGAAAATTTTTTAGATTTCCATGGCGTGGAACTGTAGCATGTTCCCTCAACTCAACACACAAAGGATCAGCCTCGATCAGAGAAGTATCTTCTCTAGTTTTACAACTCAACTGATGATCTTCTACAACTTGCATAGTGGCTTCTGCTACCTCACTTTGTGTGTCATGTGCAGCAGAATTTTCTTCTTGATCTTGCTCAAAACTGAGACAAATATTGATGGGAACATTTGCAACTTGATTCTCATCATCCTCATATTGTAAATGGCACTTTGGAATAACAACAACATCAAGAGATGGTGTAACACTATGATCCATTGTAATGTCACACACCTCACCATTTTCCATATCAATTTGGGACATAGAGCCTTCTTCTTGCTGCACAACAAAGTTCTTCTTGGAGTTGAATTGTTGATGTTCACTTCTCATGGTACTAGAATCAACTAAAGAAACTTTTGGGACAACATGTCCTCTCTTCTTGCATGGACTTGATGATTGCTTCTTTCCAACAATGGAGGACATATTGGGCTGCAACTTAACACTTTTATCTTGGCACAAACTAATGTTCTGGGTGACCTTGCCTTGCTGCACCTTTATAACTTTCTTTTCCTCTCTAATTGCACAACTTAGAAGATCTTGCATACTTCTAAAATATTTGCCCTCAAGTGCAGTAGCAATGTTATCATTAAGACCTCTCTCGAAACATTCCATTGCATTGTCACACCCATTTTTAAGGACAAAAATAGGATGCATAAAAGACTCATGTGCGCCCCAGGAAAACAGTCGCACACATAAGTTGACAAATTACAAAGTATCATCACAGTGCTTATTACATAACGAATAAATATTTAAGACATAGTCTTGAATGATAGGTAATAATAACTAATAATAATTCTTCAGCGGAAACTCCACACAGGGACACGGTTGACTGGTTGACACCAAGACTAGTACTCATTCCGATAATCTTCCTCTATATCTTCATCTGTTATGGTGGAAATAGCAAGGGTGAGTCCATGTCGAACTCAACAAATATAACACAGGGTTCATGAGGCTCAAAAAGGCTAGACATTGTTTAACTGCGTTTAGCTTTTAATCATATATTAGCAATTGAGTAGCATCAAGATAAACCACTTCCCATTAAAGAACCAATGATCAATTGTAATAAGGATAATGAATAGCATTAACATGAGCAAATAATAATCAACAATAATTAAGCATGATATAACAGTATGATCAACTATTCCATAAGAATCCCCAAGGCCGCTCATATCCGTGAGCACGGCTAGTATACCAGTTTTTAACTCTGCGCAGAGGTGTACACTTTCACTGTGAGTCATGATTTCCAAATGAGTGGGGAGATCAAGCCCAAACACCCGAGAACCATATAAAGCCACTCAAAAGTTCGTCTAACAAGTTAGGGCCATTAGATTCACTCGGCAGGCAGATGTAGAACCCCCCTTCCCTGTGGCACAACAACCGCAGCCTATACACACTAGGCCAGGGGCTCGCACTACACCCAACGTGGCAAGCCATTCTTACGCCATTTAAGGTAACCTCTAACAAGCTAGAAAAGGTCTCTTGAACAACTAAAGCCAGAGCCATATAGCCCTCACAGCTGTACTGTATATCCCGGTTATCACTTACAGATAAGTCCTTATGGAGAGAAACCAGAGCATCAAAATAATACACATGCTCTAGCCCCCTTTTAACAGTAATAAAATCATCTTAATAGTTGATTGCTTAATCCATTAATCAAATTACAAGATCATTGTTCTTAGTTTAAGCACTAGCAGTAGCTACCCATATGCATTCCCAAGGTTGACAAGGAATCAAGATAACAATATCTAAGTTATAATCTCTAAGGTTGTCAAGGTAAGCACATGCATATGTATGATAATTCAATGTATAGGTAACAAGGATAGTCCTGTGTTATACTTGCCTTGATCAAAGCTTCCCAAGTGATACTGCTGACTTGGCTCAAAGTAATACTCCGAATCGTCCAGATACTGCTCACCTTCTATACTCGATCATCAATCAACAACACACATGCATCCAATCAAACAATCACGAAGCAAACAAAGAGATACAATTAGAACAGTACACCAACAGTAGCAAAACAGTAATAAAAGTTTATAAAACTCTTCTACATGTTTCTACGATCACACAGACGCAAAGATCACCAAATTCGGAGTTAAAACGTGAAAGTTATGAATTTTCTAAGATTTCCTATAGATAAATAAATACTTAATTATAAACTCGAAAAATAAATTATTAAAACTAACTGTACAACTACACTAACATGTAGAGCTCACAAATACGAACCTAACGCAACTTGAACGGATCAAATCGGAGTTAAAACGAAGATTTTATGACCAAAACAGTTCTAGTGGCAAAACTGTAAATGCCTGAAAACGTATTTTTGACTTATCCGGGAGAAAATACGCTTTCAAAACACGAAAACGGATTCAGGATATTGCGCTAAGGACCGCGGGTTGATTACTAAAAAGCTGAGGGTCTCTTTAACAAATTTACCCGCGAAGGGGTAAGTTCTAATCTGGGCCGTTGATCTCGATTTGGACGGCTCGTGTTCATCAGCAACGCTACAGTGAAGAACCCGACCCCCCTTCTCCAAGTCCGGCCAGCGGCCACCATGGCCGGCGTCCATGGCTCACCGGAAAGCTCCGGCTTCGCCGTTTTAGACCACCAGATGACTCGCAACCGACACCAATCAAATGCAGAGCTCAATGCGAACACCTCTACGCGGTTTAGAAGAGCTACGACGGACCGAGGATGAAACGCAGCTCGGGATGGCGGCGACGCCATTGCCGACTCACTGGAACTTCGCAAACTCATGATTCCAAGCACTAAAAACCTAAAGAAGAGCATGGAAGAAAGAGGGAAGGATGGCAATCTCACCAATGCAAAGAAGAGAGGCGCGGGTTCACCGACAAGCTCCGACGACGTACACCCGCAACTCCCTAGGGTTTTGAACCGATGAAGCTTGGTTTCAAAAGGTTTGGCTCAAAGGTTAGATGGAAAACGAGGAGAGGAGGCAAGCGGCTACACGTTTATAGCTCCAATTCAACGTTTTTGGGTAGGAAATCCCGGTTTCCTCGGTGGATTTGGTTACGGTAGTGTTCGTCTCGGCCACGAACCGGAGGTGGAAGAGGGCGCTGACAAGGGGGCCCGGTTCGTCAGCGTCACCCGAGAGAGAACAACGCGCGCGGCTTCGCCTGGCTCGGCTGCTGGGCCGGGACGCGGAGACGGGCTGCTGCGGTGCTGGCTCGGCCGCGACGACGCTGAACGGCCCACGCGGGCAGGCGTGGAGGAAAGCAGGCCGTCCGACAGCCTTCGGGCCAATCAGGTAAGAAGGTAAGTTGTTTCTTTTTTTCTTTTGTTTCTTTTCTTTTCTACTTTTCCAAACACATTTTCAAATCAAATTTTCCTAAACCAAATCAAATAAAACAAATATATCCACACCACAAAATAAATAAATGCAACAGCATGAATGCATCACCAAATAATTTTAAAATTTTAATTCCCTTTCTCTAAATTATTTAAAATTTATTACTCCTAAAATTTGGGTGTTACAAATTCTACCCCCCTTAAAAGAATCTCGTCCTCGAGATTGGACTGCTTACTCAAACAACTGCGGATATGATTTCCTCAATTCATCCTCTCTTTCCCAAGTTGCCTCTGCCTCTGAATATCGATTCCAGTGTACTTTGCACATTTTAATAATCCGACTTCGAGTAACTCTCTCAGCAGTCTCCAAAATCTTAATCGAAAACTCTTCATATGTAAGATCATCTTTAACAGTCAACTCTTCTAAAGGTATCTGCTCCTCAGGCACCCGTAAACACTTCTTAAGTTGTGAAACATGGAACACATCATGTACTCCAGATAAATTCTCAGGCAACTCTAATTGATAAGCAACTTCTCCACGTCTAGTAATAACTTTAAATGGTCCAACATACCTTGGTGCTAGTTTACCTTTCATGTTAAACCTCTTCACACTTTTCATAGGTGACACCTTCAAATAAACATAATCACCTACCTCAAAAACTAAATCTCTTCTTCTATTGTCAGCATAACTCTTCTGACGAGACTGTGCTACTCTCAAATTCTCACGAATCACTCGCACTTGATCTTCTGCGTTTCTAAGAACATCTGTACCAAACACTTGAGATTCACCTGTCTGATCCCAAAACAATGGAGTTCTACACTTACGTCCATACAAAGCTTCAAACGGTGCCATCTTAAGACTCTGTTGATAACTGTTATTGTAAGAAAATTCTGCATAAGGCAAACTCTTATCCCAACTAGTTCCATATTGCAATGCACAAGCTCTCAACATATCCTCTAATACCTGGTTGGTCCTTTCAGTCTGTCCATCTGTCTGTGGATGATATGCTGTACTAAAATTCAATTTTGTTCCCAATGATTCATGCACAGCTTTCCAAAAATGCGACGTAAACTACGATCCTCGATCAGATACAATCTTCTTTGGTACTCCATGCAAACATACTATCCTCTCCATATACAACTCTGCCAATTTTGGTCCATGGTAAGTAGTCTTAACTGGTATAAAATGAGCAACTTTAGTTAACCGATCTACTATCACCCAAATAGAGTCATAACCTTTCTGAGTACGAGGTAACCCCACTATAAAGTCCATACCAACTTCCTCCCACTTCCATTCAGGAATCTTCATTGGTTGCAACAATCCAGCAGGTCTCTGATGCTCTGCTTTCACCCTCTGACAAGTGTCACACAATGCCACATACTCAGCCACATCTCGCTTTAATCCAACCCACCAATATTTCTGTTTAAGATCCAAATATCTTAGTACTACCAGGATGAATAGAATAAGCTGACTCATGAGCTTCGCGAAGAATTGCCTGTCTAACAGTTTGATCCTCAGGTACACACAGCCTCTTTCCAAACCACAAAATTCCATTATCATCCATCCGAAAGCCTGGTGACTTACCAATCACTATATCTTCCGCTATCTTCTTTAGTTTCTCATCCTTCAACTGACCCTTGTAGATTTCTTGCTCTAAGGTAGGCTCTATCACTAATTCCATTGTATTAGTAACAATGCCCAAATTCAAATATTCAAATTCAGCACATAACTCACTAGTCATAGACAACGTCCGTATCTCATTGGCATAGCTTTTCCTACTAAGAGCATCAGCTACTACATTAGCCTTACCAGGATGATAGTGTATCTCAATATCATAATCCTTAATCAACTCTAACCATCTGTGTTGCCTCAAATTTAGATCTGACTGAGTGAAAATATACTTCAAACTCTTATGATCAGTGTATATATCACTCTTATGTCCAATCAAATAATGTCTCCAAATTTTTAAAGCATGAACTACAGCTGCTAACTCCAAATCATGTGTAGGATAATTCAACTCATGCTTTCTCAACTGCCTAGATGCATAAGACACAACTCTATCTTCTTGCATAAGAACACATCCCAAACCTTGACGAGAAGCATCACAATAAATAGAAAACTTCTTACTCAAATCTGGCAAAACCAAAACAGGCGCTGTAGTCAACCTCTTCTTCAATTCCTCAAAACTAGCTTGACATTTATCCGACCACACAAACTTGGCATTCTTCTCTAATAGAGATGTCATAGGTTTAGCAAGTTTAGAAAACCCTTCAATGAACCGTCTGTAATATCCAGCTAATCCCAAGAAACTACGAATCTCGCTAACATCAATAGGTGGTTTCCAATTTAATACATCCTTTACTTTACCTGGATCCACTGATATCCCTCCATTAGAAACAATATGACCAAGGAAAGAAACTTCCTTCAACCAAAACTCACATTTACTTCGCTTCGCATACAGTTTATGCTCTCTAAGTTTCTGCAATACCAACCTCAAATGTTCAGCATGCTCTACCTCTGTCTTAGAAAATACCAGTATATCATCAATAAATACCACCACAAACTTATCCAAATATTCCATAAACACCTTATTCATCATGTACATAAAGTATGCAGGTGCATTGGTCAATCCAAATGACATAACAGTATACTCATACAATCCATACCTTGTAGTAAAAGTTGTCTTTGGAATATCAGAAACACGAATCTTCAACTGATGATAACCAGAACGTAAATCAATCTTAGAGAACACACAAGCACCTCTCAACTGATCAAATAAGTCATCAATCCTGGGCAAAGGGTACTTATTCTTGATAGTTACCTCATTTAGTGACCGGTAATCAACACACATCCTCTGACCGCCATCTTTCTTATCAACAAAAATAACTGGTGCTCCCAAGGTGATGAACTAGGTCTAATAAAACCTTTATCTTGTAATTCTTTAATTTGTTTCTTAAGTTCTTCTAATTCATCTACTCCCATCCTATATGGTCGTTTGGCTATAGGTGCAGTTCCAGGAAGTAATTCAATAAGAAATTCAATGTCTCGGTCAGGTGGCATACCTAGCAATTCATCAGGGAAGACATCCGGAAATTCCTCAATCACTGAATTCTCCTTAATAGTATCTTCAAGCTGATTCACCACAGCGGTTGGTTGCTTCTGCACTGCTACATCCACATTGATTTTATCTCCATTAGGTGCATTCACAACTACCACTTTCTGCTGACATTGAATCTCTGCCTGATTTTGCTTCATCCAGTCCATACCCAATATCACATCAATACCAGATGTCCTCAACACTATAGGAGTTATCTTAACTCTACCCCCCTTAATACCATACTAATTGGAAGACAACGATTACTGGTTTGCATGGTACCTCCAGGTGAATTTACTAAGAGGGTTCTTTCATAGCTAGCATGGGTATACTATGCATTTTAACAAAAATGTTGGATATGAATGTATGAGATGCTCCAGAGTCAAAAGAAACAGTTGCGGGAGTGGAATGTACATTGAACGTACCAATCATAACTTCTGGTGCATCATGAGCTGTATCAGAAGACACGTGATTCACCCTTCCAGTACCAGATTGCCTCTGGTTGCTCTTCTGGCTCTGAGGAGTCTGCTGGTTCTGCTTCTCAGGACATGGTAAGACATATGCCCTCTTTACCATAGACAAAACATCTAGTAGGCGTGCTGGGAGCACTATTCTTCATGGGGTAACATTGGAATTTCCAGTGCGAGGAGTCTGTTGCCCAGTCTGCTGATACTGTTGACACTGTGGATATGATGAACGCTGTTGTGACTGATTACTTTGCCAATTCTGGGACCACCTCTGATTCGGATTGCGATTCCACTGGCTAACCGGTCCCTGAAACTTCTGATGGAAACCATGCTGAGAATTCGTGCGTTGACGGTTGTTGCTTCCTGAGCTTTGTACCTTCATCTTCCTCTTCCTGTCCATCTCTCTGCGCTCATTATCAAGCACAATAGCTTTATTTACCAGCTCTTGAAAACTAGCATAGTTGTTCCCCTTCAACTGCAAGCGAAGATCATAATAAATTCCCTTCAAGAAAGAACTGCCTGTCTGCATCTTCCCTCACTTCATTAGGAGCATAGCGAGCCAACTGGATGAACCTGTCATGATATTCACTAACGCTCATCTGTCCCATCCTAAGGTTTCTGAATTCTTCCTGCTTCAGCTCAATTATACCTTCAGGAATATGACAAGCTCGAAAATCTCTAACAAACTCATTCCAAGTGATAGGAGGAGCATTGTCAGGGCGTGTAGCTTGATACGACTCACCAAGTCTGAGCTGTCCCCTGTAACTGACCAGATGCATATAACACCTTCTCCATATCATTGCATTGGGCTATATTCAGCTGTTTCTCCACTGCCCTCACCCACATCTGCCTCTAAAGGATCAGCAGCATGAGAAAACACTGGAGGGCGTCCCTTCAAAAAATCCTCACGCTTATCCCTCACTTGCACAGGCGGTGGTCCTCCTGCAGGGGATTGTTCTGCATGTGCTGCAAAACATCTGCATCATCTGGTTCTGAGTTTGCATGAGTTCCTCCATAGTAATGGGTAGGTTAGCACCTCCACGACCTCTGCCACGTCCTCTGCCTGACATCTGTTTCCACAAACACAGAAATTGAAATTCAGTACGATCCGAGATGACGTATTCAATAGATAAGCAAATCTGATTTTTCTGGGCGAACTCCAATTTCAGCAACTCAGTAAAACTGTCATATCTCGAGCTACAGACGTCCAATTCAGATGATCTTACATGGTTGGAAAGCTTACAACTTTATCTAAACTTTTATTCACAACACTTTTTCTGATTCTGTCAATAAATTGGCCAAAAACTGAACTTAACCGAAACTGTTTCAGATTCCAGACTGTGCAGTAACTCCAACTTGGAACAGGTATATCTCTTAGCTCATAATAGATAATAAAATGATTCTTGCGGGGTTGGAAAGATATAGAAGTCTAATTATTCCCAGTAAAATTTCTTAAATTTCTCATGAACGGATTTTAAGTTATTTCTAAAATCCCAGACTGATCAAAAAATCAGCAAAGGACAGAACTAAGTTAACCTCATATTCAACTAATATATTTTGATCAAACTTAATATCTTAACCATGGAACTTGTAGGCATGTCTACAAAACTCCAGCACACATTACAAAGATCCAAATCACACATTATCATAATAACAATCCATCAATCACACAATTGTTCACACCACAAACTGACTCTTAAAACAATCCAAACTAAAATTAACTCGCAACTACTATCGTTCCTATTACATAGGGATTTTTCTTATTTCCTAATTAAGCTCTCATAAATCTTGGGATGACCTAACTCCGCCCTTAATTGGTCATCTCCTTATAAGCTTGCTCCTTAAGTTCTTTTTCCTTCAGCAACTCATCCTTCAAATCCACCTCATGGAGAGCCAATTCACGAGCTAATCCCACCGTAGCTTGTAAAGTCAAGGAGGAATCATCTGCAGGCGGCACGGTCCAAATACCTTGTCATGAAGAAACAAGGAAAATGCCGGAGTGCACCTTTAACGTCTTGTCCGAGCGTAGACCATGGTAGTAACAAATGCATTGAAGCGACATCCTCCATGCTTATCTCCACGTTGCCCGGCTCACTCTGGTAATGAACTTGACTCCACCTTAGGCTCCTTAGTGGTAGGATCCCTTTTCTTAACCCATAACTCCGTTTCCAATAGGAATCCATCCATGGATGACTATACTCTGCACTACGATACTCCAACGTAGCTTCCAGTCGTAGTAGTAGTTGTCCAAGGTTCTTGTCAACATGTCATGGAAGAAAGCATCAGCTTTAGAACCATGATATGACTTTCGTAGTCCACCCATAACTACATTCTCATTGGTGTATCACCAACTCTTGATTCAGCATCAGATAGCTCTTGATCACCATCTTCATACGGCTCCTGAGGTTTGAAACGGGCAACGTACTGTGCGCTGACAGACGGGGATAAGGGAGGCATCTACAAGATTTAGACATAGATTAGATAGAATCAATGTATTTTCGCAATAGAATAAAGTAGAGGAAGCATAAAACTTTAGTAATAACAAGGTGAAAAGAGGAAGCATGAATTAAGTGAAGTAGGATGCTATTAACGACCATTCTAACTAGGCTCGCGTCCTACAGTCACACGGCTT
>CM036165.1:6570098-6617898 GCA_020631735.1 Saccharum officinarum | reverse complement strand
AAAAATGCGACGTAAACTGCGATCCTCGATCAGATACAATCTTAGAGAACACACAAGCACCTCTCAACTGATCAAACAAGTCATCAATCCTAGGCAAAGGGTACTTATTCTTGATAGTTACCTCATTTAGTGACCGGTAATCAACACACATCCTCTGACCGCATCTTTCTTTATCAACAAAAATAACTGGTGCTCCCAAGGTGATGAACTAGGTCTAATAAACCTTTATCTTGTAATTCTTTAATTTGTTTCTTAAGTTCTTCTAATTCATCTACTCCCATCCTATATGGTCGTTTGGCTATAGGTGCAGTTCCAGGAAGTAATTCAATAAGAAATTCAATGTCTCGGTCAGGTGGCATACCTAGCAATTCATCAGGGAAGACATCCGGAAATTCCTCAATCACTGAATTCTCCTTAATAGTATCTTCAAGCTGATTCACCACAGCGGTTGGTTGCTTCTGCACTGCTACATCCACATTGATTTTATCTCCATTAGGTGCATTCACAACTACCACTTTCTGCTGACATTGAATCTCTGCCTGATTTTGCTTCATCCAGTCCATACCCAATATCACATCAATACCAGATGTCCTCAACACTATAGGAGTTATCTTAAACTCTACCCCCTTAATACCATACTAATTGGAAGACAACGATTACTGGTTTGCATGGTACCTCCAGGTGAATTTACTAAGAGAGGTTCTTTCATAGCTAGCATGGGTATACTATGCATTTTAACAAAAATGTTGGATATGAATGTATGAGATGCTCCAGAGTCAAAAAGAACAGTTGCGGGAGTGGAATGTACATTGAACGTACCAATCATAACTTCTGGTGCATCATGAGCTGTATCAGAAGACACGTGATTCACCCTTCCAGTACCAGATTGCCTCTGGTTGCTCTTCTGGCTCTGAGGAGTCTGCTGGTTCTGCTTCTCAGGACAATGGTAAGACATATGCCCCTCTTTACCATAGACAAAACATCTAGTAGGCGTGCTGGGAGCACTATTCTTCATGGGGGTAACATTGGAATTTCCAGTGCGAGGAGTCTGTTGCCCAGTCTGCTGATACTGTTGACGCTGTGGATATGATGAACGCTGTTGTGACTGATTACTTTGCCAATTCTGGGACCACCTCTGATTCGGATTGCGATTCCACTGGCTAACCGGTCCCTGAAACTTCTGATGGAAACCATGCTGAGGATTCGTGCGTTGACGGTTGTTGCTTCCTGAGCTTTGTACCTTCATCTTCCTCTTCCTGTCCATCTCTCTGCGCTCATTATCAAGCACAATAGCTTTATTTACCAGCTCTTGAAAACTAGCATAGTTGTTCCCCTTCAACTGCAAGCGAAGATCATAATAAATTCCCTTCAAGAAAAGACGCTGCCTGTCTGCATCTTCCCTCACTTCATTAGGAGCATAGCGAGCCAACTGGATGAACCTGTCATGATATTCACTAACACTCATCTGTCCAATCCTAAGGTTTCTGAATTCTTCCTGCTTCAGCTCAATTATACCTTCAGGAATATGACGAGCTCGAAAATCTCTAACAAACTCATTCCAAGTGATAGGAGGAGCATTGTCAGGGCGTGTAGCTTGATACGACTCCCACCAAGTCTGAGCTGTCCCCTGTAACTGACCAGATGCATATAACACCTTCTCCATATCATTGCATTGGGCTATATTCAGCTGTTTCTCCACTGCCCTCACCCAATCATCTGCCTCTAAAGGATCAGCAGTATGAGAAAACACTGGAGGGCGTCCCTTCAAAAATTCTCCACGCTTATCCCTCACTTGCACAGGCGGTGGTCCTCCTGCAGGGGGATTGTTCTGCATGTGCTGCATAAACATCTGCATCATCTGGTTCTGAGTTTGCATGAGTTCCTCCATAGTAATGGGTAGGTTAGCACCTCCACGACCTCTGCCACGTCCTCTGCCTGACATCTGTTTCCACAAACACAGAAATTGAAATTCAGTACGATCCGAGATGACGTATTCAATAGATAAGCAAAATCTGATTTTTCTGGGCGAACTCCAATATCAGTAACTCAGTAAAACTGTCATATCTCGAGCTACAGACGTCCAATTCAGATGATCTTTACATGGTTGGAAAGCTTACAAAATTTTCTACAACTTTTATTCACAACACTTTTTCTGATTCTGTCAATAAATTGGCCAAAAACTGATCTTAACCGAAACTGTTTCAGAATTCCAGACTGTGCAGTAACTCCAACTTGGAACAGGTATATCTCTTAGCTCATAATAGATAATAAAATAATTCTTGCGGGGTTGGAAAGATACAGAAGTCTAATTATTCCCAGTAAAATTTCTTAAATTTCTCATGAACGGATTTTAAGTTATTTCTAAAACATCCCAGACTGATCCAAAAATCAGCAAAGGACAGAACTAAGTTAACCTCACAACCAACTAATATATTTTGATCAAACTTAATATTCTTAACCATGGAACTTGTAGGCATGTCTACAAAACTCCAGCACACATTACAAAGATCCAAATCACACATTATCATAATAACAATCCATCAATCACACAATTGTTCACACCACAAACTGACTCTTAAAACAATCCAAACTTAAAATTAACTCGCAACTACTATCGTTCCTATTACATAGGGATTTTTCTTATTTCCTAATTAAGCTTCTCATAAATCTTGGGATGACCTAACTCCGCCCTTAATTGGTCAATCTCCTTATAAGCTTGCTCCTTAACTTCTTTTTCCTTCAGCAACTCATCCTTCAAATCCACCTCATGGAGAGCCAATTCACGAGCTAATCCCACCGTAGCTTGTAAAGTCAAGGAGGAATCATCTGCAGGCGGCACGGTCCAAATACCCTTGTCATGTAAGAAACAAGGAAAATGCCGGAGTGCACCCTTTAACGTCTTGTCCGAGCGTAGACCATGGTAGTAAACAAATGCATTGAAAGCAACATCCTCCATGCTTATCTCCACGGTTGCCCGGCTCACTCTGGTAATGAACTTTGACTCCACCTTAGACTCCTTAGTGGTAGGATCCCTTTTCTTAACCCATAACTCCGTTTCCCAATAGGAATCCATCCATGGATGACTATACTCTGCACTACGATACTCCAACGTAGCTTCCCAGTCGTAGTAGTAGTTGTCCAAGGTTCTTGTCAACATGTCATGGAAGAAAGCATCAGCTTTAGGAACCATGATATGAAGTTTCGTAGTCCACCCCATAACTACATTCTCCATTGGTATATCACCAACTCTTGATTCAGCATCAGATAGCTCTTGATCACCATCTTCATACTGCTCCTGAGGTTTGAAACAGGCAACGTACTGTGCAGCTGACAGACGGGGATAAGGAGACATCTACAAGATTTAGACATAGATTAGATAGAATCAATGTATTTTCGCAATAGAATAAAGTAGAGGAAGCATAAAACTTTAGTAATTAACAAGGTGAAAAGAGGAAGCATGAATTAAGTGAAGTATGGATGCTATTAACGACCATTCTAACTAGGCTCGCGTCCTACAGTCAACACGGCTTCGATACCAATCTGTCACACCCATTTTTAAGGACAAAAATAGGATGCATAAAAGACTCATGTGCGCCCCAAGAAAACAGTCGCACACATAAGTTGACAAATTACAAAGTATCATCACAGTGCTTATTACATAACGAATAAATATTTAAGACATAGTCTTGAACGATAGGTAATAATAACTAATAATAATTCTTCAGCGGAAACTCCACACAGGGACACGGTTGACTGGTTGACACCAAGACTAGTACTCATTCCGATAATCTTTCTCTATATCTTCATCTGTTATGGTGGAAATAGCAAGGGTGAGTCCATGTCGAACTCAACAAATATAACACAGGGTTCATGAGGCTCAAAAAGGCTAGACATTGTTTAACTGCGTTTAGCTTTTAATCATATATTAGCAATTGAGTAGCATCAAGATAAACCACTTCCCATTAAAGAACCAATGATCAATTGTAATAAGGATAATGAATAGAATTAACATGAGCAAATAATAATCAACAATAATTAAGCATGATATAACAGTATGATCAACTATTCCATAAGAATCCCCAAGGCCGCTCATATCCGTGAGCACGGCTGGTATACCAGTTTTTAACTCTGCGCAGAGGTGTACACTTTCACTGTGAGTCATGATTTCCAAATGAGTGGGGAGATCAAGCCCAAACACCCGAGAACCATATAAAGCCACTCAAAAGTTCGTCTAACAAGTTAGGGCCATTAGATTCACTCGGCAGGCAGATGTAGAACCCCCCTTCCCTGTGGCACAACAACCGCAGCCTATACACACTAGGCCAGGGGCTCGCACTACACCCAACGTGGCAAGCCATTCTTACGCCATTTAAGGTAACCTCTAACAAGCTAGAAAAGGTCTCTTGAACAACTAAAGCCAGAGCCATATAGCCCTCACAGCTGTACTGTATATCCCGGTTATCACTTACAGATAAGTCCTTATGGAGAGAAACCAGAGCATCAAAATAATACACATGCTCTAGCCCCCTTTTAACAGTAATAAAATCATCTTAATAGTTGATTGCTTAATCCATTAATCAAATTACAAGATCATTGTTCTTAGTTTAAGCACTAGCAGTAGCTACCCATATGCATTCCCAAGGTTGACAAGGAATCAAGATAACAATATCTAAGTTATAATCTCTAAGGTTGTCAAGGTAAGCACATGCATATGTATGATAATTCAATGTATAGGTAACAAGGATAGTCCTGTGTTATACTTGCCTTGATCAAAGCTTCCCAAGTGATACTGCTGACTTGGCTCAAAGTAATACTCCGAATCGTCCAGATACTGCTCACCTTCTATACTCGATCATCAATCAACAACACACATGCATCCAATCAAACAATCACGAAGCAAACAAAGAGATACAATTAGAACAGTACACCAACAGTAGCAAAACAGTAATAAAAGTTTATAAAACTCTTCTACACGTTTCTACGATCACACAGACGCAAAGATCACCAAATTCGGAGTTAAAACGTGAAAGTTATGAATTTTCTAAGATTTCCTATAGATAAATAAATACTTAATTATAAACTCGAAAAATAAATTATTAAAACTAACTGTACAACTACACTAACATGTAGAGCTCACAAATACGAACCTAACGCAACTTGAACGGATCAAATCGGAGTTAAAACGAAGATTTTATGACCAAAACAGTTCTAGTGGCAAAACTGTAAATACCTAAAAACGTATTTTTGACTTATCCGGGAGAAAATACGCTTTCAAAACACGAAAACGGATTCAGGATATTGCGCTAAGGACCGCGGGTTCATTACTAAAAAGCTGAGGGTCTCTTTAACAAATTTACCCGCGAAGGGGTAAGTTCTAATCTGGGCCGTTGATCTCGATTTGGACGGCTCGTGTTCATCAGCAACGCTACAGTGAAGAACCCGACCCCCCTTCTCCAAGTCCGGCCGGCGACCACCATGGCCGGCGTCCATGGCTCGCCGGAAAGCTCCGGCTTCACCGTTTTAGACCACCAGATGACTCGCAACCGACACCAATCAAATGCAGAGCTCAATGCGAACACCTCTACGCGGTTTAGAAGAGCTACGACAGACCGAGGATGAAACGCAGCTCGGGATGGTGGCGACGCCATTGCCGACTCACTGGAACTTCGCAAACTCACGATTCCAAGCACTAAAAACCTAAAGAAGAGCATGGGAAGAAAGAGGGAAGGATGGCAATCTCACCAATGCAAAGAAGAGAGGCGCGGGTTCACCGACAAGCTCCGACGACGTACACCCGCAACTCCCTAGGGTTTTGAACCGATGAAGCTTGGTTTCAAAAGGTTTGGCTCAAAGGTTAGATCGAAAACGAGGAGAGGAGGCAAGCGGCTACACGTTTATAGCTCCAATTCAACGTTTTTGGGTAGGAAATCCCGGTTTCCTCGGTGGATTTGGTTACGGTAGTGTTCGTCTCGGCCACGAACCGGAGGTGGAAGAGGGCGCTGACAAGGGGGCCCGGTTCGTCAGCGTCACCTGAGAGAGAACAATGCGCGCGGCTTCGCCTGGCTCGGCTGCTGGGCCGGGACGCGGAGACGGGTTGCTGCGGTGCTGGCTCGGCCGCGACGACGCTGAACGGCCCACGCGGGCAGGCGCGGAGGAAAGCAGGCCGTCCGACAGCCTTCGGGCCAATCAGGTAAGAAGGTAAGTTGTTTCTTTTTTTTTCTTTTGTTTCTTTTCTTTTCTACTTTTCCAAACACATTTTCAAATCAAATTTTCCTAAACCAAATCAAATAAAACAAATATATCCACACCACAAAATAAATAAATGCAACAGCATGAATGCATCACCAAATAATTTTAAAATTTTAATTCCCTTTCTCTAAATTATTTAAAATTTATTACTCCTAAAATTTGGGTGTTCACTTCTCTTGGTACTAGAATCAACTAAAGAAACTTTTGGGACAACATGTCCTCTCTTCTTGCATGGACTTGATGATTGCTTCTTTCCAACAATGGAGGACATATTGGGCTACAACTTAACACTTTTATCTTGGCACAAACTAATGTTCTGGGTGACCTTGCCTTGCTGCACCTTTATAACTTTCTTTTCCTCTCTAATTGCACAACTTAGAAGATCTTGCATACTTCTAAAATATTTGCCCTCAAGTGCAGTAGCAATGTTATCATTAAGACCTCTCTCGAAATATTCCATTGCATTCATGTCATCAACAACATTTGCACGATGCAAGGAAGAATTCAACTTATCATAATATGCTTGGACAGATTTACTACCTTGCTTCACACGCTGCAAACGACGAAGCAAAATCAGCCGATATTCCCTTGGAACAAATTCTTTTCTCATGGCCTTCTTCAAATCTTCCCAATTCTTGATGAGATGCTTATGTGGATATTGTTTCCACCAATCATGAGCATAATCTTCAAATTCAAGCACAACTCGTGATATCTCCTTGGCTTCTGAAAAATCTTGAACCTCAAGTTCAATCTCCATTTCTTCTGGCCAAACGAGAAATTCCTCCGGATCATTACTTCCATAGAATGGAAGATTGGTATATCTTCGGCCTGTCATGGTTATTGCATATGCAAAATAGCAAGCTTATATGTGGTATAGGAAAATATGTAGAACTCTCACAACCTCACCTCTCTTACCAACCAAAGCTCTTATGAATTCCCTGCCGCGGATTACAGAGAAACAAATGTGTGGTGGTAACTGAAAGTGATGGCGAGGCGAATACAAGACTAGAGAGTACAGATTACGGTGGTTTGTATGTGGAGCTTGGTGGAGAATAAAACAAGGAATGCAATCTAAATTCTAGTTATTGTAATATTAAGTAACAATCCAAACTAGAAGTTCTCTGCCTAGTGCTGATCACAGAATATGAATGAGATGTAAATCGATCACACACACATGCAAGGAAATTTCAGATTTGATGCAAACAAGGAGTATGATTGGGATGCAAGTGTTGCAATCAAACCCAACCAAAATTTTGCACCAAACAAGGATAGCACACTGGTTGCAATACCTGATATGAAAACTTTCAGCACTTGTGCACATAAACCTACTGATCTTTCAACCTTTCTTTCTCAGTTTTTCTCTATTCTTTTTTTTTATTTTTCTTTCTTCTCTTTTTTTTTTGACACACTTTTTTTTATAACTAAACACAAAGACCAGATTAAGACACTTGCACAATTAAGATAAGAACAAAACACAACCGGTAGCTATAATAGGATCAAAGTTTACGCGAAGGACATGATATGAGTTTTTAGATTTTTTTTTTGTAGGGATTTTCAGATATATAAAGAGGCTCAAAGGACACGCCAAGGATAATGATCAGCAACTAAAACAAAGACTCTAATGAACTGAAACTTAACAAAACTCACTAAAATAACAGATTGAAACAAAGGGCTAAAGCAAAGTATTTTTTAGGCTTTTTGGTGGATAGGACGAAACAAAATATATAAGTAGCTAAGGGAAAGAAATCCTACCGTGGTAACGAAAGCTTTGATACCAGATGATACGCTCAGGGGGTCCCGATCTTCACGACGTAGGATGATCACCGATAACTAGCTGAAGAACAGCCGGATAACTTGCTGCAAGCAGCGATAACTAGTGCAACCTGGCAAATAAAACTCGAAGCCAACCACCGTCTTTAACCGGCAACCTGAATCGAGGATTCGCCTAACCACACTCTCAAAGAACCAACCAACACAGCCTACAATCAATCGAGGAAACCTCGAAGGGAGTAGGAGCACCAATTGGGAGCGGATGAAGCCGCCGCTTCTGTAAATCCCGCAAAGGAAATCACAAGAGCAAAGGGTAGAGATCTCTCTCAATATTTGTTAGCACACAGCTGAACAAAAGGGGGTTTGTATTCCATTATCAAAAGTCTGAGATTACAATGAGTCTAGGAGGTATTTATACTAGCAACAGCCCTGCTAGATAGGTGGAAACTCAAAAAGAAAAATATAAGACGCACTATGTGAACGGGCCTCCTCGAGATGCCTTCCTGGAGAGTTTTCGCGTGGCTGCTGGTCTTCAGCGCAGTCTTCAGTGTTTTGGCAATAACTCTATCTTGGAAACTCCAAATGACATGCGGTTTGTTGGGTTGGAAAGTTAACTTGATAACCTTTCACACCATGTGCAGCATGTACCACGAAATATTGTAGATTGGTATAGT
Source organism: Saccharum officinarum (assembly GCA_020631735.1). Classification (NCBI taxonomy): domain Eukaryota; kingdom Viridiplantae; phylum Streptophyta; class Magnoliopsida; order Poales; family Poaceae; genus Saccharum; species Saccharum officinarum. Next base: position 6,609,205 of record CM036165.1, on the reverse strand, counting down.
TTTGCATGGGAACTTGGACATCAGGCTGACTGCTGACTAGCTGACCAGTCTGTACTAAATCAGTCGAATCTCAACATTGGAGAATCCAAATCAAGTGAGAGAACTTGGGCTTGAAACTAGACTTGATAAGCTTTCCAACAAGTCCTCATGGGCCTTCATAGCTTTTGCGAGCAAAACGTTGTGACTGATTCTTTCTGATGGTTCTGTCACACGGGACTGGCTCGAACGTGATCCTCCTCTTTGGTTCACCCTTGGTGTCTTCTTGTCATCCTCCGTGGTGCACCTAAGCAATAGCAATGTGCACGACTTAGGCAGTATATAATTCTCATTAACATTAAAATGATTTTCAGAAAGTAGCGCGTGCACCTCTTGTTGTAGCTTCTTGGCTCGACTACGTGTAATTGGTCCATCAAAGACTTGGACTAGTGATGGTATAACTTGACTTGGAGGTTGTAACATGTTGTTGGTTGTCGTGGTCATATCACTCCCTATGGTTCGGGTATACTAGTGTTTAGCTCTTCCCGTAAAAGAGAACGAAAATAACTTCTACTTTAAAGTTTCATGTGACATGCCTGTGATATGCAAGCATGCATAATTTTGCTCAATTGTTCCTAGGTATATGGGTTTTTGTCACCTTCTCCTGAGAACAATTGTTCCTGGACTAAATTTATTGAAGACAGACGCAACTCATAGCCAGATGTAAGGATTGGTTTCGATGATTCTGGTGGCTCCAGTTGTGTGCCCGTGGGAACAGCGAATTGATTGATAGGCGTGATATTATCCATGCTTAAAGATAAATAAAAGATACAAGAACAAACCTAGTTTGACAAAATCACAACAACCGTTTCCCTGGCAACGACGCTAAAAAACTAGTTGACACCTATGGAGGCACATAGAGACAAAATCCACAAGCGCACGGGTATCGAAGTAGTTTTCACCCAGAAGTATTCCAAGTATCATATCCGTTGGGAAACGTGTGTTGTCTAAATTCTAGTTTGCCCAGGAGTAGCAATCAAGGTTTAAGGTATGAGTAGAGAGGATTCCTATGGTTATGACCCTATGCAAGCAAGGCTTATGATTCTAATGTCCACTTTGGGATGCCACTTAGATGGTAAAGCACCGTTAATAGATAACTCTACTGATGTCACTATGGTCCTACTAATTTAATAACCTACTCAATTCGATGTGGACTACAAAGGATAGACAGGGCTGTCACCTCCCGCTGCTACCACACAACTTGAAAGTAGGGAGCAAACATAGGCAGTCAATAGCCTAAGCACCACGCTTATGCTATGATTACTACTCTAATCCAGAGGCCTAACAAGGATTAGAGTACTCAAAAGAACTATGAACCCGTGAAACCAAAGAACACAAAACTTACTTTAGATAGAAATCAAGTACCAGTAGTATCTTAGATGTAGATTCAGAGAAGCCTAGATCCACCAAAGTACAAGCCATAGAGGTAGCACTGATAGACCGGTACTTCTTCCAAACTCTTCCCTTACTCTATCTCTATTTGTATACAAAGATAGATCCTAACTTCAGGACTAATCTTCTCTTGAGAGCTGGCTCTGGTCCTGACGAGGAGGATATGAATTAGGGTTTTAGGATAGCTCTAGGGATGGAGGCAGGGGCTGGTAAATATAGGGAAGATGGAGTAGAAGGCAAGGAATTACCATGTCATCGATTTGCGTCACCTCCCTCGACCACCGTTGGATAAACCGACCTAAAACCGTCTTAGAATCAACGGTGTAGATCGTAGAAAGAAGTACGAGGTATTTGAGAGCGAGTGGGCCCTCCACTAGGCCAGGTGGCCTCCCTAGTGGGCCAGCTTGATGAGGAAATCACCACGCTAGACACACCGATGCTATGGTCTTCCCCAAGTTGCAATTCGTCCTCAACTCAGCTGCCACGTCACCCTCGGATTCAGTAGACACGTCGTCATTGTTTCGGTCATAACTTTCTCATACGACATCAAAACGGGGCGTTCTTGGATGTGTTGGAAAGGGGACGATGATGCCATCATTTTGGATCTAGTCCTAGCTCCAGAAGGTCTATGGATCATTCTATGTGACCACGGCAAGGTGCTGCGTCACCTATTTGGGCAAACTTGGCCATGTATCGTGTCGGGCCTTAAGCCCAAGTTGTGGGCGCCCAACCCCTGGCCGCCTCCAATCCTAGGTCGAGTCTTAGACTATAAACATAGCCGCCACTACTGCTAGACAATTGGGTTTTGTTTAGAGTTTAGTTTTCCATTGAAAAATTGAAACGTTCATTGTAACTGTGGTGACAAATCTTTTTACAGTGATCCAGGGCCCCTGTTCTTGATCTCCTCCACTGTGTCGATTAGTCCTTTAGAACCGAGTTCTTGAACCCTCTATTAATATTCACGTCATTCATATTTGTAATGCCCTAGAGTCCAAACGGCTCAGATCCACTCTGCACGCTAAATGAACCACACCTACCACCATCCCACTTACGCTTTCGTCCTTGCTTCGCATAAAAGGATTAACCCGGGGATGGTGAGATGGACTCTAGAAGCCTTATATGTTGGTATATCCCTCTCTAAACAACCAAGGTGGAACTAAACTCTCCACAATATCTTATAACATTCACATGGGCTACTATAGGCCAAATTCTAAATTGGGCCGGGTGTGACATACACCCCCCTCAAAGAACCCGACGTCCTCGTCGGGCCCAACATACCCACAATCAGGCAAACGATAACTAGGAGCGTTCCCTCTTAGCACACGCGACCGTGCGCCCAATGCTGGCACATGTGCCATGTCGTGCACTCCGCAGAGCCTACACGTGCAATGAACCCCATGTTCAGCCCCTGGCCCGCACGCGCCCTACCTCGAGCGAAAGGGTAAATCACAACTCACAGTGAAAGTGTACACCTCTGTGCAGAGTTTAATTAACTAGTATACTAGCCGTGCTCACGGACACGAGCGGCCTTGGAGACATCTACATTAAAGATGATGATTCTTGTTTTGTTAAGATGCTCATTTAAGCAACTTGCTCTGAAAAGCCTCAACTTAATCTTTCATTTGCAATTTCTGGCACTCAGTTCTGGTCTTCACCTTCAGATCTTCGGCGTTCACGGATAGTCTTTCTTCTACTCGTAGATCATAGCAACCCAACACAATAACAAGCATACAAGTAAACAAATAGGGACAACTAAGAACAACACACCAAACAAGAGAGACACTTTGAAAGAGAGCGCACTAAACGACACGGTACGTTGCTACAGTCACGAAAATGCAAGAACGACGGATAACGGAGCTACCAATAAAGAGGACACGCGACTATCGAGACGATTACAACATAACATAGAAGACCGACTATAAACTTAATGCATATTAGTTATTGAAATAAGGTGATAAACATTCTAAAGAAATATTCTAAAATTAGATTAATCAATTGAATTACAAAGCTAGGTTTAACCCTGGTCATATTTTATTTATATATATTTTATAGTATTCAAGTCATCTAAATATTTATAGTTTAGAAAACATAAAACATGAGAGAAGACTAATCGAACTACTTTATGTTTCAAGGTTGAACTAATCATCTTATAATTCAAAAGACATTTAGGTTGATATTAATCAAGTTAACATTTATTTATGTAAGACCAAAATTATAAACCTAAGTTGTAATTCAAAAAGGCATTGAATAAATATTAATGAAATTGCATCTAAATTGACTTTATCCGAATCATGTTTAAACTAGATAATTTTTAAAAAATAAATAAATACTTAAGTTGACAAGTAATTATGAAAAGATCCATATTCTCCTATGTTGCTTTTATTTGGAAATCAGTTTGCGTAATCATTAATCTAATTACAAGCATATTAATCAATCTAATATTTAGCTATATATGAAAAAAAAACATCTGACAAGAAAACATTAACACTACTGCATAGAGCGTAACTATACGAAACTAACGCAACTAAAACGGAGCAAAACGAAATTAAAACGAAGAAACGAAAAAGATATTACGAACCAGTGGTAGAACCGCAAATACTTCATCTTCTACCTCCATCCATCTGAAGGGCCTCGGCCTAGGGACGACACGAGAAGGAGGAGAAATATTTAATTTACTACCCAAGATTTCTCAAACTAGGGGCTCCTCTTACGGTAGTTTTGGTGTATTTTGCCCATGAGGTAGGTACATACTTATAGGGAGGAAAACTCTCCACCTTCACATCAACTAGCAATATGATACTAATTGATGTTGCACCCTCCATCTTTACTAATAGACCTAATTAATTATTAAAGCCCATTAGTAAATAAATGTATGGGCCTTTGAGATTTATTAGGATTATTGCACATGGACTTTGAGCATTGGAAAAAAATGAGATATTTATTTATTTTCAGAATTAATTAATTTCATGGATAAAATAATTCCAGAAAAGTCTAAAATTATTATTTAAGCCATGAAAAATACTCCAAAAGCTCTAAAAATTCAGGAAAAATTCTCAGAAACATTATGAAACATAAGGAACCCAAATAAAGTATTTGGAGCTCATGAAAAGATTGGTGAAACGATCAAATAAAAAGATTAAGTTCATGGAAACTGGAATTTTAATTCGAAAAAAGGCCAGAAAAATTTCTCAAGGAGAGATAAACGTCGCTCTATCATACTCGTAAACCATTTGCACTCATAAACACCAAAACAAGCATCACATCAACCAAAGCCCGTCAAGTTAATTCTAAAATAATCAAAAAGCACCATTTTTCTTTAATAAAAATATATGAAATCTAAACTAATGATAAGTTCTATTCAAATATTAAAATATTTATTTTAGTTAGTGTTTTCTATGCACAACCCAAAATCAGAAATTTTGGGATGTGACAATATTTGCAATTTCAGATTGCGTGTTTTACCTTCTTGCTTGTGCTCTTTGATTCGCTTGCAGGAAAAGCCTTATTAGCGAGGTCAATCAAGTTGTGCTTGGTTGATAACCAACGGAGCAGTGGTGTAACGGTTGTAGGGTTTGAATTGTGTCTGATTTGAAGCCGGATCGCCAACGTTGAGATCTCCACAAATCGAACTTACCAGCTACCTCTTGGAAGATCGGGTCTATACTCATCACAGCTAGCCCACTATTGTGCCCAATTGGCCCACGCTTCGGCGTGGTGTCTTCTGGAACCTTCTATAGTTGTCTTTCGCAGTTTTCATGGGTTGAATCACTTGTTGTCCAGTTTGCTTGTTTGGAGTATATGACAGTGGTCCTGGGGTTATTTTCTAGATAAATCCTCCTGCATACAAATATTCACCAAAGCTTATGGAATTTATTAGTTTAAACCCCTATTCCTATGTTTAGTGATGAAATCAAATATAAATGTAGGTTATGTTGATGGCTTATAATTGATGTTAACAACCATCAACATGAACCTTGATGCAAATATTTGGCCAATGCATTCCTCTATCTTGTATAAATTCTTTGTTGCTTAGCGATCGACTTTCAATGATTCTTCCAAGACTTCAAAATTGGCTTCTCGCAACCATCTTCAACTGATTAACTTTTTAGAGCTAGTCTTCGGGTTTGGTTCATAACACAAAACCACAGCAAATAATCCTTCAAATCTGTAGCCCAGATCTGAACAAAATTGTAGAAAATCCTAGTAAAATGGAAATTTCTTGCGTCCGTGATCTCCACAACCGTTGCCTTCCCATTTGGTCACGCATGGCCTCCTCGATTCTTGGAATGCCTTTCGCCTTCTATTCACTGCACCTTTATTCCAACACAGCTCGATGAACCTACCCTTGTCGACTCTGGCTATAAATATTTGTTTCCAGAGGATAGCCAAGAGGACAAGTCTGCACTCGCCTTTGCTTCTGCTACCGCACAAACCCTCTTTCTTCATCCTTAGACCAGACAGCCCAATCTTTGTAAAGAACAATGGCGGATGGCAAGCACCCTGCTGGTGGCACTCCAATAGAGGATCTCCCTCCGTGCCAACGTCTTCGTGTCCTAGGGTAAGCTTAGTCATACTCAAAACTTCATGTTCATTACCTGGACTTAACCATTCTATACCCTGCAGGACCATCTCTTGCACTGGTACTCACAACATGCTGGTGTTTGCAGCTCGAGGTGCTCAATCAGCAGCATCAGCGGTCTCCTCCAATGATTCTTCTGAACGCATAATGGAGACAATGCCCAGCGTTATCTTTACGAATGGAATGAAGCGGTGGGCCATCATTGGGAGGTGACCAAGGAAACTGAACACCTAGAGGCCACTTTGACAGCCTCCCAAACTACTCTAGCCATCATAAAGGGGGAAAGCAGCGCCGCCCTGCGCGGTTGGTGGACTCTGATGCCAAGGTCGCAGGTAAGATCTTTAGAAGAAACCTTGTTCCTCCACTATTCTGCTTCATCGTGCTTCTCTTGATGATTTCCTCTTTTGTTATTATAGCCCTGACGGAGGAGTTGGAGGCCCTCATACTAGTGGCAAATAATGCCATTGGGGCTCTAAATGCCCGGGACGACCTGCTGGCGAATCGCCTCTAGGACAGTCCCGAGCGTGCCGGGGAGATTGCCCTCCACGACGTCCGCCATGGGGCTACGGTTGCCCTGATGACTGCCTAGGTGAACTCTAGGCATGAAATCCAGTGGCTCCAGCCTAGCTTTGCTCATAGGGATGACCATCATGAACTAGTGGAGGATTTGCCGATCATGCCGATGCTGTGGCGAACACTTCTTCGGCCAAAGGAATCATGAACAATTTTTTCTTCGGCCCTTAGTTTGTATCTAAGATTATAATTATGAATAAAATCTCTAGTTAATCCTCCTTGTGTCTTTGTTTGTCTCGCATTTTATTCTATGAATGCCACTAATGCTTTTTCGCATGACTTGCATTTTTTCTTTATTTTTGCACTATAGGCGATGCGTGACGCACTGGCTTTGGCACCCTATTGACGGTAGTTAACAACTTATAAACTGTTAATAAAACATGTATAAGGGCACAAATGAGATCACCAACAAAGATTTAGGGTTTAAACTAACGAATTCCACAAGTTATGGTAAATCTGTGATTTCTGCAGGGTTTATTCAGAAAACCATCAAGGTGGACCTACACGTTAGAATTAATTATGCAATTCTGCCGCAAAACCGACGTGAGAAGGTTCTAGAGGACTTCAGAGGACACCACACCGAGGCAGAGAGGTAGAGGCTACCATGTGGGAAAGGTCGGCTCCACCTGCAGGCCGCCCGGCCCCTGTGGGCCCTACCTATCATCCTCGTTGCTATGTCGATTTTCCACCGTCTCCTAGGATGCATCTCCGCCATTCCTTAAGTCGGTTTGATCCAAGGGCTCACTTTGCAAGCTCAAGGCTATATAACTAGGCCCTACCCCCTGAGGCATCAAGTCATTTGAGCAGACAGAAACCCTAATCATCCTCATAGCTCCTCTATATTCTAGGACATAGCTAGTTACGCTAGGTCTAGAGGGAGGCAAGCAGGCTTCACTTGGATTCCCGACATTATCAAGAGCATGTTTTGCTATAATTCTTGTACCCCTCTCTCATTGTATCTCCATTATTTTTATATGTTTTCAACAATTGTTATGACAATATCAGTATTCATCTTGTTCATGTTCTTAGTTGCAATGCTCATCGTCTATTTTGATTATATACTTAGTATAGTTGGATTATCATTATGTTTATGCATAAGTTCGTATAGCGCTTGCCCTAAGGTACCATGGGTGTGTGGTTGGCATTATGTAAGTGTGGTGCTTATATACTATTTACCTGTGAATACACTCTATATTCTGGGTCATGTGGTAGATCGCGGATATGACACTCCCATTGAGTCCCTTTGTAGTCCACTCCCTGAATATAGGCCATAGAAGTAAGGTCTGGTTACGAAAGAAGAGCGAGCTCTGTTCTTAATCTTCCCTATGTAATACCCCTTATGTGTAGATATAAAGGAGATTTTAGCAATGAGTACTAAGTGTAATTGCACTAATCAATGTATGTTTTGACTTGTAATTTAAAATGACTTAGGAATTATTCCTCTAATATTCTACCTAACCATGCTAATGCTATAGAATGGAGTACTCTGAGTGATTTATCATTATACTTGATCAATACTTATATACATACCTTATCCTATGACTTACCCCTGTTATGAGTGGAATATTGGTTGGGTTTATTTCTCCATCAATACTATAAGCTATCAATACGTGTCCACGCTACACCTTCCCTGTGGTAAAATATAAATAACGATACTTGGAATACTCTCGGGTCAAGTGCTATAATGGTATAATTATCTGTGCGCTTGCAGATCCCTTTTCATTCGTATTATATATTCTCTCTAGTCACATAAAATGATAAAGAACTACTTAGTGTTATTCTCGTAGTGATGCTAGGTAGTACCAACAAGCATCTCTGACACCATCACTAGGGATGACAACCTAGTACAAGTAATGCTATGAGATGTAGGTGATTAAAAGGTGACTACTAAAACAAGTGGCAACTTAATAAATACCAACAAGCATTTTTGGTGCCGTTGCCGGGGAAGGTAGCTAGCAAAGGAAGTATTGATAAACTTATATTATTTGATGACATTGAAATAACTATTGACCTCTACTCAAACAGGCTTACCCTTTGTTTTGTCTACTTGTGTATCTTATGCGGGGTAATGTATGATCAGTTTTAACCTTCCAACAAACTATGTTGAAGATCCAGAAGCATTAATCAGGAGAACTAAAGCTAAATTCAAGAATGTTTCATCCTCAAGTTCAGAAGACAACCATATAAGGTGAAGCTTAACACCAGAGTTTGAAGCCATGGCTGATAAGACTCTTCGTGAATTCTCTGCTCCAACCACCACCAACATTCATACTGGACTAGAAACCAATGTTGGAGACAATGGATTTGAGCTCAAGCTGGCTCTCATTAATATGGTGCAAGCTAGCCAGTATTGTGGGAAGACACATGAAGATGCAAGTGCAAATCTCCAACACTCCCTAGAGATCTGTAGCACTTTCACCATCAAAGGAGTGACCAAAGATGCCATACTACTTCGCCTTTTCCCATTCTCGCTCTTGGAGAAGGTGAAGCAGTGGTTCTACGCTAACACAGATAGAAACACTACATGGAATAACTTCTCCACTACTTTCCTAGCAAAGTTCTTTCCCACAGGCAAGACCAATAGTCTGCGTGAGATAATTTCAAGTTTTTAGCAACAACATGATGAATCTGTCCCTACGGCATGGGAACACTTTCAAGATTACATATCAGAATGTCCTCATCATAGGATGGAGAATTGGCTACTCATGCAGACGTTCTACCACAGGTTGACAACTAGTACCTGTGAGACTATGGATGCTGCTACTGGAGGTGCATTCTTGTCACTTACACTTCCAGCTGCAACCACTCTTGTAGAGAAGATGGCTTCCAACCAAGGTTAGAAAGAAGAATGAATTTAACCTCGTAAGAGAGGAGGAGGTATGCATCAACTCAAGGAGATAGACATGCTGTCTGCCAAGATGGACTATTGATGAAGAAGCTTGAAGACCGAGCTAATGAGAAGAAAGAAGTCATGCACATTCATGATTCCTACATGACATGTGAAGAGTGTGGAGACACTGGGCACTCAAGGAACAACTGCCCTAAAATTCATGAGGATGTGAACTTTGTCAACAATAACAACTACTATCGTCCTCAACAGAATCAAGGATGGAACCAGCAACAGATGTTGAACTACCAAGGTAACCCTTAAGGTAATAATTATAACTTCAATCAACCACCCTTGAGAGAATTAATTTCTAGCCAATCTGAATTTATGGATCAATTATCCAGAAAGGTAGCTACCAATGATAAAATTCTAGAGAATATAAATAATAGAATGGATAGCTTTGCTTCTATCATTAAGAACCAGCATAGCTTTAATAAAATGATAGAATTACAAATAGCTCAGCTGGCGGCTGCTGTTCCTCCGTCTGATAAAGATAAGATTATGGGGCAGTCGGAAGATTTAGAAACTACAAATCTTGTTGATATTCATAATGCAACCTACTACTACATGGAGCCATCGATGAGAAGGTGGATAGATTACACCTTGCCCAACAAGAAAGGTGACCCAGGGAGACCTGTCATCCCTATCGCCATTGGACCTCACATTTTCCAAGAAGCTGTCTGTGACTTCGGAGCAAGTGTCAATATCATGCCTAAGGTAATCTATGAAAGGATTTTAGGAGATCCCCTGTTGTACACAAATATGCGTTTGCAGCTTGCAGATCAATCAATCTGCTACCCCAAGGGAGTTCTTGAAGATGCTATCATTCGAGTGGGATAATCATATGTTCTCGTAGACTTTATGGTTTTGGAAACAGGTGGAGACGAAAGGGCACCCATTATTTTGGGCCGACCTTTCCTGAGCACCACAAAATCCATTATCTATGCAGACAGTGCCAAGATCTATTTTACAATTAAGGATAAAAAGAAGTTCTCTTTCAAGAACTGTATTTTGCAATCTCCTGCACATCCACAAAAGGAATACCTAGCCGAAGAGACCACAGTGACTAAGAAGAAGAACAACCAGAGAAGAAGAAAGAACAAGGCCAACCAATCACAAGAAGACACACTTAATATGATTAACACACTCCGATCTGAGTACGACCATCTCCTCGCACCACCATTCCTTGCTAAGAAGGATAATCCTGCTATACCGATGATCGAGTGTACCATTAGACAAAGAATTTTTGATAAGACCTTCTGTGACATTGAATCGGGCATTAACATAATGTCCAAGGTAACATATGAATATTTATTCGGTAACAAACCCTTGTACCCTACATATATGCAGTTGCAGATGGCGGACCAGTCAATTCGATTCCAGAAGGCATAGCAAGAGACGTTATGGTGAAGATACAAGACCACCATGGCCCCGTTGACTTCATGGTCCTAGATATGGGAAAAGAAGAAGATGATACACCCATCATCCTTTGAAGTCCGTTCCTTAACACCACCAACGCGATCATCTACGTTGGATCTGGACAAGTCCACTTTCAATTTCCTGGAGAAAAGGTACGCTGTTATTTCAATAGTTATACTACTTATAAGTAGCCAAAGAAGAACCGCTCTAGGAGGAGACATCGATCATCCCGCCGTCAAGAGAATCAAACCCAATGGAATGAATGGGAAGATAAAAAGACTGAAGAACCTGTGAAAGATGAACCCACTCCGCCACAGTCAAGCCCACAGACTAAGCAGGTATGGAAAGAAAAGGTGACACCATCACCATCACAAGAAGTATAGTCATCTGGCTCTCCATAAGCGAGACAAGATGATGCAACTGAAGAGTGAAGGACTATCTCTAGCTAAGTCCTATCTAGAGGACTTAAAAATCTGAACCTCGGTCGTGAGGTAACATCGGTAGTTATCCATATTTACTTTCTAGCATTGTATGAATTATTTTCCACTTTAGCATACTTACTTTCCTATATTATCATTGCATAAGAAAATAAAATAAAAATTTTATCATTGCATTATAAAAATCCTAAGCCCCATGTGAATAGATCTAGGTGTGTAAAAGCCTGTGGGAATATTCACTGTGGTGGCATAAAAATAATAAATAAAAATGTCATGCATAAGTATTTTTCCTTCTACATATGAAAAATAAGAAAATTCAAAAATATTAGATAGATATCCTGCTAAAACCTTGCTAATAGAAAATCTATCTAAACCCACAGGAAGAATGAATCCTTGAACAGTTGATGGCTAACCCCTTATTGTCACACCCATTTTTAAGGAACAAATGGAATGAATAACCTTATGTGCGCCCAGAGATCAATCACACATAAGATGACAAATATAAATAGTATCATCACAAAAATTTATTACATAACGAATAATATAACAGAGTCTTCACGTAATTAAGTGAAAACATAAGATAATTCTTGTGGTAGCTAGCTCCATAGCACAGGCACGTCAACTGGTTGACCACAAGTCTAGTAATATTTAGGGAAGTAGTAGTAGTAATCACTATTTACACATTCGGAAGTCCATCATAAGGTGTGGGGGAATGCAAGGGTGAGCACAAAAGTACTCAACAAGTGAAACATGGGGTTCATGAGGCTCAAATAGGATAGACACAGGTTTAACTGCATGTAGCTTTTAGTTGGTCATATTTTAGGCAATTGAGTAGCAACAAATAGGTGATGTTCCCATAATAAACACATGATCATGTAAAGAGAATAATGAATAGCAAGAACAAGTAAATTAATAGTGATCTCTATTCTATAAGGGTCAAAGGCCGCTCGTGTCCGTGAGCACGGCTGATATACCAGTTTTACACTCTGCAGAGGTTGTACACTTTCACTGTGAGTCATGATCCCCAAAAGTCTGAGGTCATGACTCCCCATTGGACAGTTAAGTTTCACTATGAAGTCTTTCCAAGGTTTGTCTAATAAGTTAGGGCCGCTAGGTTTCTGTGCCCTGCAAATGTAGAGCTCCCCTTCCGTATGGCACAATGACACGCAGCCTATACTCATAAGGACAAAAGCCACACTACACCCAACCCAAAACACACCCCTCTTGCGCCATAAAGGTAACCACTAACAAGCTAGAAAAGGTCCTCTTATATGACTAAAGCCAGAGCCATGTAGCCCTCACAGCTGTACTGTAAGTCCTGGATGTTCGCTTACAGATAAGTCCTTATGGAGAGGAATCTAGAGAAAACTCTATCCCTCTTGTTCCCTGTTGCTAAAAATAATCTTTTAGTGTTATTGCATATATCATTAGTCAAATTACAAGATCGTTGTTTATGTGAGCACTAGCAACTACCCAATGCTATAACCATGGGATTCAAGGAACAAGATCAATACTAAGGCATCCTTAACAAGGAGACACATGCATAATGAATTAAGTGAATTAAAGTGAATAGGTAACCAGGATAATCCCATGCTATACTTGCCTTGATCTAGCTGATCCGGTTCAAAATAGTACTCTTGATCACCAACGAACTGCTCACCATCTATTCTCGATTAACACACCAACAACAATCATCTAAGAGCAATGATGCAAAGCAAACAAAGCTACAATTAGAACAGTACACCAACAGTAGTAAAATAAGATGAAAAGTTTGTAAAATGAATCTACATCCCACTAGGATCACACAGACGCGAATTGCACGTAAATCGGAGCTAAAACGGAAAAGTTATGATTTAAACAAGATTTACTTTATTATAGTAATAGATTAAATCTAATCTTAAAATTTAAAAGTTGAAAACTCACTAAACAGTAGCACTAACATGTAGATTATGAAATTATGAACCTAACGCAACTTGAACGGGTCAAATCGGAGTTAAAACGGAGATTTTATAAGTGAAATAAGATTGAAATAAATCCTATAAATATTAAAAACGTATTTTCAATTAAACCGACTGAATTTACGTTTTCAAATGAATAAAGCGTAATCAGGTTCTATGCTTATGGACTGCGGGTTCGATTATAAAAAAATAGAGGGACTCTTTTAGAAAACCGGCAGCCGAAAGGGTATCGGCTAATATTAGCCGTTTGATTCGAATCGGATGGCCGAGATTAGATGGCGAGGATGAGAGATGTGGACTCCGGCCACCAACAGTGACCCGACGGTGGGGATTTGGCCGGCGGCGAGCCATTGCTCATCGGCGTTGAGCAATTAGGCAAAATAATGCACGATTCGTTGAACCAATGGCACGGGGAGCAAGACTAGATGATCACGAACTCACCTAGCTGGATCGGAGCGACGGAAATCGGATGAGGACGTCGTGCGGCTCCCAATGGCGGCCGGCAATGCACTGTGCACGGCAACAGGACAAATTAACAATCTAGATTGAAAATTGAGAGAGGATAAAGCTTAGCGAGTTCGTGCTGATGATGCAAAACTCTGTGACAGCTTACGGAGATGACCAAGTCGACGAATTCATCGGATCACTTCCGAGCTTGAGCAGCGGCTTTTAGGTTTGCGGCTAGAGCTCGAATCGAGGGCAGTGGCTTCGGTTTTAGGGTTGGGTAGATAGGTGGCAGCACCCGCTGCTATTTATGAGGAGCCCGACGTGTGGTTCAAGCCAACCAAGGCGTCGGGGCGGAGGCGGACTCCATCGTCGGTGTCCGGCTTGGTTACGAGCGAGGGGAAGAAGAAGATACCAGTTACATGCGGGCCCAGAATGTCAGTCAGAGAAAGGGAAGGAAGGGTGAGGCAGGCTTGCGGCTTTGGCCGGTTGGGCCGGCCCAATACGCGACGCGCGGCCAAGAGAGGCTGGCTTGCTGGCTTCAGGCCAAACAAGAAAAGAGATGTGGGCTGGGCCAAGGAGGGAGGAGAGAAGGCCTGTGGGCCAAAACAGAGATGAAGAAGGCTTCCATTTTTCTTTTCCTTTTCTAATTTTCCAATTGCATTTTCAAATAGTTTTTGAAATTATTTTTTTCTTGAAATAAAAACCAATCAACACAAATAAAAATTATGCAGCGACATGTATGCACAAGCATGTATCTAACCTTATAGTTGATTTTATTTATTAAAAATTATTACTTCCCTAGGTTAAAATGCTCACACAATTGCATAAATAAATCCAATTCTCCTATTTCAAAATAATGTAAATTTTAGGGTGTTACAATTCTACCCCCTTAAAATGAATCTTGTCCCAAGATTCAGACGATGCTTACTCAAACAACTGTGGGTACGCTTTTCTTAAATCTTCCTCTCTTTCCCATGTAGCCTCTGCGTCTGAATACCGGCTCCATTGAACTTTACACATCTTTATAACTCAGCTCCTAGTAACTCTTTCTGCTGTCTCCAAGATCTTTACTGGATAGTCCTCATAGGTGAGATTTTCCTTAACAGTGAGTTCCTCTAGCGGTATCTGTACTTCTGGCACACGCAAACATTTCTTTAACTGAGACACATGGAACACATCATGCACACCTGCTAAGCTCTCAGACAATTCTAATTGATATGCCACTTCACCACGTCTCTCTAAGATCTTAAAAGGACCGACATACCTCGGTGCTAACTTTTCTTTCCGGTTGAACCTTTTCACACCTCTCATAGGTGACACTTTTAGGTAGACATAATCTCCTACTTCAAAAGTCAATTCTCTCCGTCGAGTATCGACATAACTTTTCTGTCATGACTGAGCTGCTTTCAAATTGTTTCTGATCATTCTTACTTGTTTCTCAGCATTCCTAAGCGCATCGGGACTGAACACATGACTTTCTCCTATCTGATTCTAGAACAACGGAGTTCTACGCTTCCTACCATACAAAGCTTCAAAAGGTGTCATCTGTAAACTTTTCTAATAAATATTATTGTAGGAAAACTCTGCATATGGCAAACTCTTATCCCAACTAGTACCATACTGCAAAGCACAAGCTCTCAACATATCTTCCAATATTTGATTAATCCTTTCAGTCTGCCCATCCGTCTGAGGATGATATGCTATGCTAAAATTTAGCTTAGTCCCTAATGACTCTTGTACTTTCTGCCAGTAATATGATGTGAATTGAGTACCTCGATCTAACACTATCTTCTTTGGAACTCCGTGCAAACTTACTATCCTTTCCAAATACAGTTCAGCCAACTTTGCACTGGAATATGTTGTTCTAACCAGTATAAAGTGAGCAACTTTAGTCAGACGATCCACTATCACTCATATTGAATCAAAACCTCTCTGAGTGCGTGGTAACCCTACTATGAAATCCATACCAACTTCTTCCCACTTTCACTCAGGTATCTGTATCGGTTGCAACAATCCTGTAGGCCTCTAATGTTCAGCCTTAACCCTCTGACACATATCACATAGTGCAACATACTCTGCAACATCTCTTTTCAACCCATACCACCAATACTTCTCTTTCAAATCCATATACATCTTGGTACTTCCAGGATGAATAGAGTAAGCTGACTCATGAGCTTCACGTAGAATTACTTCTCTTATAGCTTTGTCCTCAGGCAGACATAATCGTTTCCCAAACCATAGAGTTCATTTATCATCCAAATGGAATCCAGGTGCCTTACCTTTTGGTATATTCCACACTATCTCCTTTATTTTGTCATCTATCAACTAACCCTTACATATCTCTTGCTCCAATACAGGCTCTATCACCAATTCCACTGCATTAATGGCAATACCCAAGTTCAAATGCTCAATCTTAACACACAACTCATTTGACATAGGCATTACTTGTACCTCATTAGCATAGCTCTTTCTACTAAGAGCATCAGCAACAACATTAGCCTTGCCCGGATGATAATGTACCTGCAAATCATAATCCTTAATCAACTCTAACCATCGACGTTGTCTCAAGTTTAGATCTGACTGGGTGAAAATATACTTTAAGCTCTTATGACACTACAAGAATCCTGTTAGTCCATGACGAAAAATTTCCGTCACAGATCACCAAAAAACCGTCACAATGCAATATTTGTGACAGTTTGAAATACCGTCATGGATTGAGCGTCATGGATTAACCTCCGTGATGGTTTTCTAAAAACCGTCACAAACTATTAGAATCCGTGACGATTTAAGACCGTCACAGTAGAGCCCAAAGCCTAGTTAGCCCAGCCCAAGCCCAATATCTATGACGGTTATAAACCGTCACAGATGAATTGCCACATCATCTAGAAAGCTTACATGGATGATGACATGGATGCTTACATCACCAGCTAGCCCTTTTTTATTGTAAGAAATCCGACATTTATTAACAGGCTAAAATCAAAGGTGACCCATTTATTGAATATCAAATATGCGGACATTCCTTTAGCATTCCCAATTACAGATTTACAACCATTGGGTCAAATATGTTTATATATACAAAGATTTACACATTGATGATTAAGCAATCTAAAGAAATGCAGCCAACTGCCTAAAACAACCTCGGTGGAATGATGTTCCTTCGTGAAGCACTGCTCCAATATTGTTTACCCACCAATGAGATTTGCACTGCCCTGCTGCCCTTCCTAAAAACCATGAAAAAGAGAGTTCAATCAAATGGTGATTGAGAGAACTTAATAGATAGCACTGCAATGACAAGACAATGTAGCACTACTGGCTGGTGAATTACAAATTACAACACACAAAACTATTAATTCCTGTAACAATCTTATGCATCTGTTCAATAGTCTGGCTGCTATATCATCAAAAGCAGAAATAAATGCAACTCACACATACACAGAAGATACATTGTCATAGTCAGTGCAGCTGAGGGTATATTTATTTCTATTAGACTAGAGCATGTGTATAACATAATATATTAATATGTATGTCTAGTGTTACATGTGAAAAATAGAATGGTTTCTTGTTCTAGAACATGTAAGGCCTTGTTTAGATGACATCAAAATTCCAAGTTTTTTCACTCTCTCTCCATCACATCAATTTTTAGCCGCTTGCATGGAGTATTAAATGTAGATAAAAAAAATAACTAATTACACAGTTTAGTTGGAAATCACGAGATGAATCTTTTGAGCCTAGTTGGTCCACGATTGGACAATATTTGTCAAATAAGACGAAAGTGGTACTATTCATCGGGCTGAAATTTTTTCAGCATCTAAACGAGGCCTAAATTGACTATAGCCGATCTGTATGGTTTCTTGTGCTAGCACAAGTAAATTGGCTAGAGCAGATCTGTACACAACCATGAATCCCGAAATAGTACATCAGCTTAAGCAATAGTCGAAAGGATGCTTTATTTTCTGTATAGGTGAATTGTACATCAGTTTGGTGACATTTCTAGAGAAAGGATGCTTTATTTTCTGTATAGGTGAATAGTAGATTAGCACTCTGGCATAAAGAATGGAAAGATGACCATGGGAAATAGTACATCAGCTTAAGCAATAGTCGAAATTACTAGTATCACAGAGTGGAGAAACCTCTTTTTGTGAGAGTCCAATGAAATATAATCTGCACAAACCCATCATTCAGTTAATGTGCGACCAATTACACAATGCAGAAAGCATGTTCATCCAGTGCTCCTGCAAACCAACAGAAACTTAGATCCACCAAACTGGAAATATCGAGCCACTGTCAGGCAACCCATTTAGCCAAGGGATATATATATCATCAAGTGTTTGCAAGGAAAAAATGAGCACAGAAAGCAGCGGAGAGGCATATCTGCAAACACTCGTAACCCAATATCACATCAAGCTGTCGAGTTCAATGTTCAGTAGAATAAAAAAACTATCTAAAAATAAGTCCCGGTGTCCTAGTGTTATTTATCAGCTAAAGAACGATTTCGTTGAATAACGAATTTGCTCATACTAGTTACTATCAAGAAAAATTCAGATCTGCACATCCGTGATGGATTGGGGTTGCACATACAACTTACTATCAAGAACAATGCAGATCCGTGACATCCAGGATGGATTGGGGCTGCCCGCAACAGATGCAAAGCTAAAGGCGCATAGGGTTCTAAGAACTTTAGAAAATATACTGCTACCATCACTCCGTGCACGCGCATAGCACAGGAATCCGCACCACAACTAACTGGATGGATTGGATTCTTCTTGCAGGACAAAGAAAGCAATCCAGCATCACGACCAAGCAAAGCAAAGGCTTCCTTACCAGGGAAGGAGGATGAGCAATTAGGCCCGCGCGAGATCTCCAATCGATGTTGGGGAGAGCGGGAAGTGGCGGTGGCGCGAGGGCGCCAGATCTAGATGCAGGACCAGCTAGCTTCATGTACGGCTCTGCTGCCTGCCTGCCGCCTATGCCCAGAGGCCAGGCCGCCCTCTTTGGCCTCCATACTCTGCGAGCCCGCCTCTGCGCCGACGGCGAACGGCTTTGTAGCCCACCTATGCCTTGAGGTCGCGGCGCCCTCCTCGACCTCCAGGCGCTGTGGGCCTGCCTCTGCTCTGAGGGCTAAGGTCAGGGCGACAATTGGGTAGGGTGCCACCGCCGTCCTCCTCTGCGCGCCATGCGCCGGCCTTGGCGACTCGGCGTGCTCCGATGGGGTGGGGTGGAGGTGGCCACTAGACGAGGGGGATGCGCGCGGTCGGCAGCCGGGATGGTCTAGTGTGGGGCGGCGGCTGGTGAGAGAAGTACCGAGAAGGTGTTGGATTAGGTTTTGGAGCTGCATTATATATGCGAGTGGGTATTGGGCTATGGGCTGGATATCCATCACGTCAGACCATACATTGTTGATGATGGTGTACTGGTAGTGGCGTTCTCTAAATTCATCACGAACAATCCGTCATAGAAGATTTCTTGTAGTGTGATCAGTGTAAATATCACTTTTATGTCCAATCAAATAATGTCTCCATATTTTCAAAGCATGCACCACTGCTGCTAACTTCAAGTCATGAGTAGGGTAATTTAACTCATGCTTCCTCAACTATCGAGATGCATAGGCCACTACTTTGCCTTCTTACATAAGCACACAACCAAGACCCAAACAAGATGCATCATAATAGATAGAGAAACTCTTACTCAAATCTGGCAAAACTAACACCGGGGTTGTTGTCAATCTTTTCTTTAGTTCCTCAAAATTAACCTGACACTTATCAGACCACACAAACTTAGCATTCTTTTCTAACAATGCTGTCATTGGCTTAGCAAGCTTAGAAAACCCTTCAATAAATCTTCTATAATATCCAGCCAATCCCAAGAAACTACGAATTTCTCCCACATCGGTTGGTGGCTTCCAATTCAACACATCCTTTACCTTGCTAGGATCCACTGAAATTCCACCATTAGAGACCACATGACCCAGAAAGACAACTTCCTTCAACCAGAACTCACACTTACTACGCTTAGCATAGAGCTTATGCTCTCTGAGCTTCTGCAAGACCAACCTTAAATGTTTAGCATGTTCTTCCTTAGTCTTGGAGTATACCAATATATCATCGATGAATACTACTACAAACTTATCGAGATACTCCATGAATACCTTATTCATCAGGTACATAAAGTATGCAGGAGCATTAGTCAAGCCAAAAGACATTACTGTATACTCATACAAGCCATACCATGTTGTGAATGCTGTCTTTGGTATATCAGTAGCATGAATCTTCAATTGATGATAACCAGAGCGAAGATCAATCTTAGAAAACACACAAGCACCTCTCAACTAATCAAACAAGTCATCAATCCTAGGCAGTGGATACTTATTCTTAATAGTTACCTCGTTGAGTGACCGATAATCAACACACATCCTTTGAGAACCATCCTTCTTGTCAACAAAGATCACTGGAGCTCCCCACGGTAAAGAGCTAGGACGAATGAAACCTTTCTCTTGCAACTCTTTTATTTGTTTCTTAAGTTCCTCTAATTCATTAACCCCCATTCTATATGGACGCTTAGCTATAGGTGCAGTTCTAGGCAATAATTCAATAATAAACTCAATGTCGCGGTCGGGTGGCATACCTGGCAAGTCATCGAGGAACACATCCAGAAATTCATCCACAATTGGATCCTCCTGATTAACATTATCATCAAGTCAATTCACTGTAGCTATCTGCTGCTTCTGCACTACGATCTCCACACTAATTTGATCCCCTTCGGTGTTGTCAGGGCTACTGCCTTTTCCTTACACTGAATCACTACCTGATTTTGCTTCATCCAATCTAGTCCCAGAATAAGATCAATCCCAGCTGTTCTCAACACTATAGGGCTCACTTTGAATTCTACCCCCCTTAAAATTAAACTAATAGGGAGGCATTAGTAGGAAGCTTACATACTTCCCCCAGGTGAATTGACTAATATGGGTTTTTTCATGGCACATAAAGGGATGCTATGTGTCTTAACAAATATTTGAGATATGAATGAATGCGAAGCTCCAGAATCAAAAAGAACAGTGGCAAGAATGGAGTGGACATCGAACGTACCGAGCATAACTTCAGGTTCCGCCATTGCAGTTTCCTCAGACACATGAGTCACCTTTCTATAGTATGATAGCTTCTGGTTACTGTTCTGCTTCTGGGGGGTTTGCTGATTGGCCTTCTCAGGACAGTTATAAGACATGTGACCTTCTTTTCCACAACGAAAACACTTGGTAGGATGTCACACCCGACCCGATTTGGAATTTGGCCCATAGTGGCCCATATGAATGTTATGAGATATTGTGGAGAGTTTAGTCTCACCTTGGTTATTGAGAGTGGGATAGACCAACATATAAGGCTTCTAGAGTCCATCTCACCATCCCCGGGTTAATCCTTTTACGTGAAGCGAGGACGAAAGCGTAAGTGGGATGGTGGTAGGTGTGGTTCATTCAGCGTGTAGAGTGGATCTGAGCCGTTTGGACTCTGGAGCATTACAAATGGTATCAGAGCTGACCTTCGCGGCAACGGGCGCGTGCGGGCCAGGGGCTGGACATGGGGTTCATTGCGCGTGTAGGCTCTGCGGAGTGCACGGCGTGGCACATGTGCCGGCACTGGGCGCACGGTCGCGTGTGCTAAGAGGGAACGTTCCTGGTTATCGTTTGCCTGATTGTGGGTATGTTGGGCCCGACGAGGACGTCGGGTTCTTTGAGGGGGGGTGTATGTCACACCCGACCCGATTTGGAATTTGGCCTATAGTGGCCCATGTGAATGTTATGAGATATTGTGGAGAGTTTAGTCTCACCTTGGTTATTGAGAGTGGGATAGACCAACATATAAGGCTTCTAGAGTCCATCTCACCATCCCCGGGTTAATCCTTTTACGCGAAGCGAGGATGAAAGCGTAAGTGGGATGGTGGTAGGTGTGGTTCATTCAGCGTGTAGAGTGGATCTGAGCCGTTTGGACTCTGGAGCGTTACATAGGAGTATTAGGGGCACTAGTCTTCATTGGGGTGTTGTTGGGGGTACTCTGACGCTGATTCTGGTTCCCATTCTGCTGCTAAGGGCGTTGATTGCCATTCTGCGGCTGATAAGGAGGACGTTGTAGAAACTGATTACGTGGACGAAGTTGACCACGATTCCATTGGTTAGGCGGATACCTCTGCTGATAGCCTTGTTGAAAACCAGTGCGCTGGCGAGTGTTGCTTCCAGATACCTATCCCTGAAGCCTCTTCCTTTTGGCATCCATCTCCTTGCGCTTGTTATCCACCACAATAGCGGGATTCACTAATGTTTGATAATCTAGGTAAGCATTGGACATCAGCTGCAATTGAAGACCATCATGTAGACCTTCAAGAAAAGTCGCTGCTTATTGACATCATTAGCTACCTCATTCGGCGCATAACGTGACAACTGAGCAAACTTGTCTCGATACTCAGCTACAGGCATAGATCCTTGTGTCAGATTGTGGAATTCCTCCGCCTTCAGCGCCATCACTCCCTCTGGTATATGATAGGACCTAAAACTCTTTGTAAACTTCTACCAAGTAACAGCAGGAGTGTTTGTAGGATGGCCATACTGATATGAATCCCACCAGTCTTGAGCTGCTCCTTGAAGTTGTCCCGAAGCAAACAACACCTTCTATTGATCATTACACTGAGCAATGTTGAGCTGCTTCTCCACCGCACGAAGCCAATCATCGGCTTCCAATGGATCAGCGGCATGAGTGAACGCTGGGGGATGACCCTTCAAAAATTCACCATGCTTATCACGCGCAGGTGCTCCTCCAACTGGCTGGTTTTGCTGATTGTTCACCAGAGCCTCCATCAACTGTGTCTGTATTGCCAAAAGCTCATGAATAGTAGGTGGTGGACCAACTCCATGACCATGGCCTCGACCTCGTCCTCTTCCAGACATCTGTCATCCAATACAATATCAAATCTTAGAGATTACCACATTATAGACAATTCTAGAGATAGAGAACGGAATCTGATAACCTTCTGGACATATCCCAATTTCAGTAGTTCGGTAAAATAGACCTATCTCGAGTTACAGATATCCAATAGAGGTGTACTTTATATGGTTGGAAAGCTTATGAAATTATCTACAAATTTATTTAACTCATAAACCCAGATTCTGTCACAAAGTTAACCAAAAATAGGACACAACAGAAACTGTTTCTAATTTCCAGACTGCGCAGAAACTTCATCTTGTAATGATTATATCTCATGATCCAGAACAGATAAAAAGGTAATTATAGAGACATTTAAAAGGTAAATGGGTATAGTTACTCTCATTAAAATTTCAGAATTTTTCGCTGTACAGTTAATTTTGAGCATGAAAGGAAAGGAAGACCGCTCCAGAAAGGACAGAACAGAGAGAAAAGATTAACCCAACTAAACTATTTATTTATCATACTTAAACTTAGTATCTTTAACTAGGAACTTTTGTAGACAAGCCCACAAAGCTCCAGCACTCATTACATGGAAAAACCAACTCACACATAGGCACAATAATAACTCAACTAACCACACAAAGTTCACACGATACCACAAAACTCAACTTAACTCGACACTACTCGTACTATCGTATTATTACATAGATGGTATTCTAACTCCTAGGGACGGGCTTGATGTTCATGATAGTCATAGATCGCCTCCATGCCTTGATCAATCCTTAGACCATCTATCACCTCTTGGTACCTCTTGACGTCTTTTCCCAAAGCTTTAGCTAGGGCTACCAACCGACGATTCTTCACCACCATGTCATGACCAAAATCCACCATGACTCGAGGAATTAGTTCCAAATTCCCAGGGTTCATCATTACCCATCCTTGCTTCAGGTCTCCACAGGGAAAATAGCGATATTGATTGTAACACCTCAGGTGTTTAGCTCCATAATTGCATTGCATTTGCATAAGCATAAGCATGCATCATTCATGTTATTTTATGTGGTTGCAACAAATGTGATTGTTTTTAGAATTTTATTTGGCTCACATCATGTGACACTAGGTAGTTGGTGTAACAAAAGGGGAGAGTAGCTAATTATGTCTCACAACACCTTAGTTATACTTAGGGTCACTAATGGAGCAAGGTTCATGTTGACCAAAATCACCAAAATGCCCTCCATGGTGTAGTTGACCACCATTTAGCCCTAGGATGCTCTAGTTTGACCAATTAAAAAGTCTAGCTTAAAGACCTTGCATGGAGAAGCACCCTTAAGCAAAGTTGTAGGGAATTTTATGGGGAACAAAAGTCTCAATATGACCATCTCATGAAACTGGCCAGAACATGCTCAAAAATGGCCCACAAGTCAGCTAGAGGGGCTGTCTCAACACTTAGAATTTTTTTAAGTCTCAAAAGTGTCCCTCCAGTTTTACTGTGACCTATTTTGGAAGCTTGTAGTTTGCAAACTAGACCAAACCAGCTCTAACTCATGTTGACACTTTTGTAGTACTCACTTAGCTCTACAACATTGTCAACATCACCATCACCTAGTTCTAAATGGTTTAGGAGATATGGTGCCTGGAAAAATGGGTTTCAGTCGGTTAGTTAACTGAAACTCGGTTTCAGTTTCTGGGTACCTCACTTCGGGGCCCTGTATGTCACTAACCAAGCTGAACCAGTCCCGGATCTCTCTTACCAACTTGTAGTCCTTGCATAGGGCTACGACTTTGCTAATTGGAGATTTCTCTAATTCGAGCTCGTTTACGAGTTAATCAACGTCAAACATTCATTGTCAGACCACCACGTCGGGCTCCATTCAGTCGGACAAGCAGCTACACTGTCGTGGCGGCCGTGTAGAGCAAAGGGGGCCGCGTGGCGCTCGCGCCCTGCAGTCGCCTCCACGTCACAAGCACACACGCGAGCGTGAAGTCGGAGCTGACACCTCAACCCCCACCACTCGCGCTCACCATTCCCTCCCTCTCTGCTTCCTCCTCCGTGCGCGGGCGGTGACCGGAGAAGCGAAACAGCGACCGCGTTCGAGCCATTCTCCCAAACCGCAGCTCCATTGGCCAAACCGTCTAGACCACCGCACCACCGTGAGCCCCTCCACCTCCTCGTCCTCACCGAACCATCTCTGTCGCTTCAGGTGAGCTACACCGCGAAGGCGGCTCCACCGGGCCACCATGTCCGCCGCCGTCGAGCTCGCACGTGGCCATGCCATTCGGGCCCCTCCCTATCCTATTTCCTCCATGCTGTAGGTACAGTTAGGTATGCTGAAGCTCGTAGGGTAGGCGAATTGAGCCGGGATGCCGGCGACTCGTCGAAGTTGGTCGAGTCGCGGCCGCACGCTGCCATGACCGCTGCCATCCTCTCTGGCCGCCATAATCATAGCAGTTGAGGGTACCCCTTGGTGCGCGAGGTTGAGGTGAACGTGCTGATATCGTAGCTTCGCCGGAGCTGCCGCCGGCGGCGAGCTATCATCGTCGCCTTTCTTTTCCCCTCTGTATCCCTCACTGACCGGTGGGGTCCCCTGGTCAGGCGCGCGCGCGCGTGGACGGGAGGCCGGCCACGGGCCGCGCAGTGGAAGCGGGATGTACCACGTGGGTTGGGCCGCGTCTCGGCCCAGTAGCGAGTTGGGTTCGATTTTTGTTTTTCTTTGCATTTTTGTCACAGATTTTTAGTGATGTTTGGAAAATGTAGATCTAGGATTTTACTTGCCCAAAAATTATGAGATAAATTTTGTTAGGATCTACATGATGTGTAGTATTTTAGAAAAATATGAATTGGTTATGTGATGTTTAGTTTCTGGGAGATTTAAGTAGGTTTTTGAAATGTGTTTTAAATTGCATGCAAACTTGTTTAAGTCATATCTTGAGTTTCAGTGTTCCAAAAATTATGAAATTTGGTGGGTAGGCTAATTTATATCTATGTTAGCTCTGGTAAAAATTTGGGCATTAGTGCTTAAATATTTTTTCAAGTTATAATGCTATCATGTTGTTTTGGGAATTGCTTGAAAGGATTTTAGTAATTTTTCTACATGTGCATTGTTCTTATAAATTTTTAGAGAATGTCTTGGTACCCTAAAGTGTCCAAGAAAATTAGGAAATCGGTTGTTTGACACTTTTTAATATGATTTGTTAATTATACAAAAATCAGCCTTTTGGGCTTGTGAATTTTGTTTGGAGAGTTTTTGTAAATAATTTTAGTTCAAATTTTTACAGTGGTCTCTTTTTGGTTCATATAGTCTCCTGTAATTTTTGTAGAATTTTAGGAGCAGTTTACATATATGTTTAAAATCCCACTTAATTAATTAAGTAAATTAAGAAATGAGTACAAATAAATATTCTAGGTGGGCACACCTTACTTTCTGGTGTTTTTGTGACCTATGTGAACTTGTGGTAACGTTAGTTTGGCCTTAAGGGATGTTTGCCATATAAATAAATATTTAATCTTTGCAATTCTAGGTTTTCTGGATAGCTGGTAGTATTTCTAGGTTTGACCTTTGATAAAGGTGGTTGCTGGAAAACTTGTAAATACCAAAGTTGTAGTGAGCTTGATAAACTAGCTTGTGTCAAAATTTGGGAGCATTTGGCTTAGTAGCTTAGAAGTTATTGCTGTTTAAAGTGACAGTCCAGAGTTTGCTACTCTCTGTTAGGAGAGGACAGATTCTGGAACTTTAGAATTTCGACTAGGTAAACTTTGGAATTAAGTGTTGTGGTCTGAAAATATTTTGTAGAGTATTTTATAAGCTTTCCAGATTGTCTTGTATCATATCTTTAGGATTTGGGAATCTCCAGTTATGATAAAAACACGTAGCTGCTGTCTAGAAATTGTTGTCACGATAATTGATGATTTGTTGTTGGTAACCTAAGTAATGTTGTTCTTATGATTTTTAGGTGTTAGGGCCTTAACTGAAGTAGAACAATTGTACATTAGGTTGGGTAGATTAGGTAAGTACTTCTCCACCGGAGAAGAGATTTGCACGTAATGGTGAAGTGACTTGAATAGAGTACTTTTATTGCTGAAATGCATTTTATTCCGAGCATGTTGCACCCATTATGCATCCATGATATTTATTGTGCACTCATGCAATAGGTGTTCCAGAGGGGGTAACACTCCTCGAGTTCGAGCCAGTGATACCGGAGGAAGTCCAAGACCAGCCGGAGCAGCCAGAGGAACCAACCGGCGACGAAGTTCCTACCGAAGATCTACCCGAGTGTCCTGACCACTGGCCCTCGACCTTTCTAAAAGGCAAGCCCCGGTGCATGCTGAACCCATCATTTTATAAATCTATCTTGAGTACTTTTAAATTGTTTAATGCATTAAGTTGTAGGAGTTGTATGAAAACAATTGTTGCATTATACCTGTCCTTGCCCAGATATCGTACTTAAATCCTAATTTAGGTTTAGGCACGTATCAATGCTTAGCCCTGCTTAGTACAGCAGAAGTCAGGTGATTTCCGGTCATCCGCGAGATGTAGAAAGGAGTCACGAGTGGCTTTATGGCTATCGTGGATGGAACCATGCTTTAAAATGAAATTGAGACCGGGCGGGAGTTCGATAGTACAGCCGCAAGACACTTCACGTCTTGGGTGTGGAGCTATGCCCGTCTGAGTCGTTTAAGGACCGATTCGCTGTACGTCCTTGAGTCATGTTGAACGCAGTCTAACACTTAGTTGGCCGGATAAGTCGTTCCGACCGCGAAGCCGAGTAATGTGGTTCAGGCCGAGAATCGAATGGTAGGTTGCTTCTTGGAGGAGAGAAAGGATGTGCTTGGGGACATTGGCGTGAGACCAAGGGGGGGTTAGAGTCCCTATCACCTGGCAGAGTGTCGCCCTTGGGGTCGCGACATCATTCGGACCCGCGATTCCTGAATCATATGAAACAGTGGCCTGTGCGACCCTGGCAGGGGTCTGCACGGTGAGTGTTAGAAATACCCCTCCAGCTGGATAGGAATTCGATTCGAATCGCCGTCACTCCCGGTTAGTGAGCACTTGACTTGAGCAGAGGCAACGTAGATCTCATTAAATGAACAGGTGGTTAAGGGAATGATACAATGTTGCCACAATTCATACCTGCTCTGGATATAATAATGATAATTGTTTGATTATAATCAAGTGTATGCTTAGTACAGGTGCTAAGATAGATGATAAGTAAATGCTAAAAAGAACTGCTAGTACAGGTTATAAGAGTTTCAATTACTTATGCCTTTATGCAAAATATGATGTCAGCTAGCCTCTTGTGTAAGCCTTGCATAATCCTTGGTGTCATCTTATTTCTGGTTTTAACGGGTAAGTCTAGCTGAGTACATTCCCGTACTCAGGGTTTATTCCCTCCTGTTGCAGATGACATGCTTTATTAGGGCTTCTGCAAGACCTGCCTCCACCCTACGGGTGACGAGGACTAGATCGCTCGGGCGTGATCGTCTGTTATGTACTTTCCTGAATGCTTTTGCGGGATGATGATCATTAAGACTGGCAGTAGTATGTGAACTAATGCGTGTGTTATGCTTCCGCTACTTTATAAACTTGGTTTATAATAATTGCGACTCCGTGTGTGTAATCTTATTTCAGAACTACTTGTGAAATGTAACGTATGATGTTGTATGTTGAATGATGCGATCTTGGTTGTAAGCAAGTTGGTTTGAAATCCTTCATGGTTTCGATTGACTACCGGGATTATATGGGCTCAAGTTCGAAAATTTGAGCGCTTCGGTGCTTGTTTTTGTAATTGTCCTCTTATAATTTGGTCGGTTCTGTTACAGCTGGTATCGGAGCATAATTCAACATTAAACACATCGTACGAGTATTTAAAAAAACAAAAGTATTTGATTATGAAAAGGGTTAAAACTCTAAAAATTATTTTCATAGGTATGCCAGTGATCACATCCCTTAGCCCAAATAAGGACTCTTAGGTGGCTTATTATAAAGACCAACTTGGGGGCCTTGTTTGTTTTTGTTTCGTCGTCCATACGGCGTGATATTGTATGGATGCCATCCACTTGGGTGGTAATGTATGGATCAATTGCCTCGACGCTCTGGTAAGTGTGAGTTGTGAGAGCATGATCGTCCAACCGGCGATCTAGGGGAGAGTAGTTTTGGTGACTTGCATACTTACATGTTGAAACCATGTAATTATGTAAGCACTTAATTGTGGGAACCTTTATATCGGGTAGCTTTGATACTGAAGTATATACATCAGGGGATGTGTATATGGAAAGTATTTAAATTACTACTTTCTTGTGTGCTTATATTGGGAAATTGTTGGGCTAAAATGAGATTTTCTGCAGGTACACTAACAGCGTAACGAGTAGACCGATAGTTTCGCTTATATGAGAGAACGTATGTATGCCACCGCCTAGCGTTAGAACTTTAGGTTTCTATTAAGGTGAGAGGGCGTACGGAACATGCATGCATCATGTTTAATTATATCATACATATCATTTACTCCCTCCTTAAAAATTTTAGTAGTCCTGACTAAATAAAATTTCGTATTCCCTAAATGATCCTCACCTTAAGTCGTATCTTATTGCTACAGATGGCACGTACCAAGAGGACCGCTCGCAAGTCCACTGGGGGCAGGGCACCTCGTCACCAGCTCGCTCCATGTGAGCCCCGCCCTGAGCCCACTGAGGTGGAAAGGCTGAGGGCTGAGTTGGCTGAAGTGACTGCTGCCAGGAATGCAGAGCGTCAGCAATTGGAGCAAGTGATCCGTGATCGTGACCAGGAAACACTTGCAGTCCAGAGATTGACAGTAGCACATTGCAACTGTCAACGCATGCTGGTCCATGTCATGAATCAGAGGGATGAAGCCTGGCATGAGGAGAACATTATGAGAGCTTGTCAGTTTGAGCTCGAGCAACAGTTGGAGAATGCTGAAGAATACAATGACAATCTTCATGAAGAAGTGCACCGCCTGAACAACCAGCTAAATCCTCTGCTGCCTCGAAACATCAACGCAGATGAGGACATGGGTTCGGGAATCTTCATGGATGAAGACAATGATGAAGTGGAGGTCAATGGGCCCCAAGATGCCACACCAGAAGAAGAGCCAGAAGAAGAAGAAGAAGAAGAAGAAGAAGACAAGGAGTTAGAGCTTGTTAGCGACAAGGATGGCGGGGAGATCCTTGACACCGACTCTGAGGACGATGCTTAGAGTAGTCATCGCGTAGCTACGATGTTAGAATCATCTTTTGTGCCTCATGGGGTTGGAGTGAGGCTTTGTAATAACTTGACTTTTGGGATGTAAGGTCGAACCCTATGTTTCCTTGATGTTTAGTTGAACCTGTTAATTTCGATCACAATTGGATGTCTTATTGCGTGCGTTCGATGATGGTGTCACGATTAGCACCCTTCGGTGCCGCGACGAAACCGAGGGCCTCCTATGGCGTGCGACATAAGGTTGTGCTGCTTGGCACGTGCTGGTATCGAGGTGGCTAGTCATGACCCACCATGGAACACTACCGTTGAGAAGTCTCTTTGTGGTCAGTTTGAAGTAGCCTTTCTTAGTCAACTAAAAATTTTGAGATCGAATCCAAGTACCGGGCGAAAGGTCAAAAATCACGTAGATATTAACGTAAACGGTTCAGTAACTGCTGTGCTCCTTGTGGGTGAGCCTTTATCAAAGTACATCTTGTTGGATTCCCTCGCATGATTGCGTCACTTGATGCGCTTGAATGGATTGTGCGGTTGGATGAATTATTGTGCCATGATTATTTTGAGAAGTCTATTTCATGAAGTCAGTTTGACATATTTACAATAATTCATCTACAAATTTCCCACATCGTCAGTTCTTATGGGCTATGCATTTTGCAGATGTCGTATAATCTCCATCGGGGTCGTGGCAATGAGGATGAGAAACAGCCACCCCCTCCGCCACCACCTACCCCGGCTGAGCTGATGCAGACCATGGTCGAAGGGCAGCGCATGCTGGCAGATGCTATGCGCCAGCTTGCCAACCGGGAGGCTCGTCATGGCCGCCAGGGCCCAGAACCCAATCAGTACAGTGATTTCAAGGACTTTCTTGATACTAAGCCCCTGCTCTTTAAGGAGGCAGAGGAACCACTGCAAGCCGACGAGTGGTTGAACACTATTGAACAAAAGTTTCGTCTGCTTCGTTTGATCGATGAGCTAAAAACTGAATATGCTTCTCACCAACTTCATGGTCCAGCGGGTATTTGGTGGAGCCACTATCGTTCTACACTGCCTGCAAATGTCCCGATTGCTTGGGACTAGTTCAAGGCCACATTCCGTGGGAACTATATTCCTCCAGGTCTTATGACAATCAAGCACATAGAATTCATGAGGCTGTCATAGGGAAATAAAAGCTTGACTGAATATCTGCAATCTTTCAACAACCTGGCAAGGTATGCCACAGAGTTTGTGGATACCGATGCCAAGAAAATTGCTAGCTTTAAAAGAGGCCTCGGCCCAAAGCTGATGAAGACTATGGGCACTAGCAAGTGTACTATCTTCAATGAATTTATCAGTGATGCTCTGACTCAAGAGAACAATAACTCTATCTATGCTGCTTCTAAGAGCCGCAAGAGGGCACTTGAGGCAGGTGCTTCACAGTCTCGAGCTCCAGCTGCCCCGAGGGCTCCTCCTCACCCTCCTGCCACAAGTGCTAAGTTCCGTCCTCCGCAAAAGAAGGCGCTAGTGAAGACTGGGTTTCGCAAGGCATATATAGTGGCTCTGTCAAAGGGTAATTCGGGCCAAGGCAGCTCCAGTGTCCCTCCTAGCAACATGCCTTGCTGGAACTGCAACAAGCTAGGCCATTGGTCCAGGAACTGTCCTTACCCTAAGAAGAATGTCAACCAAGGTGGTCGTCAAGGGCACGCTCATTATAACAGTATTGAGGAAATCCCATATGGTGAAGTTGTCACTGCTGGTAAGTTCCTAGTTGACCAACATCCTGCAGTGGTACTTTTTGATTCAGGTGCTTCGCATTCCTTTATCAGTCCTAAGTTTGCATCAAAGTTTGCACACAAATTGCATACTGTTGAAGGTGGAGGTTATTGCATTAGCACAGCAAGTGGGAATATTTCCACAAATAAAGTAGTGGGGAATCTTAAGCTTGAGATAGAAGGGCGAAAGTACTCGCTTGCCTTAGTGGTTTTGCCGGGATTAGGCATAGATGTTATTCTGGGCATGAATTGGATGAGTCAAAATGGGGTACTCATTGATACATCCACTCGGGTAGTTATGCTTAGAGATCCTACAGATCAAAAGGGTTTTCTGGTACAACTTCCTAGAAAAGTTGATTTGTTTGGGGAAGTTCATGCTGTGGAAGCAAAGGCGTTGGCTGAAATTCCCGTAGTAAATGAGTTTCCGGACGTTTTTCCCGATGAATTGCCGGGACTCCCTTCGGATCGGGATGTGGAATTTAAAATTGAGTTGTTGCCTGGCACGGCTCCCATCTCTAGGAGACCTTATAGGATGCCTCCGAATGAGCTAGCTGAACTTAAGGTGCAGTTGAATGAACTTTTGAAGAAGGGGTTGATTCGCCCTAGTTTGTCTTCGTGGGGATGCCCTGCTATCTTTGTGAAGAAGAAGGATCAGACCTTGCAGATGTGTGTAGATTATAGACCTCTGAATGCAGTCACTGTCAAAAATAAGTATCCTCTGCCACGTATCGGTATCTTGTTCGATCAGTTGTCCAAAGTTAAAGTCTTTTCCAAGATTGATCTGAGGTCTGGTTACCATCAGATTAAAATCCGTCCCGAAGATATTCCAAAAATAACTTTCTCGACAAGATACGGCCTTTATGAGTATCTTGTTATGTCTTTCGGCCTGACAAATGCCCCCGCACACTTCATGTGCTTGATGAATTCGGTGTTTATGCCCGAGTTGGACAAGTTTGTGGTGGTGTTTATTGATGACATCTTGATATATTCTGAAAATGAGGAAGAACACGCTGAACACCTGCGTATTGTTCTCACCAGACTACGAGAACATCAACTGTATGCGAAGTTCAGTAAATGTGAATTTTGGCTTCGTGAAGTACCTTTCCTTGGGCATGTGTTGTCCGATGGGGGAATTATGGTGGATCCCACCAAGGTACAGGAAGTATTGAATTGGAAGGCTCCTACTTCGGTTCATGAGGTCCGGAGTTTTCTTGGGTTGGCTGGCTATTATCGTCGCTTCATCCCGGATTTCTTAAAAATAGCCAAACCCATGACTCGGTTGCTGCAAAAAGACACCAGGTTTGTCTGGACTCCTGAGTGTGATGCGGCTTTTCACCAACTACGCACCCTCCTAACCTCGGCTCCGGTTTTGGCACAACCGGATATCGAGAAACCATTTGATGTTTATTGTGATGCCTCAGGCATAGGTTTGGGAGGTGTGCTGATGCAGGAAGGCCGAGTGATTGCATATACCTCTTGACAACTTCAGAAACATGAGGTGAATTATCCAACGCATGACTTAGAACTAGCCGCAGTTGTTCATGCTTTGAAAGTATGGCGGCATTATCTGCTGGGCAATGTCTGCAATATCTACACAGACCACAAAAGCCTCAAATACATCTTCACCCAACCCGAGTTAAATATGCGTCAAAGAAGATGGCTCGAGTTGATTAAGGATTATAACCTTCAAGTGCACTATCATCCTGGCAAGGCAAATGTGGTTGCGGATGCTTTAAGCCGTAAGTCTCATTGCCATTCCCTAGTTGAAACTGATTTTCATCGATCTCGCCTTCTACATCCAGCAGTCTTGTACAACATCACTGTCAGTTGTACTCTCAAAAGCAGAATTATTGAGCTCCAAAAGACTGATCCTGGTGTATTCCACATAAAACGCAAGATGAAAGAGCAAGAAACTACATAGTTCAGGGTAGATGAAGAGGGTGTACTATGGTTCAAGGATAGGTTAGTTGTGCCCAAGGACCGAGAGCTTAGGAATGATATTATATCTGAAGCACACTCCTCTAAGTTGTCCATCCATCCTGGTAGCAATAAGATGTATTATGATTTGAAGCCATACTATTGGTGGACCAAAATGCGGAAAGAAATAGCTGCATATGTTGCTAGGTGTGACACCTGCTGTAGAGTTAAAGCTGTGCATATGAAAGCTGGGTTACTTCAACCACTTTCTATCCCAGGTTGGAAATGGGAAGAGATAAGTATGGATTTCATTGTCGGACTTCCTCCTACTGTAAAAAATCATAACTCCATCTGGGTAATTGTGGATCGTTTAACCAAATCAGCTCACTTCATTCCTGTTAGAGTGGACTATCGTCCCACTGACTATGCTGAGTTGTACTTCAATCAGATAGTCCGGCTCCATGGGGTACCTCGCACTATCGTTTCTGACCGTGGTCCCCAGTTCACTGCTCGCTTTTGGAGCACTTGCATCACCTTCTGGGAACCAAGTTAGTGAGAAGCTCTGCTTATCACCCCAAGACGTCAGGTCAGACGGAACGGTTAACCAAATCTTGGAAGATCTGTTGCGGGCATGTGTAATATCATCCAAGGGTTCTTGGGAAAAATGGTTACCTCTAGCCGAATTCTCGTACAATAATAGTTACCAAGAGAGTATTAAGATGGCCCCATTCGAAGCTTTGTACGGTCGTAAGTGTAGAACTCCACTAAACTGGGTAGAAGCTGGTGAAAGAAGGTATTATGGTATTGATTTTGTTCAGGAAGCTGAGGAACAAGTCCGTACCATCCAAAAACATATGGCTGCAGCCCAAGCTAGACAGAAAAGTTATGCTGATCGTCGTAGAAAACCGCTCGAGTTTGAAGTTGGAGACTTCGTTTATCTGAAAGTTTCTCCAATGAAGAGTGTCCAACGTTTTGGTGTTAAGCGGAAACTTGCGCCAAGATACGTGGGTCCTTTCCAAATCATAGGCAAGAGTGGAGCTGTTGCGTATAAAATCCAGTTACCTCCTGAAATGAGTGCCATATTCAACGTCTTCCATGTATCTCAGCTGAAAAAGTGTCTTCGAGTTCCTGAGGAAAGAGTCCCTTTAGGAGATATCAGGCTTGAGTCTGATTTAACTTACGAAGAAAAGCCAGTCCGGGTGATCGATACTCAGGAACGAGTAACTAGAAGCAAAGTGGTTAAGTGGTATAAAGTAATGTGGAGTAATCAGGGTAGTGAAAGTGACGCTACATGGGAACGGGAGGACTATTTGCGGGATGGTTATAAGGAATTCTATGAAAAATGGTACGCTTTCCAAATCTCGGGACGAGATTTTTATAAGGGGGGAGGGCTGTAACACCTCAGGTGTTTAGCTCCATAATTGCATTGCATTTGCATAAGCATAAGCATGCATCATTCATGTTATTTTATGTGGTTGCAACAAATGTGATTGTTTTTAGAATTTTGTTTGGCTCACATCATGTGACACTAGGTAGTTGGTGTAACAAAAGGGGAGAGTAGCTAATTATGTCTCACAACACCTTAGTTATACTTAGGGTCACTAATGGAGCAAGGTTCATGTTGACCAAAATCACCAAAATGCCCTCCAAGGTGTAGTTGACCACCATTTAGCCCTAGGATGCTCTAGTTTGACCAATTAAAAAGTCTAGCTTAGAGACCTTGCATGGAGGAGCACCCTTAAGCAAAGTTGTAGGGAATTTTATGGGGAACAAAAGTCTCAATATGACCATCTCATGAAACTGGCCAGAACATGCTCAAAAATGGCCCACAAGTCAGCTAGAGGGCTGTCTCAACACTTAGAATTTTTCTAAGTCTCAAAAGTGTCCCTCCAGTTTTACTGTGACCTACTTTGGAAGCTTGTAGTTTGCAAACCAGACCAAACCAGCTCCAACTCATGTTGACACTTTTGTAGTACTCACTTAGCTCTACAACATTGTCAACATCACCATCACCTAGTTCTAAATGGTTTAGGAGATATGGTGCCTGGAAAATGGGTTTCAGTCGGTTAGTTAACTGAAACTCGGTTTCAGTTTCTGGATACCTCACTTCAGGGCCCTGTATGTCACTAACCAAGCCGAACCAGTCCCTGATCTCTCTTACCAACTTGTAGTCCTTGCATAGGGCTACGACTTTGCTAATTGGAGATTTCACTAATTCGAGCTCGTTTACGAGTTAATCAACGTCAAACATTCGCTGTCAGACCACCACGTCGAGCTCCATTCAGTCGGACAGACAGCTACGCTGTCGTGGCGCCGTGCAGAGCAAAGGGGGCCGCGTGGCGCTCGCGCCCTGCCGTCGCCTCCACGTCACAAGCACATGCGCGGGCGTGAAGTCGGAGCCGACACCTCAACCCCCACCACTCGCGCTCACCATTCCCTCCCTCTCTGCTTCCTCCTCCGCGCGCGGGCGGTGACCGGAGAAGCGAAACAGCGACCGCGTTCGAGCATTCTCCTAAACCGCAGCTCCATTGGCCAAACCGTCTAGACCACCGCACCACCGTGAGCCCCTCCACCTCCTCGTCCTCACCGAACCATCTCTGTTGCTTCAGGTGAGCTACACCGCGAAGGCGGCTCCACCGGGCCGCCATGTCCGCCGCCGTCGAGCTCACACGTGGCCATGCCATTCGGGCCCCTCCCTATCCTTTTCCTCCATGCTGTAGGTACAGTTAGGTATGCTGAAGCTCGTAGGGTAGGCGAATTGAGCCGGGATGCCGGCGACTCGTCAGAGTTGGTCGAGCCGCGGCCGCATGCCGCCATGAGCGCTGCCATCCTCTCTGGCCGCCATAATCATAGCAGTGAGGGTACCCCTAGGTGCGCGAGGTTGAGGTGAACGCGCTGGTACCGTAGCTTCGCCGGAGCTGCCGCCGGCAGCGAGCTATCGCCGTCGCCTTTCTTTTCCCCTCTGTATCCCTCACTGACCGGTGGGGTCCCCTGGTCAGGTGCGCGCGTCGCGGCGGGAGGCCGCCGCGGGCCGTGCAGTGGAAGCGGGCTGTACCGCGTGGGTTGGGCCGCGTCCGCGTAGGGGCCGGCCAGTAGCGAGTTGGGTTCGGTTTTTGTTTTTTCTTTGCATTTTTGTCACAGATTTTTAGTGATGTTGGAAAATGTAGATCTAGGGTTTTACTTGCCCAAAAATTATGAGATAAATTTTGTTAGGATCTACATGATGTGTAGTATTTTAGAAAAATATGAATTGGTTATGTGATGTTTAGTTTCTAGGAAATTTAAATAGGTTTTTGAAATGTGTTTTAGATTGCATGCAAACTTGTTTAAGTCATATCTTGAGTTTCAGTGTTCCAAAAATTATGAAATTTGGTGGGTAGGCTAATTTATACCTATGTTAGCTCTGGTAAAAATTTGGGCATTAGTGCTTAAATATTTTTCAAGTTATAATGCTATCATGTTGTTTTGGGAATTGCTTGAAAGGATTTTAGTAATTTTTCTACATGTGCATTGTTCTTATAAATTTTTGGAGAATGTCTTGGTACCCTAAAGTGTCCAAGAAAATTAGGAAATCTGTTGTTTGACACTTTTTAATATGATTTGTTAATTATACAAAAATCAGCCTTTTGGGCTTGTGAATTTTGTTTAGGGAGTTTCTGTAAATAATTTTAGTTCAAATTTTTACAGTGGTTCTTTTTGGTTCATAGAGTCTCCTGTAATTTTTGTAGAATTTTAGGAGCAGTTTACATATATGTTTAAAATCCACTTAATTAATTAAGTAAATTAAGAAATGAGTACAAATAAATATCTAGGTGGGCACACCTTACTTTCTGGTGTTTTTGTGACCTATGTGAACTTGTGGTAACATTAGTTTGGCCTTAAGGGATGTTTGCCACATAAATAAATATTTAATCTTTGCAATTCTAGGTTTTCTGGACAGCTGGTAGTATTCTAGTTTGACCTTTGATAAAGGTGGTTGCTGGAAAACTTGTAAATACCAAAGTTGTAGTAAGCTTGATAAACTAGCTTGTGTCAAAATTTGGGAGCATTTGGCTTAGTAGCTTAGAAGTTATTGCTGTTTTAAAGTGACAGTCCAGAGTTTGCTACTCTCTGTTTTAGAGAGGACAGATTCTGGAACTTTGGAATTTCGACTAGGAAAACTTTAGAAATTAGTGTTGAGTCTGAAATATTTTGTAGAGAGCATTTATAAGCTTTCCAGATTGTCTTGATCATATCTTTAGGATTTGGGAATCTCCAGTTATGATAAAAACACGTAGCTGCTGTCCAGAAATGTTGTCATGATAATTGATGATTTGTTGTTGTAACCTAAGTAATGTTGTTCTTATGATTTTTAGGTGTTAGGGCCTTAACTGAAGCGGAACAATTGTTACATTAGTTGGGTAGATTAGGTAAGTACTTCTCCACCGGAGAAGAGATTTGCACGTAATGGTGAAGTGACTTGAATAGAGTACTTTTATTGCTGAAATGCATTTCATTCCGAGCATGTTGCACCCATTATGCATCCATGATATTTATTGTGCACTCATGCAATAGGTGTTCCGGGGTAACACTCCTCGAGTTCGAGCCAAGTGATACCGGAGGAAGTCCAGGACCAGCCGAGCAGCCAGAGGAACCAACCGGCGAAGGAAGCTCCTGCCGAAGATCTACCCGAGTGTCCTGACCACCGGCCCTCGACCTTTCTGAAAGGCAAGCCCCGGTGCATGCTGAACCCATCATTTTATAAATCTATCTTGAGTACTTTTAATTGTTTAATGCATTAAGTTGTAGGAGTTGTATGAAAACAATTGTTGCATTATACCTGTCCTTGCCAGATATCGTACTTAAATCCTAATTTAGGTTTAGGCACGTATCAATGCTTAGCCCTGCTTAGTACGGTAGAAGTCGGGTGATTTCCGGTCATCCGCGAGATGTAGGAAGGAGTCACGAGTGGCTTTATGGCTATCGTGGATGGAACCATGCTTTAAAATGAAATTGAGACCGGGCGGGAGTTCGATAGTACAGCCGCAAGACACTTCACGTCTTGGGTGTGGAGCTATGCCCGTCTGAGTCGTTTAAGGACCGATTCACTGTACGTCCTTGAGTCATGTTGAACGCAGTCTAACACTTAGTTGGCCGGATAAGTCGTTCCGACCGCGAAGCCGAGTAATGTGGTTCAGGCCGGGAATCGAATGGTAGGTTGCTTCTTGGAGGAGAGAAAGGATATGCTTGGGGACATTGGCGTGAGACCAAGGGGGGTTAGAGTCCCTATCACCTGGCAGAGTGTCGCCCTTTGGGTCGCGACATCATTCAGACCCACGATTCCTGAATTATATGAAAAGGTGGCCTGTGCGACCCTGGCAGGATCGTGCACGGTGAGTGTTAGAAATACCCCTCCTAGCTGGATAGGAATTCGATTCGAATCGTCCGTCGCTCCCGGTTAGTGAGCACTTGACTTGAGCAGCGGCAACGTAGATCTCATTAAATGAAAGGTGGTTAAGGGAATGATACAATGTTGCCACAATTCATTACCAGCTCTGGATACATAATATGATAACTTGTTTGATTTATAATCGTGTCATGCTTAGTACAGGTGCTAAAGA
>CM036165.1:6533315-6569998 GCA_020631735.1 Saccharum officinarum | reverse complement strand
AATTAGCAACAACTTAAGTTATCTAATAAATTTATTCAAAATATTGAAATCATTTATTTTATTTAGGTTTTCAAGCACAACCCAAAATTGAAATTTGGGGGATGTGACACCACATCTCTCTTTAATCCATACCACCAATATCTCTCTTTAAGGTCCAAGTACATCTTGGTACTTCCGGGGTGTATAGAGTAAGCTGACTCATGTGCCTCTCGCAGAATTGTTTCTCGGATAGCCTTTACTTCTGCACACATATCCTTTTTCCAAACCATAGAGTGCCATTTTCATCTATCCTGAATCCTGGTGCTTTCCCAAGTGATACTTTTGCAATAATCTCCCTAAGTTCTCAT
The DNA here is from genome assembly GCA_020631735.1 of Saccharum officinarum. NCBI lineage: Eukaryota > Viridiplantae > Streptophyta > Magnoliopsida > Poales > Poaceae > Saccharum > Saccharum officinarum. The sequence goes on along the minus strand of CM036165.1, from coordinate 6,569,651 downwards.
CTTCTTGTTGACCTTATGAATCTCCTGTTCCAAGGTAGGTGTCACTTCTATTCCATTGCATTGGTGACAATGCCTAGGTTCAACAATTTAAACTCTGCACACAACTCTTCAGATTCTGGCATTACCTGAACCTTGTTAGCATAACTCTTTCTGCTAAGAGCATCAGCTACTACATTGGCCTTACCAGGATGGTAGTGCACTTCCGAGTCATAATCCTTAATCAGTTCCAACCACTATCGTTGCCTCAGATTCAGATCGGATTGGGTGAAGATATACTTCAAACTCTTGTGATCCGTGTAGATGTCACTCTTGTGGCCAATCAGATAGTGTCTCCAAATCTTCAAGGCATGACAACTGCTGCTAATTCCAAGTCATGAGTAGGATAGTTCAACTCATGTTTTCTCATTACCGGGAAGCATAGGCCACCACTCGTCTCCATGCATAAGAACACATCTGAGTCCTTGATGAGATGCATCGCAATGATGGAGAAACTCTTACTCAAATCAGGCAAAATTAGTACAGGAGCCGTAGTTAACTTCTTCTTTAACTCCTCAAAGTTAGCCTGGCACTTCTCAGACCATATGAACTTAGTATTCTTCTCTAGCAAGGCAGTCATGGGCTTGGCAAGCTTGGAAAAATCCTTCAATGAATCTTCTATAATACCCAGCCAATCCCAAGAAACTACGGATCTCAAACATAGTGGTTGGTGGCTTCTAGTTTAGCACATCCTTTACCTTGCTAGGGTCCACTGCTATTCCCCCATTGGAGACAACATGACCTAAAAACGATACTTCCCTCAACCAAAACTCACACTTGCTCCGCTTGGCATACAACTTGTGTTCTCTAAGCTTTTGTAGAACCAATCTCAGATGTTCAGCATCTTCCTCTTCATTCTTAGAGAATACGAGTATGTTGTCAATGAACACCACTACGAACTTGTCAAGATACTCCATGAACACTTTATTCATCAAATACATGAAATAGGCAGGTGCATTGGTCAACCCAAATGACATGACTGTGTACTCATACAACCCATACCTTGTGGTGAAAGCCGTCTTTGGTATGTCCGAACGTCTGATTTTCAACTGATAATATCCCGAACGAAGATCAATCTTTGAGAACACACAAGCACCTCTTAGCTGATCAAACAGGTCATCAATCCTAGGTAAAGGGTATTTGTTTTTATGGTAACCTCATTAAGAGACCTATAGTCCACACACATCCGTAGGGTACCATCCTTCTTGTCAACAAAAATCATAGGTGCAACCCAAGGAGATGAACTAGGGCGTATGAAGCCTTTGTCCTGCAACTCCTTTAACTACTTCTTAAGTTCTTCTAACTCATCAACTCCCATTCTATATGGACGCTTAGCTATGAGTGCAGTTCTAGGTAACAAATCAATAATAAACTCAATGTCACGATCGGGTGGCATATCTAGCAAGTCATCAGGGAATACATCCGGAAAATCATCCACAACACGTTCCGGCTGGTTGGCATCATTGTTTAGTTGGTTCATGGTTGCCGTTGGTGGTTCTTGCACTGCCACTTCAACACTCATTCTGTCCCCTTTAGGGGTGGTCAGTACAACTACCTTCTCTTGACATTGAATTACTGCATTGTGTTGTTTCATCCAATCCATTCCCAAAATCACATCAATGACAGCTGTCCTTAGCACAACAGGTTGAGCAGGGAAATCTACCCCCTTAAAGCTATGTTAGCAGAGGGGAAATAGTATGAAGCTGGTATAGTACCACCCGGTGAATTCACTATCATGGTATGCTTCATAGCAACTAAGGGTATGCTATGATTTCTAACAAAAGCTTGGGAAATAAATGAATGCGAGGCTCCAGAATCAAAGAGAATGGTAGCGGGGATAGAGTTGACACTGAACGTACCTAGCATAACTTCTGGCACCTCTTGCGCAGTCTCCGCATTCACGTGGTTCACTATGGGACCATTGGATGCCACCCTCTGATTGCCATTCCTGAAAGAATTCGGCTGATTGGGAAATTCTGGGCAATTGTACGACATGTGGCCTTCCTTGCCGCAGCGGAAACACTTTTTAACATCATTTGATCCACCATTTTTCATAGGAGCATTGTTTGGTGGATACTGGCATGGTACTTGGTAACCCTTCTGTTGTTGTGGTCGCTGACCAACATTATGTTACTGAGGATAATGAGGACGTTGGCCACCACTCTGCTGGGGGTACTGAGAACGTTGTTGGTTCTGACCTCTGTTCCACTGGTTAGGAGGCCCCTGGCTTCTCTATGGGAAGCCTGACTGTGGGTTAGGACAGAGACGGGTGTTACTCCCAGATGCTTGTCCTTGGAACCTTCTCTTTTGGCCTCTATTTTTCTACGCTCATTGTCTATCACAATGGCGCGATTCACCAGCATCTGATAGTCAGGGTACGTAGTGATCTTCAGCTGCAACCTAAGATCATCATTCAGACCTTTGAGAAAGTGACACTGCTTATCTGCATCATTAGCCACCTCATTAGGAGCATAGCATGATAGTTGAGTGAACCTATCATGATACTCACTCACAGTCATAGACTTCTGCCTTAGGGATCTAAATTCTTCCCGCTTAATCTCCATCAATCCATCTAGGATATGATAGGTCCTGAAACTCTAAGTAAACTCTACCCAAGTAATAGGAGCAGCATTTGCAGGGCGTCCAAACTTGAAGGAATCCCACCAATCTTGAGCTGCCCCCTGCAGTTGCCCCGATGCATACACCACCTTTTCTATTTCGTTGCATTGAGCTATGTCCAGTTGTTTTTCCACCGTGTGCAACCAGTCGTCAGCATCCAATGGATCAGTAGAGTGTGTAAACACCGGTGGATGTCCTTTCATAAATTCACCATGCTTGTCCCTGACATGGACAGGTGGTGGTCCTCCAACAGGCTCATTGTCCATCCGCTGCATCATCGCCTGCATGAGTTGAGCTTGCATCCCCATCAGCTGTTCCATTGTCACTACAGGCGGGTTGGGCGGATCCATGGCGACATTCCTGTCACGGCCTCTGCCCCTTCCACGTCCTCTGGCTGACATCTGTTTTCCAAAACAAACAGTCAAATTTAGGGTTTATCCAATTATAAATCACTTATAAATGATAAAAGATACAAATCTGAAATTTTCTGGGCGAAGACTAGTGACAACAGATCAGTAAAACTAACATAATTCTAACTCTAGCTATCCTATTAAGGTGTGCAATACGTGGTTGGAAAGCTTAAGAAGTTCTCTGCAACTTTGGTATTTAACACGTTTTCAGATTCTGTCATTATGTCAGCCGAAAACAGAGTACAACCCAGACTGTTCCAGACTCTCGGTCAGCGCAGCAACCTCAACTTAAAACTGTTATAACTCCCAGACCAGAACAGATATAAGGGTGATCTCAGATGTGTTGGAAAGGTGTCGAAGTATAGTTACTGCTGTAAAATTTTCACGATTTTTGGAGTTACAAAAACTGAGATATTAAATAAAGAGCACAGGCTGTCCCAGCAAACAGCAACAGTGGAGATAGATAAAGTGAACCCCAAACTTTATTAAGCATCAACTAAACCTTAAAACTTAACTTAAGAGAATCACGGACAAGCCCATGAGTTCTCAGCATTCAAAGGAAAAGTTCAACTCAAGCATGACCACAAGAACAAACCATCAAACACATCAAAGTTCATGACCCAAGCAAACGTCTCGACTCGAACGGCGCGACTAACGACCTTTATTACAACAGGGCATTGCAAATCTAAGAGTCATCCTGATGCACGTCATAGTCCTCATCCAGCTTCTTGTAGAGCGGAGGCTGCACCAGCCGAGCCCTCAGCTTGTCGATCTCTTTCTGGTAACGCCTCGCGGCCTTGTGCACTCCACGCAGTTCCTTCTAGAGATCTTCGTTCCCCACCTTTAGTGCAAGAGCATACCGCACTGTAGTGTCCAAGGCAGGAGAGCTGTGCTGAGAGTCTATCACCACCCAATCCTTCTTTTGCGCATCATAGCGGGGCAAGTACCTGAAGCGATCTGCCTCCATAGCCTCATACCGTAAGCCATGGTAGTACTCATATGCCTCCCGAGCGGCGTCCTCCATACTGTCGAAAGCTTCAGCACGCTTGGACGTGTGCCCATGGACAGTGTTCACCACCCTGCCATTCTTGTCATCCTTCCAGATGGTGACAGTCAGCTCCGACTTCCAGTAAGTCACCTCAGTGGGGTGAGTGTACTCAGCACAATAGTACTGGATGCCGGTGTTTAGGTCGGCGTAGTAGTCCTGGAGCATGTCATTGAGCAGCTTGTGATGGTAGGCCGTGTGAGGAGCGTGCTTGTAGATGTAGGTACGAGTCCACCCAGGCTCCTCTTCAGGTTCTTCCTCATCAGCAGGCGCCATCTCCTGCTCTCCCTCCTCAGCGAACGTGGCAGGAGCTAGTGTTGGTGAAGCCGGTGCATATGCAGCTGGTGCTGGAGCAGGCGAAGTAGAGAGTGGTGGAGTCAGTGCAGCTGGTGCAGGTTCTTCATCATCCTCCTCATGCCCGGTGATGTTCACTAAGAGCACGGTGTCCTCCTCCATGGGTTCCTCTTCCATCATCATGGGCTCCTCTTCATCATCAGAGATGATGACAATCTCTGAGGCTGGCGCCTCTTCAGGGAACAGGACACGGGGTGGAAGGCCAGCTCCAACGCTCTTGCAGGCATTCTCCCTGGTGCGTGCCATCTACAAAATTATTTTTAGATGGGATTAGAATCAATAATTTCATAATAAAATAAAGCGGAAGGAGCATAAAGATTTTAACAAATAACAAGGCTGAGGTAGTAAGCAAGAACAAGTAAAATAATAAGTATTAAACGATCATTTCTAACTAGGCTTGCGTCCTACAGTCGACACGAGCTCTGATACCAATTTGTCACGCCCATATTTTGTAGCCACAAAATTTGGATGCAAACCATATGTGTAGAACATATAAAACAAATTGTAAAGGAGAAGTATCATACTCAGTGCCTTATTACAATAGAGAACCATAGTTCATTACATAAATAAAACATCTCAAAGTCTGGAGATCTGATAACATAAACTAAACACTCCAAGGGCGTCTCCATCACCACAGGATCTGGTCGACTAGTTGACAACAACCTAGTTGTCCTCAAAGTAATCATCGTAGTCATTACCATCTGTGCCCATCCAGGATTTTTATCTAATAATGAAAAATAAATAAGCATAAGTACTTCTCGTACTTAACAAGATAATATGGGGTTCATGAGGCTCAGAAGGTTGACACTGGTTGTACTGCAGTTAGCTTTTAATAAGTAACATCCTAATATTAATTAAGTTATGGTTATGCTTAAGCCCTAGGTAACCACAGTAGTATCATGAATAAGTAACACATCATCATTAATCATTATTATCATCATCATCAAAGATTCAGTTATTCCATCAGTTTTCCGGGCCACCCGCAACCGTGGGCACGGCTGTTATAACAATTTGTTAAACTCTGCGCAGAGGTGTACACTTTCACTATGAGTCATGATTCCCATATGCCCGGGGCCCGTCGACCCCCTAACACTTCCAAGGTGAGTGGGAAGGGTACACTATGAAGCCTTTCAAAAGTTCGTCTAACATGTTAGGGCCGCTAGGTTTCGGTGGCAAATAGATATAGGTCTCCCCTTCCCAAATGGCACAATGACACGCAGCCTATACACATAGGGACAGGAGCCAAACTATACCCGAGTCGGCAGACCCCTTTTGCGCCCTTTCGGGTAACCTCTAACATGCTAGAAAAGGTCTTCATACTTGACTAAAGCCAGAGCCATATGGCCCTCACAGTTGTACTGTAGGTCCTAGCTTTTGCCAATGAATAAGTCCTTATGGAGGGCCAAGAACATCGTGATACACAAGTTCTCTCACCTACGTTCATGTTTCTCAAAATCAAGTTTTAACAAGGGTTGCATATAATCAATAGTCATTGTCCATATTCATAGTATTTAAGTGGAGCGCTAGCAACTACCCATATGCAAGTGTAACCCATCGGTAACAAGATACAAGATAATCAAAGACTAGGATATCCTTATGTTGAGCAAATTGACACATGCAAATGACTAATTAGATAATGAATAGGACAACAAGGAATATCCCATATTATACTTGCCTTGCTCGTAGAACTCCTGCTGGTCTAGATTATCACAGTAGAAGATCTCGTCACCCGTGTAGCAATTACTGTCTACTAGAACCACAATCAACAACACACATTCCAAGATCATCCATGCAAGGAAATCAAGACTAGATTAGAATAGTACATCAATAGAGAGAAATCAATCTAAAAGGTTTATAACACTATTCTACATGTTGCTACGATCACACAGATAAAAAGATCACAAAAAACGGAGTTGAAACGCGGAAGTTATGAATTTACTAAGATTTCCTATAGATAAATAATTACTATAATACAAATCCAAAATTTAAATATTACAAACCTACTGTACCACAGCACTAACATGTAGAGCTCGTGAATACGAACCTAACGGAATTTGAACGGGTCAAAACGGAGTTAAAATGAGCATTTTATGGCTAAAACAAAAGCAGTGGCAAACTTGTAAATAAAGGAAAACGTATTCTTGAATTTACCGAGATCAACTACGCTTTCAAAATAAGAAAATATATTCAGGATTTATGCTTTGGACTGTGGGTTTGATTCAAGAAATTCCAGGGGCTTTTTAACAAAATTACCCCCCCGAAGGGGTATCCGGTGATCTGGACCGTCGGATCTGATCCGAACGGCCCCGATTGAAAGAGAAGGACGGGGGCGGCTGTCGGCCGGCCGACCACGGCGCTATGGCCGGAAACGGCAAAGCTCACTGGCGTTTTCTAAAATCACGATTCTGGGCACCATTTGACACACCGTGGGTACAAAACGGAGGAGAAGCTCGATGCGAACTCACCCGCGTAGAAGAGGGAGGCGGGGAAGGAGCGAGAGGAGCGTGGAGCTTCGGGTTGGCGGGCAGTTAGGGCGACGTTGTGCGAGCAGCCACTTCGGGTGAAGGCTGTGGCGGAGAGGGAGCACAAGGGAGCGGAGGGGCTCAGGACTCGGCTTAAATAGCCCCGGAGGCACTCTACGAAGGGAAGGAGCAGGCGAAATCGCTTGAATCACGGCGGCAGCATGAAAAAGGAAGGTCTCCTTCCTTCACGGCGAGAGGTAGGAGACGGCGGGTGGCGGGCCCACGCGTCAGCGATGGAGGGCGCGACCCAGCGCGTCAGCGGCCACAGCGGGAGCGCGCGCTGGCCTGTGGGCCGGCCCAGGAAGAGGGGCGCGCAGGCCACTTGGCCGGGCCGAAGAAGAAGGAGGGGCAGCGCCCACTTGGGCCTGCGGGAGCAAGGCGGGTGGCGGCTGGTTGGGCCAGCGGCCAAGAACCAAGGAAATGAGAGAAAAAATAAAGGATTTCATTTTTCTTTTATGAAACAATTTTATAAATTCATTTTCAAGAGATTTTGAACTCCTTTTTTAATTCTATCAAAACCACTCACCACATAAATAAATATGCAACATCATGTATGCATCAATACATGTCTAACCTTATATTTGATTTTAAATTCATAAAAAAATATTATTTCCCCTATGTTAAATGCCCACAAATAAACATATAAAACTCAAATTTCATCTATTTTAGAATATGCAAAATTTTGGGTGTTACAAAATCGTTGTATAGATTAGTTATTGATTCATATAAACTTTTACAAGGCTGCAATAGACGACTGATCTTTTGTAAATGTTGGTATTAATCAAAGTTATTGATATTGTGTTAAATAGTTTGTTGTTTAATATAATATCAGCAATTGTCTAATCTAGATTAAGATTTATTTGTCTTATTATTTTGATCTATCATGTGCTATACATCTTTACGATTGAATTTGATTCTTGACATTAGATCCCGTTTGATAACTAATCTATCTCAATCCTAATTCTACATGGCAGGTGTTTGAAGTCATGTTCTATTAAGAGCCAGATTCATTGATCACCGGCATCCAGAATAACTCCGCTATCAATGCTGCATCAGCCAACTAAATCTGTTGATAGCGTGTCAGATTGGACATTGTCAGTTAATAAATCTATCTATTAAGAAGAGCATGGCGTCAGTCACTCACTATGTCTACATCGGCTATTTAGCCGATGGCTTGAGCTTCCACACGTATAATATGCCCTCACGATTTCTTTGTGATATAAGTGGATCTATCGATTGCTGGTCTCTAATCTAGGTTCCTAATGTCAATGCTGCATCAGACGACTCGACCTGTTGATGGTACAATAGATTGAGTCTAGTTGTTTGTTGATTTATTGATATTCGACGGATAAGTGATCGTATGCTATACGACAAGGCCACTGGAATCATCTATGTTAGTGGATAGCCTATTTTGTTGAGGATGTATTGTCTATTTACATGCTTTTATTTGTTTTTATCTTGCTTAAAAGCTAGTATGTTTCTCACATGAATGCTTACACGCCTATCCTTATATCTTTCGTATGTTTTCATGATCATCAGCTTGTTAAGATCTATATTGCTAAGTAACAGATAATTGCTGATATTCTTATTTTACTTACTATGCATCGTGAACATGCTAGATGTCGACTCTCTAGTCGATAGCCTTATTTCATCGGCTATTTAGCCATATATTTGGAATTGTCTAGACAAACACCGGTATGTTCCACCTTAAATTCCTGATCAAATTTTCTCTCCTTGTTAATTGCAGGGTCAAATTGACTAGCATGCCCTCGGTCATGACCATCCGGTCCAGTGTCCTCCTAAGTCTAGGGAGAGATCACGATCTGCTCCACACGGTTTCTCTTGGCTTGCTGTGTGTCCCAAAGGCCCATCACTTTTCACCATCGACACATAACTTGGCATGCCCGATGGAACCACAATCGTCGACATGGATAATTAGACGATCCTCAAGGTCAACCTTGAAGACCTGCCTGATGACCAGAAGGCACTCATCAACAAGGCAGCAGAAGAATTTAGAGAGAAGTGCCTACTATCTTATAGTAGGAAGCGTGATTTAGTCATTTAGAAGACTCCATTGCCAAGGGTCCTCCTGCATGGGCAGAGCGATCCAAATGAAGAAGCTGAGGCCAGAATTGCTGCCCAGATGGTCCACAAGTCTACTCATGAAGCCTTAACAAATCACAATTAGGTGCTAGCCAATATGGTTGGCAACGTCATGAAAGAAGTTTTCTTCGGGGCACCAGTTGATCATGAAAGAAGCTTTAATCCTTTGGCTATGGGAGGCAATGTACCTAGCTCTAGTCAGTAGCCGAACGATGGATAGTTCAAACAGGCACCAATGCAGTAGCTTCAAGGAGGACAAGTCCTAGATTTTCAAGCTCAGCTAACCGCAGGGGGCAAGGTCAAGTCCTGTCAACAGTAGGGGGACAAGATCAAGCCCTACCAATGGCAGGGGGCAAGGTCAAATGATAGGGGGCAACCACCAGCATAGCAATCACCAAGTGCCCCTGTCACGTAGGCGAATCAACATCCTACTGGACAAAACCAAGCTCTTTCAGTCTAGCAGCCAACCTCTCTAACTACTAAGCCGGTTACGCAATGGCCAGCTCAGGGAAGATTCAGTATTTTCTATCAAACGCCTCCGTCGGCCCATAAAATAGCTCCATTAGTGCAGAGGATCATCAAAATATTGATCCTAACTACTTCAATAGTCAATTGCAAGGATATGCTACTCACAATGCTCAGATTGACTATTTAGAGGGATATCACCTAGTTTTTGATGCTAGCACATACGAGCTCATGATACATCATGGGTTTCAGAATCCTTATGGTTATAATGCATAGCAACTCCAGTAGCCTCTGGCCCAAGTCAACAAGCTCAAGTACAAGGTTCTCAGGCTCAAGCTCAAGGGCAGCCGAGATAGGAAGTTGCTAGTATGGATGCTGATGAGTTTGTTAACTGGATAACTGCTATGATGTAGAGCCAGTTTGGTCTGAAACCCAAAGGATAGGTTGGCTCTCACCAGCACCCAAACCCAGCCTGGTATGACATTGTGCAACTCCCACCATGCTACAGAGTCTCAGATTTCTCCAAATTCACTGGGATAAATGAGATGACAACCGTGGAATATATCAAATACTATCTCGTTCAGCTTAGAGAAGCATCTGTTGAGGAGGCACATAAAGTTAGATTCTTCCCCTTGTCCCTATCTGGACCGGCCTTCAGTTAGTTTTCATCGCTTCAGCCAAACTCAATCGCTAGATGGGCCGATCTAGAGAATAAGTTCCACACATATTTGTACAGTGGGATAGGAGAGAAGAAGATTACAGACTTGACAAGCATGAGGCAGAGGAACAATGAGTTAGGCTCTAAGTCATTCAAAGATTCAGAGAAGTAAGGAGTCGTTGCTACTCATTGAATTTGTCTGATGGCCAATTGGCTGAATTGGCCCTTCAAGGGATATCTCTCATAATCAGAGAGAAGTTTGACGGCCAAGAGTTTGAAAGTTTGGCCCATTTAGTTCAAAGAGTGTCCACCTTTGAGAGTCAGCATCAGGCCCTGCACAAAGAGAAGTATTGTAGGGTACTGTTGTTATGTCTGATCCATACGATGTAGACTCTCATGGGGATGATCTAGAAGTTACAATCACCGAGTGGACATGGGGCAAGGCTCCTGTATCTTGTCCATAGGTGAAGAAATTAGAAAATGCTTATGACTTTGATGTCAAGAAGGCCGATAAGGTCTTTGACCTGCTGCTAGAAAAGAAGCAGTTGAGATTACCTACAAATCATATGATTCCTTTGGCTGAAGAACATAAAGGGAAAAAGTACCGCAAGTTCCACAATGCTACTAACCATAATACTAATGAGTGCAAAATCTTTCGCTTTCACATTCAGAAGGCCATCGAGCAAGGGAAGATGAAGTTTGAGCCAGCTAAGATACCGACAATGGACATAGATAAGCATCCTTTCCTAGGGGTGCATATGGTAGAGTTTCAGTTGGCTAAAGGAAAGACAAAGGTTTTAATATCAACAAAGGCTAGAGAAGGTGGGTCAGCTGACCCCAAGGGTCAAAATATCAGCTAATGAGTATGAAGAAGCTAAGAAATAGCACGATCAACAAAAGGGCTGATATGAACAAGGTGAGACATCTAGAGCTAGTGCTATGCGTCCTCGTGTGACTTCCATAATTTTATTGAACAAGTGGCAACGCCAAAAGGAGAAGGACTACCAACGCCAGCTTGAAGAAGAAGAATATGAACATCGGTGCGAGGAAGAAAGATATGAAAGAGAATAAGCAGAGTTACATTGGAATTGTCCTTTCTTCTGACACTGCTGGAATGTTTGAAATTGCCCACAAGGCATAACTGCCCAGAGTGCAATAATCAATATTCAGAGTTCAGGCAATCTCAACCAGCCACCAATCTATCAATGAATGATTAAGTTATCAATCTAATAACATGGATTAGCACGTAAAAAAGAGTTCATGATCGGCTAGGTAAGCGTGCATATGATCAGAATTAGGTCGGTCGTGATGAAGAGAAAGAGTATGTTTGGCAAGAAGGCTAATGGTGTCCAAGAGGTCTAACAAGAAGCCAGAAAAGAAAAGTTCAGCACTTGAGGAATAGAGAGTTAGAGGTTCAAAAATCTACTAGACCCCGGGCATGGCGCGTCAAATAAGCAGCCGACCAGGGCAAACCATCGGCTAATATTGATATGGTCTTCATCCTACCTGCATAATTCAAAGCTCCCTCCAAGTACAAATAGGAGAAGAATCTGATGAAGAAGAATTAGGAGAAGTAGTGGCTCAGCTAGCCCTCCATCTCAACATCGGCACTTGAAGGCTTTATACATGAAAGGGTTTGTTGATGGAAAGCCAATGAGTAATATGTTAATCGATGGAGGTGTTGTTGTCAATCTGATGCATTATACCATGTTCTGCAAACTTGGAAGGGGTCCTGGAGATTTGCTTGAGATTGACATTATGTTGAAGGACTTCGGTGGTAATGCATCTAAGACACGGGGGGGCAATTAACATCGAATTGATGATTGGGAGTAAGACTCTGCCAACCACCTTCTTCGCCATCGATAGTAAAGGAACATATAGTCTGCTCCTTGGTCATGATTGGATTCACGTTAATTGTTGCATTCCTTTGACAATGCACCAATACCTTATTCAGTGGTAGGGAGATAATGTTGAAATTGTTCAAGCCGACACGTCTGTAAGCATAGCAATAGCTGATACAACCTATTGGGAGTTTGAAGATTGCGAATGCATCTCTGGTAGAATCTGGGAAGGAGGCATCATTAGGGTCAATGATGAACATTAATAGCCAATCCAAGCAATCGACTTTGAGAGTTTATTTCGATGACTCCACTAGTTGGTTGTTGTGGAATGGCTAAACATTTCTCTTATGGATCAAGTTTGTCAGAATATAGCTGTTTTATTTCAACGAGTCAGAATTTGATTTAAACGCATAACATTTTGAAGAAGCTTGATAGCCGGTGATTTCTAGAATTTCATAAATGATTTAACGCTTAAATCACCATCGGCTATTTTGGAAGCAGTTTTCCATTATGGGATTTTAACCTTGGTCATTAAAATTATTGTTCAATTATGATAGAATTCGAATCATCTTTAGGATTGACATCCGATACCAGCAGAGTATCAACTTAAGAATAAAATTAGCAATCCTAATTCTGCCTAAGGGTGTGTTGGTATTTATTAACTTGCCACTTGTTTTAGTAGTCACCTTTTAATCACCTACATCTCCTAACATTACTTGTACTAGGTTGTCATCCCTAGTGATGGTGCCAGAGATGCTTGTTGGTACTACCTAGCATCACAACTAGAATAACACTAAGTAATTCTTTATCATTTTATATGACTAGAGAGAATATATAATATGAATGAAAAGGGATCTGCAAGCGCACAAATAATTATACCAATGTAGCACTTCACTCGAGAGTATTCTAGGTATCATTATTTATACTTTACCACAGGGAAGGTGTAGCGTGGACACGTATTGATAGCTTATAGTATTGATGGAGAAATAAACCACAACCAATATTCCACTCATAACAGGGGTAAGTCATAGGATAAGATATGTATATGATAAGTATTGATCAAGTATAATGATAAATCACTCAGAGTACTCCATTCTATAGCATTAGCATGGTCAGGTAGAATATTAGAGGAATAATTCCTAAGTCATTCTAAATTACAAGTCAAAGCATACATTAATTAGTGCAATTACACTTAGCACTCTTTGCTAAGATCTCCTTTATATCTACACATAGGGGGTATTACATAGGGAAGATTAAGAACAAAGCTCGCTCTTGTTTCGTAACCAGACCCTACTTCTATGGCCTATATTCGTGGAGTAGACTACAAAGGACTCAATGGGAGTGTCACATCCATGATCTACCACATGACCCGAAATATATAGTGTACTCAAAGGTAAACACTATATAAGCACCATGCTTACATAATGCCGACCACCCACCCATGGTACCTTAGGGCAAGCGCTATACGAACTTATGCAAAAACATAATGATAATCCAACTATACTAAGTAAATAATCAAAATAGACAATGAGCATTGCAACTAACAACATGAATAAGATGAATACTGATATTGTCATAACAATTGTAGAAAGTATATATAAATAATGGAGATACAACGAGAGTGGGGTACAAGAATTATACCAAACCACGCTCTTGACAATGTCGAGAATTCAAGCGAAGCCTACTTGCCTCCCTCTAGACCTAGCCTAACTAGCTATGCCCTCGAATATAAAGAAGCTCTGAGGATGATTAAGATTTCTGTCTGCTCAAATGACTTGATGCCTCAGGGGGGCAGGGCTTGGTTATATAGCCCTAAGCTTGCAACGTGAACCCTTGGATCAAACCAACTTAAGGAATGGCGGAGATGCATCCTAGGAGGTGGTGAAAAACCAACATAGCAACGAGGATGATAGGTAGGGCCCATAGTGGCCCGGTGGCCTGCAGGTGGGGTCGGCCGACCCCACATGGTAGCCTCTGCCTCACTGCCTCAGCGTGGTGTCCTCTGAAGTCCTCTAGAACCTTCCGACGTTGGTTTTGTGGTGGAATTGCATAATTAACTCTGACATGTAGGTCCACCTTGATGGTGTTCTGAATAAACCCTACATAAATCACACATTCACCAAAACTCGTGAAATTTGTTAGTTTAAACCCTAAATCTTCGTGGGTGATCTCATTTGTGCCCTTATACATGTTGTATTGACGGTTTATAATAGTTGTTAACTACCATCAACAAACTCCCCCAAGCTTAACCTTTGCTAGTCTCTTAGCAAAGATAAACTTAGCAAAAGTTAGATCAGGAGTTGTTGCGATGTTTTCACTCCTCAAAAGTATACATGGGTTCAAATAAGAATTCTCCTCCAGATTACAATAAACTAGTCTGACTTTCAAACTTACCCATATTACTTTCAACCATGGGGCTTCTTAGCCTTCTCTTGGGCCTTGAGCAATTGAAAGACAGAAGGATCAAGTCAAGCACTATGTCTCAGGTTCTTTGCTCAACCATTATTTTGGAGTTTTTTTAGGTTTTCAAAATAAAACTCAGAGCTTCTAATGTATGACAATCTCAAGTCTCTCAATATATGTTGTATTTGTGGATCCTTACCAAGGCAATGATAAGGTTATGCCTTTTTCTTCCTTCCACTAAGGTTTATGGTGGAGTTCATAGGTAGGGAGAAAGCTAGAGCATACTTGCGATACATATATTGTAAAGTCAAACATCAGATCCAAAGAGAGTTGAGTCATAATACAATTAAATCAAGATGTGCATGTGTGTGAATGTATGGGGTGGATATATTTGGTGGTTGACCTAATTCTTCTATGCTCCTTGAAAACATATCTCTCTTTTGAAACTTGGAAACAACTTTGCATAAAAATATGGGCTATCTTATTCATCTCTTTTTTCTTTTTTGGCGGGCATCCAAGTACCCATTGTTTTGATAATTTGGACACTTGTCCATTTCTTCAATTCTTTTTTATGAATAACTTTTACATAGCCATGTGCCTCTTTTTTTTCTGCAACAAACTTTTGAGATATAGCAACAAGAACTTGGAACATTTATTTGGGGATATCCTATTGGGAATATTTTTGGTGTTTACTCCTAATGTAGGAGTAAAACATTTTTGAGTAGATCTTGATGGAATGGTATGTTTTTCGCCTACCCCTAGTGTAAGATTAGTACATATGTGGGTGGTGTGTACGTGCTCTTGATTTTAAGAGCATGACAAACCTCTCATAAGGCATCAACAAAGCTTGACTAAACTCAATGCAAAATAAGCAGCATCTATGAGCAAAATTTTTCTAGCCTAAATATCATTTATGGCTTTGGTAGGAATTTAAGCTTTGTCAAACAAGGAGCTCATCATGAAAGATTTTTATGTTTTTCAAAAGATAAATCTCCAGAACCCTAGTATCACTTGGAATAAGATAAACAACAGCTCAGACCTTCTCATATCATACCCATCAATTACCTAGACTTAGATCAAGCATATGCTACCCATGAGTTTTAGGTTCTGAGTAAATCCTTATATCAAAACAGTCGTATATAAAACTCGAGAGAATTCAAGGCTGAAAACTAGGTATTTGAAAGGAATTACGACAGAGTAACTATTCATCATCTCCGTTGCAAGAGATTATCTTCAGAGTCCATTTATTTAGCTCTTAAAAATCAAACTTAAAGAAATCTAGACACACACACTTTTATTTTATTTTCAAGTTTTAAAATCACACCTACCAATATATATATAACTAGCTAAGAGAATTTTTTATTTTGTTTTTGGTTATTAAACATCTTTTTATTGTTTAGCAAATATATAGCAAACTATAAAATAATAAAATCAAAGAGAAAGAAATACTTAGCTAGATACAGGGGGATGCTCCTCCCCCAAGTTAGATGTTGTCATGGTCGATTGTTGAATGTTGAGTGATCCTTCTTAGAGCATGATGTCCTTCTCATCCAAAAATGAAGTGAGATGAAGTCAAATGGGTGAACTTGCTCTTGACCATATGCATCATCCTGCATAAATATTCCAACAAGAATACCAAAACGAGAGGCTCGGATTAGGATAAGTGTAACACCCTAAAATTTGCATTATTTTGAAATAGGAGAATTGGATTTATTTATGCAATTGTGTGAGCATTTTAACCTAGGGAAGTAATAATTTTCAATAAATAAAATCAACTATAAGGTAAGATACATGCTTGTGCATACATGCTGCTGCATAATTTTTATTTGTGTTGATTGGTTTTTATTTCAAGAAGAAAATGATTTTAAAAACTATTTGAAAATGCAATTGGAAAATTAGAAAAGGAAAAGAAAAATGGAAGCCTTCTTCATCTCTGTTTTGGCCCGCAGGCCTTCTCTCCTCCCTCCTTGGCCCAGCCCACATCTCTTTTCTTGTTCGGCCCGAAGCCAGCAAGCCAGCCTCTCTTGGCCACGTGTCGCGTATTGGGTCGGCCCAACTGGCCAAAGCCACAAGCCTACCTCGCCCTTCCTTCCCTTTCTCTGACTAACATTCCGGGCCCGCATGTAAGCGGTATCTTCTTCTTCCTCTCGCTCGTAACCGAGCCAAACACCGACGATGGAGTCCGCCTCCGCACCGACGCCTTGGTTGGCTTGAACTGCACGTCGGGCTCCTCACAAATAGCCGCGGGTGCTGCCGCCTCTCTACCCAACCCTAAAACCGAAGCCACTGCCCTCGATTCGAGCTCTAGCCGCAAACCTAAAAGCCGCCGCTCAAGCTCGGAAGCGATCCGATGAATTCGCCGACTTGGTCATCTCTGTAAGCTATCACGGAGTTTCGCGTCATCAGCACGAACTCGCTAAGCTTTATCCTCTCTCAATTTTCAATCTAGATTGTTAATTTGTCCTGTTGCTATGCACAGTGCATTGCCAGCCGCCATTGGGAGCCGCACGACGTCCTCATCCGATTTCTGTCGCTCCGATCCAGCTAGGTGAGTTCGCGATCATCTGCTCTTGCTCCCCGTGCCATTGGTTCAACGAATCGTGTGTTATTTTGCCTAATTGCTCAACGCCGACGAGCAATGGCTCACTGCTGGCCAAATCCCTGCCATTGGGTCACTGTTGGTGGCCGAAGTCCACATCTCTCATCCTCACCATCTAATCTCGGCCATCTGATTCGAATCAAACGGCTAATATTAGTCGATACCCTTTCGGCTGCCGATTTTCTAAAAGAGTCCCTCTGTTTTTTTATAATCGAACCCGCAGTCCATAAGCATAAAACCTGATTACGCTTTATTCATTTGAAAACATAAATTCAGTCGGTTTAATTGAAAATACGTTTTTAATATTTATAGGATTTATTTCAATCTTATTTCACTTATAAAATCTCCGTTTTAACTCCGATTTGACCTGTTCAAGTTGCGTTAGGTTCGTAATTTCATAATCTACATGTTAGTGCTACTGTTTAGTGGGTTTTCAACTTTTAAATTTTGAGATTAGATTTAATCTATTACTATAATAAAGTAAATCTTGTTTAAATCATAACTTTTCCGTTTTAGCTCCGATTTACGTGCAATTCGCGTCTGTGTGATCCTAGTGGGATGTAGATTCGTTTTACAAACTTTTCATCTTATTTTACTACTGTTGGTGTACTGTTCTAATTGTAGCTTTGTTTGCTTTGCATGATTGCTCTTGGATGATTGTTGTTGGTGTGTTAATCGAGAATATACGGTGAGCAGTTCGTTGGTGATCAAGAGTACTATTACGAACCGGATCAACAGGATCAGCTAGATCAAGGCAAGTATAACATGTGATTATCCTTGTTACCTATTCACTTTAATTCACTTAATTCATTATGCATGTGTCTCCTTGTTAAGGATGCCTTAGTATTGATCTTGTTCCTCGAATCCTATGGTTATAGCATTGGGTAGTTGCTAGTGCTCACATAAACAATGATCTAGTAATTTGACTAATGATATATGCAATAACACTAAAAGATGATTTTTAGCAACAGGGAACAAGAGGGCTAGAGTTTTCTCTAGATTCCTCTCCATAAGGACTTATCTATAAGCGAACATCCGGGACTTACAGTACAGCTGTGAGGGCTACATGGCTCTGGCTTTAGTCATATAAGAGGACCTTTTCTAGCTTGTTAGTGGTTACCTTTATGGCATAAGAGGGGTGTGTTCCGGGTCGGGTGTAGTGCGGCTTCTGTCCTTATGAGTATAGGCTGCGTGTCATTGTGCCATACGGAAGGGGAGCTCTATATTTGCAGGGCACAGAAACCTAGCGGCCCTAACTTGTTAGACGAACCTTGGAAAGACTTCATAGTGAAACTTAACTGTCCAATGGGGAGTCATGACCTCGGACTTTTGGGGATCATGACTCACAGTGAAAGTGTACAACCTCTGCAAAGTGAAAACTGGTATATCAGCCGTGCTCACGGACATGAGCGGCCTTGGACCCTTATGGAATAGAGATCACTATTAATTTACTTGTTCTTGCTATTCATTATTCTCTTTACATGATCATGTGTTTATTATGGGAACATCACCTATTTGTTGCTACTCAATTGCCTAAAATATGACCAACTAAAAGCTATATGCAGTTAAACCTATGTCTATCCTATTTGAGCCTCATGAACCCCATGTTACACTTGTGGAGTACTTTTGTGCTCACCCTTGCATTCCTCCACACCTCAGGATAGACTCCCGAATGTGCAAATAGTGATTACTACTACTACTTCCCTGAAGATTACTTGACTTGTGGTCAACCAGTTGACGTGCCTGTGCTATGGAGCTAGCTACCACAAGAATTATCTTATGTTTCCACTTAATTACGTGAAGACTCTGTTATATTATTCGTTATGTAATAAACATTTGTGATGATACTATTTATATTTGTCATCTTATGTGTGCTTGATCTCTAGGCGCACATAAGGTTATTCATTCCATTAGTTCCTTAAAAATGGGTGTGACGGATTGGTATCAGAGCTATGTTGACTGTAGGACACAAGCCTAGTTAGTAATGGTCATTTTAGTTCTCTTTTCTTCACTTGTTTCATGCTTATCACCTTACTCTTGATAATTGCTAAATTTTTATGCTCCTTTTGCCTTATTCTATTGTGAAAATATTGCTTCTATTCTAACTTACTCTTGGTCTAAATTCTGTAGATGCCTCGTGCCTGCAAGACTGCCTGTATCACCACTGGAGGCTACTTTCCACCCCGTTCCCTATATGAACCAGTGGAGCCTCAGGAGGAACCAGAAGACACTGCACCAACCCCACCACCATCGCCAGTTCAGGCGCCAGAACCAGTTTTGCCCCAAGAAGAACTTGAACCTAAGGAGGAGGTTGTCTACTTGAGTGATGATGAAGATGATGAGCTTGCCCAAGATGGAGAACAGCCCCCATCGCCTCCACAAGATGGTTCCGCTAAAGTTGGTGTGCCACCCCTTCCTATGGGTTGGATTACGAAGATCCATCACAAGTCAAGCTGTGACACTCCTTCACACCACCGATTGGTTGGCATGCTTAGTGCCTAGTTCATAGATTGGGATCCTACGTTTGAGTATGTCTGCTGGGAGCACAAGCATCCTTTGGAAGCTACTTACTGGAATTGCAATGTGCGTGTCTTCGTTAAGAACGAAGAGATGGATACTTATCTGCTGGACAGGTGCTTTTCCCATAGTGGTCGTCGTGCCACTATAGAAGATGGCATAGAAGATGCAGCCTTTGAAGCATGCTTGGGACTTCGTCACCTCCGCTATGATGTTATGCAAGATGATCAATGTAATAGAACCGACCAAATTATAAGAGGACAAGTACAAAAACAAGCACCGAAGCGCTCAAATTTTCGAACTTGAGCCCATATAATCCTGGTAGTCAATCGAAACCACGAAGGATTTCAAACCAACTTGCTTACAACCAAGATCGCATCATTCAACATACAACATCATACGTTACATTTCACAAGTAGTTCCGAAATAAGATTACGCACACGGAGTCGCAATTATTACAAACCAAGTTTATAAAGTAGCGGAAGCATAACACACGCATTAGTTCACATACTACTACCAGTCTTAATGATCATCATCCCGCAAAAGCATTTAGGAAAGTACATAACAGACGATCACGCCCGAGTGATCTAGTCCTCATCACCCGCAGGGTGGAGGCAGGTCTTGCAGAAGCCCTGATAAAGCATGTCATCTGCAACAGGAGGGAATAAACCCTGAGTACGGGAATGTACTCAGCTAGACTTACCCGTCAAAACCAGAAATAAGATGACACCAAGGATTATACAAGGCTTACACAAGAGGCTAGCTGACATCATATTTTGCATAAAGGCATAAGTAATTGAAACTCTTATAACCTGTATTAGCAGTTCTTTTTAGCATTTACCTATCATCTATCTTAGCACCTGTACTAAGCATACACTTGATTATAATCAAACAATTATCATTATTATATCCAGAGCTGGTATGAATTGTGGCAACATTGTATCATTCCCTTAACCACCTGTTCATTTAATGAGATCTACGTTGCCGCTGCTCAAGTCAAGTGCTCACTAACCGGGAGCGACGACGATTCGAATCGAATTCCTATCCAGCTAGAGGGGTATTTCTAACACTCACCGTGCAGATCCCTGCCAGGGTCGCACAGGCCACCGTTTCATATAATTCAGGAATCGTGGGTCTGAATGATGTCGCGACCCCAAGGGCGACACTCTGCCAGGTGATAGGGACTCTAAGCCCCCCTTGGTCTCACGCCAATGTCCCCAAGCATATCCTTTCTCTCCTCCAAGAAGCAACCTACCATTCGATTCCCGGCCTGAACCACATTACTCGGCTTCGCGGTCGGAACGACTTATCCGGCCAACTAAGTGTTAGACTGTGTTCAACATGACTCAAGGACATACAGTGAATCGGTCCTTAAACGACTCAGATGGGCATAGCTCCACACCCAAGACGTGAAGTGTCTTGCGGCTGTACTATCGAACTCCCGCCCGGTCTCAATTTCATTTTAAAGCATGGTTCCATCCACGATAGCCATAAAGCCACTCGTGACTCCTTCCTACATCTCGCGGATGACCGGAAATCACCCGACTTCTACCGTACTAAGCAGGGCTAAGCATTGATACGTGCCTAAACCTAAATTAGGATTTAAGTACGATATCTGGGCAAGGACAGGTATAATGCAACAATTGTTTTCATACAACTCCTACAACTTAATGCATTAAACAATTTAAAAGTACTCAAGATAGATTTATAAAATGATGGGTTCAGCATGCACCGGGGCTTGCCTTTCAGAAAGGTCGAGGGCCAGTGGTCAGGACACTCGGGTAGATCTTCGGCAGGAGCTTCGTCACCGGTTGGTTCCTCTGGCTGCTCCGGCTGGTCCTGGACTTCCTCCGGTATCATTGGCTCGAACTCGAGGAGTGTTACCCCCTCCGGAACACCTATTGCATGAGTGCACAATAAATATCATGGATGCATAATGGGTGCAACATGCTCGGAATGAAATGCATTTCAGCAATAAAAGTACTCTATTCAAGTCACTTCACCATTACGTGCAAATCTCTTCTCCGGTGGAGAAGTACTTACCTAATCTACCCAACCTAATGTACAATTGTTCCGCTTCAGTTAAGGCCCTAACACCTAAAAATCATAAGAACAACATTACTTACGTTACCAACAACAAATCATCAATTATCATGACAACAATTTCTGGACAGCAGCTACGTGTTTTTATCATAACTGGAGATTCCCAAATCCTAAAGACATAATACAAGACAATCTGGAAAGCTTATAAAATACTCTACAAAATATTTTCAGACTACAACACTTAATTCTAAAGTTTACCTAGTCGAAATTCCAAAGTTCCAGAATCTGTCCTCTCCAAACAGAGAGTAGCAAACTCTGGACTGTCACTTTAAACAGCAATAACTTCTAAGCTACTAAGCCAAATGCTCCCAAATTTTGACACAAGCTAGTTTATCAAGCTAACTACAACTTTGGTATTTACAAGTTTTCCAGCAACCACCTTTATCAAAGGTCAAACCTAGAAATACTACCAGCTGTCCAGAAAACCTAGAATTGCAAAGATTAAATATTTATTTATGTGGCAAACATCCCTTAAGGCCAAACTAACGTTACCACAAGTTCAAATAGGTCACAAAAACACCAGAAAGTAAGGTGTGCCCACCTAGAATATTTATTTGTACTCATTTCTTAATTTACTTAATTAATTAAGTAGGATTTTAAACATATATGTAAACTTCTCCTAAAATTCTACAAAAATTACAGGAGACTCTATGAACCAAAAAGAGACCACTGTAAAAATTTTAACTAAAATTATTTACAGACACTCCCCAAACAAAATTCACAAGCCCAAAAGGCTGATTTTTGTATAATTAACAAATCATATTAAAAAGTGTCAAACAACAGATTTCCTAATTTTCTTGGACACTTTAGGGTACCAAGACATTCTCCAAAAATTTATAAGAACAATGCACATGTAGAAAAATTACTAAAATCCTTTCAAGCAATTCCCAAAACAACATGATAGCATTATAACTTGAAAAAAATATTTAAGCACTAATGCCCAAATTTTTACCAGAGCTAACATAGGTGTAAATTAGCCTACCCACCAAATTTCATAATTTTTGGAACACTGAAACTCAAGATATGACTTAAACAAGTTTGCATGCAATCTAAAACACATTTCAAAAACCTACTTAAATTTCCTAGAAACTAAATATCACATAACCAATTCATATTTTTCTAAAATACTACACATCATGTAGATCCTAACAAAATTTATCTCATAATTTTTGGGCAAGTAAAACCCTAGATCTACATTTTCCAAACATCACTAAAAATCTATGACAAAAATGCAAAGAAAAACAAAAACCGAACCCAACTCGCTACTGGGCCGGCCCCTACGCGGACGCGGCCCAACCCACGCGGTACAGCCCGCTTCCACTGCACGGCCCGCGGCCGGCCTCCCGTCCGCGCACGCGCGCACCTGACCAGGGGACCCCACCGGTCAGTGAGGGATACAGAGGGGAAAAGAAAGGCGACGGCGATAGCTCGCTGCCGGCGGCAGCTCCGGCGAAGCTACGGTACCAGCGCGTTCACCTCAACCTCGCGCACCTAGGGGTACCCTCAACTGCTATGATTATGGCGGCCAGAGAGGATGGCAGCGCTCATGGCGGCATGCGGCCGCGGCTCGACCAACTCTGACGAGTCGCCGGCATCCCGGCTCAATTCGCCTACCCTACGAGCTTCAGCATACCTAACTGTACCTACAGCATGGAGGAAATAGGATAGGGAGGGGCCCGAATGGCATGGCCATGTGTGAGCTCGACGGCGGCGGACATGGCGGCCCGGTGGAGCCGCCTTCGCGGTGTAGCTCACCTGAAGCAACAGAGATGGTTCGGTGAGGACGAGGAGGTGGAGGGGCTCACGGTGGTGCGGTGGTCTAGACGGTTTGGCCAATGGAGCTGCGGTTTAGGAGAATGGCTCGAACGCGGTCGCTGTTTCGCTTCTCCGGTCACCGCCCGCGCGCGGAGGAGGAAGCAGAGAGGGAGGGAATGGTGAGCGCGAGTGGTGGGGGTTGAGGTGTCGGCTCCGACTTCACGCCCGCGCATGTGCTTGTGTTGTGGAGGCGACGGCAGGGTGCGAGCGCCACGCGGCCCCCTTTGCTCTGCACGGCTGCCACGACAGCGTAGCTGTCTGTCCGACTGAATGGAGCTCGACGTGGTGGTCTGACAGTGAATGTTTGACGTTGATTAACTCGTAAACGAGCTCGAATTAGAGAAATCTCCAATTAGCAAAGTCGTAGCCCTATGCAAGGACTACAAGTTGGTAAGAGAGATCAGGGACTGGTTCGGCTTGGTTAGTGACATACAGGGCCCTGAAGTGAGGTACCCAGAAACTGAAACCGAGTTTCAGTTAACTAACCGACTGAAACCCATTTTCCAGGCACCATATCTCCTAAACCATTTAGAACTAGGTGATGGTGATGTTGACAATGTTGTAGAGCTAAGTGAGTACTACAAAAGTGTCAACATGAGTTAGAGCTGGTTTGGTCTGGTTTGCAAACTACAAGCTTCCAAAGTAGGTCACAGTAAAACTGGAGGGACACTTTTGAGACTTAGAAAAATTCTAAGTGTTGAGACAGCCCTCTAGCTGACTTGTGGGCCATTTTTGAGCATGTTCTGGCCAGTTTCATGAGATGGTCATATTGAGACTTTTGTTCCCCATAAAATTCCCTACAACTTTGCTTAAGGGTGCTTCTCCATGCAAGGTCTTTAAGCTAGACTTTTTAATTGGTCAAACTAGAGCATCCTAGGACTAAATGGTGGTCAACTACACCTTGGAGGGCATTTTGGTGATTTTGGTCAACATGAACCTTGCTCCATTAGTGACCCTAAGTATAACTAAGGTGTTGTGAGACATAATTAGCTACTCTCCCCTTTTGTTACACCAACTACCTAGTGTCACATGATGTGAGCCAAACAAAATTCTAAAAACAATCACATTTGTTGCAACCACATAAAATAACATGAATGATGCATGCTTATGCTTATGCAAATGCAATGCAATTATGGAGCTAAACACCTGAGGTGTTACAGCCCTCCCCCCTTATAAAAATCTCGTCCCGAGATTTGGAAAGCGTACCATTTTTCATAGAATTCCTTATTGCCATCCCGCAAAAAGTCCTCCCGTTCCCAGGTAGCGTCACTTTCACTACCCTGATTACTCTACATTACTTTATACCACTTAACCACTTTGCTTCTAGTTACTCGTTCCTGAGTATCTATCACCCGGACTGGCTTTTCTTCGTAAGTTAAATCAGACTCAAGCCTGATATCTCCTAACGGGACTCTTTCCTCAGGAACTCGAAGACACTTTTTGAGTTGAGATACATGGAAGACGTTGAATATGGCACTCATTTCAGGAGGTAACTGGATCTTGTACGCAACAGCTCCACTCTTGCCTATGATTTGGAAAGGACCCACGTATCTTGGCGCAAGTTTTCGCTTAACACCAAAACGTTGGACACTCTTCATTGGAGAAACTTTCAGATAAACGAAGTCTCCAACTTCAAACTCGAGCGGTTTTCTACGACGATCAGCATAACTTTTCTGTCTAGCTTGGGCTGCAACCATATGTTTTTGGATGGTACGGACTTGTTCCTCAACTTCCTGAACAAAATCAATACCATAATACCTTCTTTCACCAGCTTCTACCCAGTTTAGTGGAGTTCTACACTTACGACCGTACAAAGCTTCGAATGGGGCCATCTTAATACTCTCTTGGTAACTATTATTGTACGAGAATTCGGCTAGAGGTAACCATTTTTCCCAAGAACCCTTGGATGATATTACACATGCCTGCAACAGATCTTCCAAGATTTGGTTAACCCGTTCCATCTGACCTGACGTCTTGGGGTGATAAGCAGAGCTTCTCACTAACTTGGTTCCCAGAAGGTGATGCAAGTGCTCCCAAAAGCGAGCAGTGAACCGGGGACCACGGTCAGAAACGATAGTGCGAGGTACCCCATGGAGCCGGACTATCTGATTGAAGTACAACTCAGCATAGTCAGTGGGACGATAGTCCACTCTAACAGGAATGAAGTGAGCTGATTTGGTTAAACGATCCATAATTACCCAGATGGAGTTATGATTTTTTACAGTAGGAGGAAGTCCGACAATGAAATCCATACTTATCTCTTCCCATTTCCAACCTGGGATAGAAAGTGGTTGAAGTAACCCAGCTTTCATATGCACCGCTTTAACTCTACAGTAGGTGTCACACCTAGCAACATATGCAGCTATTTCTTTCCGCATTTTGGTCCACCAATAGTATGGCTTCAAATCATAATACATCTTATTGCTACCAGGATGGATGGACAACTTAGAGGAGTGTGCTTCAGACATAATATCATTTCTAAGCTCTCGGTCCTTAGGCACAACTAACCTATCCTTGAACCATAGTACACCCTCTTCATCTACCCTGAACTGTGTAGTTTCTTGCTCTTTCATCTTGCGTTTTATGTGGAATACACCAGGATCAGTCTTTTGGAGCTCAATAATTCTGCTTTTGAGAGTACAACTGACAGTGATGTTGTACAAGACTGCTGGATGTAGAAGGCGAGATCGATGAAAATCAGTTTCAACTAGGGAATGGCAATGAGACTTACGGCTTAAAGCATCCGCAACCACATTTGCCTTGCCAGGATGATAGTGCACTTGAAGGTTATAATCCTTAATCAACTCGAGCCATCTTCTTTGACGCATATTTAACTCGGGTTGGGTGAAGATGTATTTGAGGCTTTTGTGGTCTGTGTAGATATTGCAGACATTGCCCAGCAGATAATGCCGCCATACTTTCAAAGCATGAACAACTGCGGCCAGTTCTAAGTCATGCGTTGGATAATTCACCTCATGTTTCTGAAGTTGTCGAGAGGTATATGCAATCACTCGGCCTTCCTGCATCAGCACACCTCCCAAACCTATGCCTGAGGCATCACAATAAACATCAAATGGTTTCTCGATATCCGGTTGTGCCAAAACCGGAGCCGAGGTTAGGAGGGTGCGCAGTTGGTGAAAAGCCGCATCACACTCAGGAGTCCAGACAAACCTGGTGTCTTTTTGCAGCAACCGAGTCATGGGTTTGGCTATTTTTGAGAAATCCGGGATGAAGCGACGATAATAGCCAGCCAACCCAAGAAAACTCCGGACCTCATGAACCGAAGTAGGAGCCTTCCAATTCAATACTTCCTGTACCTTGGTGGGATCCACCATAATTCCCCCATCGGACAACACATGCCCAAGGAAAGGTACTTCACGAAGCCAGAATTCACATTTACTGAACTTCGCATACAGTTGATGTTCTCGTAGTCTGGTGAGAACAATACGCAGGTGTTCAGCGTGTTCTTCCTCATTTTCAGAATATATCAAGATGTCATCAATAAACACCACCACAAACTTGTCCAATTCGGGCATAAACACCGAATTCATCAAGCACATGAAGTGTGCGGGGGCATTTGTCAGGCCGAAAGACATAACAAGATACTCATAAAGGCCGTATCTTGTCGAGAAAGCTGTTTTTGGAATATCTTCGGGACGGATTTTAATCTGATGGTAACCAGACCTCAGATCAATCTTGGAAAAGACTTTAGCTTTGGACAACTGATCGAACAAGATATCGATACGTGGCAGAGGATACTTATTTTTGACAGTGACTGCATTCAGAGGTCTATAATCTACACACATCCGCAAGGTCTGATCCTTCTTCTTCACAAAGATAGCAGGGCATCCCCACGGAGACGAACTAGGGCGAATCAACCCCTTCTTCAAAAGTTCATTCAACTGCACCTTAAGTTCAGCTAGCTCATTCGGAGGCATCCTATAAGGTCTCCTAGAGATGGGAGCCGTGCCAGGCAACAACTCAATTTTAAATTCCACATCCCGATCCGGAGGGAGTCCCGGCAAATCATCGGGAAAAACGTCCGGAAACTCATTTACTACGGGAATTTCAGCCAACGCCTTTGCTTGCACAGCATGAACTTCCCCAGACAAATCAACTTTTCTAGGAAGTTGTACCAGAAAACCCTTTTGATCTGTAGGATCTCTGAGCATAACTACCCGAGTGGATGTATCAATGAGTACCCCATTCTGACTCATCCAATTCATGCCCAGAATAACATCTATGCCTAATCCCGGCAAAACCACTAAGGCAAGCGAGTACTTTCGCCCTTCTATCTCAAGCTCAAGATTCCCCACTACTTTATTTGTGGAAATATTCCCACTTGCTGCGCTAATGCAATAACCTCCACCTTCAACAGTATGCAATTTGTGTGCAAACTTTGATGCAAACTTAGGACTGATAAAGGAATGCGAAGCACCTGAATCAAAAAGTACCACTGCAGGATGTTGGTCAACTAGGAACTTACCAGCAGTGACAACCTCACCAGATGGGATTTCCTCAATACTGTTATAATGAGCGTGCCCTTGACGGCCACCTTGGTTGACATTCTTCTTAGGGTAAGGACAGTTCCTGGACCAATGGCCTGGCTTGTTGCAGTTCCAGCAAGGCATGTTGCTAGGAGGGACACTGGAGCTGCCTTGGCCCGAATTACCCTTTGGCAGAGCCACTGTATATGCCTTGCGAAACCCAGTCTTCACTAGCGCCTTCTTTTGCGGAGGACGGAACTTAGCACTTGTGGCAGGAGGGCGAGGAGGAGCCCTCGGGGCAGCTGGAGCTCGAGACTGTGAAGCACCTGCCTCAAGTGCCCTCTTGCGGCTCTTAGAAGCAGCATAGATAGAGTTATTGTTCTCTTGAGTCAGAGCATCACTGATAAATTCATTGAAGGTAGTACACTTGCTAGTGCCCATAGTCTTCATCAGCTTTGGGCCGAGGCCTCTTTTAAAGCTAGCAATTTTCTTGGCATCGGTATCCACAAACTCTATGGCATACCTTGCCAGGTTGTTGAAAGATTGCAGATATTCAGTCAAGCTTTTATTTCCCTGCGACAGCCTCATGAATTCTGTGTGCTTGATTGCCATAAGACCTGGAGGAATATAGTTCCCACGGAATGCGGCCTTGAACTGGTCCCAAGCAATCGGGACATTTGCAGGCAGTGTGGAACGATAGTGGCTCCACCAAATACCCGTTGGACCATGCAGTTGGTGAGAAGCATATTCAGTTTTTAGCTCATCGTCAAGCGAAGCAGACGAAACTTTTGTTCAATAGTGTTCAACCACTCGTCGGCTTGCAGTGGTTCCTCCGCCTCCTTAAAGAGCGGGGGCTTAGTATCAAGAAAGTCCTTGAAATCACTGTACTGATTGGGTTCTGGGCCCTGGCGGCCATGACGAGCCTCCCGGTTGGCAAGCTGGCGCATAGCATCTGCCAGCATGCGCTGCCCTTCGACCACGGTCTGCATCAGCTCAGCCGGGGTAGGTGGTGGCGGAGGGGGTGGCTGTTCCTCATCCTCATTGCCACGACCCCGACGGAGATTGTACGACATCTGCAAAATGCATAGCCCATGAGCACTGACGATGTGGGAAATTTGTAGATGAATTATTGTAAATATGTCAAACTGACTTCATGAAATAGACTTCTCAAAATAATCATGGCACAATAATTCATCACAACCGCACAATCCATTCAAGCGCATCAATTGACGCAATCATGCGAGGGAATCCAACAAGATGTACTTTGATAAAGGCTCACTCACAAGGAGCACAGCAGTTACTGAACCGTTTACGTTAATATCTACGTGATTTTTGACCTTTCGCCCGGTACTTGGATTCGATCTCAAAATTTTTAGTTGACTGAGAAAGGCTACTTCAAACTGACCACAAAGAGACTTCTCAACGGTAGAGTTCCATGGTGGATCATGACTAGCCACCTCGATACCAGCGCGTGCCAAGCAGCACAACCTTATGTCGCGCGCCATAGGAGGCCCTCGGTTTCGTCGCGGCACCGAAGGGTGCTAATCGTGACACCATCATCGAACGCACGCAATAAGACATCCAATTGTGATCGAAATTAACAGGTTCAACTAAACATCAAGGAAACATAGGGTTCGACCTTACATCCCAAAAGTCAAGTTATTACAAAGCCTCACTCCAACCCCAGGAGGCACAAAAGATGATTCTAACATCGTAGCTACGCGATGACTACTCTAAGCATCGTCCTCAGAGTCGGTGTCAAGGATCTCCCCGCCATCCTCGTCGCTAACAGGCTCTAACTCCTCGTCTTCTTCTTCTTCTTCTTCTTCTTCTGGCTCTTCTTCTGGTGCGGCATCTTGGGGCCCATTGACCTCCACTTCATCATCATCTTCAGCCATGAAGATTCCCGAACCCATGTCCTCATCTGCGTTGTTGTTTCGAGGCAGCAGAGGATTTAGCTGGTTGTTCAGGCGGTGCACTTCTTCATGAAGATTGTCATTGTATTCTTCAGCATTCTCCAACTGTTGCTCGAGCTCAAACTGACGAGCTCTCAGAACGTTCTCCTCGTGCCAGGCTTCATCCCTCTGATTCATGACATGGACCAGCATGCGTTGACAGTTGCGATGTGCTACTGTCAATCTCTGGACTGCAAGTGTTTCCTGGTCACGATCACGGATCACTTGCTCCAGTTGCTGATGCGCTGCATTCCTGGCAGCAGTCACTTCAGCCAACTCAGCCCTCAGCCTTTCCACCTCAGTGGGCTCAGGGCGGGGCTCACGTGGAGCGAGCTGGTGACGAGGTGCCCTGCCCCAGTGGACTTGCGAGCGGTCCTCTTGGTACGTGCCATCTGTAGCAACAAGATACGACTTAAAGTGAGGATCATTTAGGGGATACGAAATTTAATTTAGTCGGGACTATTGAAATTTTTAAGGAGGGAGTAAATGATATGTATGATATAATTAAACATGATGCATGCACGTTCCGTACGCCCTCTCACCTTAGTAGAAACCTAAAGTTCTAACGCTAGGCGGTGGCATACATACGTTCTCTCATATAAGCGAAACTATCGGTCTACTCGTTACGCTGTTAGTGTACCTGCAGAAAATCTCATTTCAGCCCAACAGTTTCCCAATATAAGCACACAAGAAAGCAGTAATTTAAATACTTTCCATATACACATCCCCTGATGTATATACTTCAGTATCAAAGCTACCCGATATAAAGGTTCCCACAATTAAGTGCTTACATAATTACACGGTTTAAACATGTAAGTATGCAAGTCACCAAAACTACTCTCCCCTAGATCGCCGGTTGGACGATCATGCTCTCACAACTCACACTTACCAGAGCGTCGAGGCAATTGATCCATACATTACCACCCAAGTGGATGGCATCCATACAATATCACGCCGTATGGACGACGAAACAAAAACAAACAAGGCCCCCAAGTTAGTCTTTATAATAAGCCACCTAAGAGTCCTTATTTGGGCTAAGGGATGTGATCACTGGCATACCTATGAAAATAATTTTTAGAGTTTTAACCCTTTTCATAATCAAATACTTTTGTTTTTAAATACTCGTACGATGTGTTTAATGTTGAATTATGCTCCGATACCAGCTGTAACAGAACCGACCAAATTATAAGAGCACAAGTACAAAAACAAGCACCGAAGCGCTCAAATTTTCGAACTTGAGCCCATATAATCCCGGTAGTCAATCGAAACCACGAAGGATTTCAAACCAACTTGCTTACAACCAAGATCGCATCATTCAACATACAACATCATACGTTACATTTCACAAGTAGTTCCGAAATAAGTTTACACACACGGAGTCGCAATTATTACAAACCAAGTTTATAAAGTAGCGGAAGCATAACACACGCATTAGTTCACATACTACTGCCAGTCTTAATGATCAACATCCCGCAAAAGCATCAGGAAAGTACATAAAGATGATCACGCCCTAGTGATCTAGTCTTCGTCACCCGCAGGGTGGAGACAAGTTTTGCAGAAGCCCTGATAGAGCATATCATCTGCAACAGGAGGGAATAAACCCTGAGTACTGGAATGTACTCAGCTAGACTTACCCGTCAAAACCAGAAATAAGATGACACCAAGGATTATGCAAGGCTTACACAAGAGGCTAGCTGACATCACATTTTGCATAAAGGCATAAGTAATTGAAACTCTTATAACCTGTACTAGCAGTTCTTTTTAGCATTTACCTGTCATCTATCTTAGCACCTGTACTAAGCATGCACTTGATTATAATCAAACAATTATCATTATTATATCCAGAGCAGGTATGAATTGTGGCAACATTGTATCATTCCCTTAACCACCGGTTCATTTAATGAGATCTACGTTGCCGCTGCTCAAGTCAAGTGCTCACTAACCGGGAGCGACGGCGATTCGAATCGAATTCCTATCCAGCTGGAGGGGTATTTCTAACACTCACCGTGCAGACCCCTGCCAGGGTCGCACAGGCCACTTTTCATATGATTCAGGAATCGCGGGTCCGAATGATGTCGCGACCCCAAGGGCGACACTCTGCCAGGTGATAGGGACTCTAACCCCCCTTGGTCTCACGCCAATGTCCCCAAGCACATCCTTTCTCTCCTCCAAGAAGCAACCTACCATTCGATTCTCGGCCTGAACCACATTACTCGGCTTCGCGGTCGGAACGACTTATCCGGCCAACTAAGTGTTAGACTGCGTTCAACATGACTCAAGGACGTACAGCGAATCGGTCCTTAAACGACTCAGACGGGCATAGCTCCACACCCAAGACGTGAAGTGTCTTGCGGCTGTACTATCGAACTCCCGCCCGGTCTCAATTTCATTTTAAAGCATGGTTCCATCCACGATAGCCATAAAGCCACTCGTGACTCCTTTCTACATCTCGCGGATGACCGGAAATCACCCGACTTCTACCGTACTAAGCAGGGCTAAGCATTGATACGTGCCTAAACCTAAATTAGGATTTAAGTACGATATCTGGGCAAGGACAGGTATAATGCAACAATTGTTTTCATACAACTCCTACAACTTAATGCATTAAACAATTAAAAGTACTCAAGATAGATTTATAAAATGATGGGTTCAGCATGCATCGGGGCTTGCCTTTTAGAAAGGTCGAGGGCCGGTGGTCAGGACACTCGGGTAGATCTTCGTAGGAACTTCGTCGCCGGTTGGTTCCTCTGGCTGCTCCGGCTGGTCCTGGACTTCCTCCGGTATCACTGGCTCGAACTCGAGGAGTGTTACCCCCTCTGGAACACCTATTGCATGAGTGCACAATAAATATCATGGATGCATAATGGGTGCAACATGCTCGGAATGAAATGCATTTCAGCAATAAAAGTACTCTATTCAAGTCACTTCACCATTACGTGCAAATCTCTTCTCCGGTGGAGAAGTACTTACCTAATCTACCCAACCTAAGATATAATTGTTCTTCTTCGGTTAAGGCCCTAACACCTAAAAATCATAAGAGTAACATTACTTAGGTTACCAACAACAAATCATCAATTATCGTGACAACATTCTGGACAGCAGCTACGTGTTTTTAACATAACTGGAGATTCCCAACTCCAAAAGATATGATCTAAGACAATCTGGAAAGCTTATAAAATGCTCTACAAAATATTTTCAGACCTCAACACTTAATTCCTAAGTTTACCTAGTCGAAATTCTAAGTTCCAGAATCTGTCCTCTCTAACAGAGAGTAGCAAATTCTGGACTGTCACTTTAAACAGCAATAACTCCCAAACTACTAAGCCAAATGCTCCCAAATTTTGACACAAGCTAGTTTATCAAGCTTACTACAACTTTGGTATTTACAAGTTTTCCAGCAACCACCTTTATCAAAGGTCAAACCTAGAAATACTACCAGCTGTCCAGAAAACCTAGAATTGCAAAGATTAAATATTTATTTATGTGGCAAACATCCCTTAAGACCAAACTAATGTTACCACAAGTTCACATAGGTCACAAAAACACCAGAAAGTAAGGTGTGCCCACCTAGAATATTTATTTGTACTCATTTCTTAATTTACTTAATTAATTAAGTGGAATTTTAAACATATATGTAAACTGCTCCTAAAATTCTACAAAAATTACAGGAGACTCTATGAACCAAAAAGAGACCACTGTAAAAATTTGAACTAAAATTATTTACAAAAACTCTCCAAACAAAATTCACAAGCCCAAAAGGCTGATTTTTGTATAATTAACAAATCATATTAAAAAGTGTCAAACAACAGATTTCCTAATTTTCTTGGACACTTTAGGGTACCAAGACATTCTCCAAAAATTTATAAGAACAATGCACATGTAGAAAAATTACTAAAATCCTTTCAAGCAATTCCCAAAACAACATGATAGCATTATAACTTGAAAAGTATTAAGCACTAATGCCCAAATTTTTACCAGAGCTAACAAGTATAAATTAGCCTACCCACCAAATTTCATAATTTTTGGAACACTGAAACTCAAGATATGATTTAAACAAGTTTGCATGCAATTTAAAACACATTTCAAAAACCTATTTAAATCTCCCAGAAACTAAACATCACATAACCAATTCATATTTTTCTAAAATACTACACATCATGTAGATCCTAACAAAATTTATCTCATAATTTTTGGGCAAGTAAAACCCTAGATCTACATTTTCCAAACATCACTAAAAATCTGTGACAAAAATGCAAAGAAAAACAAAAATCGAACCCAACTCGCTACTGGGCCGAGACGCGGCCCAACCCACGCGGTACAGCCCGCTTCCACTGCGCGGCCCGTGGCCGGCCTCCCGCCCGCGCGCGCGCGCGCCTGACCAGGGGACCCCACCGGTCAGTGAGGGATACAGAGGGGAAAAGAAAGGCGACGATGATAGCTCGCCGCCGGCGGCAGCTCCGGCGAAGCTACGATATCAGCACGTTCACCTCAACCTCGCGCACCAAGGGGTACCCTCAACTGCTATGATTATGGCGGCCAGAGAGGATGGCAGCGGTCATGGCAGCGTGCGGCCGCGACTCGACCAACTTCGACGAGTCGCCGGCATCCCGGCTCAATTCGCCTACCCTACGAGCTTCAGCATACCTAACTGTACCTACAGCATGGAGGAAATAGGATAGGGAGGGGCCCGAATGGCATGGCCACGTGCGAGCTCGACGGCGGCGGACATGGTGGCCCGGTGGAGCCGCCTTCGCGGTGTAGCTCACCTGAAGCGACAGAGATGGTTCGGTGAGGACGAGGAGGTGGAGGGGCTCACGGTGGTGCGGTGGTCTAGACGGTTTGGCCAATGGAGCTGCGGTTTGGGAGAATGGCTCGAACGCGGTCGCTGTTTCGCTTCTCCGGTCACCGCCCGCGCACGGAGGAGGAAGCAGAGAGGGAGGGAATGGTGAGCGCGAGTGGTGGGGGTTAAGGTGTCGGCTCCGACTTCACGCTCGCGTGTGTGCTTGTGACGTGGAGGCGACTGCAGGGCGCGAGCGCCACGCGGCCCCCTTTGCTCTGCACGGCCGCCACGACAGTGTAGCTGCTTGTCCGACTGAATGGAGCCCGACGTGGTGGTCTGACAATGAATGTTTGACGTTGATTAACTCGTAAACGAGCTCGAATTAGTGAAATCTCCAATTAGCAAAGTCGTAGCCCTATGCAAGGACTACAAGTTGGTAAGAGAGATCCGGGACTGGTTCGGCTTGGTTAGTGACATACAGGGCCCCGAAGTGAGGTACCCAGAAACTGAAACCGAGTTTCAGTTAACTAACCGACTGAAACCCATTTTTCCAGGCACCATATCTCCTAAACCATTTAGAACTAGGTGATGGTGATGTTGACAATGTTGTAGAGCTAAGTGAGTACTACAAAAGTGTCAACATGAGTTAGAGCTGGTTTGGTCTAGTTTGCAAACTACAAGCTTCCAAAGTAGGTCACAGTAAAACTGGAGGGACACTTTTGAGACTTAAAAAAATTCTAAGTGTTGAGACAGCCCCTCTAGCTGACTTGTGGGCCATTTTTGAGCATGTTCTGGCCAGTTTCATGAGATGGTCATATTGAGACTTTTGTTCCCCATAAAATTCCCTACAACTTTGCTTAAGGGTGCTTCTCCATGCAAGGTCTTTAAGCTAGACTTTTTAATTGGTCAAACTAGAGCATCCTAGGGCTAAATGGTGGTCAACTACACCATGGAGGGCATTTTGGTGATTTTGGTCAACATGAACCTTGCTCCATTAGTGACCCTAAGTATAACTAAGGTGTTGTGAGACATAATTAGCTACTCTCCCCTTTTGTTACACCAACTACCTAGTGTCACATGATGTGAGCCAAATAAAATTCTAAAAACAATCACATTTGTTGCAACCACATAAAATAACATGAATGATGCATGCTTATGCTTATGCAAATGCAATGCAATTATGGAAGCTAAACACCTGAGGTGTTACAATCAATATCGCTATTTCCCTGTGGAGACCTGAAGCAAGGATGGGTAATGATGAACCCTGGGAATTTGGAACTAATTCCTCGAGTCATGGTGATTTTGGTCATGACATGGTGGTGAAGAATCGTCGGTTGGTAGCCCTAGCTAAAAGCTTGGGAAAAGACGTCAGAGAGGTACAAGAGGTGATAGATGGTCTAAGGATTGATCAAGGCATGGAGGCGATCTATGACTATCATGAACATCAAGCCCGTCCCTAGGAGTTAGAATACCATCTATGTAATAATACGATAGTACGAGTAGTGTCGAGTTAAGTTGAGTTTTGGTATCGTGTGAACTTTGTGTGGTTAGTTGAGTTATTATTGTGCCTATGTGGAGTTGGTTTTTCCATGTAATGAGTGCTGGAGCTTTGTGGGCTTGTCTA
>CM036165.1:6505975-6533215 GCA_020631735.1 Saccharum officinarum | reverse complement strand
ACCTGTCAGAGGGTTAAAGCTGAGCATCAAAGACCCACAGGGTTATTACAACCAATGAAGATACCCGAATGGAAGTGGGAAGAAGTTCGGTATGGATTTCATTGTTGGATTACCTCATACTCAGAGATGTTATGATTCAATATGGGTAATCATGGATAGGCCTTACAAAAGTTGCTCACTTCCTACGTTTAAGACCACCTACAAGGGTGAAGATTGGTAGAGCTGTATATGGAAAGAATAGTAAGTCTACATGGAGTCCCAAAGAAGATCGTGTCTGACAAAGGTACGCAGTTTACATCACAATTCTGGCAAAAGGTACACGATTCATTGGGAACTAAGTTGAATTTTAGCTCGGTCTATCACCCTCAGACTGACGGGCAAACTGAAAGGATCAACCAGATTCTAGAAGATATGCTGAGAGCTTGTGCATTGCAGTATAGTGATAGTTGGGATAAGAGTTTGCCATATGCTGAGTTCTCATATAACAATAGTTATCAGAAGAGTCTCAAGATGGCACCATTCGAGGCCCTGTATGGACGAAAATGTAGAACTCCACTATTTTGGAATCAGACAGGGGAGACCCAGGTTTTGGACCTGATGTTCTTAGAAATGCTGAGAAGCAGGTGAGAAAGATCAGAGAAAACTTGAGAGTAGCATAGTCTCGACAGAAGATCTATGCTGACACTAGAAGAAGGAAATTGACCTTCGAAGTAGGGATTATGTGTATTTGAAAGTGTCTCCAATGAAAGGTGTGAAAACGTTCAATATGAAAGGAAAGTTATCACCAAAGTATATTGGTCCTTTTAAGATTCTCGAGAGACGTGGAGAAGTGGCCTACCAACTAGATTGCCTGAAAAATCTATCTGTGTGCATGATGTGTTCCATGTGTCACAGTTAAAGAAGTGTCTGCGCATACCAGAAGAACAAATACCACTAGAGGAAATAATTGTTAAGGAAGACCTGGCATATAATGAGTATCCCATAAAAATCTTGGAAACAGCAGAAAAGGGTTACAAGGAGTCAGACAATCAAGATGTGTAAGGTACAGTGGAATAGCACAGTGAGGAAGAGGCCACTTGGGAAAGAGAATAGGATCTGAGAAAGGCATATCCACAGTTATTCGAGTAAGCACCACTAATCTCGAGGACGAGATTATCTTTAAAGGGGTAGAATTGTAACACCCAAAATTTTGCATATTTTAAAATAGATGAAATTTGATTTTTATATGTTTATTTGTGGGCATTTAACATAGGGGAAATAATATTTTTTTATGAATTTAAAATCAAATATAAGGTTAGACATGTATTGATGCATACATGTTGTTGCATATTTATTTTATGTGGTGAGTGGTTTTGATAGAATTCAAAAAGGAGTTCAAAATCACTTGAAAATGAATTTACAAAAATATTTCATAAAAGAAAAAGGAAATCCTTTATTTTTTTCCTCTCATTTCCTTGGTTCTTGGCCGCTAGCCCAACCAGCCGCCACCCCCTTGCTCCCGTAGGCCCAAGTGGGCGCTGCCCCTCCTTCTTCGGCCCAGCCAAGTGGCCCACGCGCCCCTCTTCCTGGGTCAGCCCACAGGCCAGCGCGCGCTCCCGCCACCCGCCGTCTCCTACCTCTCGCTGTGAAGGAAGGAGACCTTCCTTTTTCATGCTGCCGCCGTGATTCAAGCGATTTCTCCCGCTCCTTCCCTTCGTAGTGTGCCTCCGGGGCTATTTAAGCTGAGTCCCGAGCCCCTCCACTCCCTTGTGCTCCCTCTCCGCCACAGCCTCCGCCCGAAGCGGCTGCTCGTGCAACGTCACCCTAACCGCCCGCCAACCCGAAGCTCCACGCTCCTCTCGCTCCTTCCCCGCCTCCCTCTTCTACGCGGGTGAGTTCGCGTTGAGCTTCTCCTCCGTTTTGTACCCACGGTATATCAAATGGTGCCCGAAATCGTGATTTCAGAAAATGCCGGTGAGCTTTGCCGTTTCCGGCCATGGCACCGCCGTCGGCCGGCCGGCAGCCGCCCCCGTCCTCCCTCTTTTAATCGGGGTCATTCGGATCAGATCCGACAGTCCAGATCGCCGGATACCTCTTCGGGGGGTAATTTTGATAAAAAGCCCCTGGAATTTCTTGAATCAAACCGCAGTCCAAAGCATAAATCCCGAATACATTTTCTTCTTTTAAAAGTGTAGATGATCTCGGTAAATTCAAGAATACGTTTTCCTTTATTTACATGTTTGCCACTGCTTTTGTTTTAGCCATAAAATGCTCATTTTAACTCCGTTTTGACCCGTTCAAATTCCGTTAGGTTCATATTCGCGAGCTCTACATGTTAGTGCTGTGGTACAGTAGGTTTGTAATATTTAAATTTTGGATTTGTATTATAGTAATTATTTATCTATAGGAAATCTTAGTAAATTCATAACTTCTACGTTTCAACTCCGTTTTTCGTGATCTTTTTATCTGTGTGATCGTAGCAACATGTAGAATAGTGTTATAAACCTTTTAGATTGATTTCTCTCTGTTGATGTACTGTTCTAATCTAGTCTTGATTTCCTTGCATGGATGATCTTGGAATGTGTGTTGTTGATTGTGGTTCGAGTAGACAGTAATTGCTACACGGGTGACGAGATCTTCTACTGTGATAATCTAGACCAGCAGGAGTTTTACGAGCAAGGCAAGTATAATATGGGATATTCCTTGTTGTCCTATTCATTATCTAATTAGTCATTTGCATGTGTCAATTTGCTCAACATAAGGATATCCTAGTCTTTGATTATCTTGTATCTTGTTACCGATGGGTTACACTTGCATATGGGTAGTTGCTAGTGCTCCACTTAAATACTATGAATATGGACAATGACTACTGATTATATGCAACCCTTGTTAAAACTTGATTTTGAGAAACATGAACATAGGGTGAGAGAGCTTGTGTATCACGATGCTCTTGGCCCTCCATAAGGACTTATTCATTGGCAAAAGCTGGGACCTACAGTACAACTGTGAGGGCCATATGTGGCTCTGGCTTTAGTCAAGTATGAAGACCTTTTCTAGCATGTTAGAGGTTACCCGAAAGGGCGCAAAAGGGGTCTGCCAACTCGGGTATAGTTTGGCTCCTGTCCCTATGTGTATAGGCTGCGTGTCATTGTGCCATTTGGGAAGGGGGGACCTATATCTATTTGCCACCGAAACCTAGTGGCCCTAACATGTTAGACGAACTTTTGAAAGGCTTCATAGTGTACCCTGCCCACTCACCTTGGAAGTGTTAGGGGGTCAACGGGCCTCGAGCATATGGGAATCATGACTCACAGTGAAAGTGTACACCTCTACGCACAGTTTAAAAAACTGTTATAACAGTCGTGCCCATGGTTACGGGTGGCCCTGAAAACTGATGGAATAACTGAATCTTTTATGATGATGATAATAATGATTAATGATGATGTGTTACTTATTCATGATACTACTGTGGTTACCTGGGGCTTAAGCATAACCATAACTTAATTAATATTAGGATGTTACTTATTAAAAGCTAACTGCAGTACAACCAGTGTCAACCTTCTGAGCCACATGAACCCCATATTATCTTGTTAAGTACGAGATGTACTTATGCTTGTTTATTTTTCATTATTGGATAAAAATCCCAGATGGCTACAGATGGCAATGACTACGACGATTACTTTGAGGACAACTAGGTTGTTGTCAACCAGTCGACCAGATCCTGTAGTGATGGAGACGCCCTTGGAGTGTTTAGTTTATGTTATTAGATCTCCAGACTTTGAGATGTTTTTATTTATGTAATGAACTATGGTTTGCTATTGTAATAAGGCACTGAGTATGATACTTCTCCTTTACAATTTATTCTATATGTTCTACACATATGGTTTGCATCCAAATTTTGTGGCTACAAAATATGGGCGTGACAGATTTGTAAGAGATTAGTCGTCTGTTGCAGCCTTACAAATAACAATATAGATCGATAACTAACTTATACCGTGACTTCCAACAGATCAGTCGTCTGTTGCAACCTTACAAGTAACAATATAAGTCGTGATGGATACTCACAAACAAGCCAAAGGTCAGGTCGTTCGATGCAGCCCTGCTTGCCCAAAGAACTCGTCAAAATCTACTCTACTCCTACGCCTAAGGGGTGGCGTAAGCCAAAAAGTAAAGGTACTTATTTAGTTGATCAATCAGAGATGTCTATTACAATAGCCGAGATTCAATATTTATACCCAAGGCGAGACTATGAGTCCTAGTCGAACAAGACCGATCTCAAACTTGAAAAAGAAAATAAAGTTTCCTAAATTACAATAGCTTGGACCTCAATCTTTCCCTTCTACAAAAGTTCGACGTATCCTCTTGCTTTACGCCTTGCCTTCCTTGCCAATGGGGCCTATCCCCTTGGAATGATGATGTCATCTTATTCATTTGATGGCAACTTGGTTAGCCGATACTTACTGAATATTTCGGCTTTCCCTTGACGAATTTGGACCTCAGGGTCCCTTGGTTTCGAACCAAATTTTGGTGTGAACATGATCATACAATTTTTTAGTTCTAAAAGGGGATTATGATTTTGTACCCGAAAGCTCCCCTGACTCCCCAAGTAGAGATGAGGGGACCCATTCCAGAAGAGGCAAGGTGGAAACCTACTTATGCGTAGGGAAGGCCCATCAATTGTCTATTGTAGTAGTTATCTAACTGGGAGCTTGGTTAATTCTTATAAAGGGCTCTAATGAGAATAAGAGGCGACATCAGTAAAATGTTATATCATGGGGAATTTTGCATTCTCTGTCACACTCCTTACGTTCCATGTTACATTCCTGCACCTAGCTAATGTTGCATTCGTAGAATAGTTGACAAGCTGCTAGAGTTGATAGGTTACTAAAGGTATTTTTCCAAGTGAGCCAGTATAAGATATATATATATATATATATATATATATATATATATATATATATATATATATATATATATATATATATATATATATATATATATATATATATAATATATATATATATATATATATATATATATATATATATATGGTAGAAGTCGGGTGATTTCCGATCATCCGTGAGATGTAGGAAGGAGTCACGAGTGGCTTTATGGCTATCGTGGATGGAACCATGCTTTAAAATGAAATTGAGACCGGGCGGGAGTTCGATAGTACAGCCGCAAGACACTTCATGTCTTGGGTGTGGAGCTATGCCCGTCTAAGTCGTTTAAGGACCGATTCGCTGCACGTCCTTGAGTCATGTTGAACACAGTCTAACACTTAGTTGGCCGGATAAGTCATTCCGACCGCGAAGCCGAGTAATGTGGTTCAGGCCGGGAATCGAATGGTAGGTTGCTTCTTGGAGGAGAGAAAGGATGTGCTTGGGGACATTGGCGTGAGACCAAGGGGGGTTAGAGTCCCTATCACCTGGCAGAGTGTCGCCCTTAGGGTCGCGACATCATTCGGACCCGCGATTCCTAAATCATATGAAACGGTGGCCTGTGCGACCCTGGCAGGGGTCTGCACGGTGAGTGTTAGAAATACCCCTCTAGCTGGATAGGAATTCGATTCGAATCGCCGTTGCTCTCGGTTAGTGAGCACTTGACTTGAGCAGCGGCAACGTAGATCTCATTAAATGAACAGGTGGTTAAGGGAATGATACAATGTTGCCACAATTCATACCTGCTCTGGATATAATAATGATAATTGTTTGATTATAATCAAGTGTATGCTTAGTACTGGTGCTAAGATAGATGATAGGTAAATGCTAAAAAGAACTGCTAGTACAGGTTATAAGAGTTTCATTTACTTATGCCTTTATGCAAAATATGATGTCAGCTAGCCTCTTGTGTAAGCCTTGTATAATCCTTGGTGTCATCTTATTTCTGGTTTTGACGGGTAAGTCTAGCTGAGTACATTCCCGTACTCAGGGTTTATTCCCTCCTGTTGCAGATGACATGCTTTATCAGGGCTTCTGCAAGACCTGCCTCCACCCTGCGGGTGATGAGGACTAGATCACTCGGGCGTGATCATCTGTTATGTACTTTCCTGAATGCTTTTGCGGGATGATGATCATTAAAACTGGTAGTAGTATGTGAACTAATGCGTGTGTTATGCTTCCGCTACTTTATAAACTTGGTTTGTAATAATTGCGACTCCGTGTGTGTAATCTTATTTCGGAACTACTTGTGAAATGTAACGTATGATGTTGTACGTTGAATGATGCGATCTTGGTTGTAAGCAAGTTGGTTTGAAATCCTTCGTGGTTTCGATTGACTACCGGGATTATATGGGCTCAAGTTCGAAAATTTGAGCGCTTCGGTGCTTGTTTTTGTACTTGTCCTCTTATAATTTGGTCGGTTCTATTACATTGATCATCTTGCATAACATCATAGCAGAGGTGACGAAGTCCCAAGCATGCTTCAAAGGCTGCATCTTCTATGCCA
The DNA here is from genome assembly GCA_020631735.1 of Saccharum officinarum. NCBI lineage: Eukaryota > Viridiplantae > Streptophyta > Magnoliopsida > Poales > Poaceae > Saccharum > Saccharum officinarum. The sequence goes on along the minus strand of CM036165.1, from coordinate 6,526,789 downwards.
TCTTCTATAGTGGCACGACGACGACTATGGGAAAAGCACCTGTCCAGCATATAAGTATCCATCTCTTCGTTCTTAACGAAGACACGCACATTGCACTTCCAGTAAGTAGCTTCCAAAGGATGCTTGTGCTCCCAGCAGACGTACTCAAACGTAGGATCCCAATCTATGAACTAGGCACTAAGCATGCCAACCAATCGGTGGTGTGAAGGAGTGTCACAGCTTGACTTGTGATGGATCTTCGTAATCCAACCCATAGGAAGGGGCGGCACACCAACTTCAGTGGAACCATCTTGTGGAGGTGATGGGTGCTGTTCTCCATCTTGGGCAAGCTCATCATCTTCATCATCACTCAAGTAGACAACCTCCTCCTTAGGTTCAAGTTCTTCTTGGGGCAAAACTGGTTCTGGCGCCTGAACTGGCGATGGTGGTGGGGTTGGTGCAGTGTCTTCTGGTTCCTCCTGAGGCTCCACTGGTTCATACAGGGAACGGGGTGGAAAGTAGCCTCCAGTGGTGATACAGGCAGTCTTGCAGGTACGAGGCATCTACAGAATTTAGACCAAGAGTAAGTTAGAATAGAAGCAATATTTTCACAATAGAATAAGGCGAAAGGAGCATAAAAATTTAGCAATTATCAAGAGTAAGGTGATAAGCATGAAACAAGTGAAGAAAAGAGAACTAAAATGACCATTACTAACTAGGCTTGTGTCCTACAGTCAACATAGCTCTGATACCAATCCGTCACACCCATTTTTAAGGAACTAATGGAATGAATAACCTTATGTGCGCCCAGAGATCAATCACACATAAGATGACAAATATAAATAGTATCATCACAAATGTTTATTACATAACGAATAATATAACAGAGTCTTCACGTAATTAAGTGGAAACATAAGATAATTCTTGTGGTAGCTAGCTCCATAGCACAGGCACGTCAACTGGTTGACCACAAGTTAAGTAATCTTTAGGGAAGTAGTAGTAGTAATCACTATTTGCACATTCGGGAGTCTATCCTGAGGTGTGGGGGAATGCAAGGGTGAGCACAAAAGTACTCCACAAGTGTAACATGGGGTTCATGAGGCTCAAATAGGATAGACATAGGTTTAACTGCATATAGCTTTTAGTTGGTCATATTTTAGGCAATTGAGTAGCAACAAATAGGTGATGTTCCCATAATAAACACATGATCATGTAAAGAGAATAATGAATAGCAAGAACAAGTAAATTAATAGTGATCTCTATTCCATAAGGGTCCAAGGCCGCTCATGTCCGTGAGCACGGCTGATATACCAGTTTTCACTTTGCAGAGGTTGTACACTTTCACTGTGAGTCATGATCCCCAAAAGTCCAAGGTCATGACTCCCCATTGGACAGTTAAGTTTCACTATGAAGTCTTTCCAAGGTTCGTCTAACAAGTTAGGGCCGCTAGGTTTCTGTGCCCTGCAAATATAGAGCTCCCCTTCCGTATGGCACAATGACACGCAGCCTATACTCATAAGGACAGAAGCCGCACTACACCCGACTCGGAACACATCCCTCTTACGCCATAAAGGTAACCACTAACAAGCTAGAAAAGGTCCTCTTATATGACTAAAGCCAGAGCCATGTAGCCCTCACAGCTGTACTGTAAGTCCCGGATGTTCGCTTATAGATAAGTCCTTATGGAGAGGAATCTAGAGAAAACTCTAGCCCTCTTGTTCCCTGTTGCTAAAAATCATCTTTTAGTGATATTGCATATATCATTAGTCAAATTACTAGATCATTGTTTATGTGAGCACTAGCAACTACCCAATGCTATAACCATAGGATTCGAGGAACAAGATCAATACTAAGGCATCCTTAACAAGGAGACACATGCATAATGAATTAAGTGAATTAAAGTGAATAGGTAACAAGGATAATCACATGTTATACTTGCCTTGATCTAGCTGATCCTGTTGATCCGGTTCGTAATAGTACTCTTGATCACCAACGAACTGCTCACCGTATATTCTCGATTAACACACCAACAACAATCATCCAAGAGCAATCATGCAAAGCAAACAAAGCTACAATTAGAACAGTACACCAACAGTAGTAAAATAAGATGAAAAGTTTGTAAAACAAATCTACATCCCACTAGGATCACACAGACGCGAATTGCACGTAAATCGGAGCTAAAACGGAAAAGTTATGATTTAAACAAGATTTACTTTATTATAGTAATAGATTAAATCTAATCTCAAAATTTAAAAGTTGAAAACCCACTAAACAGTAGCACTAACATGTAGATTATGAAATTACGAACCTAACGCAACTTGAACAGGTCAAATCGGAGTTAAAACGGAGATTTTATAAGTGAAATAAGATTGAAATAAATCCTATAAATATTAAAAACGTATTTTCAATTAAACCGACTGAATTTATGTTTTCAAATGAATAAAGCGTAATCAGGTTTTATGCTTATGGACTACGGGTTCGATTATAAAAAAACAGAGGGACTCTTTTAGAAAATCGGCAGCCGAAAGGGTATCGGCTAATATTAGCCGTTTGATTCGAATCAGATGGCCGAGATTAGATGGTGAGGATGAGAGATGTGGACTTCGGCCACCAACAGTGACCCAATGGCAGGGATTTGGCCAGCGGTGAGCCATTGCTCGTCGGCGTTGAGCAATTAGGCAAAATAACACATGATTCGTTGAACCAATGGCACGGGGAGCAAGAGCAGATGATCGCGAACTCACCTAGCTGGATCGGAGCGACAGAAATCGGATGAGGACGTCGTGCGGCTCCCAATGGCGGCTGGCAATGCACTGTGCATAGCAACAGGACAAATTAACAATCTAGATTGAAAATTGAGAGAGGATAAAGCTTAGCGAGTTCGTGCTGATGACGCGAAACTCCGTGATAGCTTACAGAGATGACCAAGTCGGCGAATTCATCGGATCGCTTCCGAGCTTGAGCGGTGGCTTTTAGGTTTGCGGCTAGAGCTCGAATCGAGGGCAGTGGCTTCGGTTTTAGGGTTGGGTAGAGAGGCGGCAGCACCCGCGGCTATTTGTGAGGAGCCCGACGTGCAGTTCAAGCCAACCAAGGCGTCGGTGCGGAGGCGGACTCCATCGTCGGTGTTTGGCTCGGTTACGAGCGAGAGGAAGAAGAAGATACCGCTTACATGCGGGCCCGGAATGTTAGTCAGAGAAAGGGAAGGAAGGGCGAGGTAGGCTTGTGGCTTTGGCCAGTTGGGCCGACCCAATACGCGACGCGTGGCCAAGAGAGGCTGGCTTGCTGGCTTCGGGCCGAACAAGAAAAGAGATGTGGGCTGGGCCAAGGAGGGAGGAGAGAAGGCCTGCGGGCCAAAACAGAGATGAAGAAGGCTTCCATTTTTCTTTTCCTTTTCTAATTTTCCAATTGCATTTTCAAATAGTTTTTGAAATCATTTTCTTCTTGAAATAAAAACCAATCAACACAAATAAAAATTATGCAGCAGCATGTATGCACAAGCATGTATCTAACCTTATAGTTGATTTTATTTATTGAAAATTATTACTTCCCTAGGTTAAAATGCTCACACAATTGCATAAATAAATCCAATTCTCCTATTTCAAAATAATGCAAATTTTAGGGTGTTACACTTATCCTAATCCGAGCCTCTCATTTTGGTATTCTTGTTGGAATATTTATGCAGGATGATGCATATGGTCAAGAGCAAGTTCACCCATTTGACTTCATCTCACTTCACTTTTGGATGAGAAGGACATCATGCTCTAAGAAGGATCACTCAACATTCAACAATCGACCATGACAACATCTAACTTGGGGGAGGAGCATCCCCCTGTATCTAGCTAAGTATTTCTTTCTCTTTGATTTTATTATTTTAGAGTTTTCTATATATTTGCTAAACAATAAAAAGATGTTTAATAACCAAAAACAAAATAAAAAATTCTCTTAGCTAGTTATATATATATTGGTAGGTGTGATTTTAAAACTTGAAAATAAAATAAAAGTGTGTGTGTCTAGATTTCTTTAAGTTTGATTTTTAAGAGCTGAATAAATGGACTCTGAAGATAATCTCTTGCAACAGAGATGATGAATAGTTGCTCTGTCGTAATTCCTTTCAAATACCTAGTTTTCAGCCTTGAATTCTCTCGAGTTTTATATACGACTGTTTTGATATAAGGATTTACTCAGAACCTAAAACTCGTGGGTAGCATATGCTTGATCTAAGTCTAGGTAATTGATGGGTATGATATGAGAAGGTCTGAGCTGTTGTTTATCTTATTCCAAGTGATACTAGGGTTCTGGAGATTTATCTTTTGAAAAACATAAAAATCTTTCATGATGAGCTCCTTGTTTGACAAAGCTTAAATTCCTACCAAAGCCATAAATGATATTTAGGCTAGAAAAATTTTGCTCATAGATGCTGCTTATTTTGCATTGAGTTTAGTCAAGCTTTGTTGATGCCTTATGAGAGGTTTGTCATGCTCTTAAAATCAAGAGCACGTACACACCACCCACATATGTACTAATCTTATAGTAGGGGTAGGCGAAAAACATACCATTCCATCAAGATCTACTCAAAAATGTTTTACTCCTACATTAGGAGTAAACACCAAAAATATTCCCAATAGGATATCCCCAAATAAATGTTCCAAGTTCTTGTTGCTATATCTCAAAAGTTTGTTGCAGAAAAAAAAGAGGCACATGGCTATGTAAAAGTTATTCATAAAAAAGTATTGAAGAAATGGACAAGTGTCCAAATTATCAAAACAATGGGTACTTGGATGCCCGCCAAAAAAGAAAAAAGAGATGAATAAGATAGCCCATGTTTTTATGCAAAGTTGTTTCCAAGTTTCAAAAGAGAGATATGTTTTCAAGGAGCATAGAAGAATTAGGTCAACCACCAAATATATCCACCCCATACATTCACACACATGCACATCTTGATTTAATTGTATTATGACTCAACTCTCTTTGGATCTGATGTTTGACTTTACAATATATGTATCGCAAGTATGCTCTAGCTTTCTCCCTACCTATGAACTCCACCATAAACCTTAGTGGAAGGAAGAAAAAGGCATAACCTTATCATTGCCTTGGTAAGGATCCACAAATACAACATATATTGAGAGACTTGAGATTGTCAAACATTAGAAGCTCTGAGTTTTATTTTGAAAACCTAAAAAAACTCCAAAATAATGGTTGAGCAAAGAACCTGAGACATAGTGCTTGTCACACCCGGTTTTAAGGACAAAACCAGACATACACCATATGTGAAATAAAGAAGACAAATCTCACATATAGCCACAGATAAGTGTAATATCAAGAGACAAATGCTTAATATACATAACACAATAGTATAAAATATACCTTAAAGAGCAACACAGCGGAAAGACAACTCCGAACACCGGGTGCAACCTTCACTCCAGGATCAAACTAACTGGTTGATCACAAGCCTAATAATTCCAGAATCTAACAGTCTGGTACCCTTCCTGAGATGTGGGAAATAGCAAGAGTGAGTCCATGTCGAACTCAACAAATATAACATGGGGTTCATGAATCTCAAAAAGTTTGACACGGGTTTACTGCAATAGCTTTTAGTGAGTCATCTTTTTAACAATTGAGTAGCAACAAGTTTACCAAAATCCCAAATAACCTCATGATCATGTAAACGAGAATAATGTATAGCAAGAAACAATAATCATTAGTGAGTATCAATATCATCAGTATTATCATTATCATCAGTGTTCATCATTTATTCTGTAAGGGTCCAAGGCCACTCGTGACCGTGAGCACGGCTGTTATAACAGTTTTACACTCTGCAGAGGTTGTACACTTTCACTGTGAGTCGTGATTACCCATATGCCCGAGGCGGCCAATCCCCAAAACACTCCCAAGGTGAGCAGGCAGGGTTCACTATGAAGCCTTTCAAAGGTTCGTCTAACAAGTTAGGGCCGCTAGGTTTCCGAAGTCAGTCCGTGTGATACACCACGCAGGGATCCACAGTCTGCTTTACCCCCTTTGCGCCACAAGGGTAACCTCTAACAAGCTAGAAAAGGTCCTCATACTGAGCTAAAGCCAGAGCCATATAGCCATCACAGTTGTACTGTAAGTCTCGGATTTTCGCTTACAGATAAGTCCTTATGGAGAGAAACTAGAGCACCATAAAAACAACCAAATATGCTCTAGCCCTCTTGAGCCATATTGCTTTAAAGCATCATTTAAACGTTTATTGCATATATCATTAGTCAAGTTACAGATCATGGTTATTTATCTTGAGCACTAGCATAAATACTACCCAATGCAATGTCCCATGGGTGTCAAGGTACAAGATACAAAAACTAGGATATCCTTAGTGGTAACAAGGTAGACACATGCACATGAATTAAGTATATTAAAGGTGAATAGGAAACAAGGGTAATCCCATGCTATACTTGCCTTAAACACCGATCCTTCGGTAAGCTTTAATCTTCAACGTTCTTCTTCTTCTTCTTGATAACCTCGTATATCTCACCGACTGGACGAAATCATAAATCACCACACAAGCATCCATACAATCATACACGAAGCAAACAATAGATCTAAATTAGAACAGTACACCAAACATATGAAACAATATGTGAAAAGGTTTTAAAGATGTTCTACGCATTGCTACGAACACACAGACGCGAAAAGCACACTAATCAGAGCTACGGTTGAAAAGATACATCTACCGAAAGATTTGCTCATAAGAGAAAATATAAAACTATTAGCTTCATGAGTTTTAATTATATAATAACATATATAAAATATTTTATAAATACTATATACGGAATTAAGTCAAATTTAGATTCAAATTATGAAACTAAAGTAAAACAAATCATATTTTATTTACAAAACCCAGTGGCATAATTATTAATCAAGATATGATTTAAACAATAAAATTTCAGAATTAATAATATGGTAAACACTGTCACTAACGTGTAGATCTTGTTGCTATGAATCTAACGCAACTCGAATGAGCTAAAACGGATCTAAAACGTAGGAGATATGATTTAAACAAGATTTACTTTATTAAAGTAATAGATTAAATCTCACATCGGAACTTAAAAATAGAAAACCTAACCAACAGTAACACTAACAGTATAACAAGTTTGTAAAACTCTTCTACACGTTACTACGATCACATAGACATAAAGATCACGAAATTTGGATTTAAAACGTAAAAATTATGAATTTTCTAAGATTTCCTATAGATAAATAATTACTTTAATATAAACTCGAAAATAAATTATCTCAAACCTACTGTACAGTTCTATAATCATGTAGAGCTCGCAAATACGAATCTAACGCAATTTAAACGGGTCAAATCGGAGTTAAAACGGATAATTTATAACTAAAACAAACTTAGTGGCAAAACTGTAAATATCAGAAAACGTATTTTTCTTTTTTCCGAAACGAATTACGTTTTCAATTAATCAAAACGTATTTTCTGAAGTTACGCGATCAAAATACGCTTTACGGAAAAGAAAACGTAAACCGGGAATACGCTTTGGACTGCGGGTTAAGAACTTAAAATTTACAGGGTCTCTTTAGCAAATGTTACAGCCGAACGGGTATCTTTGATTTTTGATCGTCGGATTCAAAACGAACAGCCTAGATCTAATCGGGGAAGAGAGAGAAAGTGGCCGGCGGTGCTCCGGCCGGAATCGGCCCGACGGCGACCCTTCCGCGGCGGCGCCATGGCCGGAGAAGGCTAACTCGCGCTACGGTGGATGAAATCGTGAAGCAAAAACACCAGCGGGTAGATAACTTCAACGCGATCTTACCTAGAGCAAAATCGAGGCCAATGATAAACTGGAGAAGGCGTGCGGCTTGGAGAGGCGGGCAGCTAGGGCGGCACTTCGGGCGTAGCCACCACGTGACGATGTAGCTGCGATTTGCGGTTGGATGTGGAGCGGGGAGACGCGGCGGCTCCGTTTTTATAGCCCGGAGACGCGAGAAAACAAGGAAAGGGGAGAGATTCGAGATCGATTCGGTCGATCGAATCCGGTGAAGAGGGAAGGCGGCGTTCGGCCGGAGGAAGAAGAAAGGAAGGTGGAAGGAGACGCTGACAGGCGGGCCTGGTTCGTCAGCGACTCGGTGAAGCAGCGCGCGCGAGTTGGGCCTGCAGGCCGCGCCTGGGCTCGGTCCACGCGGGAGCGGGGCGCGGGAGTGAGCGGGCCGCGCGCGGGGAGGGCAGGCCGAGGCGTGGGCTGCGGTAGGAGAAAACGGCCCGAGAAGAAAAGAGATTCCTTTCTTTTTTTCTTTTTTTTCTAATTTTTCAAAGCCAAATTTCAAAGTATTTTCAAATCCAAATTGAATTTGATTTAAAGCACTCATCACAAAATTCCAGATGCAACAGCATGAATGCTCAATCATGTTTCTACCCTTATATTTGATTTTAAATTTATAAAAATTATTATTATCCTAAATTTGCATGCTCACAAAATTATACAAAAATCATATTTCTCCTATTTTTCTTCTTTTCAAAATTTTAGGGTGTTACAATTCTACCCCCTTAAGATGAATCTCGTCCCGAGATTCGGAAGATGATGATAAAAGAGATAATGACACTTTGTCTTTATTTGATCCTCATTTTTTTCAAATTACTCTTTCGTTCAGAGTCATAAGACAGTTTCTCATATCCTGACTAACTAATCTGCCTAAGCATGATCATCTCTCCTATTGAGCTCCTCCATAGTTATTTGTTCCTCTGCTATGACTTCAGTAAACTCATGGTCCACTTTGCTATCCTTGGTGTACCTATCTTCTAATTGATCATTCTTATCTCCCTCAGGTAAAAGTCAACCACCTTGATACTCAATTCTTTTCCCTGACGGTGTTGTTAAGAGCATTGTGCACCGAGTACCATGAATCACTCCTTTGTGTGCACAGAGCCATCCATTACCCAGAACCACGCGAATTTTAAGTGACTCCAACACAATGAGTGTCGCGGTGAAGTTTTCCTTGTTTATGACAAGACTGACATTCGGGCATATCTGATCTGCCTGCATTTCTCCCACTGGGGTTTGAACTAGCAAAGGCCTCCTCATTGTACACTTCACCATCTTGCACGTCTCTACCATGTCGGCGGAAATGAAAGAATGTGAAGCACTAGGGTCCAATAAAGCAAAAACTTGTACTGAGCTTACTTGAATATAACCTCCCACTACTTTGGTAACTCCATGAATTTTATCCATATCCACATTGCTCAGTCTTCCATTGACATAGTTTTGCTGCGCTTTGCTTCCTTGAACAGGCTTCTTATGGGCTTTCCTTTTTCGCTTTCGTTGTTGTGGATTCTGACTTAGTTCACTCCCAACTTGCTCTTCAACATTGTTGTTTTGATAGTGCTCAGCTTCATCATACCCATAACATCCTTCAATAGCAGAAACATCAGTCTTTTCCCACATATCAGTGCGAGACGTCATATAGGACTCCTGAGTCATGAGACACGACACTTCCTGTCATCAAGTGACCAACATCAGCAACACGAGCAAGTATAGATGATCATAATCATGAACTATCCAAAAGGACAACTCTTGTCTCCATGGATCCAAAATTATCAACCTTGTTCACAGAACATTTTTGCTCAAGAGTGGCAACTCAATCATGGAGACTAACCAATACTTCCAACTAAAGAGTTTAATCTTAATAATCCTTCTTTACATTGGCTACCCCCCTTAAAATAAGAGACACTAAATAGGGTAGCTTGAACCCTTTTCTAGATGAGCTACTTAGCATAAAAGTGTTCTGACATCCCAATAATACTCTTGTGCATGGGTAAGAACAAGAAATCTGAAATTTCGCACGAGCAGAAAATCAGCAGTGCAGTAAAACAGTTGTAACTCTCATTCTGTTAATCCAATGAAACTGTAGTTTACACCGATGGAAACCTTATAAAATTCTCTGCAACTTTCTTATAGAACACACTTCCAGATTCTGTAGTTAACTTGGTCGAAAACAGTACTTATCAGAAACTGTTCCAGGTTTATGACAGCACATATACATTGCCTTATGCTTTTTGTATCTCCCAAACCAAAACAACTATGAGGGTGGTTCTTGCATTTAGAGATAGATGTTGAAGTCCACTCTTGTCCAGAATTCTCTCATGATTTTTGGTCTTTCAAGAACAGAGATATAAGTTGATAAAGACAGGCTGCTCCGAAAGACAAGATATAGAAAGCAGGAGATAAACAAAACCTAGCTATTTATTTCATTAATCCTTATACCTTATACATATAAACTAAATGAAATCATGGTCAAAACCCACGAGATCATTCCACTCATTACAAAATTCCAACTCAAGCATAAACATAAGCACAAAGCAACTAAACACTTAAATGTTCATTAGCCACACATTAAGACGACTCAACTTGGCTACTAACGGTTTTATTACACGGGACATAACTCCTATTCCTTAAATATGGTGTGATTGTAGCAGCATCCAGAGTAGATAACGTCTCTTACATTCCTTATTGCTTCATATGGACATCTGAATCTCTACATCCCTCTTTACCATTCTTATAACTCATACCTTAAGATGGGTCAACCTGGTATCCCTCAGGTATAGATTTAATACCCTCATACTTAATCCTTTCTCCTGAAAGTGTAGTTAGAAACACTGAACATTGGGCATACTCAATCACTCCTTTACAAGTAGATAACCAGTCTATTCCAAGAATAACATCAATGCCCATTAATTCCAAAACAATGAGGTTTACCTTAAAATTTACCCCCTTTATGTCAAGACTAACTTTTGGGCATACGCGGTCTGCCTTTATTTCACCTCTTGGAGTTTTAATCATCACTGTTTTCCCCCTTGGAAGCATAAGTATGTTATGATCTTTTACATATTGTCTAGATATGAACGAATGTGAGGCACTGGGGTCAAACAAAACCTTGGCATTTCCTAAACTTACTGGAATTGATCCAAACATGACCTCCTTAGCTCCAGGAATGGTGGAAATATCCACATGTTTCAACCTTCCATGGATGTAATTTCTCTTTAATTTATTTCCCTGCACATGCTCCTTTTGGACATCCTGTCCTGGGTCTCGCTGTTGTGGATTCTTCTGTGGGCAAGATTTGATATAATGTCCTTCCTGCTGGCAATGATAACACTTTCTCTTAGCTGGATCTTTTGTGATGTCATACTCCAAGGAACTGTTGTTTGGTATGTTGCTATCTTGCTGGCCATAAAAGTTCACCTTCGTCCCTTTGGCTTGTTTCTTAGCTTGTTTGGCCTTTCGGGGTTGATACTCCTTATAGGTAATTGTCCATCCATCTATGACTACTTCATGGGGAGTAGTTTTAGCGGGAGGGGCTTCTAACTCTTCAGGGTTTGGATTTGTTTGACAGGGGATCAGGGCTGCATGTGACAATGTAGTATAACTTGCTTGCTGATTGTTTTCCACAAGTGGTTCAAATGAGATTGCCTTTCTCTTCTTGTCCATGTTGATCGCAAAATTTGGATCCACCTTGACTTTCCCCTTATTAGACTCGTTTCGAAGACAGGGAAAACCATAATGCTTACAGCAGTGACATTGTTCCTGCTCTCCAAATGCCTTATTATCAACATCTTTATTGGATTTCATATTCTTCCAAACTTTTGCTACTTGTATCTTCTCTGACCCCTTGGATATGTTGGCTTGACCTTGAGATAAGCATCGTTGAGAATTCCCATGTTGAGCCATTTCTTCTAGTAATTGGTTTTGCATTGCTAATGGTTTCTTGTCAAAAGTGAGCAAGAGCGACACAATTCAGTCATCTTAACCTCTGAAATCCACAGCCTTCTCGTCACGAGCCGTCTAATAGACAAGGAGAAAAGGTTCAAAATAGAGACAAGGTTTTTATAACAGAACGGGGATAGAATTAAGCATAACTTTGAGAAAATAACAAAGATAAAGAGAAGCAAGAAATAGGCAACAATGAGAACATGCTAAACGTCCAGTTCTAACTAGGCTTGCGTCCTACAGTCAGCATTGCTTTGATACCACTCTGTCACACCCGGTTTTAAGGACAAAACCAGACATACACCATATGTGAAATAAAGAAGACAAATCTCACATATAGCCACAAATAAGTGTAATATCAAGAGACAAATGCTTAATATACATAACACAATAGTATAAAATATACCTTAAAGAGCAACACAGCGGAAAGACAACTCCGAACACCGGGTGCAACCTTCACTCCAGGATAAAACTAACTGGTTGATCACAAGCCTAACAATTCCAGAATCTAACAGTCTGGTACCCTTCCTGAGATGTGGGAAATAGCAAGAGTGAGTCCATGTCGAACTCAACAAATATAACATGGGGTTCATGAATCTCAAAAAGTTTGACACGGGTTTACTGCAATAGCTTTTAGTGAGTCATCTTTTTAACAATTGAGTAGCAACAAGTTTACCAAAATCCCAAATAACCTCATGATCATGTAAACGAGAATAATGTATAGCAAGAAACAATAATCATTAGTGAGTATCAATATCATCAGTATTATCATTATCATCAGTGTTCATCATTTATTCTGTAAGGGTCCAAGGCCACTCGTGACCGTGAGCACGGCTGTTATAACAGTTTTACACTCTGCAGAGGTTGTACACTTTCACTGTGAGTCGTGATTACCCATATGCCCGAGGCGGCCAATCCCCAAAACACTCCCAAGGTGAGCAGGCAGGGTTCACTATGAAGCCTTTCAAAGGTTCGTCTAACAAGTTAGGGCCGCTAGGTTTCCGAAGTCAGTCCGTGTGATACACCACGTAGGGATCCACAGTCTGCTTTACCCCCTTTGCGCCACAAGGGTAACCTCTAACAAGCTAGAAAAGGTCCTCATACTGAGCTAAAGCCAGAGCCATATAGCCCTCACAGTTGTACTGTAAGTCCCGGATTTTCGCTTACAGATAAGTCCTTATGGAGAGAAACTAGAGCACCATAAAAACAACCAAATATGCTCTAGCCCTCTTGAGCCATATTGCTTTAAAGCATCATTTAAACGTTTATTGCATATATCATTAGTCAAGTTACAGATCATGGTTATTTATCTTGAGCACTAGCATAAATACTACCCATGCAATGTCCCATGGGTGTCAAGGTACAAGATACAAAAACTAGGATATCCTTAGTGGTAACAAGGTAGACACATGCACATGAATTAAGTATATTAAAGGTGAATAGGAAACAAGGATAATCCCATGCTATACTTGCCTTAAACACCGATCCTTCGGTAAGCTTTAATCTTCAACGTTCTTCTTCTTCTTCTTGATAACCTCGTATATCTCACCGACTGGACGAAATCATAAATCACCACACAAGCATCCATACAATCATACACGAAGCAAACAATAGATCTAAATTAGAACAGTACACCAAACATATGAAACAATATGTGAAAAGGTTTTAAAGATGTTCTACGCATTGCTACGAACACACAGACGCGAAAAGCACACTAATCAGAGCTACGGTTGAAAAGATACATCTACCAAAAGATTTGCTCATAAGAGAAAATATAAAACTATTAGCTTCATGAGTTTTAATTATATAATAACATATATAAAATATTTTATAAATACTATATACGGAATTAAGTCAAATTTAGATTCAAATTATGAAACTAAAGTAAAACAAATCATATTTTATTTACAAAACCCAGTGGCATAATTATTAATCAAGATATGATTTAAACAATAAAATTTCAGAATTAATAATATGGTAAACACTGTCACTAACGCGTAGATCTTGTTGCTATGAATCTAACGCAACTCGAATGAGCTAAAACGGATCTAAAACGTAGAAGATATGATTTAAACAAGATTTACTTTATTAAAGTAATAGATTAAATCTCACATCGGAACTTAAAAATAGAAAACCTAACCAACAGTAACACTAACAGTATAACAAGTTTGTAAAACTCTTCTACACGTTACTACGATCACATAGACATAAAGATCACGAAATTTGGATTTAAAACATAAAAATTATGAATTTTCTAAGATTTCCTATAGATAAATAATTACTTTAATATAAACTCGAAAATAAATTATCTCAAACCTACTGTACAGTTCTATAATCATGTAGAGCTCGCAAATACGAATCTAACGCAATTTAAACGGGTCAAATCGGAGTTAAAACGGATAATTTATAACTAAAACAAACTCAGTGGCAAAACTGTAAATATCAGAAAACGTATTTTTCTTTTTCCGAAACGAATTACGTTTTCAATTAATCAAAACGTATTTTCTGAAGTTACGCGATCAAAATACGCTTTACGGAAAAGAAAACGTAAACCGGGAATACGCTTTGGACTGCGGGTTAAGAACTTAAAATTTACAGGGTCTCTTTAGCAAATGTTACAGCCGAACGGGTATCTTTGATTTTCGATCGTCGGATTCAAAACGAACGGCCTAGATCTAATCGGGGAAGAGAGAGAAAGTGGCCGGCGGTGCTCCGGCCGGAATCGGCCCGACGGCGACCCTTCCGCGGCGGCGCCATGGCCGGAGAAGGCTAACTCGCGCTACGGTGGATGAAATTGTGAAGCAAAAACACCAGCGGGTAGATAACTTCAACGTGATCTTACCTAGAGCAAAATCGAGGCCAATGATAAACTGGAGAAGGCGTGCGGCTTGGAGAGGCGGGCGGCTAGGGCGGCACTTCGGGCGTAGCCACCACGGGACGATGTAGCTGCGATTTGCGGTTGGATGTGGAGCGGGGAGACGTGGCGGCTCCGTTTTTATAGCCCGGAGACGCGAGAAAACAAGGAAAGGGGAGAGATTCGAGATCGATTCGGTCGATCGAATCCGGTGAAGAGGGAAGGCGGCGTTCGGCCGGAGGAAGAAGAAAGGAAGGTGGAAGGAGACGCTGACAGGCGGGCCTGGTTCGTCAGCGACTCGGTGAAGCAGCGCGCGCGAGTTGGGCCGGCAGGCCGCGCCTGGGCTCGGTCCACGCGGGAGCGGGGCGCGGGAGTGAGCGGGCCGTGCGCGGGGAGGGCAGGCCGAGGCGTGGGCTGCGGTAGGAGAAAACGGCCCGAGAAGAAAAGAGATTCCTTTCTTTTTTTTCTTTTTTTTCTAATTTTTCAAATCCAAATTTCAAAGTATTTTCAAATCCAAATTGAATTTGATTTAAAGCACTCATCACAAAATTCCAGATGCAACAGCATGAATGCTCAATCATGTTTCTACCCTTATATTTGATTTTAAATTTATAAAAATTATTATTATCCTAAATTTGCATGCTCACAAAATTATACAAAAATCATATTTCTCCTATTTTTCTTCTTTTCAAAATTTTAGGGTGTTACAGTGCTTGACTTGATCGTTCTGTCTTTCAATTGCTCAAGGCCCAAGAGAAGGCTAAGAAGCCCCATGGTTGAAAGTAATATGGGTAAGTTTGAAAGTCAGACCAGTTTATTGTAATCTGGAGGAGAATTCTTATTTGAACCCATGTGTACTTTTGAGGAGTGAAAACATCGCAACAACTCCTGATCTAACTTTTGCTAAGTTTATCTTTGCTAAGAGACTAGCAAAGGTTAAGCTTGGGGGAGTTTGTTGATGGTAGTTAACAACTATTATAAACCGTCAATACAACATGTATAAGGGCACAAATGAGATCACCCACGAAGATTTAGGGTTTAAACTAACAAATTTCACGAGTTTTGGTGAATGTGTGATTTCTGTAGGGTTTATTCAGAACACCATCAAGGTGGACCTACATGTCAGAGTTAATTATGCAATTCCACCACAAAACAAACATCGGAAGGTTCTAGAGGACTTCAGAGGACACCACGCTGAGGCAGTGAGGCAGAGGCTGCCATGTGGGTTTGGCCGACCCCACCTGCAGGCCACCGGGCCACTGTGGGCCCTACCTATCATCCTTGTTGCTATGTTGGTTTTTCACCACCTCCTAGGATGCATCTCCGCCGTTCCTTAAGTTGGTTTGATCCAAGGGTTCACGTTGCAAGCTTAGGGCTATATAACCAAGCCCTGCCCCCTGAGGCATCAAGTCATTTGAGCAGACAGAAATCCTAATCATCCTCAGAGCTTCTTTATATTCGAGGGCATAGCTAGTTAGGCTAGGTCTAGAGGGAGGCAAGTAGGCTTCGCTTGAATTCTCGACATTGTCAAGAGCGTGGTTTGGTATAATTCTTGTACCCCACTCTCGTTGTATCTCCATTATTTATATATACTTTCTACAATTGTTATGACAATATCAGTATTCATCTTATTCATGTTGTTAGTTGCAATGCTCATTGTCTATTTTGATTATTTACTTAGTATAGTTGGATTATCATTATGTTTTTGCATAAGTTCGTATAGCGCTTGCCCTAAGGTACCATGGGTGGGTGGTCGGCATTATGTAAGCATGGTGCTTATATAGTGTTTACCTTTGAGTACACTATATATTTCGGGTCATGTGGTAGATCATGGATGTGACACTCCCATTGAGTCCTTTGTAGTCTACTCCACGAATATAGGCCATAGAAGTAGGGTCTGGTTACGAAACAAGAGCGAGCTTTGTTCTTAATCTTCCCTATGTAATACCCCTATGTGTAGATATAAAGGAGATCTTAGCAAAGAGTGCTAAGTGTAATTGCACTAATTAATGTATGCTTTGACTTGTAATTTAGAATGACTTAGGAATTATTCCTCTAATATTCTACCTGACCATGCTAATGCTATAGAATGGAGTACTCTGAGTGATTTATCATTATACTTGATCAATACTTATCATATACATATCTTATCCTATGACTTACCCCTGTTATGAGTGGAATATTGGTTGTGGTTTATTTCTCCATCAATACTATAAGCTATCAATATGTGTCCACGCTACACCTTCCCTGTGGTAAAGTATAAATAATGATACCTAGAATACTCTCGAGTGAAGTGCTACATTGGTATAATTATTTGTGCGCTTGCAGATCCCTTTTCATTCATATTATATATTCTCTCTAGTCATATAAAATGATAAAGAATTACTTAGTGTTATTCTAGTTGTGATGCTAGGTAGTACCAACAAGCATCTCTGGCACCATCACTAGGGATGACAACCTAGTACAAGTAATGTTAGGAGATGTAGGTGATTAAAAGGTGACTACTAAAACAAGTGGCAAGTTAATAAATACCAACACACCCTTAAGCAGAATTAGGATTGCTAATTTTATTCTTAAGTTGATACTCTGCTGGTATCGGATGTCAATCCTAAAGATGATTCAAATTCTATCATAATTGAACAATAATTTTAATGACCAAGGTTAAAATCCCATAATGGAAAACTGCTTCCAAAATAGCCGATGGTGATTTAAGCGTTAAATCATTTATGAAATTCTAGAAATCACCGGCTATCAAGCTTCTTCAAAATGTTATGCGTTTAAATCAAATTCTGACTCGTTGAAATAAAACAGCTATATTCTGACAAACTTGATCCATAAGAGAAATGTTTAGCCATTCCACAACAACCAACTAGTGGAGTCATCGAAATAAACTCTCAAAGTCGATTGCTTGGATTGGCTATTAATGTTCATCATTGACCCTAATGATGCCTCCTTCCCAGATTCTACCAGAGATGCATTCGCAATCTTCAAACTCCCAATAGGTTGTATCAGCTATTGCTATGCTTACAGACGTGTTGGCTTGAACAATTTCAACATTATCTCCCTACCACTGAATAAGGTATTGGTGCATTGTCAAAGGAATGCAACAATTAACGTGAATCCAATCATGACCAAGGAGCAGACTATATGTTCCTTTACTATCGATGGCGAAGAAGGTGGTTGGCAGAGTCTTACTCCCAATCATCAATTCAATGTTAATTGCCCCCCGTGTCTTAGATGCATTACCACCGAAGTCCTTCAACATAATGTCAATCTCAAGCAAATCTCCAGGACCCCTTCCAAGTTTGCAGAACATGGTATAAGGCATCAGATTGACAACAACACCTCCATCGATTAACATATTACTCATCGGCTTTCCATCAACAAACCCTTTCATGTATAAAGCCTTCAAGTGCCGATGTTGAGATGGAGGGCTAGCTGAGCCACTACTTCTCCTAATTCTTCTTCATCAGATTCTTCTCCTATTTGTACTTGGAGGGGACTTTGAATTATGCAGGTAGGATGAAGACCATATCAATATTAGCCAATGGTTTTCCCTTGTCGGCTGCTTATTTGACGCGCCATGCCCGGGGTCTAGTAGATTTTTGAACCTCTAACTCTCTATTCCTCAAGTGCTGAACTTTTCTTTTCTGGCTTCTTGTTAGACCTCTTGGACACCATTAGCCTTCTTGCCAAACATACTCTTTCTCTTCATCACGACCGACCTAATTCTGATCATATGCACGCTTACCTAGCCGATCATGAACTCTTTTTTACGTGCTAATCCATGTTATTAGATTGATAACTTAATCATTCATTGATAGATCGGTGGCTGGTTGAGATTGCCTGAACTCTGAATATTGATTATTGCACTCTGGGCAGTTATGCCTTATGGGCAATTTCAAACATTCCAGCAGTGTCAGAAGAAAGGACAATTCCAATGTAACTCTGCTTGTTCTCTTTCATATCTTTCTTCCTCGCACCGATGTTCATATTCTTCTTCTTCAAGCTGGCGTTGGTAGTCCTTCTCCTTTTGGCGTTGCCACTTGTTCAATAAAATTATGGAAGTCACACGAGGACGCATAGTACTAGCTCTAGATGTCTCACCTTGTTCATATCAGCCCTTTTGTTGATCGTGCTATTTCTTAGCTTCTTCATACTCATTAGCCGATATTTTGACCCTTGGGGTCAGCTGACCCACCTTCTCTAGCCTTTGTTGATATTAAACCTTTGTCTTTCCTTTAGCCAACTGAAACTCTACCATATGCACCCCTAGGAAAGGATGCTTATCTATGTCCATTGTCGGTATCTTAGCTGGCTCAAACTTCATCTTCCCTTGCTCGATGGCCTTCTGAATGTGAAAGCGAAAGATTTTGCACTCATTGGTATTATGGTTAGTAGCATTGTGGAACTTGCGGTACTTTTTCCCTTTATGTTCTTCGGCCAAAGAAATCATATGATTTGTAGGTAATCTCAACTGCTTCTTTTCTAGCAGCAGGTCAAAGACCTTATCGGCCTTCTTGACATCAAAGTCATAAGAATTTTCTAATTTCTTCACCTACGGACAAGATACAGGAGCCTTGCCCCATGTCCACTCGGTGATTGTAACTTCTAGATCATCCCCATGAGAGTCTACATCGTATGGATCAGACATAACAACAGTACCCTACAATACTTCTCTTTGTGCAGGGCCCGATGCTGACTCTCAAAGGTGGACACTCTTTGAACTAAATGGGCCAAACTTTCAAACTCTTGGCCGTCAAACTTCTCTCTAATTATGAGATATCCCTTGAAGGGCCAATTCAGCCAATTGGCCATCAGACAAATTCAATGAGTAGCAACGACTCCTTACTTCTCTGAATCTTTGAATGACTTAGAGCCTAACTCATTGTTCCTCTGCCTCATGCTTGTCAAGTCTGTAATCTTCTTCTCTCCTATCCCACTGTATAAATATGTGTGGAACTTATTCTCTAGATCGGCCCATCTAGCGATTGAGTTTGGCTGAAGCGATGAAAACTAACTGAAGGCCGGTCCAGACAGGGACAAGGGGAAGAATCTAACTTTATGTGCCTCCTCAACAGATGCTTCTCTAAGCTGAACGAGATAGTATTTGATATATTCCACGGTTGTCATCTCATTTATCCCAGTGAATTTGGAGAAATCTAAGACTCTGTAGCATGGTGGGAGTTGCACAATGTCATACCAGGCTAGGTTTGGGTGCTGGTGAGAGCCAACCTATCCTTTGGGTTTCAGACCAAACTGGCTCTACATCATAGTAGTTATCCAGTTAACAAACTCATCAGCATCCATACTAGCAACTTCCTATCTCGGCTGCCCTTGAGCTTGAGCCTGAGAACCTTGTACTTGAGCTTGTTGACTTGGGCCAGAGGCTGCTAGAGTTGCTATGCATTATAACCATAAGGATTCTGAAACCCATGATGTGTCATGAGCTCGTATGTGCTAGCATAAAAAACTAGGTGATATCCCTCTAAATAGTCGATCTGAGCATTGTGAGTAGCATATCCTTGCAATCGACTATTGAAGTAGTTAGGATCAATATTTGATGATCCTCTGCACTAATGGAGCTATTTTATGGGCCGACGGAGGGCGTTTGATAGAAAATACTGAATCTTCCCTGAGCCGGCCATTGCGTAACCGGCTTAGTAGTTAGAGAGGTTGGCTGCTAGACTGAAAGAGCTTAGTTTTGTCCAGTAGGATGTTGATTCGCCTGCGTGACAGGGGCACTTGGTGATTGCTATGCTGGTGGTTGCCCCCCTATCATTTGACCTTGCCCCTGGCCATTGGTAGGGCTTGATCTTGTCCCCTACTGTTGACAGGACTTGACCTTGCCCCCTGCGGTTAGCTGAGCTTGAAAATCTAGGACTTGTCCTCCTTGAAGCTACTGCATTGGTGCCTGTTTGAACTATCCATCGTTCGGCTACTGACTAGAGCTAGGTACATTGCCTCCCATAGCTAAAGGATTAAAGCTTCTTTCATGATCAACTTTTGCCCCGAAGAAAACTTCTTTCATGACGTTGCCACCATATTGGCTAGCACCTAATTGTGATTTGTTAAGGCTTCATGAGTAGACTTGTGGACCATCTGGGCAGGCAATTCTGGCCTCAGCTTCTTCATTTGGATCGCTCTGCCCATGCAGGAGGACCCCTTGGCAATGGAGTCTTCTAAATGACTAAATCACGCTTCCTACTATAAGATAGTAGGCACTTCTCT
>CM036165.1:6493303-6505875 GCA_020631735.1 Saccharum officinarum | reverse complement strand
TAAGAACTACATACCTCATTCATCAAGGATGAAAAAACTTTAATACCAAAGTTCATTCACTCTGTCTTTCTGCTGCAAGTTACTTTTGCCTTGAGCCATGCTTGTATAAAATATGATAAACACAATCTATGCTAAGGTAATCCTAAAATCATCTCTTTGTTAGCATAGATGTAATTCCCCAAAATTTTGGACAAACAACTCGTGTTTCAAAATTGTATTATTCCTTCGGGTATGTGTTGTCCACTAATCTGTTACAGCCATAAAACAATGAGTGAGGCAAAAGGTCTGAAAGGGTGTCAAAAGATCAAAGAGCAGAAAGATGCATGACAAAACGATGAGAGAAAAAGGAGTACAACATGTAAGATAAGATGTCCTTGAAAACTGTAACACCCAAAAATCTTAAAAGTTTGAATTAGAAGAAATTTGGAGTTAAAAGAGATTTAGTTATGAGTTTAAATAATTTAGATAATATTTAATGGGGATAAAAATTTAAAATAATAGGTGGAATATTTGATGATGCATTCATGCTGTTGCATTTGGTTTATTTTGAGGTGTGGTTTTAGTTTTGTTTGATTTGAATTCAAAATTCATTTTAAAATGGTTTTGGAAACAAATTTAAGTGAGAAAAGAAAAGAAAAAGAAAAAAAACCTTACCTGTGCAGCCGACGCTTGGCCTGAGCCGGCCTCGGCCTGCTCTTCTCCATTTCACGAATTGGGCCGCCGAGCGGAGCAGCCGCTTTCCTTCGCTCTCCCGCAGCGGTAGCATGGGCTGGCCCAGGATGTTGCAGCCGCGCGCGCATCCCTCCTGGTTTCGCTGACGGGCGGGACCCGCAGGTCAGCCGTGTCTCCCTTTTCTGTGTCGTAACCGAGCCGGTCTTAACGCGATCTTCACCGAATCAAACTCGTTTTTCCCAGGATTTTGATCCAAATTGAGGTATCCTAGCTCTATATAAGCTAGAGCCAAGCCGCCGCCTTTTGTTTCTAGATCAAAACCGCAAGCGGACACCTCCGTTTGAGCTCTTGCCGCCGCCGCAACCCTAGGCTTCGCTGCCTTCCATCGGTGGAGTTTGCTGTTCTTCTCGCGCCTCTTTTCTTTGCTTTGGTGAGATTGTCATCCTTCCCTCTTCCTTATTATGCTTTTCTTTAGGTTTTTAGTGCTTCGAATTGTGGGTTTTCGAGTTTCCAGTGAGCCGGCCATAGCGCCGTCGTCATCCCGAGCCGCGCTTCATCCCCGATCGCTCATAGATGTCCTAAGCCGCATAGAAGTGTTCGTATTAAGCTCCGCCTTCGATTGGTGTAGGCTGTGAGTAGTTTGGCGGTTGAAATCGGGGAAATCGGAGTTTTCCAGCGAGCAACAGAGACCGGCCATGGCGGCCGCCGGCCGGAGAGGAGGAGGATGCCGGCGCCTCTCTTCTCTTTCATCTGTAAGCGATAGCAGCCGTCCGTTAGTTGATCGACGGTCGAGATTAGAAGATACCCCTTCGTGGGGTAAACTTTATAAAGAGCCCCTGTGTTTTCATGGAATAGAACCCGACGTCCTCAGCGTCAATCGGGAGATACGCTTGTTAGTTCTGAAAACGTATTTCTTTCCGGTAAATCAAAAATACGTTTTCTAGTATTTACAGTTTTGCCACTCAAATTGTTTTGGTCGTAAAATCTTCGTTTTAACTCCGATTTGACCCGTTCAAGTTGCGTTAGGTTCGTATTTGCGAGCTCTGCATGTTAGTATAGTTGTACAGTAGGTTTGGAAAATTTAATTTTCCAGTTTATATTAAAATACTTATTTATCTATAGGAAATCTTAGAAAATTCATAACTTTCACGTTTTAAATCCGAATTTCATGATCTTTACGTCTGTGTGATCGTAGGAACGTGTAGAAGAGTTTTACAAACTTTTCATACTGTTTTGCTACTATTTGTGTACTGTTCTCATTATGTTTCTTTGTTTGCTTCGTGTATGATTGCTCGGATGATTGTGTGATGATGTATGGTGATCGAGTATAGACGGTGAGCAGTTTCTTGACGATCCGGAGTATTATTTTGAGTCAGATCAGCAGGGTCAATAGGAAAGCTTTGATCAAAGCAAGTATAACATGGGACCATCCTTGTTACCTATTCACTGAAATTATCATACATATGCATGTGTCTTCCTTGACAACCATAGAGATTATAACTTAGTTATTGATATCTTATTTTCCTTGTCACCTATAGGGTGTGCATTTGGGTAGCTATTGCTAGTGCTTAATTATGAACAATGATCTTGTAATTTGATTAATGAATTAAGTAATCAACCATTAAGATGATTTTATTACTGTTGAAAGGGGGCTAGAGCAAGGGGTTATATTGTTGCTCTGGTTTCTCTCCATAAGGACTTATCTGTACGTGATCATCCGGGACATATAGTACAGCTGTGGGGGCTATATGGCTCTGGCTTTAGTTGTTTAAAGGACCTTTTCTAGCTTGTTAGAGGTTACCTTAATTGGCGTAAGAAAGGCTTGACACGTTGGGTGTAGGACAACCTCTAGTCTATGAGTATAGCCGAGAAGGAATTGTGCCATTTGAAAAGGGGGTTCCTACATCTGCCTGCCGAGTGAATCTAATGGCCCTAACTTGTTAGAAGAACCTTTAAGTGGCTTTATATGGTTTACGGTGTTTTGGGAGTCGCGAACCCATGCATTTGGAAGTTATGACTCACAGTGAAAGTGTACACCTCTGCGCAGAGTTAAAAACTGGTATACTAGCCGTGCCCATGGATACGGACGGCCTTGGAACATCTATGGATAGATGATCACCATTGTTATATCATGCTTAATTACTGTTGTTATTATTATGCTCATGTTAATGCTATTCATTATCCTTATTACAATTAATCATTGGTTCATTAATGGGAATTGGAATATCTTGATGCTACTCAATTGCTAAATATATGATGATTAAAAGCTAAATGCTGTTAAACAGTGTCTAGCCTTTTGTGCCACATGAACCCTATGTTGTACTTGTTGAGTTCGACATAGATTCACTCTTGCTATTTCCACCATAACAGATGAAGACTATGATAATGATTATCGAAATGAGTACTAGTCTTGGTGTCAACCAGTCAACCATGTCCCTATGTTTGGAGTTCCGCTGAAGATCTACTTTTAGTTACTACAAATTATTGTATAAGACTATGTGTTAAATATTTATTCGCTATGTAATAAACACTGTGATGATACTATGTAATTTGTCTACTTATGTGTGTGACCGATTCCTGGGGCGCACATGAGTCTTTTATGCATCCTATTTTTGTCCTTAAAAATAGGTGTGACAGATTGGTATTAGAGCCGTGTTGACTGTAGGATGCAAGCCTAGTTAGAATGGTCGTCATTAGTGTCTATGCTTCACCTATTTCATGCTTAATTCTTTCACCTTGATAATTGTTAAATTATTATGCTTCTTCTATCTTATTCTATTGTGAAAATATATTGATTCTATCTAATCTACGTCAAAATTCTCGTAGATGCCTCCTCATCCTCGTATGTCCGTTGCTCAGTATGTTGGTCGCTTCAAACCCCAGGAACCCCATATTGATGGTGACCAAGAGATATCGGATGCCGAATCAAGAGTGGGAGATACCTCAAAGGAGAATTCAGTCATGGGATGGACTACGAAGCATCACATCATGGTTCCTAAAGCTGATGTTTTCTTCCATGACATGCTGACAAGAACTTTGGATAATTATTACTACGACTGGGAAGCTACGTTGGAGTATCGCTGCAAGGAGTACAGTCATCCATTGATGGACTCTTACTGGGAGACTGAGCTGTGGGTCAAGACAATGGATCCTACTACTAATGAGCCTAAGGTGGAGTCGAAGTTCATCACCCGAGTGAGCCGGGCAACCGTAGAAACAAGTATGAAGATGTCGCCTACAATGCGTTCGTCTACTACCATGGTCTTCGCTCGGACAAGACGTTGCAGGGTGCACTCTGACATTTTCCCTGTCTCTTTCATGACAAGGGTGTTTGGACCGTGCTGCTCGCTGATGATTCATCCTTGACATTACAAGCCACAGTGGGACTAGTTCGTGAGTTGGCCCTTCATGAGGCAGATTTGAAAGATGAGTTGCTTAGGGAAAAGGAACAGAAAGAGCAAGCTTATAAGGAGATCGATGAACTAAGGACTGTGCTAGGGCTTCCAAGAAGTATGAGAAGCTCAATTAAAATTAGGAATCCCCTATGTAATAGGAACGATATTAGTTGCGAGTTAGTTTGAGTTCGGTAATGTCGAGTATTAGTAAGTGGCATGAACAATTGTGTGCTTGATGGATTGTTATTATGACAATGTGTGATTTGGATCTTTGTAATGAGTGCTGGAACTTTGTGGACATGTCTACAAGTTCTATAGTTAAGAATATTAAGTTTGATCATGAATTTTAAGTTAGGATCGGGGTAAACTTGGTTCTGTCTTTTGCTGATTTCTGGATCAGTCTGGGATGTTACGGGAATAACTAAAAATTTGTTCATGAGAAATTTATGAAATTTTACTGGGAATAATTAGACTTCTGTATCTTTCCAACCATACAAGAATCATCTTTTTATCTATTATGTGCTAAGAGATATACCTGTTCCAAGTTGAGGTTACTGTGCAGTTTGGAATTCTGAAACAGTTTCGGTTAAGCTCAGTTTTTGATTAACTATCGACAGAATCTGGAAAAGTGATGTAAATAAAAGTTGTAGATAATTTCATAAGCTTTCCAACCATGTAAAGATAACCTTAATTGGATTTCTGTAACTCGAGATATAGCAGATTTACTGAGTTGCTGAAATTGAAATTCGCTCAGAGAATTCAGATTTAGTTATCTAGGGTATACATCATTTAGGATAATACTGAACTTCGTTTTGGTGCTTTGAAAATAGATGGCATCTAGAGGTCGCGGCAGAGGTCATGGAGGTGCTAACCCACCCATTACTATGGAGGAACTTATGAATACACAGAATCAAATGATGCAGATGTTTATGCAGCACCTGCAGAACAATCCCCCTGCAGGAGGACCGCCACCTGTTCATGTGAGAGACAAGCGTGGTGAATTTTTGAAAGGACGTCCTCCAGTGTTCTCTCATGCTGCTGATCCATTGGAGAAGGATGATTGGGTGCGAGCGGTGGAAAAACAGTTGAACATCGCTCAATGTAATGATCTGGAAAAAGTGTTATATGCATCTAGCCAGTTACAGGGAACAGCTCAGACTTGGTGGGAGTCGTATCAAGTTGCACGTCCTGACAATGCTCCTCCTGTCACTTGGAATGAATTTGTTAGAGATTTTAGAGCTCGCCATATTCCAGAAGGTGTAATTGAGCTGAAGCAGGAAGAATTCAGAAATCTCAGGATGGGACAGATGAGTGTCAGTGAGTATCATGACAAGTTCACGCAATTGGCTCGCTATGTTCCTAATGAAGTGAGGGAAGATGCAGATAAGCAGCGTCTTTTTCTCAAGGGAATTTATTATGATCTTCGTTTGCAGCTGAAGGGTAATAATTATGCTAGTTTTCAGGAACTTGTGAATAAGGCTATTGTGCTGGATAATGAACGTCGAGAGATGGACAGAAAAAGGAAGATGAAAGGACAAAGTGTTGGAAACAATAATCGCCAACGTACAAATTCTCAGCATGGGTTTCATTCAAAATTCCAAGTACCAGTTAGTCAGTGGAACCGCAATGCAAATCAACAGTGGTCTCAGAATCGGCAGAACAATCAGTTTCAGCAACGACCCAAGTATCAGCAGAACAGACAGTTCCAACAGCAGAGTGGTCAGCAAACTCCACGCCAGGGTAATTCCAACTCTACTCCAATGAAGACCAGTGCACCTAGTACTCCTAATCTGTGTTATCGCTATGGAGAACCTGGACACTATGCTAATCATTGTCCCAAGAAGCAGAATCAACAGACACCGCAGGGACAGAGGTCATCCAATACTGGAAAGGTGAATCATGTGTCTACTGAAACAGCACAGACGGAGCCTGAAGTAATGCTTGGTACATTCAATGTTCATTCTACTCCTGCAACCATTCTTTTTGATTCTAGAGCTTCGCATACCTTTATTTCAAACATTTTTGTTAAGATGCATAGTGTACCCATGCTTGCCATGAAAGAACCTCTCTTAGTAAATTCACCTGGGGTACCATGCAAACCACTAATCGATGCCTTCTAGTTAGTATGATTTTAAGGGGGGTAGAGTTTAAGATAACTCCTATAGTGTTGAGAACATCTGGTATTGATGTGATTTTGGGTATGGATTGGATGATGCAAAATCAGGCAGAGATTCAGTGTCAGCAGAAGGTAGTAGTTGTGAATGCACCTAATGGAGAGAAAATCAGTGTGGATGTAGCAGTGCAGAAGCAACCAACAGCTGTAGTGAATCAGCTTGATGAAGATGTTAGTAAAGAAAATCCAGTTATCAGTGATTTTCCAGATGTTTTTTCAGATGATTTGCCAGGTATGCCGCCTGACCGAGACATTGAATTTCTTATTGAATTATTACCTAGAACTGCACCTATAGCTAAACGACCATATAGGATGGGAGTAGATGAATTAGAAGAACTTAAGAAACAAATTAAGGAATTACAAGATAAAGGTTTTATTCGTCCTAGTTCGTCACCTTGGGGTGCGCCAGTTATATTTGTTGATAAGAAAGATGGTAGTCAGAGAATGTGTGTGGATTATCGATCGCTTAATGAAGTAACCATCAAGAACAAGTATTCTTTGCCCAGAATTGATGATTTGTTTGACCAGTTGAGAGGAGCTTGTGTGTTCTCTAAGATTGATTTGCGTTCTGGTTATCATCAGTTGAAGATTCGTGCCTCTGATATTCCAAAGACAGCTTTTACTACGAGATATGGTTTGTACGAGTATATGGTTATGTCGTTTGGTTTGACCAATGCACCTGCCTACTTTATGTACATGATGAATAAGGTGTTTATGGCATATCTTGATAGGTTTGTGGTGGTATTTATTGATGATATATTGGTATTTTCCAAGACAGAGAAAGAGCATGCTGAACATCTGAGGTTGGTATTGCAGAAACTCAGAGAGCATAAACTGTATGCTAAGCGAAGTAAGTGTGAGTTTTGGTTGAAGGAAGTCTCTTTTCTTGGTCATATTGTCTCTAATGGTGGAATATCAGTAGATCCAGGCAAAGTAAAGGATGTTTTGAATTGGAAGCCACCTACTGATGTGGGAGAGATTCGTAGTTTCTTGGGTTTAGCTGGATATTACAGACGGTTCATTGAAGGTTTTTCTAAACTTGCTAAACCTATGACATCTCTGTTAGAGAAGAATGCCAAGTTTGTATGGTCTGATCAATGTCAAGCTAGTTTTGAAGAATTGAAGGAGAGATTGACTACTGCACCTGTCTTGGTATTGCCAGATTTAAGTAAGAAGTTTTCTATTTATTGTGATGCTTCTCGTCAAGGTTTAGGGTGTGTTCTTATGCAAGAAGGTAGAGTTGTTGCCTATGCATCTAGGCAGTTGAGAAAGCATGAGCTGAATTATCCTACTCATGATTTGGAGTTAGCAGCTGTAGTACATGCCTTGAAAATTTGGAGACACTATTTGATTGGACATAAGAGTGATATATACACTGATCATAAGAGTTTGAAGTATATTTTCACACAGTCTGATCTAAACTTGAGGCAACATAGATGGTTGGAGTTGATCAAGGACTATGATCTAGAGATACACTATCATCCTGGTAAGGCGAATGTAGTAGCTGATGCTCTTAGCAGAAAGAGTTATGCTAATGGGATGCAAATGTTGTCCATGACAAGTGAGTTGTGTGCTGAATTTGCATATCTGAATTTGGGAATTGTTGCTAATACAATGGAATTAGTAATAGAACCTACATTGGAGCAAGAAATATACAAGGGTCAGTTGAAGGATGAGAAATTAAAGAAGATAGCAGAAGATATAGTGATTGGTAAGTCACCAGGGTTCCGAATGGATGACAATGGGATTTTGTGGTTTGGAAAGAGGTTGTGTGTACCTGAGGATCAGTCCATTAGGCAGGAAATCCTTCGTGAAGCTCATGAGTCAGCTTATTCTATTCATCCCGGAAGTACTAAGATGTATCTAGATCTAAAACAGAAGTACTGGTGGGTTGGACTGAAACGAGATGTAGCTGAGTATGTGGCAGTGTGTGACACTTGTAGAGAGTGAAAGCTGAGCATCAGAGACCAGCTGGATTACTGCAACCAATGAAGATTCTTGAATGGAAGTGGGAGGAAGTTGGTATGGACTTTATAGTGGGGTTACCTCGTACTCAGAGAGGTTATGATTCTATTTGGGTGATAGTAGATCGGTTGACTAAAGTTGCTCATTTTATACCGGTTAAAACTAAGTATACTAGGGAACAACTAGCTATATTATATATGGAGAAGATCGTGTGTTTACATGGAGTTCCAAAGAAGATTGTGTCTGATCGAGGTTCGCAGTTTACGTCACATTTTTGGAAGGCTGTACATGAATCTTTAGGTACAAAGTTGAATTTTAGTACAGCATATCATCCACAGACAGATGGGCAGACTGAAAGGACCAACCAGATACTAGAAGACATGTTGAGAGCTTGTGCATTGCAATATGGAACTAGTTGGGATAAGAGTTTGCCTTATGCAGAATTTTCTTACAACAATAGTTATCAACAGAGTCTTAAGATGGCGCCGTTTGAAGCTTTGTATGGACGTAAGTGTAGAACTCCATTGTTTTGGGATCAGACGGGTGAGTCTCAGGTATTTGGTACAAATGTTCTTAGAAATGCAGAGGATCAAGTGCGAGTGATTCGTGAGAATTTGAGAGTAGCGCAATCTCGTCAGAAGAGTTATGCTGACAATCGGAGAAGGGATTTAGTTTTTGAGGTAGGCGATTATGTCTATTTGAAGGTGTCACCAATGAGAAGTGTGAAGAGATTTAACATGAAAGGCAAGTTAGCACCAAGGTATGTTGGGCCATTTAAAGTTATTGATAGACGTGGTGAGGTTGCTTATCAATTAGAGTTGCCTGAAAATTTGTCTGGGGTACATGATGTGTTTCATGTTTCTCAACTCAAGAAGTGTTTACGTGTGCCTGAGGAGCAAATACCTTTGGATGAATTGACTGTTAAGGAGGATCTTACATATGAAGAGTTTCCGATTAAGATTTTAGAAAATGCTGAAAGAGTTACTCGAAGTCGGGTTATTAAGATGTGCAAAGTTCAGTGGAATCGGTATTCAGAGGCAGAGGCAACCTGGGAAAGAGAGGATGAATTGAGGAAGTCATACCCGCAGTTATTTGAGTAAGCAGTCCAATCTCGAGGACGAGATTCTTTTAAGGGGGTAGAATTTGTAACACCCAAAAATCTTAAAAGTTTGAATTAGAAGAAATTTGGAGTTAAAAGAGATTTAGTTATGAGTTTAAATAATTTAGATAATATTTAATGGGGATAAAAATTTAAAATAATAGGTGGAATATTTGATGATGCATTCATGCTGTTGCATTTGGTTTATTTTGAGGTGTGGTTTTAGTTTTGTTTGATTTGAATTCAAAATTCATTTTAAAATGGTTTTGGAAACAAATTTAAGTGAGAAAAGAAAAGAAAAAAGAAAAAAAACCTTACCTGTGCAGCCGGCGGCTTGGCCCCCGGCCTCGGCCTGCTCTTCTCCATTTCGTGAATTGGGCCGCCGAGCCGAGCAGCCGCTTTCCTTCCCTCTCCCGCAGTAGTAGCATGGGCCGACCTAGGATGTTGCAGCCGCGCGCGCGTCCCCTCCTGGTTTCGCTGACGGGCGGGACCCGTAGGTCAGCCGCGTCTCCCTTTTCTGTGTCGTAACCGAGCCGGTCTTCGACGCGATCACCGAATCAAACTCGTTTTTCCCAAGATTTTGATCCAAATTGAGGTACCTAGCTCTATATAAGCTAGAGCCAAGCCGCCGCCTTTCATTTCTAGATCAAAACCGCAAGCGGACACCTCCGTTTGAGCTCTTGCCGTCGCCGCAACCCTAGGCTTCGCTGCCTTCCATCGGTGGAGTTTGCTGTTCTTCTCGTGCCTCTTTTCTTTGCTTTGGTGAGATTGTCATCCTTCCCTCTTCCTTCTCATGCTTTTCTTTAGGTTTTTAGTGCTTCGAATTGTGGGTTTTCGAGTTTCTAGTGAGCCGGCCATGGCGCCGTCGTCATCCCGAGCCGCTTCATCCCCGGTCGGTCATAGATGTCCTAAGCCGCATAGAAGTGTTCGTATTAAGCTCCGCTTCGATTGGTGTAGGCTGTGAGTAGTTTGGCGGTTGAAATCAGGGAAATCGGAGTTTTCCGGCGAGCAACGGAGACCGGCCATGGCGGCCGCCGGCCGGAGAGGAGGAGGATGCCGGCACCTCTCTTTCTCTTTCATCTGTAAGCGATAGCAGCCGTCCGTTGGTTGATCGACGGTCGAGATTAGAAGATACCCCTTCGCGGGGTAAACTTTATAAAGAGCCCCTGTGTTTTCATGGAATAGAACCCGCCGTCCTTAGCGTCAATCAGGAGATACGCTTGTTAGTTCTGAAAACGTATTTCTTTCCGGTAAATCAAAAATACGTTTTCTGGTATTTACAGTTTTGCCACTCAAATTGTTTTGGTCGTAAAATCTTCGTTTTAACTCCGATTTGACCCGTTCAAGTTGCGTTAGGTTCGTATTTGCGAGCTCTACATGTTAGTATAGTTGTACAGTAGGTTTGGAAAATTTAATTTTCCAGTTTATATTAAAATACTTATTTATCTATAGGAAATCTTAGAAAATTCATAACTTTCACGTTTAAATCCGAATTTCGTGATCTTTACGTCTGTGTGATCGTAGGAATGTGTAGAAGAGTTTTACAAACTTTTCATACTGTTTTATACTATTGGTGTACTGTTCTAATTATGTTTCTTTGTTTGCTTCGTGTATGATTGCTCGGATGATTGTGTGATGATGTATGGTGATCGAGTATAGACGGTGAGCAGTTTCTTGACGATCCGGAGTATTATTTTGAGTCAGATCAGCAGGGTCAACAGGAAAGCTTTGATCAAGGCAAGTATAACATGGGACCATCCTTGTTACCTATTCACTGAAATTATCATACATATGCATGTGTTTTCCTTGACAACCATAGAGATTATAACTTAGTTATTGATATCTTGTTTTCCTTGTCACCTATGGGGTGTGCATTTGGGTAGCTATTGCTAGTGCTTAATTATGAACAATGATCTTGTAATTTGATTAATGAATTAAGTAATCAACCATTAAGATGATTTTATTACTGTTGAAAAGGGGGCTAGAGCAAGGGGTTATATTGTTGCTCTGGTTTCTCTCCATAAGGACTTATCTGTACGTGATCATCCGGGACATACAGTACAGCTGTGGGGCTATATGGCTCTGGCTTTAGTTGTTTAAAGGACCTTTTCTAGCTTGTTAGAGGTTACCTTAATTGGCGTAAGAAAGGCTTGACACGTTGGGTGTAGGACAGCTCTAGTCTATGAGTATAGCCGAGAAGGAATTGTGCCATTTGAAAAGGGGGTTCCTACATCTGCTTGCCGAGTGAATCTAATGGCCCTAACTTGTTAGAAGAACCTTTAAGTGGCTTTATATGGTTTCCGGTGTTTTGGGGAGTCGCGAACCCATGCATTTGGAAGTTATGACTCACAGTGAAAGTGTACACCTCTGCGCAGAGTTAAAAACTGGTATACTAGCCGTGCCCACGGATACGGGCGGCCTTGGAACATCTACGGATAAATGATCACCATTGTTATATCATGCTTAATTACTGTTGTTATTATTATGCTCATGTTAATGCTATTCATTATCCTTATTACAATTGATCATTGATTCATTAATGGGAATTGGAATACCTTGATGCTACTCAATTGCTAAATATATGATGATTAAAAGCTAAATGCAGTTAAACAGTGTCTAGCCTTTTGTGCCACATGACCCTATGTTGTATTTGTTGAGTTCGACATGGACTCACTCTTGCTATTTCCCCATAACAGATGAAGACTATGATGATGATTATCGAAATGAGTACTAGTCTTGGTGTCAACCAGTCAACCGTGTCCCTGTGTTTGGAGTTCCGCTGAAGATCTACTATTAGTTACTACAAATTATTGTATAAGACTATGTGTTAAATATTTATTCGCTATGTAATAAACACTGTGATGATACTATGTAATTTGTCTACTTATGTGTGCGACCGATTCCTGGGGCGCACATGAGTCTTTTATGCATCCTATTTTTGTCCTAAAAATGTGTCACACCCAAAATTTCCTATTTTGGTTTTTCATGAAAAATACTAAATAAAAATAAATAATTTTAATATTTGAATTAAATTTATTAGATAAGTAAGTTGCTGCTAATTTAAAAATATAGATAATTGTGGTTTTAACTTTTTTTATATTAATTTGATAATGTGGTGTTTGTGTGATGCTTGTCTTGGTGTTGGTGAGTGCTATTATTTTCAAAAATACCATAGGACGACGTTTACTTCTCACCAGAAATTTTTTTTAGCATTTTCTAGATTTAAAATTTCAATTTTCGTGACTTAATCTTTTTCCTTGATCTCTTC
>CM036165.1:6428372-6493203 GCA_020631735.1 Saccharum officinarum | reverse complement strand
TCCACCAAAAAGAGACTCGCTCTTTTTAGTTTTACCCATATCCAGCAGCTATATTTTCTACAATAACTTTCCAAATAAGAATAAACCCAAGGAAAATCCTCATGATTGAAGAATTTATATAGATATTTCATTATAAGGAGCTCATTTTGAATTTTGAGATTAAGCATCCCTAATCCACCTTTCTTTCGAAGTACACAGACCATTTTCCATTTAGGTCATGGTTGGCTCTATTCTGCATTCAAAGTCAGATCCACGCAAATAAGATCCTTTCTATATTTACCAAGTTGTTAAATGATGGTTCCATGTATCCTCATCGTGTTCAAATATTTGGAATATAATTATCACTTGATGTACTACCTCTGTCCCAAAACAGAATGCAATTCTAGGTGTATTCTATCTTAAAGTTAGTAAAATTCAACCAAGTATTATAGGTAAAACTATTAATGTTTACGAAATCAAATAGGTATTATATAAAATATATCTCATTACAAATCTGATACTTATTTCATATCATAAATATTGATTTTTCACATATAGTTAGTCAAACTCAAGATACTCAGAGTGCAACATAAATAAGCACAACTTGATGATAAATCATAATGATACAATGTCACACCATTTTTAAGGACAAAAATAGGATGCATAAAAGACTCATTGTGCGCCCCAGGAAACAGTCGCACACATAAGTTGACAAATTACAAAGTATCATCACAGTGCTTATTACATAACGAATAAGTATTTAAGACATAGTCTTGAACGATAGGTAGTAATAACTAATAGTAATTCTTCAGCGAAACTCCACACAGGGACACGGTTGACTGGTTGACTCCAAGACTAGTACTCATTCCGATATTCTTCCTCTATATCTTCATCTGTTATGGTGGAAATAGCAAGGGTGAGTCCATGTCGAACTCAACAAATATAACACAGGGTACATGAGGCTCAAAAAGGCTAGACATTGTTTAACTACGTTTAGCTTTTAATCATATATTAACAATTGAGTAGCATCAAGATAAACCGCTTCCCATTAAAGAACCAATGATCAATTGTAATAAGGATAATGAATAGCATTAACATGAGCAAATAATAATCAACAATAATTAAGCATGATATAACAGTTATGATCAACTATTCCATAAGAATCCCCAAGGCCGCTCGTATCCGTGAGCACGGCTAGTATACCAGTTTTAACTCTGCGCAGAGGTGTACACTTCACTGTGAGTCATGATTTCCAAATGAGGG
Organism: Saccharum officinarum; assembly: GCA_020631735.1. Lineage (NCBI taxonomy): Eukaryota > Viridiplantae > Streptophyta > Magnoliopsida > Poales > Poaceae > Saccharum > Saccharum officinarum. Next base: position 6,491,961 of record CM036165.1, on the reverse strand, counting down.
GAGATCAAGCCCAAACACCCGAGAACCATATAAAGCCACTCAAAAGTTCGTCTAACAAGTTAGGGCCATTAGATTCACTCGGCAGGCAGATGTAGAACCCCCTTCCCTGTGGCACAACAACCGCAGCCTATACACACTAGGCCAGGGGCTCGCACTACACCCAACGTGGCAAGCCTTTCTTACGCCATTTAAGGTAACCACTAACAAGCTAGAAAAGGTCTCTTGAACAACTAAAGCCAGAGCCATATAGCCCTCACAGCTGTACTGTATATCCCGGTTATCACTTACAGATAAGTCCTTATGGAGAGAAACCAGAGCATCAAAATAATACACATGCTCTAGCCCCTTTTTAACAGTAATAAAATCATCTTAATAGTTGATTGCTTAATCGATTAATCAAATTACAAGATCATTGTTCTTAGTTTAAGCACTAGCAGTAGCTACCCATATGCATTCCCAAGGTTGACAAGGAATCAAGATAACAATCACTAAGTTATAATCTCTAAGGTTGTCAAGGTAAGCACATGCATATGTATGACAATTCAATGTATAGGTAACAAGGATAGTCCTGTGTTATACTTGCCTTGATCAAAGCTTTCCAAGTGATACTGCTGACTTGGCTCAAAGTAATACTCCGAATCGTCCAGATACTGCTCACCTTCTATACTCGATCATCAATCAACAACACACATGCATCCAATCAAACAAACACGAAGCAAACAAAGAGATACAATTAGAACAGTACACCAACAGTAGCAAAACAGTAATAAAAAGTTTATAAAACTCTTCTACATGTTTCTACGATCACACAGACGCAAAGATCACCAAATTCGGAGTTAAAACGTGAAAGTTATGAATTTTCTAAGATTTCCTATAGATAAATAAATACTTAATTATAAACTCGAAAATTAAATTGTCCAAACTGACTGTACAACTACACTAACATGTAGAGCTCGCAAATACGAACCTAACGCAACTTGAACGGATCAAATCGGAGTTAAAACGAAGATTTTATGACCAAAACAGTTCTAGTGGCAAAACTGTAAATACCTGAAAACGTATTTTTGATTTAACCGGAAGAGAATACGCTTTCAAAACGCAAAAATGTACTTTCAGTTTTACGCTATGGACGGCGGGTTAAATTCTGAAAAACTAAGGGGCTCTTTAAGAATTTTGCCACGCGAAGAGGTAAGTTCGAATCTTGGCCGCTTATCCAAGATCGGACGGCCCACGTTTCTTCCAGAGGAGACCGGCAGCGCTTCCGCCGCCCCGCCCCAACCCCACGGCGGCGCCATGGCCGGCAGCTCGCCGGACATGCCAAACCCGCCCTAGACTTCACCAAAAGATGTGCGGTTGGTACCAATCGAACGGGAAGCTCAATGCGATCTCACCTAGGGCTCCAAGACGGTCAATCACGGCACGGGAACGACGGGCGGCTCCAAAAGGTGGGCGGCTTAGCTCCTTCACATGGTAAGAACACAACACGACCTTAACTTCAAAATTGATAGCACAAATTGAGTCACAACAATGAAGTAAAGCTAATAGAGCAACTTACAGCGACTAGAACGCGAAGTAGCCGACGAATTCGCCCCCACCGCGGCTTCTAGGGTTCAAAGGCGCGGCTAGGGAAACTACAACCCAAAATCCAAATAAAAAGGGTAAGGAAGGTGCGGTTCTAGCTTATATAGGATAGTGACATGATCAATTTGGAAAGGGACCCCCTTGATTCACGGATTCGGTTGCGGTTCGAAGATGGAATTCGTGACCGGCTCGGTTACGTGAGATGGGAGAAGCATCCGACAGCCGGGACCCACTTGTCAGCGGAAGAAAGGAGGGAGGGACGCGACTGCTGGCTCGGCTGGCTCGGGCTGCTCGTCTGCTGGGCCGGCCCACGCGATCGCAGGCGCGGAGGAAAGCAGCAGCGGCCCACTGCGCGGCCCAGGCGCCGGCTGCCAGGTAAGAAGGTAAGCTATTTTTTTTATTTTTCTTTCTTTTCTTTATTTACTTATTTAATAAACTATTCCAAATACGATTTTTCAAACCAATTCAAAATAAAATAAATCCACTACACAAAAGAAAATAAATGTAGCAGTATGAATGCAACACCAAATAGTTTTCAAAATTTCAATTTCCCATTAATTGTTATCTAAATTATTTGAAACTCATTAATTCTAAAATTTAGAATTTTTGGGTGTTACAAATTCTACCCCCCTTAAAAGAATCTCGTCCTCGAGATTGAACTGCTTACTCAAACAACTGCGGATATGATTTCCTCAATTCATCCTCTCTTTCCCAAGTTGCCTCTGCCTCTGAATATCGATTCCACTGCACCTTGCACATTTTAATAACCCGACTCCGAGTAACTCTCTCAGCAGTCTCTAAAATCTTAATCGGAAACTCTTCATATGTAAGATCCTCCTTAACAGTCAACTCTTCTAAAGGTATCTGCTCCTCAGGCACCCGTAAACACTTCTTAAGTTGTGAAACATGGAACACATCATGTACTCCAGATAAATTCTCAGGCAACTCTAATTGATAAGCAATTTCCCCACGTCTAGTAATAACTTTAAATGGTCCAACATACCTTGGTGCTAGTTTACCTTTCATGTTAAACCTCTTCACACTTTTCATAGGTGACACCTTCAAATAGACATAATCACCTACCACAAAAACTAAATCTCTTCTTCTATTGTCAGCATAACTCTTCTGACGAGACTGTGCTACTCTCAAATTCTCACGAATCACTCGCACTTGATCTTCTACGTTTCTAAGAACATCTGTACCAAACACTTGAGATTCACCTGTCTGATCCCAAAACAATGGAGTTCTACACTTACGTCCATACAAAGCTTCAAACGGTGCCATCTTAAGACTCTGTTGATAACTGTTATTGTAAGAGAATTCTGCATAAGGCAAACTCTTATCCCAACTAGTTCCATATTGCAATGCACAAGCTCTCAACATATCCTCTAATACCTGGTTGGTCCTTTCAGTCTGTCCATCTGTCTGTGGATGATATGCTGTACTAAAATTCAATTTTGTTCCCAATGATTCATGCACAGCTTTCCAAAAATGCGACATAAACTGCGATCCTCGATCAGATACAATCTTCTTTGGTACTCCATGCAAACAGACTATTCTCTCCATATACAACTCTGCCAATTTTGGTCCATGGTAAGTAGTCTTAACTGGTATAAAATGAGCAACTTTAGTTAACCGATCTACTATCACCCAAATAGAGTCATAACCTTTTGAGTACGAGGTAACCCTACTATAAAATCCATACCAACTTCCTCCCACTTCCATTCAGGAATCTTCATTGGTTGCAACAATCCAGCAGGTCTCTGATGCTCTGCTTTCACCCTCTGACAAGTGTCACACAATGCCACATACTCAGCCACATCTCGCTTTAATCCAACCCACCAATATTTCTGTTTAAGATCCAAATACATCTTAGTACTACCAGGATGAATAGAATAAGCTGACTCATGAGCTTCGCGAAGAATTGCCTGTCTAACAGTTTGATCCTCAGATACACACAGCCTCTTTCCAAACCAAAAAATTCCATTATCATCCATTCGAAAGCCTGGTGACTTACCAATCACTATATCTTCCGCTATCTTCTTTAGTTTCTCATCCTTCAACTGACCCTTGTAGATTTCTTGCTCTAATGTAGGCTCTATCACTAATTCCATTGTATTAGTAACAAGGCCCAAATTCAAATATTCAAATTCAGCACATAACTCACTAGTCATAGACAACGTCCGTATCTCATTGGCATAACTTTTCCTACTAAGAGCATCAGCTACTACATTAGCCTTACCAGGATGATAGTGTATCTCAATATCATAATCCTTAATCAACTCTAACTATCTGCGTTGCCTCAAATTCAGATCTGACTGAGTGAAAATATACTTCAAACTCTTATGATCAGTGTATATATCACTCTTATGTCCAATCAAATAATGTCTCCAAATCTTTAAAGCATGAACTACAGCTGCTAACTCCAAATCATGTGTAGGATAATTCAACTCATGCTTTCTCAACTGCCTAGATGCATAAGCCACAACTCTGCCTTCTTGCATAAGAACACATCCCAAACCTTGACGAGAAGCATCACAATAAATAGAAAACTTCTTACTCAAATCTGGTAAAACCAAAACAGGCGCTGTAGTCAACCTCTTCTTCAATTCCTCAAAACTAGCTTGACATTTATCTGACCACACAAACTTGGCATTCTTCTCTAACAGAGATGTCATAGGTTTAGCAAGTTTAGAAAACCCTTCAATGAACCGTCTGTAATATCCAGCTAATCCCATGAAACTACGAATCTCGCTAACATCAATAGGTGGTTTCCAATTTAATACATCCTTTACTTTACCTGGATCCACTGATATCCCTCCATTGGAAACAATATGACCAAGGAAAGAAACTTCCTTCAACCAAAACTCACATTTACTTCGCTTCGCATACAGTTTATGCTCTCTAAGTTTCTGCAATACCAACCTCAAATGTTCAGCATGCTCTACCTCTGTCTTGGAAAATACCAGTATATCATCAATAAACACTACCACAAACTTATCCAAATATTCCATAAACACCTTATTCATCATGTACATAAAGTATGCAGGTGCATTGGTCAATCCAAATGACATAACAGTATACTCATACAATCCATACCTTGTAGTAAAAGCTGTCTTTGGAATATCAGAAACACGAATCTTCAACTGATGATAACCAGAACGTAAATCAATCTTAGAGAACACACAAGCACCTCTTAACTGATCAAACAAGTCATCAATCCTGGGCAAAGGGTACTTATTCTTGATAGTTACCTCATTTAGTGACCGGTAATCAACACACATCCTCTGACCGCCATCTTTCTTATCAACAAAAATAACTGGTGCTCCCCAAGGTGATGAACTAGGTCGAATAAAACCTTTATCTTGTAATTCTTTAATTTGTTTCTTAAGTTCTTCTAATTCATCTACTCCCATCCTATATGGTCGTTTGGCTATAGGTGCAGTTCCAGGAAGTAATTCAATAAGAAATTCAATGTCTCTGTCAGGTGGCATACCTGGCAATTCATCAGGGAAGACATCCGGAAATTCCTCAATCACTGAATTCTCCTTAATAGTATCTTCAAGCTGATTCACCACAGCGGTTGGTTGCTTCTGCACTGCTACATCCACATTGATTTTATCTCCATTAGGTGCAGTCACAACTACCACTTTCTGCTGACACTGAATCTCTGCCTGATTTTGCTTCATCCAGTCCATACCCAATATCACATCAATACCAGATGTCCTCAACACTATAGGAGTTATCTTAAACTCTACCCTCCTTAATACCATACTAATTGGAAGACAACGATTACTGGTTTGCATGGTACCTCCAGGTGAATTTACTAAGAGAGGTTCTTTCATAGCTAGCATGGGTATACTATGCATTTTAACAAAAATGTTGGATATGAATGTATGAGAGGCTCCAGAGTCAAAAAGAACAGTTGCGGGAGTGGAATGTACATTGAACGTACCAATCATAACTTCTGGTGCATCATGAGCTGTATCAGAAGACACGTGATTCACCCTTCCAGTACCAGATTGCCTCTGGTTGCTCTTCTGGCTCTGAGGAGTCTGCTGGTTCTGCTTCTCAGGACAATGGTAAGACATATGCCCCTCTTTACCACAGACAAAACATCTAGTAAGCGTGCTGGGAGCACTATTCTTCATGGGGGTAACATTAGAATTTCCAGTACGAGGAGTCTGTTGCCCAGTCTGCTGATACTGTTGACGCTGTGGATATGATGAACGCTGTTGTGACTGATTACTTTGCCAATTCTGGGACCACCTCTGATTCGGATTACGATTCCATTGACTAACCGGTCCCTGAAACTTCTGATGGAAACCATGCTGAGAATTAGTGCGCTGACGGTTGTTGCTTCCTGAGCTTTGTACCTTCATCTTCCTCTTCCTGTCCATCTCTCTGCGCTCATTATCAAGCACAATAGCTTTATTTACCAGCTCTTGAAAACTAGCATAGTTGTTCCCCTTCAACTGCAAGCGAAGATCATAATAAATTCCCTTCAAGAAAAGACGTTGCCTGTCTGCATCTTCCCTCACTTCATTAGGAGCATAGCGAGCCAACTGGGTGAACCTGTCATGATATTCACTAACGCTCATCTGTCCCATCCTAAGGTTTCTGAATTCTTCCTGCTTCAGCTCAATTATACCTTCAGGAATATGACGAGCTCGAAAATCTCTAACAAACTCATTCCAAGTGATAGGAGGAGCATTGTCAGGGCGTGCAGCTTGATACGACTCCCACCAAGTCTGAGCTGTCCCCTGTAACTGACCAGATGCATATAACACCTTCTCCATATCATTGCATTGGGCTATATTCAGCTGTTTCTCCACTGCCCTCACTCAATCATCTGCCTCTAAAGGATCAGCAGCATTAGAAAACACTGGAGGGCGTCCCTTCAAAAATTCCCCACGCTTATCCCTCACTTGCACAGGCGGTGGTCCTCCTGCAGGGGGATTGTTCTACATGTGCTGCATAAACATCTGCATCATCTGGTTCTGAGTTTGCATGAGTTCCTCCATAGTAATGGGTAGGTTAGCACCTCCACGACCTCTGCCACGACCTCTGCCTGACATCTGTTTCCAAAAACACAGAAATTGAAATTCAGTACGATCCGAGATGATGTATTCAATAGATAAGCAAAATCTGATTTTTCTGGGCGAACTCCAATTTCAGCAACTCAGTAAAACTGTCATATCTCGAGCTACAGACGTTCAATTCAGATGATCTTTACATGGTTGGAAAGCTTACAAAATTATCTACAACTTTTATTCACAACACTTTTTCTGATTCTGTCAATAAATTGGCCAAAAACTGAACTTAACCGAAACTGTTTTAGAATTCTAGACTGTGCAGTAACTCTAACTTGGAACAGGTATATCTCTTAGCTCATAATAGATAATAAGGTGATTCTTGCGGGGTTGGAAAGATATAGAAGTCTAATTATTCCCAGTAAAATTTCTTAAATTTCTCATGAACGGATTTTAAGTTATTTCTAAAACATCCCAGACTGATCCAAAAATCAGCAAAGGACAGAACTAAGTTAACCTCACAACCAACTAATATATTTTGATCAAACTTAATATTCTTAACCATGGAACTTGTAGGCATGTCTACAAAACTCCAGCACACATTACAAAGATCCAAATCACACATTATCATAATAACAATCCATCAATCACACAATTGTTCACACCACAAACTGACTCTTAAAACAAACCAAACTTAAAATTAACTCGCAACTACTATCGTTCCTATTACATATGGATTTTTCCTATTTCCTAATTAAGCTTCTCATAAATCTTGGGATGACCTAACTCCGCCCTTAATTGGTCAATCTCCTTATAAGCTTGCTCCTTAAGTTCTTTTTCCTTCAGCAACTCATCCTTCAAATCCACCTCATGGAGAGCCAATTCACGAGCTAATTCCACCGTAGCTTGTAAAGTCAAGGAGGAATCATCTGCAAGCGGCACGGTCCAAATACCCTTGTCATGTAAGAAACAAGGAAAATGCCAGAGTGCACCCTTTAACGTCTTGTCCGAGCGTAGACCATGGTAGTAAACAAATGCATTGAAAGCGACATCCTCCATGCTTATCTCCACGGTTGCCCGGCTCACTCTGGTAATGAACTTTGACTCCACCTTAGACTCCTTAGTGGTAGGATCCCTTTTCTTAACCCATAACTCCGTTTCCCAATAGGAATCCATCCATGGATGACTATACTCTGCACTACGATACTCCAACGTAGCTCCCCAGTCGTAGTAGTAGTTGTCCAAAGTTCTTATCAACATGTCATGGAAGAAAGCATCAGCTTTAGGAACCATGATATGAAACTTCGTAGTCCACCCCATAACTACATTCTCCATTGGTGTATCACCAACTCTTGATTCCGCATCAGATAGCTCTTGATCACCATCTTCATACGACTCCTGGGGTTTAAAACGGCCAACATACTGTGCAGCTGACAGACGGGGATAAGGAGGCATCTAAAAGATTTAGACATAGATTAGATAGAATCAATGTATTTTTGCAATAGAATAAAGTAGAGGAAGCATAAAACTTTAGTAATTAACAAGGTGAAAAGAGGAAGCATGAATTAAGTGAAGTATGGATGCTATTAACGACCATTCTAACTAGGCTCGCGTCCTACAGTCAACACGGCTCTGATACCAATCTGTCACACCCATTTTTAAGGACAAAAATAGGATGCATAAAAGACTCATGTGCACCCCAGGAAACAGTCGCACACATAAGTTGACAAATTACAAAGTATCATCACAGTGCTTATTACATAACGAATAAGTATTTAAGACATAGTCTTGAACGATAGGTAGTAATAACTAATAGTAATTCTTCAGCGGAAACTCCACACAGGGACACGGTTGACTGGTTGACTCCAAGACTAGTACTCATTCCGATATTCTTCCTCTATATCTTCATCTGTTATGGTGAAAATAGCAAGGGTGAGTCCATGTCGAACTCAACAAATATAACACAGGGTTCATGAGGCTCAAAAAGGCTAGACATTGTTTAACTGCGTTTAGCTTTTAATCATGTATTAACAATTGAGTAGCATCAAGATAAACCGCTTCCCATTAAAGAACCAATGATCAATTGTAATAAGGATAATGAATAGCATTAACATGAGCAAATAATAATCAACAATAATTAAGCATGATATAACAGTTATGATCAACTATTCCATAAGAATCCCCAAGGCCGCTCGTATCCATGAGCATGGCTAGTATACCAGTTTTTAACTCTGCGCAGAGGTGTACACTTTCACTGTGAGTCATGATTTCCAAATGAGTGGGGAGATCAAGCCCAAACACCCGAGAACCATATAAAGCCACTCAAAAGTTCGTCTAACAAGTTAGGGCCATTAGATTCACTCGGCGGGCAGATGTAGAACCCCCCTTCCCTGTGGCACAACAACCGCAGCCTATACACACTAGGCCAGGGGCTCGCACTACACCCAACGTGGCAAGCCTTTCTTACGCCATTTAAGGTAACCACTAACAAGCTAGAAAAGGTCTCTTGAACAACTAAAGCCAGAGCCATATAGCCCTTACAGCTATACTGTATATCCCGGTTATCACTTACAGATAAGTCCTTATGGAGAGAAACCAGAGCATCAAAATAATACACATGCTCTAGCCCCCTTTTAACAGTAATAAAATCATCTTAATAGTTGATTGCTTAATCCATTAATCAAATTACAAGATCATTGTTCTTAGTTTAAGCACTAGCAGTAACTACCCATATGCATTCCCAAGGTTGACAAGGAATCAAGATAACAATCACTAAGTTATAATCTCTAAGGTTGTCAAGGTAAGCACATGCATATGTATGACAATTCAATGTATAGGTAACAAGGATAGTCCTGTGTTATACTTGCCTTGATCAAAGCTTTCCAAGTGATACTGCTGACTTGGCTCAAAGTAATACTCCGAATCGTCCAGATACTGCTCACCTTCTATACTCGATCATCAATCAACAACACACATGCATCCAATCAAACAAACACGAAGCAAACAAAGAGATACAATTAGAACAGTACACCAACAGTAGCAAAACAGTAATAAAAGTTTATAAAACTCTTCTACACGTTTCTACGATCACACAGACGCAAAGATCACCAAATTCGGAGTTAAAACGTGAAAGTTATGAATTTTCTAAGATTTCCTATAGATAAATAAATACTTAATTATAAACTCGAAAATTAAATTGTCCAAACTGACTGTACAACTACACTAACATGTAGAGCTCGCAAATACGAACCTAACGCAACTTGAACGGATCAAATCGGAGTTAAAATGAAGATTTTATGACCAAAACAGTTCTAGTGGCAAAACTATAAATACCTGAAAACGTATTTTTGATTTAACCGGAAGAGAATACGCTTTCAAAACGCAAAAACGTACTTTCAGTTTTACGCTATGGATGGCGGGTTAAATTCTGAAAAACTAAGGGGCTCTTTAAGAATTTTGCCACGCGAAGAGGTAAGTTCTAATCTTGGCCGCTTATCCAAGATCGAACGGCCCACGTTTCTTCCAGAGGAGACCGGCAGCGCTTCCGCCGCCCCGCCCCAACCCCACGGCGGCGCCATGGCCGGCAGCTCGCCGGACATGCCAAACCCGCCCTAGACTTCACCAAAAGATGCGCGGTTGGTACCAATCGAACGGGAAGCTCAATGCGATCTCACCTAGGGCTCCAAGACGGTCAATCACGGCACGGGAACGACGGGCGGCTCCAAAAGGTGGGCGGCTTAGCTCCTTCACACGGTAAGAACACAACACGACCTTAACTTCAAAATTGATAGCACAAATTGAGTCACAACAACGAAGTAAAGCTAATAGAGCAACTTACAGCGACTAGAACGCGAAGTAGCCGACGAATTCGCCCCCACCGCGGCTTCTAGGGTTCAAAGGCGCGGCTAGGGAAACTACAACCCAAAATCCAAATAAAAAGGGTAAGGAAGGTGCGGTTCTAGCTTATATAGGATAGTGACGTGATCAATTTGGAAAGGGACCCCCTTGATTCACGGATTCGGTTGCGGTTCGAAGACGGAATTCGTGACCGGCTCGGTTACGTGAGATGGGAGAAGCATCCGACAGCCGGGACCCACTTGTCAGCGGAAGAAAGGAGGGAGGGACGCGACTGCTGGCTCGGCTGGCTCGGGCTGCTCGTCTGCTGGGCCGGCCCACGCGATCGCAGGCGCGGAGGAAAGCAGCAGCGGCCCACTGCGCGGCCCAGGCGCCGGCTGCCAGGTAAGAAGGTAAGCTATTTTTTTTATTTTTATTTCTTTTCTTTATTTACTTATTTAATAAACTATTCCAAATACGATTTTTCAAACCAATTCAAAATAAAATAAATCCACTACACAAAAGAAAATAAATGCAGCAGCATGAATGCAACACCAAATAGTTTTCAAAATTTCAATTTCCCATTAATTGTTATCTAAATTATTTGAAACTCATTAATTCTAAAATTTAGAATTTTTGGGTGTTACATACAATGGTATATTATACATTAATAAATCCATATGACGATACAATGGTATATTACATATGAAAAGCTAGACCTTTTATATATACTCCCTCTAGTCACAAATAGGGGACATATATATATTTTTTTATGGTAGCATGTTATTTTGTATATGTTGAGTTCGATTATTTCACAATGACATGGTTATTTCTTTCGAAATATAATTTAATAAAAGTATATTCTTGCTATGTTTCATAAACAATATGCAAAACCTATTAGTTAAAGTTTCTTTTAGAGATTATGTCGATATCTAAAATATCACTCTTATGTGACCGGATAGTTGTATAAACTCGAAGGATACACCATGTGTTGCAGCGAGACTTTCTTAAAAATATTTTTGTAATGTATGTATGTTCTGGATTTGTAAGTTATATTATTGCATCAGATCTGGTAAAAAAATCATGAAGCTAATGGAAGAATCCAATGAAAAAAGGAAATTGAATATTACTTCCTGCCTTCCAAAATATAACTTGTTTAGCGTTTCAGTTTTGTACCCGAATACAGCTTCATTTGAGTTCTCAAATGGGATAGAAAGGATCAATGGTCAAAACCACTCCTGAATACATGTACATTATATGGCAGTTTACATGCTAATAGCGAGCAGGTCACCGGCTAATCACACAGGGAAGATTACTATCTATAGACATGCACAATATCATAGAATGTTATTTTTTATTATATTCCTTTACTTCCTTAATTCTCTCGGAAAAATCCTAAACGACAGAGGGAGTAGATCAATTATAGAAGGATATGATTTTTTTTCTTTTGAAAAGGTACTACGGAGGGGAGAGATTCCCCGCCTAGATTTCATTAAAATTTAGAGGAGACTTCAGATTACACAGCACGAATCAAGAGCTAGCTGAGCCCTGATTAGATGTACAAGAACACACAAAAAAACACCCATGGCGCAGAGAAACAAATTGGATGATGAAAAAAATTAAATAGCATATGTTGATGACTTGTGTGTCGATTGATTGAAAATGAAAGTAGTATTGTACATAACAGAGTGATGTGGATAATTTGAGAGATGACATGGATAGATTGTATTAAATAAACTCAAAGTTAGTGAGGTACTTAGTGGAGAATGATGAGGACATCTTACATGTAAAGATAGATTTGCCAGTGGAGATTGAAAATATAACAGATATAGTATAGATATAAGCACTCCCAGGCCACTAGAGATGGACACGGTGGTGGCTGATGGCACACTGGCTGGTTGCGATGGCACGATCGACATGCTCAATTGGGTCAGGGCCTCCGCTGCGCCTGCGGCCACCAGTGCCGACACAGCTGACCAGGGTGAGCATCTGGATCTCGACCTTGATCTGAGACTCTAGGTAGCTGGAAGCAAGTCACAGTGCCACTCTGGATGTGCACCTTTGTACCTAAGGTTCTGGTATCTCTCTTTCTCAGTTCCTCGGTCGCATATGCATGGCCGAAACTTCGTTATTTCTATACTTGTTAGAATTGTCGTCAACCCTAGCCGTTGTTCCAGTATTACTTGTAGTTTAAGATGACCTTTCATATGTTTCTGTTTACATATATTTCTACGCACAGAGTATATAGACTCTATCCTTGTATATTATTGCGAGACACGGAGATCATTGTGGACTTCTTAAACTACAACTAATACTGGAACAACGGCTAGGGTTGACGACAATTCTAACAAGTATAGAAATAACGAAGTTTCGGCCATGCATATGCGACCGAGGAACTGAGAAAGAGAGATACCAGAACCTTAGGTACAAAGGTGCACATCCAGAGTGGCACTGTGACTTGCTTCCAGCTACCTAGAGTCTCAGATCAAGGTCGAGATCCAGATGCTCACCCTGGTCAGCTGTGTCGGCACTGGTGGCCGCAGGCGCAGCGGAGGCCCTGACCCAATTGAGCATGTCGATCGTGCCATCGCAACCAGCCAGTGTGCCATCAGCCACCACCGTGTCCATCTCTAGTGGCCTGATGTTTACCGGTGCGAATACCATGGCCCACCTTTGCAGCATTCTCGCTCGAAAGTTTGGGACGACGACGGCGCTGCCACCGTGAGACATCGATGTAAGGCGGCAGCGCTGCTGACGCTGCCGATGATCGGCGACAAGGCCGGGTCAGCGATGGTGCCGGCGTACTGGCCGTTGTAGACGTAGGGGTTCCAGCTGATGCTTCGCTCCTTCTTGTGCGCATTCTGGTGGCCACGGAACGCCTGCGACTTGAGGAATGTCTTGTCGCAGAAAAGACAGGGGTAAAGACGACGACGCACGTTCCTGCCGCCCACGTCGTCGTCGCCATCGCCGGAGCTGCCACAGGCCGCCGGTGCCAACGTCAGGGACAGGTCCGCCGCCACTGGCCCCGCTCGTTGTGGAGCACTAGATGGTAAGCACTCCATGCGCGCAAAGGCGCTTTTGATGTAATAAGCAATGCAATTTACCTTGCGGTCATGAGTTCTCTCTGCCTCGCTCTCCCGGTCTACCAATATCTATATATATCTACATAAACATTATTGCATCTCAAAGTATATATAACTTTGACGGCGACACATCACCCCCCACATGCATTCACCATTTTTCAAGCTGAAATTGTGCATGGTACATTATTGTTACTCGAACCATGACTTCTAACCCCTTGAACATATATTACGTCCTGACCACTTCAATTATATATGCATGTTTATTCAGAAAATGATTCTTATTGTATTCATTTTTTAACCTTTGTTGGCAGCGAGTTGGACACAACACTATTCGGTCATCTAAATAGATTCAATTTTTTGCATCTACAAAATTGTTGATCTTATCAGGAGACATAATTTTTGGGGAAAAAATTATCTGACTCTATATGAATATTTTCGTACAATGTTGTTAACTAAGTACAACAGTTATTTACTGTGGCTTCGGCAAACAAACAGAAAACAGTTTTCCAGATGTAAATACTCTATATATTAGAGATTATTAGAGATTACTATTTCTTTAATATTTGTTTAACATATATTTTTATTAGCAATCTACATTTACATTCATGAATAAACTAGAATGCCTGATTCCAATAAAGTATTGATACCAAGTTTCTCCTTGAACATATATGTTTTCAATTACCAAGTCATAGATCTCATCAGGGGTACAGTTATCATAGATCTCATCAGGGGTACAGTTTTCATATAATCTTGTCTTCATCCAACTAAGTCAGAAAAGGCAGGTATTAATTTTCAAAAAGAATCTGCAAACTTATAAGAACTTTCTATTTGCACTGAGTTTGTTAGAACTATGGTAAAATAATCAACGACTGTTATAATAATTGGTTTATGATAGAAAGTGATTGTAATAATGTCGTTTCGATAGAAGGTTTGTTTTATGAATGAACCGTGTTTTGTCTAAATTTATTGTACAGATGATGTATTTCCATAGTTGATTCTAGCCCCAAAGCCGTTAGTGATGGTTCTAGAGGTTCAACCAACTATGCTTCGTACTCCCTCCTTGGAAGTCATTCTGGCTTTTCTAGGGAGAAGCTATGTACCTAGAGAAGCCATATAATGACCTATAATTTAGAACGGATAGAGTACTTTATAAGGCACTCATTGTAAAATCGTCATGTTATATTTTTTAAATGACCGTAACACATAATATATATTTTCTACTGTAGTACAATCAGTCTCACTTTGTACCTTGGACAGATCCTCCAATGGCTCTATACACTACCCTAGAATTGGGCTTCACTGCCGGCACCATCACTGCCGGAATTCGGACAACCGATAGTGATGTCTCTTCACTGCCGGTTGAAACCCAGAACTGGCAATGATAGGTAGCTCGACCTAGCAAATAATTGAGGGAAGGCTTAAACCGGCAGTGATGTCAACTATCACTGCTGGTTCGTGTCAAAAACCGGCAGTACCTCATCGGCAACATATCACTATCGGTTTTTGGCTTGACCCAGCAGTGGTGTAGTGTAGGGTTATGAGGGTCCTAAGCTAGACAAAAAATCAAAATTTCGACCTCATAAACCAGGATCTACTGCTAGTTACAGGTTACGGAATTACCACTAGACACGCAGGTGCAGCGGAAGCGACTCGATGTAGTCGAACGCGTCGTAGCAGTGCCGTGCAGTTGCGTGGTCGTCCGTCACGTCCACCCTCCGCTCGCATATCGTTCCTCTCGTGCAGTTCGTTCTTATGCTCCAGATGCAGCACCTCCAAGGTATCCCACACGTACGGGGAGGAAGCGTTGCGCCTCAGGACTGCTAGGTCCGCGAGGAGCAGTAGGCGTGAGCGTGGGGGGTGACGGTGGCTGCCCAATGTAACACCATAAAATTTGCTTCTTTGGAAATAGAGCTAAAATGAGTTAATTTTGAATTTTTGTGCTCATGAAAACATAGGGAAATAATATTTTTCACTAAATTGAAATTTATCATAAGGTTTAACAACTTGTTGATGCATTCATGCTGATGCATTTGTGTTTTTGTATTGCTTGGTTTTGACCAAAGATCAAAATGAATTCAAGTTGTTCTTTCAGAATGCATTTAGGTCGATTTTCCTTTCCCGATATACATATATCATTTTTCTACAATCAAGTTCCTTGTTTCTCATCCGTCAATCAACCTCTACAAACTTCTCGGGAATTTTTCTGACTTTTTCTGTAGCTTGTTTCCACTTGTCTGTGAGCATAATCTAATTTTTAGATGCTCTAAATTATCTTATCATGAGCTCCAAATACTTTATTTGGGTTCCTCATGTTCCATAATGTCTCTGGGAATTTTTCCCGAATTTTCGGAGCTTTCGGAGTATTTTTCGTGGCTTAATTAATAATTCTGGACTTTTCTGGAATTATTTTATCCATGAAAATAATTAATTCCAAAAATAATAAATCTCTCATTTTCTCCAACGCTCAAAGCCCATGTGCAATAATCTTAATAAATCTCAAAGGCCCATACATTTATTTACTAATGGGATTAAATGATTACTTAGGCCTATTAGCGGAGGTGGATGGTGCAACGTCAATTAGCACCATATCGCTAGTTGACATGGAGGTGGAGAGTTTTCCTCCCTATATATACGTACCTCCCCTTGGGCAAAGCACACCAAAACTACCGTAGAGGAGCCCCTAGTTTGGAAAATCTCTCGTGTAGTAAATTATATTTTTCTCCTCTTTCTCTCGCCGTTGCCGTCGCCGTCGCCGCCGCGCTGCCTAGCCCGGTCATACTCTCCTCGGCAACAAGTAAGTCCGCCACCATCCTTATATTCTTAGAAAATAAACCCGCAGTCCAAAATATGTTTACAGATTTTGTTTTCTTTATTTGAATAAATTACGTTTTCAGCTATTTACAGAATTGCCACTGATTTTGTTTTAGCCATAACTTCTCCGTTTTAACTCCGATTTGATCCGTTCAACTTGCGTTAGGTTCATAATTTCATAATCTACATGTTAATACAACTGTTAAGTAGGTTTTCAACTTTTAAAATTCATGATTAGATTTAATCTATTATTTTAATAGAGGAAATCTTGTTTATTTCATATCTTCTATGTTTCAACTCCGTTTTGAGCCATTCAAGTTGCGTTAGATTCATAGCAACGAGATCTACGCATTTGTAACAGTGTTTATCGTATCACTAATATTAGAATTTCATCATATCTTAAATAACAATTATGCAACTGGGTTTTGTAGATAAAATATGATTTGTTTTACTTTAGTTTTATAATTCGAATCTAAATTTGACTTAAATTATAATCTCTATAAAATATCTTATATATGTTTTTATACCATTAAGATACATGAAGCTAATAGTTTTATGGGTAAATCTATCGGTAGTTGTACCTTTTCAACCGTAGCTTTGATTAGCGTGCTTTTCGCGACTTTGTGTTCGTAGCGATGCGTAGAATCGTGTTTCAAACTCTTTTACTTATTTTTGTATGATTGGTGTACTATTCTAATATAGATCTATTGTTTGCTTTCGTGTATGATTGTATGGATGCTTGTGTGGTGCTATATGGTTCAGTCAATCGGTGAGGTTTACGTGGTGATTAAGAAGCTATTCTATGAAGACTAGAAGCTGAGAATTGGAAGCAGAAGATTGAAAGCTGAATACTAAAGGCTTTCGAGCGTATTGCTTTGGGGGAAAAGCAAGTTAAGGCAAGTATAGCATGGGATCATCCTTGTTTCCTATTCACCTTTAATATACTTAATTCATGTGCATGTGTCTACCTTGTTACTACTAAGGATATCCTAGCTTTTGTATCTTGTACCTTGACACCGGTGGAACATTGCATTGGGTAGTATTTATGCTAGTGCTCAAGATAAATAACTATGATCTGTAACTTGACTAATGGTATATGCAATAAACATTTAAAAGATGTTTTAAAGAAACATGGCTCAAGAGGGCTAGAGCATATTGGGTTGTTTTTATGGTGCTCTAGTTTCTCTCCATAAGGACTCATCTGTAAGCGAACATCCAGGACTTACAGTACAACTGTGAGGGCTATAATGGATCTAGCTTTAGTCAAGTATGAGGACCTTTTCTAGCTTGTTAGTGGTATTCCTTTTTGGCGTAAGAATGGCTTGATGAATCGGGTATAGTGCGACCTCTGTCCTCATGTGTATAGGCTGTGTGTTATTGTGCCATTTGGAAGGGGGGCTCTACATCTGTTTGCCGAGTGAAATCTAATGGCCCTAACTTGTTAGACGAACCTTTGAAAGACTTCATAGTGAACCCTGCTGACCTTCCTTGGAAGTGGGTCAAGAGATTAGCTACCTCGGGCGAAAGGGTAAATCACGACTCACAGTGAAAGTGTACAACCTCTGCAGAGTGTAAAACTAGTATATCAGCCGTGCTCACGGTGACGAGTGGCCTTGGACCCTTACAGAATAAATGATGAACACTAATGATAATGTTAATACTGATGATGTTGATGCTCACTAATGATTATTGTTTCTTGCTATATATTATTCTCGTTTACATGATCATGAGGTTATTTGGGCTTATGGTAAACTTGTTGCTACTCAATTGCTAAAAGATGACTCAATAAAAGCTATCGCAGTAAACCAATGTTGACTTTTGAGCCGCATGAACCCTATGATATATTTGCTGAGTTCAACATGGACTCACTCTTGCTATTTCCCACACCTCAGGAGAAGTTTAGACTTGTGATCAACCAGTTAGTTTCATCCTGGAGTGAAGTCTACACCCGGTGTTAGGAGTTGTCTTTCCTCTGTGTTGCTCTCTAAGGTATATTTTATACTATTGTGTTATGTATATTAAGCATTTATCTCTTGATATTACACTTATCTGTGGCTATATGTGAGATTTGACTCCTTTATTTCACATATAGTGTATGTCTGGTTTTGTCCTTAAAACCAGGTGTGACACCCAATGGTGTGAGTCACCTGGCCGCACCCCCTCCCTCTCTTATATAGGCACCTCTAATCAACCCCAAGTTGGAGGCCCAATTAGAAAACCCTAAGCCTAGTCAAATTCAGGTCCAACCCGAATTGGGCTTCCAGCCCCTTAAGCGTGCGACCCAATGAGTTCATGCACACGTAGACATGGCCCGAGTACTCCTACTCGGCCATTAATTGATAGCGGTCTCTAGCAAGACGTGTCAACTCCTATGTGTACGCAAAGATCATATCATACGAACCACCACAAACCATATACATGTCATTCCTTTTGCCACACGATATTTGGTCCAACTCATAGGTTAACACTTAACCTAAGCACGGCCATGCATTTGTTGATCCAATCATTAGAGTGTTCCATTGATATCTCTCTCACATAGAGAGGTGCAAATTACATCTTGATTGTCTATGTCTTATAGCATGTTTCTTGACAAACCCAAAGACCGCCTTTATAACTACCCAGTTACGGAGTAGCGTTTGATAGTCTCTAAGTAGGTCATTTCACATCTTGAGTACATACAACAATCTCAGGTCTAAGGACATAACATACATGATATGAATCGAGACAATAACAACATCTCACGTTGGGTTAGTCCAGCCTACATGTCACACATGTGCCCACATTATTAGTTTGACATCTCTATGTCTATGACTTGTGAAACATAGTCATTAACTAATAATGTTCTGATCTAATATTCATGTGCGTCCTAACATGAACTCCGATCAAGGACCATTCTAGAATAACCATACAAGTAAAAGAGTTTCACAAACAATTCACATAATTGCTAATCGATACAAGTTGTCTTTAATGGATATTCAATGGACTCATAATATGTCATGGATACAAGGCATTACAATCATCTCTATGATAACCTCTAGTGTATACTCCTGACAATCTCCCACTTACACTTGAATTAATCTCAAAGATATCTAATACCCACAGCTCTCATGTGCGCCTCATGCTTAGGATGTGGAAGAGCCTTTGTCAAAGGATTTGCAACATTTGAATCCGTGTGTATCTTGCACATCTTGATCTCATCTCGTCTAATAAACTCTCGAATGAGATGAAATTTCCGTAGTACATGTTTATTCTTCTAGTGATTCCTTGGCTCCTTAGCCTATGCTATCGCCCTATTATTATCACAATGTAGATTCAATGGGCTAGACGCATTAGGAAACACACCAAGCTCAATGAGGAACCTCCTCATCCAAACACCTTCCTTTGCAGCTCCAGAGGCTGCAATGTACTCGGCTTCTGCTATAGAATCGGTCACCGTCTCCTGCTTGGAACTTTTCTAATTAACAGCACCACCATTTATTGTGAACACAAAACTTGATTGAGATTGTGAATCATCCGTGTCAGTTCGAAACCTAGCATCGGTGTAACCATTTACAACGAGCTCCTCTCACCTCCATAGACTAGGAACACATCTTTAGTCCTTCTCAAGTACTTAAGGATGTTTGTGACAAGTGTCCAGTGACTCTCACCTGGATCAGCTTGGTACCTTCTTGCAACACTTAGAGCATATGAGACATCTGGGTCAGTACATATCATGGCATACATGATAGAACCAATAGCCGAGGCATATGGAACCTTACTCATGCGCTCCCGCTCTTCAGCTGTCGAAGGACACTGTTTCTCGCTGAAGCGCATACCATGTGACATAGGCAAGAACCCTTTCTTGGACTGCTCCTTGTTGAACTGTTTCAACACCTTGTCAATGTATGTATCTTGGCTTAAACCTATAAGCCTCTTTGATCTATCTCTATAGATTTTTATGCCCAAAATGTATGTTGCTTCTCCTAGATCCTTCATAGAAAAAGTACTATTTAGTGAAGTATTTACAGATTGCAACATAGGAATGTCATTTTCAATCAATAGTATGTCATCCACATACAAGATTAGAAATACTACCACGCTCCCACTTACCTTCTTGTAAACACAAGGTTCTTCATCATTCTGACGGAAGCAAAACCCTTTGACTGCCTCATCAAAACAAATATTTCCAACTCCGAGATGCTTGCTTTAACCCATAAATAGATTTCTTAAGCTTGCATATTTTTTCCAGCATTATTAGGATCAACAAAACCTTCAGGCTGTATCATATACATGTCCTCTTCCAAATTTCCATTTAGAAAGGTTGTTTTAACATCATCTGCCAAATCTCATAATCGAAATAAGCAACTATTGCTATAATGATCCGGATAAATTTAAGCATTGCTACCGGCGAGAAAGTCTTGTCATAGTCAATTCCTTGAATTTGTCGAAAACCCTTTGCGACAAGTCGAGCTTTATAGACATGAACATTTCCATCCATATCCTTTTTCTTTTTATAGATCCATTTGCACTCGATAGGTTTAACCCAATTAGGCTGGTCAACCAAGTTCCAAACTTGATTTTCACTCATGGAATCTATCTCGGATCTCATGGCACTTTGCCATTTCTTGGAATCTAGGTCCATCATTGCTTTTGCATATGTCACAGGTTCGTCATCGTCTAACAATAACAAATCGCCATGTAATGCATGGATTCTAGCTGACCTTCGTGGTTGTGGCAGTGTCTCTATTGCCATAGGTATGTCAACATGTTCTGCTACATTAGCATCACTCGTGGAATCATTCCCTATTGGCTCATCCTGAACTTCTTCAAGATACACCTTTTGTCCACTTTTCTCTCTTTTGAGAAACTCTTTCTCTAAGAAAACACCGGTTTGAGCAACAAACACTTTGCCCTCTGATCGGTTGAAGAAATAATACCCTAAAGTTTCCTTTAGATATCCCATGAAAAAGCACTTGTCTGACTTGGGTGTTAGTTTATCTAATATAAGTCATTTGACATAAACTTCACAGCCCCAAATTTTTAGAAAAGACAAATTGAGACTCTTACCAGTCCACATCTCATATGGTGTCTTAACTACGGACTTAGACGGTACCCTATTCAGTGTGAAAGGGGCTGTTTCTAGAACGTATCCCCAAAACGATAAAGGAAGGTCTGACTGGCTCATCATAGACCGAACCATGTCCAACAAAGTCCGATTATGTCACTCAGACACGCCATTTCTCTGAGGCGTTCCATGTGGCGTAAGCTATGGAATAATTCTGCAACTCTTTAGATGATTGCTAAACTCGTGGCTCAAATATTCGCCTCCACGATCAGATCGCAAGGCCTTAATTTTCTTGCCACGTTGATTCTCTACTTCATTCTAAAATTCTTTGAACTTTTCAAAAGTCTCAGACTTATGTTTCATTAAGTAGACATAGCCATATCTACTAAAATCATCAATGAAGGTAATGAAGTATTGAAATCCACCTCTAGCTGTCGTGCTCATTGGTCCACATACATCAGTATGTATATGTTCCAACAAGTCTGCCGCCCTCTCAGGAAAACCTATGAAAGGCGCCTTGGTCATCTTTCCCATTAAGCAAGCCTCACACGTCTCGTATGATTCTAAATCAAACGAAGTTAGAAGCCTATCCGTATAGAGCCTCTTCATGCAATTCTCACTTATATGACCTAAACAACAATGCCACATATAAGTAGGACTTAACTAATTAAGCTGAGGCCTTTTAGCATTAACATTACAGACAGGTGCATCATCAAGATTTAAAATAAATATCCCATTCACAATGGATGCAAAAGCCACAAACACATCATCCTTGGAGATTACACAACCATTGTCTTTACTCGCAAATGAATAACCATCCTTCATCAAACATGAAGGTGACATAATGTTTTGACTTATACTAGGAACATAATAACTATTATTCAATTCCAAAATAAATCCTGACGGCAGGTGGAGTTGCATCATCCCGACGTTCAACGTAGTAACTCTTGCATTATTGCCCACATGAAAATCAACTTCTCCTTTTCCCATGCTTCTACTTCTTATCATTCCCTGCATCGTATTGCAAATATGAGCAGCCGATCCGATATCAAATACCCAAGAATTAATATAAGAGTTAGTGAGGAAAATGTCCATAATATAAACAACAAGTGTATGAGCAACGGTAGTACCTTTACCACCATCCTTCTTTAAAGACTCCAAATACAGCTTGCAGTTCCTCTTCCAGTGACCTTTACCCTTACAATGAAAGCACTCTTCATCAGCAGATGGTCCAGCCTTGGGCGTAGGTGGGTTTGGCTTAGAGGTCTTACCTTTGGCCTTGCCCTTGCCCTTTTGCTTCCTCCAAACATTGCCCTTCTTCTTAAATTTAGGCTTGTTTTGGACCACCATCACATGACTAGTGCCAACACCTTTCTTAATATCAGCCTCCGTTGTCTTAAGCATGCCACATAATTCATTCAAGCCCTTCTCCGCCCCATGCATATGGTAGTTCGAGATGAAGTTCCCATAGCTGGGCGGACGAGACGCGAGAATGAAATCAGTAGCCAACTCTGGACCAATTGGGAAGCCCAGCTTCTCCAACCTCTGAGTGTAACCAACCATTTTGATCACGTGTGGCCTAATAGGTGCGCCCACTGCAAGCTTGGTTTCAACAAACGCCTTAGAGACATTGAACCTTTCAGTCCTGGCTAGAGTCTGGAACATATCATTCAGCGCCACGATCATATTGTGCGCTGCATGGTTGTTGTCAAACTGCATCTACAGATCTGGTTCCATATATGCAAGCATAAGGCAACTCACTTCAAGATCAGCTTCACATGCCCTTTTGTAAGCGTTTTTCTCAGCAGTAGGTGCATTGTCAGCAAGTGCTTCAGGTAATGAGTTGTCTAGAATTTCTTCCTTTTTCTCAGCCCTGAGAACAATTCTCAGGTTGTGGATCCAATCCGCATAGTTTGTTCCATTCAACTTATCTTTCTCAAGAATTAAACGCAAAGTAAATGGTTGATTGCTAGGCGCCATTTATCTACAACAAAAGTAATGCAAAATACTAAGACAAAGTATCCAAAACAGAGTAAATCATATTAAAATCTTAATAGAATCTACTCCCACTAAAATCAATATCCCTCAATTAAAACTTAGTGATTCAAGACCCACAACTAACAAGTGTACTAGTGAGCTTTAGCATCACCGCTAGAAGACATGGTAGATCGGTAAGCAACTCTTTGCTAATCATATCACATATGACTTGTTGTTGGGTAACATCTCTATGCTGTGGTGCCCAACTCCTTATGCTCCAAGGTCCCTAACCATTAGGATGACCTTGTTCAAGTAACCAACCCTTCTGTAGTAAGTATCTGATACGAACCTGCCTAGTTAAGGAAAACCAGTGGCACCTTAATTTCATAGACCCACCACCGATTGTACAAGACATATGACAGTGCAAGGTTTGGGGAAGCATATAACTTAAACATTGCTGAGGGATTGTTCTACTTCACTATCGCATATGTAAACATAAACATTATCATGTGAAAGTAGAACATAATAATCAGAACGACATTATCACATATAGGACTTGGTATAGCCCATTGTCACTTTGGGGATCTCCATCTCCATCAATATGTACATCATGATGATCTCCATCTCCATGATCCATGTACGCCGTCCATTAGTGATGAATCCACGAAGACTATCTATCACTAACGCAAGCCAATGAAGTAATATTACATAGTCGTGGATAGGATCATCACAGTTTGGCATGCAGGCCATTACATCAAGTTGACAATATCTATGTGGCTCTAGCCATATTATCATACTCATGACATGCAATCCTTGAATTAATTACATACATGCATCACATACGCATAAGGGCTATAGCAGTCATAAAATCCTGCAAAACAAAGTTAACCAATTTCGACGTCCAATCTTAAAACGCCAAAAACACCATCTTCCTAGCCTTTTTTTTGCAAATCTAATTTTGGCAAACATAACAAAATGGGGGTGAATCGGATGTAAAATTTTCTATAGATCAATTTTCATATATAATGCGTCTTAATCTGAGGTCGTATGCAAAAGTTATGACCGTTTTACCGAACAACACTTTTCCTACACCCCGACGCCCGGTAGTAGATCCAATCTACCACCGCCGCGCATCATATGCGCTCGGCACTTGACCTAGGTTTGATTCAATCAATCTGATTGATCTCCATCTCGTCATAACTGGGTTTACATGTATCACTTAACTCGGATGGCGAAATTCCGATCGGTATGAGTAGATCGTTACAAGACCAACACAGCAAGATCACGAACCATGATCAGAGACTCATCTACCAACGTGTATATCTCCATATGCACACAACCGAACCTATAACGAAGTAGCTATGGCTCCGATACCACTATAGGGTTATGAGGGTGCTATGCTAGCCATAAAATCAAAATTTTAACCTCATAAACCAGGATCTACTACTAGTTACAGGTTATGGAATTACCACTAGACGCGTAGGTGCAGTGGAAGTGACTCGATATAGTCAAACACGTCGTAGCAGTGCCGTGCAGTTGCATGGTTGTCCATCACATCCACCCTCCGCTCGCAGATCGTCCCTCTCGTGCAGTTCGTTCTTGTGCTCTAGATGCAGCACCTCCAAGGTATCCCACACATACGGGGAGGAAGCGTTGCGCCTCCGGACTGCTAGGTCCGTGAGGAGCAGTAGGCATGAGCATGCGGGGTGACAGCAGCTACCCAATGGCATGAGTCACCTGGCCGTGCCCCCTCCCTCTCTTATATAGGCGCCTCTAATCAGCCCCAAGTTGGAGGCCCAATTAGAAAACCCTAAGCCTAGTCAAATTCGGGTCCAACCCGAATTGGGCTTCTAGCCCCTTAAGCATGCGACCCTATGGGTTCATGCACACATAGACATGGCCCGAGTACTCCTACTTGGCCATTAGTTGATAGCGGTCTCTAGCAAGACGTGTCAACTCCTATGTGTATGCAAAGATCATATCAGACGAACCACCACAAACCATATACATGTCATTCCTTTTGCCACACGATATTTGGTCCAACTCATAGGTTAACACTTAACCTAAGCACGGCCATGCATTTGTTGATCCAATCATTAGAGTGTTCCATTGATATCTCTCTCACATAGAGAGGGGCAAATTCCATCTTGATTGTCTATGTGTCACAGCATGTTTCTTGACAAACCCAAAGACCACCTTTATAACTACCTAGTTATGGAGTAGCGTTTGATAGTCTCTAACTAGGTCATTTCACATCTTGAGTACATACAACAATCTTAGGTCTAAGGACATAACGTACATGATGTGAATCAAGACAATAACAACATCTCATGTTGGGTTAGTCCAGCCTACATGTCACACATGTGCACACATTATTAGTTTGACATCTCTATGTCTATGACTTGTGAAACATAGTCATCAACTAATAATGTGCTGATCTAATATTCATGTGCGTCCTAACATGAACTCCGATCAGGGACCATTCTACAATAACCATACAAGTAAAAGAGTTTCACAAACAATTCACATAATTGCTAATCGATAGAAGTTGTCTTTAATGGATATTCAATGGACTCATAATATGTCATGGATACAAATCAATACAATCATCTCTATGATAACCTCTAGGGCATACTCCCAACATGTAGTGTTATCATTGTCGGTTTATGTCATGAACTGATGGTGATGTAATGACTACGCAAAAGGCTACAACCCTTCTCTCCTTCCTCCTGCCTCTGTCTTCCATCCCAAGAACACACGAGAGAGCGCGCATTTGGGCCCTTCACTCCATTGTTCCGGCTGCTCTTCTCTACGAAGCTTGCTCTTGGATTTTGAAGAGTGGCTTGATCTTTTTGCTTTAAAGTTAGTAACAAGCATCACTCCCTTGATTTTGTTGATTAATTAGCTTTGTTTTGATGGCTACATTGCTTGATTATCATTCTCGTTCTTTCTCCATCCTAGAGAGCAATTTCCAATTGGACTTTGTGGAGGGCTTCGAGCAATTTGTTGAGAATCCATTGTCAAAAAGGTTGGGGTCTATATATCATCAACCCATTTGAATTCCTAGCAAATTACATGGTTTGGTCAAGATGATTGTTAGTATGTGATGCTATAATTAGTTGTTGTTATAAGGAATAGATTGAGTAGATTATTTTACAATTTTGATGAGCATTTGTAGCTACATTGATGTTCATGATCAAGTCTCCAATTTTAATTTTATTTAAAAAATAGTGTCTTCATTTATATGGCTAGGGCTACCAATTTCAAATTTCCAATTATTATTGTATAATAATGTTTCCAAAAATGGTACTTTTGAGCTACAATTGTTCATGAAGCTCGACTTCTTAATTCTCTGTAATTACTGTATCAATTTTTTTTGTGTAGGGATGGATCGAGAGTGGATGTGTCTGTCCTGAACGGACAAGCGGTACATGCATGGCGTTAGCCAGTTTATCACCGAAGCCAAGGCCCATGCTGGGAATGGGAACCCTGTCTTCTACCCATGCAAAGATTGCAAGAATCAATAAAACTTTCATCAAATTGAGTCTATACGATCGCACTCGATTACCAGGGGATTCATGCCAGACTATATGATATGGACTATGCATGGCAAGGTTGGTGTGGATGTTCCACAGGAAACGATGATGATGTGGACATGCATGACATAGCCGTCCACGATGCTGACGAGGAACCCGGTGTCAACACGGAACCTATGCCCACAGTTAATGATGTGTTTGGGAACACGCTAGCTAATGACACTGAGGATAACAATTGCATTTCTCAGCTGCTATGTAATGTAGAGACCGGATGTCTCAGTGAAAGACAACTGAGAAAGCTTGAGAAAATGAGACAGGATGGCAAAACAACATTGTATAAGAACTGTCCAATGAGCAAACTGGAAGCCAACATCATGCTGTTAGAGTTCAAATCGACAAATGGATTGAGCAATAAAGGCTTCGATCAGTTGTTAGATATAATAAGGAAATTGTTTCCAGAAGATAACGAGTTGCCAGAAAAGACATACTTGGCCAAGCATATGATCTGCCCCATTGGCCTCGAGGTTGAAAAAATCCATGCGTGTTCCAATGATTGCATATTGTACCATGGAGAAAAATACAAAGACTAGGACAAGTGCCCCAAGTGTGAAGCTCCACGTTATAAAGGAAGGGCCGTCAGATGAGGGTACCAAGACCAAAGGACGTCCTGTAAAGGTCGTTTGGTATTTCCCTATAGCTCCCCGGGTGCATAGGCTATTTGCATGTGCAAAGTTAGCCAAGCTGTTGCGCTGGCATGGCGAAGAGCGTAAGAAAGATACAATGATGAGGCACCCCGCCGATGGGCATGACTAGAGGACTGTCAATACTATGTTCTATAAGAACATCGGTGGAGAGGTAAGGCACCTTTGGTTTGGTTTGAGTACAGATGGGATGAATCCATTCGACCAAGTTAGAAGCAATCATAGCACTTGGCCAATGACGCTCTGTATATACAACCTTCCACCTTGGGTATGTATGAAGCGGTCGTACATCCAGATGCCACTACTGATCCAAGGGCCAAGACAACCTAGGAATGACATCGATACGTTTCTTGAACCAGTGATCGATGAACTTGTGAAGATGTTTGAAAAGGGTGTGGAGAATGTTTGGGACGAGTACAAAAAGAAATATATCATGATCAAGGCAGTACTTATCGCTACAATCACTGACCTGCCAGGGCGAGGTTCCTTGTCCGGAGAGAAGACAAAAGGCTATACTGGATGTGTCGAGTGCTTGGATGACACCGATGTGGTACAACTACCAAATAACTCAAAGATAGTTTATATGGGACACTGTAGGTTCCTACCTAAGGATTACCCTAACTGCAGGGACAAAAGATTTCAATGGTACTATTGAGAAACGCTTAACTCCTAAATATTGAGACGGGACTGTGATACTTCGAGAACTCAACAAACTGGAGGTTGTCCTTGGGAAGGGGGACAATGCAGTAGCAGCGCCAAATGGGAGCATTTGGAAAAAATCAATTTTCTGGAAACTACCTTACTGGCCATTTCTGAGTGTACACCACTGTCTTGATCCCATGCACATCACTAAAAACGTGTACACCTTGATGGACACCAGGGGGACATCGAAGGATTCACTAGCCACACGTTTGGACATGCAACACTTGGGAATCAGAAAGGAGCTGCATCCCGTGCAGCTAGAGAATGACCAGTTTGAACTTCCGGTTGCGTCATGGACACTAAAGAAGGAAGAAAAGCGTGCCCTTATTTCTTTCTTCAATGAACTCAAAGTTCCGACGGGTACTGTGTGAACCCGAAGAGGCTAGTGAACATGAGAGAACTCAAGTTCAACTATGGCCCTATGAAGGCCCATGACTATCATGTCATTATGACTCAGCTACTCCCTGTTGCTCTGCATGGTATCCTCTCCAAAAGGTCCGTGCACCAATCATAAAACTGTGCTCGTTCTTCAACGCGATCTCAAGAAAGGTCATTGATGTGTCGATGCTGGACCAGCTGCAGCGAGACATAGTCGAAACCCTCGTTAGGCTTGAAATGCATTTCCCACCGACTTTGATATCTCATTGCATCTGCTCATCCATCTTGTTGAACAAATTAGAGCCTTTGGCCTAATGTACCTGCATGGATGTTTGCTTTTGAAAGGTTGATGAAAGTCTTCAGGAGGTATGTTAGGAATAGATTTAGGCCAGAAGGGGTTATGGTTGAAGGATGGTCAAGGGAGGAGGCCATTGAGTTCTGCATATATTATCTGGACATCAAAAGGGTCAGAGTTCTAGAATCTCGTCACGAGGGAAGACTACGTGGCAAAGGAACGATTGGGGAGAAATCTGTTACAGTGGATGACCCTATTTCTTTCAAACAAGCACAGTTCGCTATTCTCCAACAAGTTGAGGGTGTCATGCCATACATTGAGGAGCACAAGCAATCACTGCAAACTCAGTATCTGAGCAGGTCATAGGCTTGGCTAGGTAAAAAAACACAAGGAGAAATTTGTCAACTGGTTGCGACGCTACTTGCTAGGAATAAAGTTGGGTAATCAATTGGATGCCTTAGCCAAGGGACCTTCGAGTACATTTCTTAAGTACCAAGGGTATGACATAAATGGATTCACATTATACATAAAAGAGCAAGATGGAAAGAGCACATACCAAAACAGTGGTGTTCGTTTTGATGCTCACGACGAAAATGGCAATGTGGAGGCGACATATTATGGTTTCATAGAGGAGATATGGGAGCTAGCCTACGGTCCGTTGAAGGCAGCTCTTTTTTACTTCCAGTCAGTGCGGCTCGTGGAAATCACCACCGACAGCGAAGGGTTCACAACCGTTGATCTTACTAAGACCACATACAAAGATGACCCCTTGGTCCTTGCAAGAGATGTTATGCAAGTCTTGTATGCAAAGGACAACAAGACAAATGGAAGTCTAAAGTAGTCCTAGAAGGGAAAAGGAAGATTGTCGGTGTCGATGGACTCGTGGACGAAGAAGACTACAAGGGCTATCAGGAGATGCCTCCATTCGGGGCGAACTTACCCCTACCTATCCTTGAAGAGGGTGACGAACCTGCTTACATATGACTTGATCACGATGAGTCCGTCATTATTGATGCACCTTGGTTAGATTATTGTTAACTATGTAATCATTATTACATAGTTGTTCCCTAACTATGTAATCTAATTTATATTTTGTGCGCTTCTCTAAAACTAAATTATTGACTATATGATCGAATGTTGCGCTGATGTTCACAAACACTATTATTTGATAATTATAGACCATTAATTAATTATCATGGAATTGCATATTCAAGTAACAAATATTTGTATTATTTTACAATAAATTAACTGTATTTACTAGCACTAAACATATAAAAAAACGAAAAACCTTCTTAGACGTAATCACCTTCATAGCCCAGCGGTTAAAGCCCGCAACTGTGAACAGCACACCCTCAGTTCGAATCCTATCACTGGCAGTGGCTCTACTTTTGAAAAATAAAAAGTCGTGCCAAGGGGCTATCACTGTCGGTTTTTCATAAAAACCAACAGTGATATTATGAATCACTGCCAGTTTCGTAAACTGGTACTATTGATCCCTTTCACTGCCGGTTCTCAATAAAAAACCGATAGTGATATCCCAGCAGGAGGACTGCTCCCACAAACCATGACAGTGATAGGAAAATGGCTGGCGCTCGGCTTGGGAGCCTCCGAGGATTATTATTCTTTTAAAAAAATAATCACAGGATTAATGTTTCATTTACATAACATGTCGCCAATAATAGTACTGCATACATGACATCATTTACTACTGCATGAAAGCTATCTTCACTGTCGGTTCCTTCTATTAACTGGTAGTGAAATGTGTTTCACTCTCGGTTCAATCTAAGACCCGATAGTGATATAACGGCGCCCCGTATAAGACAAACCGGCCACATACATCCCACCCATCCAGACACTCTCTCTCACAACCTCATTGTTTCACTCTAACTTCTCACAAATCCACTCTCTCTGTGTATGTGATTTGGTCATGCCTCCTGGATATTCCATTGGTATTAGTATGTTTTCTTCTCCAATATTCTAGATGCATTATATATATTTACATTTATATATAATTCTTTGCATTATATATATATTCTTATTATCAGCTAGCGATGAGCATATATTTATGTACACATTTTTTTGCATTTTATCGATCAGCTGGACCTCCCCCACCACAAGTGCTAGGTTTCTACGATGGCGATGAGGCATTCGCTCCTGATGTGGCCATTCGACGATTCCCTCTTCCAGCTATTGTATGAAATATTTTCCAACATCTTTTATTTTTTGAAGCTAACAAATAAGTGTAATTAGTTTAATATCATTGTTTATATATATATATATATATATATATATATATATATATATATATATATATATATATATATATATATATATATATATATATATATATATATATATATATATATATATATATATACCCGATAGATTGGCTGCAAACTGCACTTAGCTGGTTCTTTATCTCAGACATCATCGAGAACACGGTATCTAATGCAAGTGGTCGGCTATGGACGTGTGAACTGAGTTTTTACATCCCTTCGAGGGGTGCAAATCATCATAACCTTATCCACGAGACGGGAAGACCGAGCCCGGACGTGACAAGCGCCCAATTCAGTGTCGTGCACTTCTGTTTAGAGGCACTTCGACGTGTTTGCTATGATGTGCCTGATTTCTTGCACTTCAAGGTACTTGCTTTGAATGCTGGTGATATCCCCGTTCCACAAGCAAGCGAAATGTGTGCGAGCTACAACTGTGCCGATGTTGTAAAATGGTCACTTATACCTCAGTCGTGGTTATTTGTTCTTTAGTATTGTAATAACATTCTCTATTTTTTTGTTTTTCTCCACATGCAAATTGAGCTCCAGGACCTTACCTATGCTACATGTGGCTTGTCGGCCGTTCTAGACCAAGCTACGGAGCAACTCGGGTACGATTGGGACTTCTACAATGGAAACCTTGGCTAGCTCACTACCAAAGGACGCCAACACTGCATAAGGATGACTAACACGGGTAGTGGTCGTTCAATAGGTTACATCTATGGCCGACCATTCTTTAGGCATTGTGAGGCAAAAGAGAGTGCACTCATACGGGCATTGACTGTCATCGATGCAAGTGGATACATAATTTGTGACATCAATTACAATATATGGCTATAGAGGTATATTAATGTGTGTGGTCCGATCGATCCTGGGAGTGATTTTGACAGTAATTAATGTTTATTTAGCTAGGTTTGCAAGGTTGTATGGCTTGTGTGTTTAATTATTGTAATTTGTTTAACGTTTTTTCGGCAACTATAAATCTACATTATGGTGTTGCATTGGTCTCAAAATTTTTCTCAGGCTTGCAAGTGCCACGAGTAAAGGAAACATCGAGTTTCTGATTTTTGGGAGTTGGTTTGCTACTTTCTATGGTTCGAATGAATTTCCGCGCGATGTCACCGAGTATTTATAGGTTGAACTGAGTCTACCCCCGAAATGATCCGAAATGGTCCTAAACTTTTTTACAGGGTCTCATGTGTCCTAAGGATCAAAATTTTGTGGAGGTAGATGAAAAAATCTATTGGGTCAAAGATGTAATTATCCCTCTTTTGTCTCTTTCTGCAAAGAGAAAATTAAAATAATAGTAAAAATGATCAGAAAAATATAACATCTTGTGCGAGGCCTTAATTTGGGTGTACATGGTTGCCAAAAAAATTTTAAGCCACTTCGACAAAGGCAGAGTATACATGCTTCATAGTGGTATATGAGCCCTTTCATCGAACCCTGACTATACACATAGGTTCTCAAGTTTTCTGTGGTTCATATGCATTTCGGAGCCGTATTGACCTCAAACTTTTTCTCAGGCTAGCACGTGCCACGAGTGATGGAACACACTAAGTTTTGGATTTTTCGGAGTTGGTTTGCTACTTTCTATGGTTTAAATGAATTTTCATGCGACATCACCGAGTAATTATAGGTTTTACTGAGTCTACCCCCGAAATAATCCGGAATGGCCCCAAACTTTTTCACAGGGTCTCATGTGTCCTAGGGATCAGAATTTTGTGGAAGTAGATGAAAAAAATCTATTGGGTCAAAGATGTAATTCTCCCTCTTTTGTCTCTTTCCACAAAGAGAAAATTAAAATAATAGTAAAAATGATAAGAAAAACCTAAGATCTTGTGTGGGGCCTTAATTTGGGTGTACATGGTTGCCAAAAAATTTCAAGCCATTTTGACAAAGGCGGAGTATACATGCTTTACAGAGGTATATGAGCCCTTTTATCGAACCCTGACTATACACATAGGTTCTCAAGGTTTATGTGGTTCATATGTATTCCGGAGGCGTATTGACCTCAAACTTTTTCTCAGGCTAGCACGTGTCACGAGTGATGGAATACACTAAGTAATTCTCCCTCTTTTGTCTCTTTCCACAAAGAGAAAATTAAAATAATAGTAAAAATGATAAGAAAAAACTAAGATCTTGTGTGGGGCCTTAATTTGGGTGTACATGCTTGCCAAAAAATTTCAAGCCATTTCAACATAGGAATACACATGATTCTATTTATTTAGTTTCTAACAAATATATTTTTTATACATGTACATCATTGCTGGTTCCATATCCAACCAGCAGTGATGTTGGAAATCACTGTCGGTTTCAGATATAAAACCGACAGTGATAATACTTCACTGCCGGTTCCAGATGAGAACCGGCAGTGATGATGTAACACTTCAAGTGTTTAGTCCTTAATTGCATTGCATTTGCATGGCATAAACATAAGCATGCATCATTCATGTTTGTTATTTTATGTGATGCAACACATGTAATTATTCTAGGGTTTGTTTGATTTATTTCATGAAGTATTTGATAGTTGGTGTAACAAAAAGGTAAGGTAGCCAATCATGACCTACAACACCTTAGTTATACTTAGGGTAACATTTGGAACAAGGTTCATGTTGACCAAAATTACAAAATTGCCCTCCAAGAGAAGTTTGACCACCATTTGACCCTAGAAGGCTCTAGTTTGACCAGTTAAAAAGTCTAATTTAGAGACCTTGCATGGAAGAGCACCCTTAAGTAAAGTTGTAGAGAATTTCATGAGGAACAAAAGTTCTAATATGGCCATCTCATGAAAATGACCAGAGCATGCTCAAAAATGGCCCACAAGTCAGCTTGAGTGGGAATCAACACTTAGAAAAATTCTAAGTCTGGAAATTGGACTTTTCAGTTTCACTGTACCTCACTTTGGCAACTTGTAACTCACAAACTAGGCCAAACCAGTCTTAGAGCCAATTGACAAAGTTGTTGTCCACACATAGCTCTACAACATTGTCAATATCACCATCACCTGGTTCTCAATAGTTTAGGAGAAATAGTGTCAAGAAGTTAGGGTTTCAGTCGGCGTTGATCTCTGGAACTGCATTTCAGTTTCAAGGGGCACCACTTTGGAGCTCTGTAGTTTCAAATCTAGGCCGAACCAGCCCAAACTCCAATTGACAAACTTGTAGACCTCATGTAGCTCTACAAAATTGGTGTAATCATCTTCGACTAATTCGAACCGGTTTGGGAGATAATCATCGTGGAAATCGCTCTGTCAGTCGGTCATTGATGTCGCCGATTCAGTTCGTCAGCGTCAGAGTGGCCGACCGGCCGCAGGCCGTCGTCGACGCGTGGAGGCGCGGTGGCGCCCATACGCCGGCCCTGGCCCCACCAGTCAGGCCGCGACGCCTTCAAGACGCCACGACGCGCGAGCCAGCCTCCATTCCTCCGCCCCCTCTCTTCCAGTTGCCAAGAACACCGAAACCGAGCCGCCATTGCCGTTCTTCTCCGGCGAGCTCAAGCGCGAGCCACACCGCATCACCGGCCGCTAGACCTCGCCAATCCCTCCGCCTCACCACCCTCCATCTCCCTGACCCACCAAAGCCAGCGATTTGACTCAAGGTGAGCCGCATTGCTTTCTTCCCCGTCTCCGAGAGGTCGCCGGAGCCCGCCATGGGACCTCACCGTGGTCGGGGTGCTTCGGGTCTCTCTCCATCCTCCCTTCCTAGCAAAATGGATCCGCCTAGCTTCGGTGAAGCTCGTACCGAGCCTAGACCGCACCGTACATCCTCACCGGCGACGGTGCGCCGCCACCGGACATCACCGGCCGCCGCTCGCGGTGACAAGCCCCTTCCACCCCATCCCCATCCATTCCACGAGCACCAATCAACGCACCGGGTGACGGAGAACACGAGGCGGTGCTCAATTGGTCGAGCGAGCTCTTCTCCGGCGAGCTCGAGCTCGTCGGAGCTCGCGGGTCTCCGCCTTCCCTGTCTCCGGTCGCTGACCGCGGGGGCCCGCCCGTCAGTGTCGCGCGCGGGCGGGAGCGCTAAGCGGGCCGCGCGCGCGCGAGTGTGGGCCGAGAGTTTCCGGGCCGGCCCAGTCGTCCGAAATGAAATTCATTTTTATTATTTTGTCACTGATTTTTGTACAAGTTGGAAAAATATAGATCTAGGGTTTTAATGATCCAAAAATCGTGAGATAAATTTTATTAGGGTCTACATAATGTGTAGTATTTTAGAAAAATATGGATCTAGCATGAGATGTTTAAAGTCTGTAAGAATTTAATAGATCCTTTAAATGTGTTTTGGAATGCATGCAAATTTGTTAAATTTATAACTTGAGCTGTAGTGTTCCATAAATCATGAAATTTGGTGGGTAGGTTACTCTATGCTAGCCCTAGCTCTGGTAAAAATTTGGGCATCAGTAATTAAGTAATTTCCAAGTTATAATGCTATCTTGTTATTCTAGGAAATACTAAAATGAATTTTAGTAATTTTTCTACATGTACAATGTTCTTATAAATTTTTGGAGAATGTCTTGGTACCCTATAGTGTCTAAGAAAATTAAGAAATCTGTTGTTTGACACATTTTACTATGCTTGGTTATTTATACAAAAATCAGCCTTTTTGGCTTGGGAATTTTGTGTAGGGAGTTCCTGTGAATAAATTGAGTTCAAAATTTTACAGTAGTCTCTTTGTGGGTCAGAGAGTCCCCTGTAATTTTTGTAGAATTTTAGGAGCAGTTTACACATATGTTTGAAATTCCACTTAATTACTTAAGTAAATTAAGAAATGGGTTTAAATAAATGTTCTAGGTGGGCACACCTTACTTCCTGGTGTCTTTGTGATATTTGTGAACTTGTAGTAGCATTAGTTTGGTTTTAGAGAATGTTTGCCACATCAATAAATATTTAACCTTTGTAATTTTAGGTTTTCTGGATAGCTAAGTAGTAATTCTAAATTTGGCTTTGATAAAATTGGTTGCTGGACAACTTGTAAATACCAAAGTTGGAGTAAACTTGATGAACTAGCTTGTGTTAAAATTTGGAAGCATTTAGCTTAGTAGTTTGAGAGTTACTGTTGTTTAATGTGGCAGTTCAAAATCTGCTACTCTCTGTTTTGAGAGGACAGATTCTGGAACTTGCGAAGTTCGACATGGAAAACTTAGGAGTTTGGAGTTGAGGTCTGAAAATGAATTGTAGTACATTTCTTAGGCTTTCCAGATTGCCTTAGATCATATCTTTTGGAATTGTAAATCTCCAGTTGTGATAAAAACAAGTAGCTGCTGTCCAGAATGCTTACTGTGGTGTTTTGCTGATTGATATGGTGTGATATCCTAAGACATGCTACTTTTGTAATTGTTAGGTGTTAGGGCCTTAACTGAGGATGAGCAGCTTTATCTTAGGTTAAGTAGATTAGGTGAGTACTTCTCTACCGGAGAGGAAATTTGCACCTACTCTTTTGAAGTGATTTGAGTAGAGCTTTAAATTGTTGTCATACATTTCATTCCGAGCATATTGCATCTTTCATTATGCATTCATGGGATTTATTATGCACTCATGCAATAGGTGTACCGGAGGGGGTGACACTCCTCGAATTCGAACAAGCAATACCGGAGGAGGTGCTGAGTCAACCGGAGGAATTAGCAGAAGAACCCAACGTCGGGGAAGCTCCGTCAGAAGATCTACCCGAGTGCCCTGACCACCGGCCTTCAACCTTTCTCAAAGGCAAGCCCCGGTGCATGCTGAACCTACTGATTTATAAATTAATCTTGAGTACTTTTAATTGTTTACTGCATTAAGTTGTAGGAGTTATATGAAAACACTTGTTGCATTATACCTGTCCTTGTCCAGATATCGTACTTAATCCTATTTTAGGTTTAGGCACGTGTCAATGCTTAGCCCTGCTTAGTACGGTAGAAGTCGGGTGATTTCCGGTCATCCGTGAGATGTAGGAAGGAGTCACGAGTGGCTCTATGGCTATCGTGAATGGAACCATGCTTAAAAATGAAATTGAGACCGGGTGGGAGTTCGATAGTACAGCCGCAAGACACCTCACGTCTTGGGTGTGGAGCTATGCCCGTCTGAGTCGTTTAAGGACCGATTCGCTGTACGTCCTTGAGTCATGTGGAACGCAGTCTAACACTTAGTTGGCCGGATAACCCGTTCCGACCGCGAAGCCGAGTAATGTGGTTCAGGCCGGGAATCGAATGGTAGGTTGCTTCTTGGAGGAGAGAAAGGATGTGCTTGGGGACATTGGCGTGAGACCAAGGGGGGTTAGAGTCCCTATCACCTGGCAGAGTGTCGCCCTTGGGGTCGCGACATTATTCGGACCCGCGATTCCTGAATCATATGAAACGGTGGCCTGTGCGACCCTGGCAGGGGTCTGCACGGTGAGTGTTAGAAATACCCCTCCAGCTGGATAGGAATTCGATTCGAATCGCCGTCGCTCCCGGTTAGTGAGCACTTGACTTGAGCAGCGGCAACGTAGATCTCATTAAATGAACTGGTGGTTAAGGGAATGATACAATGTTGCCACAATTCATACCTGCTCTGGAATTAATGATGATAATTGTTTGATTACAACCAAGTGCATGTTTAGTACAGGTGCTAAGATAGATGACAGGTAAATGCTAAAAATAACTGCTAGTACAGGTTATAAGAGTATCAATTACTTATGCCTTTATGCAAAATGTTATGTCAGCTAGCCTCTTGTGTAAGCCTTGCATAATCCTTGGTGTCCTCTTATTTCTGGTTTTCGACGGGTAAGTCTAGCTGAGTACATTCCAGTACTCAGGGTTTATTCCCTCCTGTTGCAGATGACATGCTTTATCAGGGATTCTGCAAGACGTGTCTCCACCCTGCGGGTGATGATGACTAGATCACAAGGGCATGATCGTCTTTATGTACTTTCCTCATGCTTTTGCGGGTTGTTGATCATCCAGACTGGCAGTATTTAATTAACTAGTGTGTGTGTTATGCTTCCGCTACTTTCAAACTTGGTTTGTAATAATTGCTACTCCGTGGTGTAAACTTATTTCAGAACTACTTGTGAAATGTATCGTATGATGTTGTATGTTGAATGATGCGATCCTGGTTGTAAGCAGTTTGGTTTGAAATCCTTCGTGATTTCGATTGACTACCGGGATTATATGGGCTCAAGTTTGAAAATTTGAGCGCTTCGGTGCTTGTTTTCGTACTTGTGCTCTTATAATTTGGTCGGTTCTGTTACAGCTGGTACCGGAGCATAATTCAACATTAAACACATCTTACGAGTATTTAAAAACAAAAGTATTTGATTATGAAAAGGGTTAAAACTCTAAAAATTATTTTTAGGTATGCCAGTGATCACATCCCTTAGCCCAAATAAGGACTCTTAGGTGGCTTATTATAAAGACTAACTTGGGGCCTTGTTTGTTTTTATTTCGTCGTCCATACGGCGTGATATTGTATGGATGCCATCCACTTGGGTGGTAATGTATGGATCAATTACCTCGACGCTCTGGTAAGTGTGAGTTGTGAGAGCATGATCGTCCAACCGGCGGTCTAGGGGAGAGTAGTTTTGGTGACTTACATCTTTACATGTTTAAACCATGTAACTATGTAAAAGCACTTAATTGTGGGAACCTCTATATCGGGTAGCTTTGATACTGAAGTATATACATTTGGGGATGTATATATGGAAAGTATTTAAATTACTGCTTTCTTGTGTGCTTATTTTGGGAATTGTTGGGCTGCAATGAAGTTTTCTGCAGGTACACTAACAGCGTAACGAGTAGACCGATAGTTTCGCTTATATGAGAGAACGTATGTATGCCACCGCCTAGCGTTAGAACTCTAGGTTTCTACTAAGGTGAGAGGACGTACGAAACGTGCATGCATCATGTTTAATTATATCATACATATCATTTACTCCCTCCTTAAAAATTTCTGTACTCCCGACTAAAGTAAATTTCGTATCCCCTAAATGATCCTCACTTTAAGTCGTATCTTATCTGTTGCTACAGATGGCACGTACCAAGAGGACCGCTCGTAAGTCCACTGGGGCAGGGCACCGCGTCACCAGCTCGCTCCACGTGAGCCCCGCCCTGAGCCTACTGAGGTGGAAAGGCTGAGGGCAGAGCTGGCAGAGGTGACTGCTGCTAGGGATGCAGCACGGCAACAACTGGAACAAGTGATTCATGATCGTGATCAAGAAACGCTTGCAGTCCAGAGGTTGACAGTGGCAAACCGCAACTGTCAACGCATGTTGGTCCGTGTGATGGAACAGAGGGATGAAGCCTGGCACGAGGAGAACGTTCTGAGAGCTCGTCAGTTTGAGCTCGAGCAACAGTTAGAAAATGCTGAAGAATACAATGACAACCTTCATGAAGAAGTGCACCGCCTGAACAACGAGCTTAATCCCCTGCTGCCTCGAAACAACAACGTCGATGAGGACATGGGTTCGGGAATCTTCATGGCTGAGGATGATGATGAAGTGGAGGTTGATGGACCACAGGATGCCCCACCTGCAGAAGCACCAGAGGAAGAGCCAGAAGAAGAAGAAGACGAGGAGTTAGAGCCTGTCAGTGATGAGGACGGCGGGGAGATCCTTGACACTGACTCGGAGGATGATGCTTAGAGTAGTCATCACGTGCCTATAATGTTAGGATCGTCTTTTGTGCCCTCCCTGTGAAGGAGTGAGGCCTTGTAATAACTTGACTTTGGGATGTAAGGTTGAACCGTATGTTTCCTGAATGTAGTTTGAACCTGTTAATTTCGATCACAACTTGATGTCTTATTATGTTGCGTTCGATGATGGTGTCACGATTAGCACCCTTCGGTGCCGCGACGAAA
Organism: Saccharum officinarum; assembly: GCA_020631735.1. Classification (NCBI taxonomy): domain Eukaryota; kingdom Viridiplantae; phylum Streptophyta; class Magnoliopsida; order Poales; family Poaceae; genus Saccharum; species Saccharum officinarum. The sequence continues at coordinate 6,451,898 of CM036165.1, read as the reverse complement.
CCGAGGGCCTCCTATGGCGCGCGACATAAGGCTGTGCTGCTTGGCACGCGCAGGTATCGAGGTGGCTAGTCATGATCCACCATGGAACTCTTCATTGAGAAGTCTCTTTGTGGTCAGTTTGAAGTAGCCTTTCACAGTCAACTAAAAATCTTGAGATCGAATCCAAGTACCGTGCAAAAGGTCAAAAATCACGTAGATAGCAACGTAAACGGTCCGGTAACCGTTGTGCTCCCTGTGAGTGAGCCTTTATCAAAGAGCATCTTGTTGGATTACCAAGTATGATCTCGTCAAACGATGCGCTAGAATGGATTGTGCGGTTGTGGTGAATTATTGTGCCTTAATTATTATGAGAAATCTATTCATACAGTCAGATTGACATTTCGCAATAATTCATCTACAAATTTCCCACATCGTCAGTGCTCATTGGCTATGCATTTTTGCAGATGTCGTACAATCTACGTCGGGGTCGTGGAAATGAGGAGGAGGAACAGCCACCCCCTCCGCCACCACCTACTCCGGCCGAGTTGATGCAGACAGTGGTCGAAGGGCAGCGCATGTTGGCGGATGCTATGCGCCAGCTGGCTAACCGGGAGGCTCGTCCTGGCCGCCAGGGCCCAGAGCCAAATCAGTACAGCGATTTCAAGGACTTTCTGGATACAAAGCCCCCGCTCTTCAAGGAAGCGGAAGAACCACTGCAGGCTGACGAGTGGTTGAATACCATTGAACAAAAGTTTCGTCTGCTACGCCTAACTGATGAGCTGAAAACTGAGTATGCTTCCCATCAGTTGCATGGTCCGGCGGGAATTTGGTGGAGCCACTATCGTTCCACACTACCTGCCAATGTCCCGATTGCTTGGGATCAGTTTAAGGCGGCATTCCGGGGAAATTATATCCCTCCCGGTCTTATGGCAATCAAGCACACAGAGTTTATGAGGCTGTCGCAAGGAAACAAAAGCCTGACTGAATACTTGCAGTCCTTCAACAACCTGGCAAGGTATGCCACTGAGTTTGTGGATACCGATGCCAAAAAGATTGCTAGCTTCAAAAGGGGCCTCGGCCCAAAACTGATGAAAACTATGGGCACTAGCAAATGTACTACTTTCAATGATTTCATCAGTGATGCTCTGACTCAAGAGAACAACAATGCTATCTATTCTGCCTCTAAGAGCCGCAAAAGGGCCATTGAGGCGAGTGCTTCACAGTCTCGAGCTCCAGCTGCCCCGAGGGCTCCTCCTCGCCCTCCTGCCACAAATGCTAAGTTCCGTCCTCCACAAAAGAAGGTGCCAATGAAAACTGGGTTTCGTAAGGCATATACAGTGGCTCTGCCAAAGAGTAATGCGGGCCAAGGCAGCTCCAGTGTTCCCCCTAGCAACATGCCTTGCTGGAACTGTAACAAGCCAGGCCATTGGTCCAGGAACTGTCCGTACCCTAAGAAAAATGTCAACCAAGGTAGTCGTCAGGGACACGCCCATTATAACAGCATTGAGGAAATTCCATCTGGTGAGGTGGTCACCGCTGGTAAGTTTCTAGTTGACCAACACCCCGCAGTGGTACTTTTTGATTCAGGTGCTTCGCATTCCTTTATCAGTCCTAAGTTTGCATCTAAATTTGCACACAAGTTGCATACTGTTGAAGGTGTGGGTTATTGTATTAGCGCTGCAAGTGGGAATATTTCCACAAACAAAGTAGTGGGGAACCTTAAGTTTGAGATAGAAGGGCGAAGTTATTCGCTTGCCCTATTGGTTTTACCTGGTTTAGACATAGATGTTATCTTGGGCATGAATTGGATGAGTCAGAATGGGGTACTCATTGACACATCCGCTCGGGTAGTTATGCTCAGAGATCCTACAGATCAAAAGGGTTTTCTAGTACAACTTCCCAGAAAGGTTGAATTGTCGGGGGAAATTCATGCTGTGCAAGCAAAGGCGTTGGCCGAAATTCCAGTAGTAAATGAGTTTCCGGACGTTTTTCCCGATGATTTGCCGGGACTCCCTCCGGATCGGGATGTGGAGTTTAAAATTGAGTTGTTGCCTGGCACGGCTCCCATCTCTAGGAGACCCTATAGGATGCCTCCAAATGAACTCGCTGAACTTAAGGTGCAATTGAATGAACTTTTGAAGAAGGGGTTGATTCGTCCTAGTTCATCGCCGTGGGGATGTCCTGCTATCTTTGTAAAGAAGAAGGATCAGTCGTTGCGGATGTGCGTAGATTATAGACCTCTCAATGCAGTCACTGTCAAAAATAAGTACCCTCTACCGCGAATCGACATCTTGTTCGATCAGTTGTCTAAAGCTAAAGTTTTCTCCAAGATCGATCTAAGATCGGGCTACCATCAAATTAAAATTCGCCCGGAAGATGTTCCAAAGACAGCCTTTTCTACCAGATACGGTCTTTATGAGTATCTTGTTATGTCCTTCGGCTTGACAAATGCCCCCGCACACTTCATGTACTTGATGAATTCGGTGTTTATGCCTGAATTGGACAAGTTTGTGGTGGTATTTATTGATGACATCCTGGTATACTCTGTGAATGAGGAGGATCACGCTGAACATCTGCGTATAGTCCTCACAAGACTGCGTGAACATCAACTATATGCAAAGTTCAGTAAGTGCGAATTCTGGCTTCGTGAAGTACCTTTCCTTGGGCATGTGTTGTCCGATGGAGGAATTATGGTGGACCCCGCCAAGGTACAGGAAGTACTGAACTGGAAGGCTCCTATCTCGGTTCACGAGGTCCGAAGTTTTCTTGGTTTGGCTGGCTATTATCGTCGCTTCATCCCGGATTTCTCCAAAATAGCCAAGCCAATGACTCGGTTGCTGCAAAAAGACACCAGGTTTGTCTGGACTCCTGAGTGTGATGCGGCTTTTCACCAACTGCGAACCCTCCTAACCTCAGCTCCGGTTTTGGCACAACCGGATATCGAGAAACCATTTGATGTTTATTGTGATGCCTCAGGCATAGGTTTGGGAGGTGTGTTGATGCAGGAAGGCCGAGTAATTGCATATACTTCTCGACAACTTCGGAAGCATGAGGTGAATTATCCAACGCATGACTTAGAACTGGCTGCAGTTGTTCATGCTTTGAAAGTATGGCGGCATTATCTGCTGGGAAATGTCTGCAATATCTACACCGATCATAAAAGCCTCAAATACATCTTCACCAACCCGAGTTGAATATGCGTCAAAGAAGATGGCTCGAGTTGATTAAAGATTATAACCTTCAAGTGCACTATCATCCAGGAAAGGCAAATGTAGTTGCGGATGCTTTAAGCCGTAAGTCTCATTGTCATTCCTTAGTTGAAACTGATTTTCATCGATCTCGCCTTCTACATCCAGCAGTCTTGTACAACATCACTGTCAGTTGTACTCTCAAAAGCAGAATTATTGAGCTCCAAAAGACTGACACTGGTATATTCCACATCAAGCGTAAGATGAAAGAGCAAGAAACTACACAGTTCAGGATAGATGAAGAGGGTGTACTATGGTTCAAGGATAGGTTAGTTGTGCCTAAGGACCGAGAGCTTCGAAATGATATTATGTCTGAAGCACACTCCTCTAAGTTGTCCATCCATCCTGGCAGCAATAAGATGTATTATGATTTGAAACCACTTTATTGGTGGACCAAGATGCGGAAAGAGATAGCTGCATATGTTGCTAGATGTGACACCTGTTGCAGAGTTAAAGCTGTGCACATGAAAGCTGGGCTACTTCAGCCACTTTCCATTCCAGGCTGGAAATGGGAAGAGATAAGTATGGATTTCATTGTCGGACTTCCTCCTACTGTCAAAAATCATAACTCTATTTGGGTAATTGTTGATCGTTTGACCAAATCAGCTCACTTCATCCCAGTGAGAGTGGACTATCGTCCCACTGACTATGCTGAGTTGTACTTCAATCAGATAGTCCGGCTTCATGGGATACCTCGTACTATCATATCTGACCGTGGTCCCCAGTTCACTGCTCGCTTTTGGGAGCACTTGCATCACCTTCTGGGAACCAAGTTAGTGAGAAGCTCTGCTTATCACCCCCAGACATCGGGTCAGACAGAACGAGTTAACCAAATCTTGGAAGATCTGTTGCGAGCATGCGTCATTTCATCCAAGGGTTCTTGGGAAAAATGGTTACCTTTAGCCGAATTCTCGTACAATAACAGTTATCAAGAGAGTATTAAGATGGCTCCATTCGAAGCTTTGTACGGTCGTAGGTGTAGAACCCCACTAAATTGGATAGAATCTGGTGAGAGAAGATTTTATGGTATTGCTTTTGTTGAGGAAGCTGAGGAACAAGTCCGTACCATCCAAAAACATATGGCTGCAGCCCAAGCTAGACAGAAAAGTTATGCTGATCGTCGTAGAAAACCACTCGAGTTTGAAGTTGGAGACTTCGTGTATTTGAAAGTTTCTCCAATGAAAAGTGTCCAACGTTTTGGTGTTAAGCGGAAACTTGCGCCAAGATACGTGGGTCCTTTTCAAATCATAGGCAAGAGTGGAGCTGTTGCGTACAAAATTCAGTTACCTCCAGAAATGAGTGCCATATTCAACGTCTTCCATGTATCTCAGCTTAAAAAGTGTCTTCGAGTTCCTGAGGAACAAGTTCCTTTAGGTGATATCAGGCTGGAATCCGACCTAACCTACGAAGAAAAGCCAGTCCGAGTGATCGATACTCAGGAACGAGTAACTAGAAGTAAAGTGGTTAAGTGGTACAAAGTGATGTGGAGTAATCAGGGAAGTGAGAGTGATGCTACGTGGGAACGGGAGGACTATTTGCGGGATGGTTATAAGGAATTCTATGAAAAATGGTACGCTTTCCAAATCTCGGGACGAGATTTTTATAAGGGGGGAGGGCTGTAACACTTCAAGTGTTTAGTCCTTAATTGCATTGCATTTGCATGGCATAAACATAAGCATGCATCATTCATGTTTGTTATTTTATGTGATGCAACACATGTAATTATTCTAGGGTTTGTTTGATTTATTTCATGAAGTATTTGATAGTTGGTGTAACAAAAAGGTAAGGTAGCCAATCATGACCTACAACACCTTAGTTATACTTAGGGTAACATTTGGAACAAGGTTCATGTTGACCAAAATTACAAAATTGCCCTCCAAGAGAAGTTTGACCACCATTTGACCCTAGAAGGCTCTAGTTTGACCAGTTAAAAAGTCTAATTTAGAGACCTTGCATGGAAGAGCACCCTTAAGTAAAGTTGTAGAGAATTTCATGAGGAACAAAAGTTCTAATATGGCCATCTCATGAAAATGACCAGAGCATGCTCAAAAATGGCCCACAAGTCAGCTTGAGTGGGAATCAACACTTAGAAAAATTCTAAGTCTGGAAATTGGACTTTTCAGTTTCACTGTACCTCACTTTAGCAACTTGTAACTCACAAACTAGGCCAAACCAGTCTTAGAGCCAATTGACAAAGTTGTTGTCCACACATAGCTCTACAACATTGTCAATATCACCATCACCTGGTTCTCAATAGTTTAGGAGAAATAGTGTCAAGAAGTTAGGGTTTCAGTCGGCGTTGATCTCTGGAACTGCATTTCAGTTTCAAGGGGCACCACTTTGGAGCTCTGTAGTTTCAAATCTAGGCCGAACCAGCCCAAACTCCAATTGACAAACTTGTAGACCTCATGTAGCTCTACAAAATTGGTGTAATCATCTTCGACTAATTCGAATCGGTTTGGGAGATAATCATCGTGGAAATCGCTCTGTCAGTCGGTCATTGATGTCGCCGATTTAGTTCGTCAGCGTCAGAGTGGCCGACCGGCCGCAGGCCGTCGTCGACGCGTGGAGGCGCGGTGGCGCCCGTACGCCGGCCCTGGCCCCACCAGTCAGGCCGCGACGCCTTCAAGACGCCACGACGCGCGAGCCGGCCTCCATTCCTCCGCCCCCTCTCTTCCAGTTGCCAAGAACACCGAAACCGAGCCGCCATTGCCGTTCTTCTCCGGCGAGCTCAAGCGCGAGCCACACCGCATCACCGGCCGCTAGACCTCGCCAATCCCTCCGCCTCACCACCCTCCATCTCCCTGACCCACCGAAGCCAGCGATTTGACTCAAGGTGAGCCGCATTGCTTTCTTCCCCGTCTCCGAGAGGTCGCCGGAGCCCGCCATGGGACCTCACCGTGGTCGGGGTGCTTCGGGTCTCTCTCCATCCTCCCTTCCTAGCAAAATGGATCCGCCTAGCTTCGGTGAAGCTCGTACCGAGCCTAGACCGCACCGTACATCCTCACCGGCGACGGTGCGCCGCCACCGGACATCACCGGCCGCCGCTCGCGGTGACAAGCCCCTTCCACCCCATCCCCATCCATTCCACGAGCACCAATCGACGCACCGGGTGACGGAGAACACGAGGCGGTGCTCAATTGGCCGAGCGAGCTCTTCTCCGGCGAGCTCGAGCTCGTCGGAGCTCGCGGGTCTCCGCCTCCCTGTCTCCGGTCGCTGACCGCGGGGGCCCGCCCGTCAGTGTCGCGCGCGGGCGGGAGCGCTGAGCGGCCGCGCGCGCGCGAGTGTGGCCGAGAGTTTCCGGGCCGGCCCAGTCGTCCGAAATGAAATTCATTTTTATTATTTTGTCACTGATTTTTGTACAAGTTGGAAAAATATAGATCTAGGGTTTTAATGATCCAAAAATCATGAGATAAATTTTATTAGGGTCTACATAATGTGTAGTATTTTAGAAAAATATGGATCTGGCATGAGATGTTTAAAGTCTGTAAGAATTTAATAGATCCTTTAAATGTGTTTTGGAATGCATGCAAATTTGTTAAATTTATAACTTGAGCTGTAGTGTTCCATAAATCATGAAATTTGGTGGGTAGGTTACTCTATGCTAGCCCTAGCTCTGGTAAAAATTTGGGCATCAGTAATTAAGTAATTTCCAAGTTATAATGCTATCTTGTTATTCTAGGAAATACTAAAATGAATTTTAGTAATTTTTCTACATGTGCAATGTTCTTATAAATTTTTGGAGAATGTCTTGGTACCCTAGAGTGTCCAAGAAAATTAAGAAATCTGTTGTTTGACACATTTTACTATGCTTGGTTATTTATACAAAAATCAGCCTTTTTGGCTTGGGAATTTTGTGTAGGGAGTTTCTTTGAATAAATTGAGTTCAAAATTTTACAGTAGTCTCCTTGTGGGTCAGAGAGTCCCCTGTAATTTTTGTAGAATTTTAGGAGCAGTTTACACATATGTTTGAAATTCCACTTAATTACTTAAGTAAATTAAGAAATGGGTTTAAATAAATGTTCTAGGTGGGCACACCTTACTTCCTGGTGTCTTTGTGATATTTGTGAACTTGTAGTAGCATTAGTTTGGTTTTAGAGAATGTTTGCCACATCAATAAATATTTAACCTTTGTAATTTTAGGTTTTCTGGACAGCTAAGTAGTAATTCTAAATTTGGCTTTGATAAAATTGGTTGCTGGACAACTTGTAAATACCAAAGTTGGAGTAAACTTGATGAACTAGCTTGTGTTAAAATTTGGAAGCATTTGGCTTAGTAGTTTGAGAGTTACTGTTGTTTAATGTGGCAGTTCAAAATCTGCTACTCTCTGTTTTGAGAGGACAGATTCTGGAACTTGTGAAGTTTGACATGGAAAACTTAGGAGTTTGGAGTTGAGGTCTGAAAATGAATTGTAGTACATTTCTTAGGCTTTCCAGATTGCCTTAGATCATATCTTTTGGAATTGTAAATCTCCAGTTGTGATAAAAACAAGTAGCTGCTGTCCAGAATGCTTACTGTGGTGTTTTGCTGATTGATATGGTGTGATATCCTAAGACATGCTACTTTTGTAATTGTTAGGTGTTAGGGCCTTAACTGAGGATGAGCAGCTTTATCTTAGGTTAAGTAGATTAGGTGAGTACTTCTCTACCAGAGAGGAAATTTGCACCTACTCTTTTGAAGTGATTTGAGTAGAGCTTTAAATTGTTGTCATACATTTCATTCCGAGCATATTGCATCTTTCATTATGCATTCATGGGATTTATTATGCACTCATGCAATAGGTGTACCGGAGGGGGTGACACTCCTCGAATTCGAACAAGCAATACCGGAGGAGGTGCTGAGTCAACCGGAGGAATTAGCAGAAGAACCCAACGTCGGGGAAGCTCCGTCAGAAGATCTACCCGAGTGCCCTGACCACCGGCCTTCAACCTTTCTCAAAGGCAAGCCCCGGTGCATGCTGAACCTACTGATTTATAAATTAATCTTGAGTACTTTTAATTGTTTACTGCATTAAGTTGTAGGAGTTATATGAAAACACTTGTTGCATTATACCTGTCCTTGTCCAGATATCGTACTTAATCCTATTTTAGGTTTAGGCACGTGTCAATGCTTAGCCCTGCTTAGTACGGTAGAAGTCGGGTGATTTCCGGTCATCCGCGAGATGTAGGAAGGAGTCACGAGTGGCTCTATGGCAATCGTGAATGGAACCATGCTTAAAAATGAAATTGAGACCGGGCGGGAGTTCGATAGTACAGCCGCAAGACACTTCACGTCTTGGGTGTGGAGCTATGCCCGTCTGAGTCATTTAAGGACCGATTCGCTGTACGTCCTTGAGTCATGTTGAACGCAGTCTAACACTTAGTTGGCCGGATAACCCGTTCCGACCGCGAAGCCGAGTAATGTGGTTCAGGCCGGGAATCGAATGGTAGGTTGCTTCTTGGAGGAGAGAAAGGATGTGCTTGGGGACATTGGCGTGAGACCAAGGGGGGTTAGAGTCCCTATCACCTGGCAGAGTGTCGCCCTTGGGGTCGCGACATTATTCGGACCCGCGATTCCTGAATCATATGAAACGGTGGCCTGTGCGACCCTGGCAGGGGTCTGCACGGTGAGTGTTAGAAATACCCCTCCAGCTGGATAGGAATTCGATTCGAATCGCCGTCGCTCCCGGTTAGTGAGCACTTGACTTGAGCAGCGGCAACGTAGATCTCATTAAATGAACTGGTGGTTAAGGGAATGATACAATGTTGCCACAATTCATACCTGCTCTAGAATTAATGATGATAATTGTTTGATTACAACCAAGTGCATGTTTAGTACAGGTGCTAAGATAGATGACAGGTAAATGCTAAAAATAACTGCTAGTACAGGTTATAAGAGTATCAATTACTTATGCCTTTATGCAAAATGTTATGTCAGCTAGCCTCTTGTGTAAGCCTTGCATAGTCCTTGGTGTCCTCTTATTTCTGGTTTTCGACGGGTAAGTCTAGCTGAGTACATTCCAGTACTCAGGGTTTATTCCCTCCGTTGCAGATGACATGCTTTATCAGGGATTCTGCAAGACGTGTCTCCACCCTGCGGGTGATGATGACTAGATCAGAAGGGCATGATCGTCTTTATGTACTTTCCTCATGCTTTTGTGGGTTGTTGATCATCCAGACTGGCAGTATTTAAGTAACTAATGTGTGTGTTATGCTTCCGCTACTTTCAAACTTGGTTTGTAATAATTGTTACTCCGTGGTGTAAACTTATTTCAGAACTACTTGTGAAATGTATCGTATGATGTTGTATGTTGAATGATGCGATCCTGGTTGTAAGCAGTTTGGTTTGAAATCCTTCGTGATTTCGATTGACTACCGGGATTATATGGGCTCAAGTTTGAAAATTTGAGCGCTTCGGTGCTTGTTTTCGTACTTGTGCTCTTATAATTTGGTCGGTTCTGTTACAGATGATGCCTGGGTATATAACCCGCAGGCGGCCGTGGCAAAAATTCCCCCATTTCATCACTTCTCATCATTGTCGGTTTTAGATATAAAACCGGTAGTGATGATGACCTGGGTGTATAACCCACGGGTGGCCACGGTCAAAAATTCCCCCATTTCATCACTTCTCATCACTGTCGGTTTCAAATATAAAACCGGCAGTGATGATACTTCATTGCCGGTTCTAGAGGCGAACTGGCAGTGATGATGCCTGGGTATATAACCCGCACGGCCGCGGCCAAAAATTCCCCCATTTCAAATGCCGTCTTCCACGCACCACCATCCGTCGCCCTCCACAACACTGTCGGCCACCCGTGCCACCACTGCCACCCTGCGCCACCGCGGCCACACGCGCCACTGCCACCATGGCCAGATGCGCCACCAAGCCCGCGCCACTACTGCCACCCCGCGCCATCGCCACCTCCCTCGCCACCGGGGCGCCGTGTGGTGCCCTCGCGCGCTCTTCTTTCTCCATTTGTTGGAATATGTTTCATACCCTATGTATGTGACCCTATATATGTTAGCTTTTTTATAATAAAAGCAAACACTTTATGTGTTTCTTACGTGTGGTGCAATATTGAAATCGAGTGCTGTAGTGTTAAAAACTTAAAATTTGACTGGTGCTCAAAGTGTCCTTGAAATGAGTTAGATGTTGGAATTCATGAGTTAGTGGTGTTAGAAATTTCAGTTTCAATATTATAATGACATAACATTATCAAACTAATTTGGTTACATGTATAGGCAACCATGACATGGTATGTAGTGCATGTTAGTCATGTGCCTAGGATCTATCGAACCTTGGAAGATTGCTATGCTCAAGTAAATTGCTACCCTGGTAATTTGTACAAAAAATACAACACAGAAGCTAAAGCATTGAGGGCCTACTATGGTGCAAGGAGTGCAAACCTCGGCCAATATCCAGAAATTCAGATTGAAGAGAAGCCACCTGCTAGAGATGTGAAGTTTAGGATAATTTCTCCTTGTTCTTCGAAAGATGTCATGCTTTTTTTAGTGCTATGGTCATTGGTTTTCTTATTTGTAAGTTCATTTAGGCTTTGTTTTCCTAGAATAGAAGGTGGACAATGAATTTGTTCTAGGTGAACAATATGTGGACTTATTATTAGACTTTGCATTAAGTCTTTGTACTAATTGGTTATATGCACAGATGGTACTAGTAGTTGTATATGGCCTAAACTGACCACGATCATGTCACAGCCATGACTCATCGTCGCATGGTAACTCATCGCCAAAGAATTGAGAGGCAATAGGAAGTGGCTAATATCTCTGGGATGAGAGAGCCGCATGATCCGACAAATGGTGATGGTGTCAATCAGAACGGTGGGAACGTGGAGTCATGGAGCTCGAGCTATTGTCTCGACCTAGGTCAAGATGACCAAGATGGCTAGGTAATTTAGGTATCATGTGACTATGTAGCCACACACGCTAATCAATTTAGAGTCTTAGTTTAATTGTTGTCTCCAGTAGGAGCCTCCGTTGGTCGCTGAGCCAGAGGGTTCGGGTAGCCGGAATGCTAGATCGAAGCAAGGCATGTCACATCTACCTACGGGTAGGAATGCACATTGGCACATCATAGAGTTTGACCAATTTGGGGAGTCGGTCACACCGTCAATAGCTATCGCAAAATACAAGATTATCCTCGGGTTGCTTGTAAGGGATTTCATCCCAATTAAGTATAGGAAGTGGATTGGAAAAGATAATGACGAGTGGAAGGTTCCTAAGAGTGAGAAGCATGCCATATGGGAGAACATGATCCCATAATATTTAACTTTCCCAGTGGACTATGACAGGGAGCAAGTGAAGAGAAAGCAAAAGAAATCATGGGTACATGCTTCAAGACTTTCAAGGGGATATTGTACAAGAAATTTGTCCTCGAAGGTAAAGGGCCAGATTTTGATGGTGGAGAGTACACCAAGCAGAGGGACTTCTGGCAGGATTTCAAGCAATACAGGTTATCCGAGGAGTACTTGCAGCTAAGCAGGAACAATAAGGAGAACTCGCAGAAAGCAATGAATCCTCATCATCTCAGCTCTCGTGGATATGCCAAAAAGATGCTAGAATTTGAAGCAGAACTTCATAGGATGGCACGCCTTGCTGAAGGTGTTCAAGTTGAGACTGCCGATTAGGAGCCCAGATCGATATTATACTATATGGCAAGGGAGGTACGTCACGCCCCGAATGGGAGGTTTAGTTCCCAAAATCCAGCCATGAGCGACCTCATCCAGAGGATCTCTGAGGTAACTAATGAGATGAGGCAAGGGACTCGCACTTCTAATAGGGAGAAAGACGTGCTCACCCAAGCACTCAGAAATAGGGAGCACCCTGGTCGCACTAGAGGAGCGGTTGTTGTTCCTTGGAGACTATAATTCAAGGAAGAAGCTCATACTTACCGAAGCCGCTAGAGGAGTAGGGCGGTATAGGAGGTAGATACACTAAGGCAACTGAAAGAGATTGAAGAAAGATTTGACGCACGGCTTGAGGTGACTGTTGAAGCATGAATGCAGCAAGTTTTGCAGTCCATAGGATTAGCAGTACCTCCAGTACCACCAAACCATATTCCAACTAGCTTTAGCCCACATTTCAGGGGTCACAGCAGCTGCGGATCAACCCCGCTTGATGGAGAAGAGGCGAATGTGCCTCATCCGGTGGACAACATCACTGAACCCATCAATGTCAGGTTGTGCATCCGTCAATAATGGACAATTGACAAGGTGGCGTATGGCCAGGCCTGGCTTGCGGGAGACAGGACCGTTAATGGCCGCCCAATTCCACTGGGGTACGCTAACGTTAGCATTGATACAATAGTTGATAAGAAGTATAACAAGATACGCATTGATTACCCCACAGCGGAAGACAGGCCGAAACTTGTTCAGAACAAGAGCTCTCATGTGGCTTGGTGCAAGTGTTTCATTAAAATTGATCACCAGGTCTCCTCGGAGGATGAGGAGGATTGTAAGTCTTCGCCCCACAGAGATGCAAGTGATCACTCACCATCTCCCGAGAGAGGAGATCACTCACCTCCTCCCTTGCCATCACCCCAAGAAAGTCTCCTTCTCTTCCTCCTCGTCTGCATCCATCTTGACTAGGCCGAACAAAAGAGAAGACTCCTCCTCGTCCTCCTTATCCCACTTCTCGTCCCTTCGCGTCAACCTCGAGAGAAAATAATTCTCGTCCTCCTCCATCTGAGCCGAATACAAGATCAAGGTCGTCAAAGTTGCAGAAAATGTAACACTTCAAGTGTTTAGTCCTTAATTGCATTGCATTTGCATGGCATAAACATAAGCATGCATCATTCATGTTTGTTATTTTATGTGATGCAACACATGTAATTATTCTAGGGTTTGTTTGATTTATTTCATGAAGTATTTGATAGTTGGTGTAACAAAAAGGTAAGGTAGCCAATCATGACCTACAACACCTTAGTTATACTTAGGGTAACATTTGGAACAAGGTTCATGTTGACCAAAATTACAAAATTGCCCTCCAAGAGAAGTTTGACCACCATTTGACCCTAGAAGGCTCTAGTTTGACCAATTAAAAAGTCTAATTAGAAACCTTGCATGGAAGAGCACCCTTAAGTAAAGTTGTAGAGAATTTCATGAGGAACAAAAGTTCTAATATGGCCATCTCATGAAAATGACCAGAGCATGCTCAAAAATGGCCCACAAGTCAGCTTGAGTGGGAATCAACACTTAGAAAAATTCTAAGTCTGGAAATTGGACTTTTCAGTTTCACTGTACCTCAATTTAGCAACTTGTAACTCACAAACTAGGCCAAACCAGTCTTAGAGCCAATTGATAAAGTTGTTGTCCACACATAGCTCTACAACATTGTCAATATCACCATCACCTGGTTCTCAATAGTTTAGGAGATATAATGTCTTGAAGTTAGGGTTTCAGTCGGCATAGTGACTGAAACTAAGTTTCAGTTTTCGGGTGACCCACTTTGGAGCCTTGTAGTTTCAAATCTAGGCCGAACCAGCCCAAACTCCAATTGACAAACTTGTAGACCTCATGTAGCTCTACAAAATTGGTGTAATCATCTTCGACTAATTCGAACTGGTTTGGGAGATAATCGGTGTTGAACTTGCCCTGTCAGTCGATACCTTTGAGCTCTGAAACGAAACGTTCAGACATCGACAGTGTCCTCGATTCAGAAAACAGCCGACGCGTGGTGACACCCGTCGCCGGCCGCCTGATCGCGCTGCCACGCGCCGCGGACGCCCTGGCAAGGCCGGCCACGACGTGCACACTCACCCGCGCCTACCCGAATGGTTCGTAGCCCAAGAAATTCATTTCCATCGCCTCCACCCCAAGCAGCGACCGATCTCAGTGCCCGCCATTTCTGCCAAGCAAGCTTCGCCATCGCGAGCTCGCGAACCACCGCAAAAACGCGAACTCCGTCTTCACCATAGCTTCGCCGTGTCCTCCTCTACCTTCTCCACCTCCCAGCTGCGCCATTCGTGCTTTGGTAAGGTCACAGTGACCATTTTCGCCGTCTCCGCCATGGGCATGACCTCGCCGGAGATGAGGCCGCCGTGGCCGGGGTTGCTAGGAATCATTCCGTCCCTGTTCTTTGCGGTGTTAGCACCGTGACGACCTCAGGAAGCTCACACCGTGTTCGGTTGAGCCGGCCATGGGTTGCCGTCGCCGGCAGCTCGCACCGGAGCCCTGCCGTGCCGCCATCACCGGCGACGTGCCACCTCCGCTAGGTCATAGGTCGTGCCACTAGCACCAATCGATTCCCCGCGTCACGTAGATCGCGCTGGTGCCCTCGGTTTCGCCGGCCGACCCACCGGCGGCGAGCTCCGACCACCGCCGTCCGCCTCCCCTGCCCTGTGCCGCTCACACACGGGTCCCGCCTGGCAGTCGCACGCGTGGGCGGAAGCCGACACAGGCCGCGCGCGCGTCCTGGGCCGCGCCATTCTCGGGCCGGCCCAGTTTCGAATTGAAATTTATTTCAGTTAATTATTTTGTCACAGAATTTTGGTTAAGTTTGGAAAATGAAGATCTAGGGTTTTACTTGCCCAAAAATTATGAGATAAATTTTGTTAGGATCTACATGATGTGGAGTATTTTAGAAAAATATAAATCTGGTATGTGATGTTTAGTTTTCTGAAGAATTTAATAGATCTTCCAAATGTGTTTTGGAATGCATGCAAATTTGTTAAATTTATAACTTGAGCTGTAGTGTTCCATAAATCATGAAATTTGGTGGGTAGGTTACTCTATGCTAGCCCTAGCTCTGGTAAAAATTTGGGCGTCAGTGCTTAAGTACTTTTCAAGTTATAATGCTATATTGTTATTTTAAGAAATACTTAAATGAATTTTTGTAATTTTTCTACATGTGCAATGTTCATATAACTTTTTGGAGAATGTCTTGGTACCCTAGACTGTCCAAGAAAATTAAGAAATCTGTTGTTTGACACTTTTTACTATGCTTTGGTATTTATACAAAGATCAGCCTTTTTGGCTTGTGAATTTTGTGCAGAGAGTTCCTATGATTAAATTGAGTTCAAATTTGTACAGTAGTCTCTTTTTGGGTCAGAGAGTCCCCTGTAATTTTTGTAGAATTTTTGGAGCAGTTTACATATATGTTTTAAATTCCACTTAATTACTTAAGTAAATTAAGAAATGGGTTTAAATAAATATTCTAGGTGGGCACACCTTACTTTCTGGTGTTTTTGTGACATTGGTGAACTTGTAGTAGTATTAGTTTGGTCTTAGAGAATGTTTGCCACATCAATAAATGTTTAACCTTTGTAATTTTAGGTTTTCTGGACAGCTAGTAGTAATTCTAAATTTGACTTTGATAAAATTGGTTGCTGGAAAACTTGTAAATACCAAAGTTGGAATAAACTTGATGAACTAGCTTGTGTCAAAATTTGGAAGCATTTGGCTTAGTAGTTTGAGAGTTACTGTTGTTTAAAGTGGCAGTTCAAAATCTGCTACTCTCTGTTTTGAGAGGACAGGTTCTGGAACTTGTGAAGTTTGACATGGAAAACTTAGGAGTTTGGAGTTGAGGTCTGAAAATGAATTGTAGTGCATTTCTTAGGCTTTCCAGATTGTCTTAGATCATATCTTTTGGAATTGTAAATCTCCAGTTGTGATAAAAACAAGTAGCTGCTGTCCAGAATGCTTACTGTGGTGTTTTGCTGATTGATATGGTGTGATATCCTAAGACATGCTACTTTTGTAATTGTTAGGTGTCAGGGCCTTAACTGAGGATGAGCAGCTTTATCTTAGGTTAAGTAGATTAGGTGAGTACTTCTCTACCGGAGAGGAAATTTGCACCTACTCTTTTGAAGTGATTTGATTAGAGCGTTAAATTGTTGTAATGCATTTCATTCCGAGCATATTGCATCTTTCATTATGCATTCATGGGATTTATTATGCACTCATGCAATAGGTGTACCGGAGGGGGTGACACTCCTCGAATTCGAGCCTGTAATTCCGGAGGAGAACCAGGAGCAGCAGGAGCCCGAGAATCCAGCAGGCGAAGGAGACGCCGCTGAAGACTTGCCGGAGTGCCCTGACCACCGGCCTTCAACTTTTCTCAAAGGCAAGCCCCGGTGCATGCTGAACCTACTGTTTTATAAATTAATCTTGAGTACTTTTATTTGTTTACTGCATTAAGTTATAGGAGTTATATGAAAACACTTGTTGCATTATACCTGTCCTTGTCCAGATATCGTACTTAATCCTATTTTAGGTTTAGGCACGTGTCAATGCTTAGTCCTGCTTAGTACGGTAGAAGTCGGGTGATTTCCGGTCATCCGCGAGATGTAGGAAGGAGTCACGAGTGGCTGTATGGCTACCGTGGTGGAACCATGCTTTAAAATGAAATTGAGACCGGGCGGGAGTTCGATAGTACAGCCGCAAGACACTTCACGTCTTGGGTGTGGAGCTATGCCCATCTGAGTCGTTTAAGGACCGATTCGCTGTACGTCCTTGAGTCATGTTGAACGCAGTCTAACACTTAGTTGGCCAGATAAGTCGTTCCGACCGCGAAGTCGAGTAGTATGGTTCAGGCCGGGAATCGAATGGTAGGTTGCATCTTGGAGGAGAGAAAGGATGTGCTTGGGACATTGGCGTGAGACCAAGGGGGGTTAGAGTCCCTATCACCTGGCAGAGTGTCGCCCTTGGGGACGCGACATTATTCGGCCCGTGATTCCTGAACTGTACAAAAGATGACCTGAGCAGCCCTCGCCAGGCGTGACTCGGTGAGTGTTAGAAATACCCCTCCAGCTGGATAGGAATTCGATTCGAATCGCCGTCGCTCCCGGTTAGTGAGCACTTGACTTGAGCAGCGGCAACGTAGATCTCATTAAATGAACTGGTGGTTAAGGGAATGATACAATGTTGCCACAATTCATACCTGCTCTGGATATAATGATGATAATTGTTTGATTACAACCAAGTGCATGTTTAGTACAGGTGCTAAGATAGATGACAGGTAATTGCTAAAAATAACTGCTAGTACAGGCTACAAGAGTTTAAATTACTTATGCCTTTATGCAAAATGTTATGTCAGCTAGCCTCTTGTGTAAGCCTTGCATAATCCTTGGTGTCATCTTATTTCTGGTTTTCGACGGGTAAGTCTAGCTGAGTACATTCCAGTACTCAGGGTTTATTCCCTCCTGTTGCAGATGACATGCTTTATCAGGGATTCTGCAAGACGTGTCTCCACCCTGCGGGTGATGATGACTAGATCAGAAGGGCATGATCGTCTTTATGTACTTTCCTCATGCTTTTGTGGGTTGTTGATCATCCAGACTGGCAGTATTTAAGTAACTAGTGTGTGTGTTATGCTTCCGCTACTTTTAAACTTGGTTTGTAATAATTGCTACTCCGTGGTGTAAACTTATTTCAGAACTACTTGTGAAATGTATCGTACGATGTTGTATGTTGAATGATGCGATCCTGGTTGTAAGCAGTTTGGTTTGAGATCCTTCGTGATTTCGATTGACTACCGGGATTATATGGGCTCAAGTTTGAAAATTTGAGCGCTTCGGTGCTTGTTTTCGTACTTGTGCTCTTATAATTTGGTCGGTTCTGTTACAGCTGGTACCGGAGCATAATTCAACATTAAACACATCTTACGAGTAATTAAAAACAAAAGTATTTGTTTATGAAAAGGGTTAAAACTCTAAAAATTATTTTTAGGTATGCCAGTGATCACATCCCTTAGCCCAAATAAGGACTCTTAGGTGGCTTATTATAAAGACTAACTTGGGGGCCTTGTTTGTTTTTGTTTCGTCGTCCATACGGCGTGAAATTGTATGGATGCCATCCACTTGGGTGGTAATGTATGGATCAATTGCCTCGACGCTCTGGTAAGTGTGAGTTGTGAGAGCATGATCGTCCAATCGGCGATCTAGGGGAGAGTAGTTTTGGTGACTTGCATACTTACATGTTTAAACCATGTAATTACGTAAGCACTTAATTGTGGGAACCTTTATATCAGGTAGTTTTGATACTGAAGTATATACATCAGGGGATGTGTATATGGAAAGTATTTAAATTACTGCTTTCTTGTGTGCTAATATTGGGAAACTGTTGGGCTGAAATGAGGTTTTCTGCAGGTACACTAACAGCGTAACGAGTAGACCGATAGTTTCGCTTATATGAGAGAACGTATGTATGCCACCGCCTAGCGTTAGAACTTTAGGTTTCTACTAAGGAGAGAGGACGTACGGAACGTGCATGCATCATGTTTAATTATATCATACATATCATTTACTCCCTCCTTAAAAATTTCTGTACTCCCGACTAAAGTAAATTTCGTATCCCCTAAATGATCCTCACTTTAAGTCGTATCTTATCTGTTGCTACAGATGGCACGTACCAAGAGGACCGCTCGTAAATCCACTGGGGGCAGGGCACCGCGTCACCAGCTCGCTCCACGTGAGCCCCGCCCCGAGCCTACTGAGGTGGAAAGGCTGAGGGCAGAGCTGGCAGAGGTGACTGCTGCTAGGGATGCAGCACGGCAACAACTGGAACAAGTGATTCATGATCGTGATCAAGAAACGCTTGCAGTCCAGAGGTTGACAGTGGCAAATCGCAACTGTCAACGCATGTTGGTTCGTGTCATGGAACAGAGGGATGAAGCCTGGCACGAAGAGAATGTTCTGAGGGCTCGCCAGTTTGAGCTCGAGCAACAGTTAGAAAATGCTGAAGAATACAACGATAATCTTCATGAAGAAGTGCACCGCCTGAACAACGAGCTTAATCCCCTGCTACCTAGAAACAACAATGTAGATGAAGATATGGGATCAGGCATCTTCATGGCTGAGGATGATGATGAAGTGGAGGTTGATGGACCACAGGATGCCCCACCCGCAGAAGCACCAGAGGAAGAGCCAGAAGAAGAAGAAGACGAGGAGTTAGAGCCTGTCAGTGATGAGGACGGCGGGGAGATCCATGACACCGACTCGGAGGATGATGCTTAGAGTAGTCATCACGTGCCTTTAATGTTAGGATCGTCTTTTGTGCCCTCCCTGTGAAGGAGTGAGGCCTTGTAATAACTTGACGTTGGGATGTAAGGTTGAACCGTATGTTTCCTGAATGTAGTTTGAACCTGTTAATTTCGATCACAACTTGATGTCTTATTATGTTGCGTTCGATGATGGTGTCACGATTAGCACCCTTCGGTGCCGCGACGAAACCGAGGGCCTCCTATGGCGCGCGACATAAGGCTGTGCTGCTTGGCACGCGCAGGTATCGAGGTGGCTAGTCATGATCCACCATGGAACACTATCGTTGAGAAGTCTCTTTGTGGTCAGTTTGAAGTAGCCTTTCACAGTCACCTAAAAATCTTGAGATCGAATCCAAGTACCTGCAACAGATCAAAAATCACGTAGATTTTAACGTAAACGGTTCAGTAACTACTGTGCTCCTTGTGTGTGAGCTTTATCAAAGTACACCTTGTTGGATTCTCTCGCATGATTGCGCCAATTGATCCGCTTGAATGGATTGTGCGGTTGTGATGAATTATTGTGCCATGAATAATTTGAGAAGTCTATTTCATGAAGTCAGTTGACATATTTACAATAATTCATCTACAAAATTTCCCACATCGTCAGTGCTCATTGGCTATGCATTTTGCAGATGTCGTACAATCTACGCCGGGGCCGTGGAAATGAGGAGGAGGAACAGCCGCCCCCTCCGCCACCACCTACTCCGGCCGAGTTGATGCAATCAGTGGTTGAGGGGCAGCGTATGTTGGCTGATGCCATGCGCCAACTGGCTAATCGGAGGCTCGTCCTGGCCGCCAGGGCCCAGAGCCCAATCAATACAGTGATTTCAAGGACTTTCTGGATACTAAGCCCCCGCTCTTCAAGGAAGCGGAAGAACCACTGCAAGCTGATGAGTGGTTAAATACTATTGAGCAAAAGTTTCGTCTGCTTCGCCTGACTGATGAGTTAAAGACTGAATATGCTTCTCACCAGTTGCATGGTCCAGCGGGTATTTGGTGGAGCCACTATCGTTCCACACTGCCTGCCAATGTCCCGATTGCTTGGGAATCAGTTTAAGGCGGCATTCCGGGAAATTATATTCCTCCCGGTCTTATGGCAATCAAGCACACAGAGTTTATGAGGCTGTCGCAAGGAAACAAAAGCCTGACTGAATACTTGCAGTCCTTCAACAACCTGGCAAGGTATGCCACTGAGTTTGTGGATACCGATGCCAAAAAGATTGCTAGCTTCAAAAGGGGCCTCGGCCCAAAACTGATGAAAACAATGGGCACTAGCAAATGTACTACTTTCAATGATTTCATCAGCGATGCTTTGACCCAGGAGAACAACAATGCTATTTATTCTGCCTCTAAGAGCCGTAAAAGGGCCTTGAGGCAAGTGCTTCTCAGTCAAGGACCTCAGCGGCACCGAGGTCTTCCCCTCGCCCACCTGCTCAGAATACAAAGTTCCGTCCGCCGCAGAAGAAGCCTGCTGCAAAAACGGGGTTCCGTAAGGCTTATACCGTCGCTCTGCCAAAGGGGACTTCTGGACAGAGCAGCTCTAGTGTTCCTCCTAGCAATATGCCTTGCTGGAACTGCAACAAGCCAGGCCATTGGTCCAGGAATTGTCCGTACCCTAAGAAAAATGTCAACCAAGGTAGTCGTCAGGGACACGCCCATTATAACAGCATTGAGGAAATTCCATCTGGTGAGGTGGTCACCGCTGGTAAGTTTCTAGTTGACCAACACCCCGCAGTGGTACTTTTTGATTCAGGTGCTTCGCATTCCTTTATCAGTCCTAAGTTTGCATCTAAATTTGCACACAAGTTGCATACTGTCGAAGGTGTGGGTTATTGTATTAGCGCTGCAAGTGGGAATATTTCCACAAACAAAGTAGTGGGGAACCTTAAGTTTGAGATAGAAGGGCGAAGTTATTCGCTTGCCCTATTGGTTTTGCCGGGTTTAGGCATAGATGTTATTCTGGGCATGAATTGGATGAGTCAGAATGGGGTACTCATTGATACATCCACTCGGGTAGTTATGCTCAGAGACCTACAGATCAAAAGGGTTTTCTGGTACAACTTCCCAGAAAAGTTGATTTGTCGGGGGAAGTTCATGCTGTCAAGCAAAGGCGTTGGCCGAAATTCCAGTAGTAAAAGAGTTTCCGGACGTTTTTCCCGAGATTTGCCGGGGCTCCCTCCGGATCGGGATGTGGAGTTTAAAATTGAGTTGTTGCCTGGCACGGCGCCCATCTCTAGGAGACCCTATAGGATGCCTCCAATGAACTCGCTGAACTTAAGGTGCAATTGAATGAACTTTTGAAAAAGGGGTTGATTCGTCCTAGTTCATCTCCGTGGGGATGTCCTGCTATCTTTGTAAAGAAGAAGGATCAGTCGTTGCGGATGTGCGTAGATTATAGACCTCTCAATGCAGTCACTGTCAAAAATAAGTACCCTCTACCGCGCAATCGACATCTTGTTCGATCAGTTGTCTAAAGCTAAAGTTTTCTCCAAGATCGATCTAAGATCTGGCTACCATCAAATTAAAATCCGACCCGGAAGATGTTCCAAAGACAGCCTTTTCTACCAGATACGGTCTTTATGAGTATCTTGTTATGTCTTCGGCTTGACAAATGCCCCCGCACACTTCATGTACTTGATGAATTCGGTGTTTATGCCTGAATTGGACAAGTTTGTGGTGGTATTTATTGATGACATCTGGTATATTCTGTGAATGAGGAGATCACGCTGAACATCTGCGTATAGTCCTCACAAGACTGCGTGAACATCAACTATATGCAAAGTTCAGTAAGTGCGAATTCTGGCTTCGTGAAGTACCTTTCCTTGGGCATGTGTTGTCCGATGGAGGAATTATGGTGGACCCCGCCAAGGTACAGGAAGTACTGAACTGGAAGGCTCCTATCGGTTCACGAGGTCCGGAGTTTTCTTGTTTGGCTGGCTATTATCGTCGCTTCATCCCGGATTTCTCCAAAATAGCCAAGCCAATGACTCGGTTGCTGCAAAAAGACACCAGGTTTGTCTGGACTCCTGAGTGTGATGCGGCTTTTCACCAACTGCGAACCCTCCTAACCTCAGCTCCGGTTTTGGCACAACCGGATATCGAGAAACCTTTTGATGTTTATTGTGATGCCTCAGGCATAGGTTTGGGAGGTGTTTTGATGCAGGAAGGCCGAGTAATTGCATATACTTCCCGACAACTTCGGAAGCATGAGGTGAATTATCCAACGCATGACTTAGAACTGGCTGCAGTTGTTCATGCTTTGAAAGTATGGCGGCATTATCTGCTGGGCAATGTCTGCAATATCTTACCGATCACAAAAGCCTCAAATACATCTTCACCCAACCCGAGCTAAATATGCGTCAAAGAAGATGGCTCGAGTTGATTAAAGATTATAATCTTCAAGTACACTATCATCCAGGCAAGGCAAATGTGGTTGCGGACGCTTTAAGCCATAAGTCTCATTGTCATTCCTTAGTTGAAACTGATTTTCATCGGTCTCGCCTTCTACATCCAGCAGTCTTGTACAACATCACTGTCAGTTGTACTCTCAAAAACAGAATTATTGAACTCCAAAAGACTGACACTGGTATATTCCACATCAAGCGTAAGATGAATGAACAAGAAACTACACAGTTCAGGATAGACGAAGAGGGTTTACTATGGTTCAAGGATAGGTTAGTTGTGCCTAAGGACCGGGAGCTTTCGAAATGATATTATGTCTAAAGCACACTCCTCTAAGTTGTCCATCCATCCTGGCAGCAATAAGATGTATTATGATTTGAAGCCATACTATTGGTGGACCAAGATGCGGAAAGAGATAGCTGCATATGTGGCTAGATGTGACACCTGCTGTAGGGTTAAAGCTGTGCATATGAAAGCTGGGTTGCTTCAACCACTGTCTATCCAGGTTGGAAATGGGAAGAGATAAGTATGGATTTCATTGTCGGTCTTCCTCTACTGTCAAAAATCATAACTCCATCTGGGTAATTGTGGATCGTTTGACCAAATCAGCTCACTTCATTCCAGTTAGAGTGGACTATATCGTCCCACTGACTATGCTGAGTTGTACTTCAATCAGATAATCCGGCTCCATGGGATACCTCGTACTATCATATCCTGACCGTGGTCCCCAGTTCACTGCTCGCTTTTGGGGAGCACTTGCATCACCTTCTGGGAACCAAGTTAGTGAGAAGCTCTGCTTATCACCCCCAGACATCGGTCAGACAGAACGAGTTAACCAAATCTTGGAAGATCTGTTGCGAGCATGCGTCATTTCATCCAAGGTTCTTGGGAAAAATGGTTACTTTAGCCGAATTCTCGTACAA
>CM036165.1:6401629-6428272 GCA_020631735.1 Saccharum officinarum | reverse complement strand
TCTCGGCGTTTCTAGTGATCTCGTAGCACTAGCTTTCTTTTAGTACGTTGTTCTCTCTCGTGTAGTATATTGCTCTTGGTTATTTATATTTGTTTGCTTGTATGTTTACTGGCGTGCTTAGTTGTTGCGATCTGCAACTAGAAGAAGAGCTGTCTGTAAGCACCGGAGATTGAAAGAATAGAAAATCAAAGGTTCTATGAGAAGTTGACCATTAGTTGTAAAGCAAGTGAAAGGCAAGTATAGCATGGATCATCCTTGTTATCTATTAACCATTAATTATTTAAATCATACTGCATGTGTCTACCTTGTCTGCCACTAAGGATATCTTAACTTTTATATCTTGTACCTTGTCATCTATGGGATTATACATTAGGTAGTATTATGCTAGCGCTCAATTAAAGACCATGATCTTGTAACTTGACTAATGGTATATGCAATAAACATTAAAAGATGTGTTTTTAGCAACAAGGAACAAGGGGGCTAGAGTATAGTTTTTGTGGTGCACTAGATTTCTCTCCCTAAGGACTTATCTGTAAGTGATTATCTAGGCCTTACAGTATAACCATAAGTGCTACATGACTCTGGCTTTAGTTAAGTATGACGATATTTTCTAGCTTGTTAGTGGTTACCGAAAGGCGCTAAGGGAAGCCTCAGTTGTCTCTCAGAGTGTGTATAGCATGCGTGGAGTGTGTCACTTTTTTTAGAGGGTCTCTATTTGTCTAGCTCTTTCTTTGGCGGTCACTAATTTGTCAGGGAGAGTCTTTTGAAAGACTTTATAGTGAATCCTACCGACCTTCCTTGGTAGTGGGTTAAAAGGCTAATCACCTCGGGCGAAAAGGGTAAATCTCGGCCTATGGTGAAAGTGTACAATCTCTGCAGAGTGTAAAACTGGTATATCAGCTTGCTCACGGACACGAGCGTCCTTGGAACATTTACAAAATATATGATCATTAATGGATAATTGTTTATGCTATTCATTATTCATGTTTATCTGATCATGTGTTTGTATGGGCTAGTGATAAACTTGAAGCTACTCAATTGCTAAAAACATGACTCACTAAAAGCTAACTGTAGTTAAACCAGTGTCAACTTTTTGAGCCTCATGAACCTCATGTTATATTTGTTGAGTACGACATGTACTTACGCTTGCCTTTACATTTTACTTGGATAAAAATTCTGGATGGGTACCAGATTGCTAGTCCGGAGGAATTAGGCTTGTGATCAACCAGTTAGTTGTCCCTGTGGAGTGGAGTTTTCACCCAAAGATCGGAGTTTTCTATCCACTATTTGTGCACAAGGTTATCTTCCTTGTACTGAATATGTTATATATATTAGGTATTGTCTTTTGATATTAACCCTTATTTGTAGTTATATGTGTGATTTGACTTCCTAGGCTCACATATGGTGTGCATCTGGTTTTGTCTTTAAAATCGGATGTTACACATAGACTATATATATTATAGGTATATAGATAGATGTGTCCGTGTCTTATAACAAAACCCAATAATCTTAGAACCGGACTCCGTATCGATTTAGACACGAGCTATTCTAACTTATATGAGCACATGTTATATAGATAAGTCCGGATGGAAGAAACTCTTCATTGTCCGGTAGTTAGAGGGAGAGGAACAAAAAAATGGATGGACAAAAAAAGGGCTGAAATATATATGTTCGGACGGAAGAGACACTCCATTGCCCGAGAATTAGAGAAAGATGGACAAAAAAAATAGATAGACGAAAAATGGGCTGAAAATTTACCTCTTTATTATTAGGTATATAGATAAAGATTAAATGAAAAGTAAGCATAATGGTACTGGACACCAAGTAAACCAAGTAAATATGCATATATTTGAATTAATATTTATTTTAATAGTTTATTAAGCATACTAATTCAAATTGGTTTGGTATATAGTTCGCGACCCGATTCTATGGGTCGTACTTATCTAAGTTATAATAACGTCGCGCATCCGGTTACCATATACTCCCTCCGTCCCAAAAAAGAGTCGCTATGGGAATCATGCTGATCAAACTTTCTTAACTTTGACTAAATTTGTAGAAAATACGTGCAACATTTATATCTCCAGACAAGTTTATTATGAAAGTATATTCAATGATCTATCTAATGGTACTAATTATGTACTATAAATATTAATATTTTATTAAATATATTTGGTCAAAGTTAAAAGTTGTTGACTTTTTGGAAAGCGAGAATGACTTTTTTTTTTTGACAGAGGGAGTAGAGTCCGATATCAAGACGTCTGTGTTGGACTAGATGATACAAACTAACAAGCAGCATCAAAAGTTTGCCCGTGTTGGAGTCTTGTACGACAAGAAGAGTCGAGGGCATGCGGCCGGATCCAATCCCACCATCCTCTGATGCAGCAATATATCCCTTTCCAATCAGGGATTTAAAAGATCATGGTCGAACCCTGACCGAGGAGGCAGAAAAGCGTATCCCGTCCTCCTCCAGATCCAGCCTAGCTTGCCGTCCTCCGTGCCTGCCATGGCGCTGCGCTATCTGTCCAGCGCTCTTCGCCGGGCTCCGGAACCCCATGACCATGAGCCACCTCCTCTAGCAGACACCTCTGAGGTACGCCGACGTGTTCGCTAGCTCTTGTTGATATGTAGGGATCGATCTTTCTTTGAACAACTGTGCATTGCCACATCTCTTATTGAACTTCGTTAATTGGACAGCAGATGGAGATGGAGGTGGATCAATTTCTTGAGAAACTAAAGAATGCTGGAATGGAGATAAATGAAAAGATGGCCAGAATTATAGAAGAAGACCCTCGAATACCTCAAGCCGCGTGGTAGAGCGTATGCACTTAGTATATTATTAATAATTGCTTTATTTATTTATTTATTTATTTATTTATTTATTTATTTATTTATTTATTTATTTATTTATTTGATCAGACCCTAAGAACAATAGAAACCAACCTATTATTTATTAACTATTTATTTACCCATTATTCTCTATGTACTTGGATTTACAGAGACGCTGTCATGGAAGCAAAAAACCAACCTATTATTTGCCGACGTTGAAGGCACCTGTTACTACGACCGTTTGTTTGTCTCTCCCTGCTCACTATTGCGACTGCCTCTGGTTTTGCTGGTTACTGGCTAGGAGTCAACTTATGTTTGCATTGTATATTCAATGAAGAAGATCTATTTTACCTCGGACTCACTACCGGAATCCGCTTCTTTGCCGAGCGCCGGAGGCTTTGCCGAGCGTTTTTTTTTCGGGCGCTCGGCAAAAAAGGCTTTGCCGAGAGCTAAATAAAAAACACTCGGCAAAGCCTCTGCACTCGGCAAAGAAGATTTTGCCGAGTGTCAAATAAAAAACACTCAGGTGCAAAAAAACACTCGGCAAAGGCTTGCCGAGTGTCAAAGTAAAACACTCGACAAAGCAATTTTTAAACCATGTTTTGGTGCCCTAAACGAATTCAAATAAAAAAGTTTTCAACTACAAAGTTCATAACTTCTCATGATCTACAAACTTTGTATTGGTCATTTCTTCATTCGACAAAGTAATAATTACGTTGTTCACAAAATCTATATATCTCTCGTATAGTTTCATGAAACTACAAGAGAGATATATAAGATTTGTGAACAATGTTAGCACCAAAATTTCGGATGGAAAAGCTTCCTAAATGAAGTTTGTAGATCTCGAAAGGTTATGAAACATTGTAGTTGACCACTTTTTAATTTGAATTCATCTTGTCATGCAAAACTACGTTTGAAATTCAAAATTTTAAAATTCGAATTTTTCAAAAGACCTCAGATGGAAAAACTTCCTAAATGAAGTTTGTAGATCTCGAAAAGTTATGAAACATTGTAGTTGACCACTTTTTCATTTGAATTCATCTTGTCATGCAAAACTACGTTTGAAATTCAAAATTTTAAAATTCGAATTTTTCAAAAGACCTCGGATGGAAAAACTTCCTAAATGAAGTTTGTAGATCTCGAAAAGTTATGAAACATTGTAGTTGACCACTTTTTCATTTGAATTAATCTTGTCATGCAAAACTACGTTTGAAATTCAAAATTTTAAAATTTGAATTTTTTAAAAGACCTCGGATGGAAAAACTTTCTATATGAAAAATGTAGAGCTCGAAAAGTTATGAAACTTTATAGTTGACAACCTTTTGATTTGAATTCGTTTAGGGCCTCAAACAATCAATTTTCACTTGGTTTAGTATAATATTTGAGTAACCGGAACGACATATAGACGCATGTGAGTGTGTAGTGCAGGTGGTAGAGGAGGTATCGTGTGAGGGAGAGGTCACGAGTTCGAATCCTGCCGACCGCGCGAAAAGTGCCGCGACTTCTGACTTTGACGAAGACGGGCGGGCACTGGCCAGTGGCCCCTCCCCTGATTAATTTTTTTTTCAGGTTTATTGTATGGATATGAGAATTAGAGAATAAGCGACGTGATAAAATAATAAAATATACAGCATGCATCAGTGATGATCTCCACACCACCATAATATTTGTTGCATCCTGTATGTTACAACAGCCTGTAATTTTAGCATATATATGGGTTCACAGTAAATTTTGTTGTATCCTGTAGGTTAGATATGTAATTCCTTCACTTAATATGGGGCTGGGTTTCATTAATGATGCATATTACATTTTGAATCCTTCTTACTTCGATGAAGATTCAAAACTCTTGAATACAAATGCTAATGTATATATTTGCAATCTGTTACTAGAAGTTGCACTCATCTGTATAAATGGTATTTGATTTAGTATTAATATCTCTTACAATCACGTGATAATAGGTTTTCAAATAAAACAATCACATGATAATTAACATAGGGAGAAGGATGATGGTACTATGGAAATGTGATCTTTGTCGGCCATACTATAGATCAGAATCTCAAAACTTCTGTGATTAGACAGACTATTCATCGGAGTAAACTTTTCAAAGAAAACAATGACACCGGCTACAGGAATGCACCAGTGTATCTGAAACTAAAAACTGATAGTCAGATTTTTTTTGCAAGTTATTTCTGTATAAACGGTGGGCGAGAGGGTCTATTCTATCAGAAAATCCAAATTGGGTTAGTATTGGGTCAGTAACTCAGTATGCACATGTTACTCTTGTCTCTCTACTACTTGTCTGCTGGACCTGACCCTCGCTTTGCTGCTGCTGTGTGAACACCACCTGGGAGGAGGTGCTGACGCCTGACGGGCTGGGAGGAATCGCCGCCATGAACCAACCGTGAGCACGACGAAGGGAAGGAGACGGCGGTGGCGTTCTGGCACGCGCACGTGAAGGCTTCACGCGACAAAAAGGCTCGTAGGACCAATTTTTGATTTTGGCAAGTGAAATATGCCAAACTTTTGGAGATGAGCTCTTTTTTCCCTCCTCATATTATTTTGGGAGTTGGTAAACACCATGATTTGAGAAACAAAAAATACCAAACTGTTGGAGATGCTTTAATGGCTATTCGTCTCTCTTCCTATACTACATTCCTATTGGTCTATTGCATATTAAGGCTCCTTTTGAGACAGCTCAGCTTCACTGGTGAAACTATTTTTTTGTGTGTTTTAGCTTCAAAAACAGCTTTCTCGGTGAAGATAAAACAGTTGTGGAGACCCATATGGCAAAAACAGCTTTTCTTGATAGACAAAAAGAAAGAAATGGCAAAAACAGTTTTGCAAATTACATAATATAGACGCAGACGCTCAACACGCACACACACTCATCCCTATGAACACACGTACGCATACCCTACCCCTATGAGCACATCCGAAAGACTATGCCGGCACATCTTGAGATTGACGAAATCACCACACAGGTGCCTCGATGTCGACAGAAATGTCACCTACCACTGAAAGCACAACGCCGTTACAGTAGTACAAAGATGATTTTTCCCAGCGTCTGTTTTTTTACTGGCGGTTTTAGTTATCACGCGCCAGTAGAAATGAAACGGTGGACCCCAAGACAAAAACCGCCTATAGAAATGGATTTCTACAGGCGGTTTGTTAAGACAACCGCCTGTGAAAATAAGACATTTCTACGGGCGGTTGTCTTAATAAATCGCCTGTAGAAATCCATTTCTACAGGCGGTTCGTTAAGAAATCCGCCACTAGAAATACCTGTGTTTTTTAAAATTTGATTTTTTCAAATGATCTCGGATGAGAAAACACCAAAATAAAAGTTGTTCGTCTCAAAAAGTTATGAAACTTTGTAAATTATAACTTTTTAATTTGAAATCATCTTGTCAACGAAAACTAAGTTTGAATGGTCTCAAATTTTAAATTCAAATTTTGTAAACGACCTCGGATGAAGAAATGACCAATACAAAAGTTATTCGTCTCGAAAAGTTATGAAACTTTGTAGTTGACAACTTTTTGATTTTAAATCGTTTAGGACCTCAAGCAAACAAATTACACTCGGATTTGTATAATATGTGGGGAACCGAAAGGGTATATGGACACATGTGAGTGTGTGGTGCAGTGGTAGAGGAGGCTCCGCGCAAGGCCGAGGTCGTGGGTTCGAATCCCACCGGGAGCGCGTAGTGCATGATTTTTGCGCGAAAAATTGCGCGACTTGCGACTTCAACAGAAACGGGCACTAGGTGGTGGGGTCCTCCCCTAATTAAAATCTTTTTTTTGCTATTTATTTTCGGGTTTTTTGGGAATTTTTTGTACAGACGGTTCGCTAAGTGAACCGCCTATGGAAATGCATTTCCACAGACGGTTCGCTAACCACCTGTGGAAATCCATTTCCACATGCAGTTTAAAAGCAACCGCCTGTGCTGTGGTCCCATTTCCACTGGCCTCTAGCGCAGGCGGTGCTGGAAAACGCCAGTGGAAATGCGTATAGACCCGCATGTATAGTATGTCTCTGTACTAGTGTTAAATCCTAAAATAAATCCAAAAAATATGAGCACCTGTGTCAAGTCCACGACTTAAACCCGAGTGGATAGGTTCCACCACAAGGAACCTAGTCAACCGAGCTAGGCTCTCATCCGGTCAGCATTCTTCCCTTCCTTGAACTCTCATCCACTGAAGCACTCCCTCCCTGAGCTCGTGAACCCGATGGCCATGCCCTGGCGGGCATGGGCCCCTTGGTAGCTGCGCGTGCTCTCCCTGGTGTCTGTACCACAGCGGCTACGAGTTACGGCACCATTGCCATGCAAGCCCTCTCCGACGGCCGCGTGAGCCCCTTGGCGGCTGCGTAGGCCCTTCTGGCAGCTGCGCAAGCCCTCCCAACGGCCACGTGTGCTCTCCCTGGGCAGTCGCGCCCTCGACAACCATGTCTAGCGGTCCTCGCACCCGCACCCTCCTTCCCAAGAGGGGCACATGCAATCTTTGTGCATATTTGGGACCATATGTGGGAGATGAAGCTGTGAAAAACTACTTATTTCAGCTTCAACCCACCCCATCCCTTTGTGAGAGTAGAAAAAAGGAGATTCACCCATGAAGCTGTTTTGAAAAAGGTTGTTTGACAAAAAAAACAACTCACAACTCATGAAGCTATATCAAATAGAGCCTAAGAGCAAGCCTAGATCTAGGAGTGATGAGATGGAAGGCTAGGTCTTGGAAATGGATTCAAGGATCCCATATCTAAAGATAGAGCGGACGAGGTTAGAACTTAGAACAATGTTCGAGGATTAGTAGAAGTCTAGAAGAAGAGGAATATAGATGGGCAAAATTGATATCTGGCTATAACACTTGGTTTTAAGAATCACACATGTGGCTACAAATAAGGGGTAATATCAAAAAAACAATACTTAATATATATATATATATATATATATATATATATATTAGTACAAGGAAGATAACCTTAGGCACAAACAGTTGATAGAAAACTCTGATCTTCGGGTGAAGACTCCACTGCACAGAGCCAACTAACTAGTTGATCACAAGCCTAACTCCTCCAGACTAGCAATCTGGTACCCATCCGGGATTTTTATCCAAGTAAAATATAAAGGCAACATGTCGTACACAACAAATATAACATGGGGTTCATGAGGCTCAAAAAGTTGACACTGGTTTAACTGCAATTAGCTTTTAGCGAGTCATGTTTTTAGCAATTGAGTAGCTTCAAGTTTATCATCAGCCCATACAAACACATGATCAGGTAAACATGAATAATGAATAGCATAAACAATTATCCATTAATGATCATCTATTCCGTAAATGTTCCAAGGCCGCTTGTGTACGTGAGCACGGCTGATATACCAGTTTTACACTGTACAGAGGTTATACACTTTCACCATGAGCTATGATTTACCCTTTCACCCGAGGTGATCAGCCTCTTGACCCACTACCAAGGAAGGTCAGCAGGGTTCACTATGAAGTCTTTCAAAAACTCTCCCTAACAAATTAGTGACCACCAAAGAAAGAGCTAGGCGAATAAAAACCCTCTAATAAAGTGGCATACTCCACGCAGGCTATACATACTCTGAGAGACAAGAAGCTATTTTTGAACCGAGGCTTTCTTTAACGTCTTTCGGTAACCACTAATAAGCTAGAAAATATCCTCATACTTGACTAAAGTCAGAGCCATGTAGCACTCATGGTTATACTGTAAGTCCTGGATGTTTGTTTACATATACGTCCTTATGGAGAGAAATTAGAGCACTATAAAACAGCGCAATGCTCTAGCCCTCTTGAGCCATGTTGCTATAAAGCATCTTTTAAATGTTTATTGTATATACCATTAGTCAAGTTACAGATCATGGTTGTTTATCTTGAGTACTAGCATAAATACTACCCAATGCAATGTCTGTGTCAAGGTACAAGATACAAAAGCTAGGATATCCTTAGTGGTAACAAGGTAGACATATGTATATAAATTAAGTGTATTAAAGATGAATAGGAATCAAGGATCATCAGATGCTATACTTGCCTTTCACTTGCTTTACAACTAATGGTCAACTCCTGGTAGGACCTTTGATTTTCTGTTCTTTCGATCTCCAGTGCTTACGGACAGTTCTTCTTCTAGTTGCAGATCGCAACAACTAAGCACACCAGCAAACATACAAGCAAACAAATATAAATAACTAAGAATAGTACACCACACAAGAGAGAACAACGTATTGAAAGAAAGCTAGTGCTACGAGATCACAAGAAACACGGAGAACAGAACTACGGTTGAAATGAAACGACTACCAAGAGTTTTATATTATGAAAGAAATAACTACAAACATGATTTATGTTAACTAAAAAAACTATGTGAGCAGTATTAATTCAAATTAATCAAAACATATTAAATTTGAAAAGTGGATTTACAGCTAATCATGTTGTACTTATGAATATATCGATATTATTTATGCCAATTAAACTTTAACTTGTACAAACAAAATAACGTGCGAGAGCATCTATATGAACTCAATATATATGTGTATAAACTAAGCAGATTATAAATTAAAACTATTTATGTTATAATTAATTAAGTTAACAATGATTATGAAAAGGCAAACGTTAAACCATGTGTTGCTTTAATTTAGAAAATTATTTATTTGCACATTAATCAAATTAATATTTAATCACAAACGGGTGACACAAAAAAACATCAACACTAACACGTAGATTACGTTATTACGAACTTGTGAGTGCAAGAATATTGGTTCACAAACTTGAATAGAGGAATATATCCAGGATGTATAAGAGATAAATTTTCTTAAATTGAGAATATATAGAATGATGATTTATTATGCATGAATCACATAGGCATGACATCAGCATAACCTTTAATCAATAAAATAATGGACAAGAGATGTGTGTTTCACCTTTAATGAGGCATGCATGATGCTTGTGACCGTGTCATGGCGATGGAAGAATTAACACCTGTCTCTGCTTGATTGGACAGGATCTGGATGACCGTGACTTGCATCAAGCATCTCACGGTGTGCAAATAAACGTGCAAGATGGAGCGGTAGTGCTCGACGCGGCTGGACAGGATTCGGCTCCGACGATGTCCCACCTGTCTATGCTTGTTTGGACAGGATCTGGATGACCGTGACTTTCATCAAGCATCTCACGGTGTGCAAATAAACGTGCAAGATGGAGCTGCAGTGCTCAACGCGGCTAGAAAGGATTCGGCTCCGACGATGTCCAACCACGATCAATGGCCGGTTTTCTACGAAGGATGGTGGATGTATACCCAGGCAGACCTAGCCATAGGAGCTCGGCAGCAATGCATCTGCTGTAGGCAACCTGGAACGGTGACGATCAGAGCACAACTGCATGGCAAGAATAGGGAGTTGGACGGTGCACCCATAGACATGGAACGAACGGTGAAGGAAGCTAAGCGACTGTTCTACAGGGCAGGAGAGATGAGTTTTAGAACAGGACACCGAAAGATAGGGAACGCGATAATATTCTCACCTCTAGGACAAAAAAGAGAAGTGATGGATGAACACTCAACAACGAAAGTGACCATGGTAGTGCTAGAGATGTTGGGCCTTTGAGAGTCATTGGAAAATTAGGCTCAGATTTTTCTAATTCTGAAATTAATTAATATCATGAAATAAAAATAATCCTAGAAAGTCTAGAATTACTATTTATATCACAAAAATGCTCTGAAGTTTAGAAAATTCCCTGGAAAAATCCTGAAGATAGATTGAGGGATCGAGGACTCAAATGAAATATTTGGAGCTCACGAAAAGGTTGTTGGGAACTTGGAACATAAAGAATAATGTCAAGAAGGTAGGAATTAAATTCCAGAAAGAAGCTGGAAAATTCCTAGAGATAGATATTCGTCTCCTAAACGTATTTTTTAAAAAAAATATATTTGCAAATAGAAAGACAAGGTGCAACCGGCGTCAATGCAACAAACATGTTTCTACCTTAAGATAAATTTTAATTTGATGAAAATTTATTATTTCCCTATGTTTTCATGAGCAGAAAAATACAAAATTAAATTATTTTAAGTTTATTTCAAAAGAAGCAAATTTTAGAGTGTTACACGACCCATATGCCGTGGTGCAGCAGCGGGGAGCCTCTACCGGATGGGTAGAAAATGAGAGGAGGGGAGAGGGCCAGACAGAGATAGAGAGAGAGAGAGAGAAAGGTGGGGGGGGGAGTGGAACAAATGAGCTAGGGTTTTTGGTTGTGGAACGGCCAAGGAGCGATGCGTATACATGTCGCTCCTCCCAAAGGACTAAATCAGCTATCAGGGAGTGGGGTGGGTGATGCAACGGGTGGGATCGTGCCAGTTTCGGGCTGTCCCTTTAGTCGTGCCTTGCCTAGCCAATAGATGACAACCCATCTATAACTCGAACGAACTGCCATCATATGTTGTGGACAAGCACATCGTGGCCGCACGCCATGGACACAATTTCCACTGGCTCTAAGCTTCCTAAAATAGTGGATTATATGTGACCGTTGGCGATGTAGCTTAATTCAAATGACAAATGTCCCAAAAATAATAGATTGTATGTGGCTAAGTTGTGTACCCACAAAAGATCACAAGCATAGGATCAACCTGTGGTTCATTGTTCTACTGTTGTCCTCCGTCCGTTTCAAAATAACTATTTATCTTGTTTTTCGAGGAGTCAAACTTCTTTTAGATTTACTAATATTTACCATGTGTAATAAGTATTTCTGTAGATTAATAGTTGAATATAATTTCATAATAAAAATAGGTTAGAATATACAGTTGATAATATTTTTCTTTAAATCTAGTTAAACTCCTCAAGAAGTGGAGAGATTTGCAGTTATGTTATGATAATGGGTGGAATATGTCAAATGTCTCGTTACAAATTGGCCGTGGCCAACACGGCAGCGATGCCTCCTCCCGTTGTAGACTTGTAGTCCTAACGGCGCCACTAGCTATAAATATCACTATCACCATGACACACACGGCTCAATCCATCCAAAGCTCACCACGAGTAGCCACAGTACATACGTACTGAAAAAACCAATGGCGCCGCCGCTGTCACGTCTCCTCGTGATACTCTTAGCGCTTCTCATGTCCACTGGCACCGCGGCAGATGGCATGAACGGTGTCCAGCAGAGCCAACAGCCTCACGCCCGCATATTCAGCTTCGGCGACTCGCTCACCGACACGGGGAACGTGCTGCGCATGTTGGGCGAGCAGATGCCGATCAGCCGGCCGCCGTACGGCGAGACCTTCTTCGGCCGCCCCAGCGGCCGCGCGTCGGACGGTCGGATCATGATCGACTTTCTCGGTGAGCACCGCCACGGCCGTCTTTGACTTTCTCGGTAAGTGCTCTTCTCGATCAGTTGTCGTACGTCGATGATGACATCTCTCGTGTGCGTGGTCGATCGTCCGTGCGTGCAGCTGAGGCGCTGGGGGTACCTGAGCCGACACCGTACCTAGCCGGGAAGACGGCGGCGGACTTCCGGCGCGGGGTGAACTTCGCCGT
This sequence comes from Saccharum officinarum, assembly GCA_020631735.1. Taxonomy (NCBI): domain Eukaryota; kingdom Viridiplantae; phylum Streptophyta; class Magnoliopsida; order Poales; family Poaceae; genus Saccharum; species Saccharum officinarum. Next base: position 6,415,916 of record CM036165.1, on the reverse strand, counting down.
GGGTGGAGGGACGGCGCTGGACACCGCGTTCTTCGAGGGCAGAGTGCCCAAGATGTTCGTGCCGGTGTCTTTTCGGAACCAGACCAGGTGGTTCAAGAATGTTTTGCAGCGTCTTGGCTCGGTTCATGGTAAGTCGTTCTCGACATGTCATACACTAGTTCCATCTATACATATGAGTTCTTCTTGAAATATCATGAATAATTGTTTGTCACCCACAATAATTTATGCCCTCGATCTCGATCAGAGCGGAGGAACATGACGGCGAGCTCCTTGTTCGTCGTTGGGGAGATCGGCATCAACGACTACCACCTCGGCCTCTACGGAAACCGCACCGTCAGCGAGCTGAAGACCGTCTTCCTGCCGCAGATCATCCGCGCCATACGTTCCACTGTGACCGTGAGGAGTCGTCAGTTGTTTCCTTCCAGACATGCTATATGCGTGCTCACTCACCTTCCAACACGTCTACACTTGACTCACGTCGTCGTCGTCGTCGTCGTAAATGCACAGCACGTGATCGCTGCCGGGGCACGCACGGTGGTGGTCCCTGGGGTCATACCGCTCGGCTGCGAGCCGCAGCTTCTGGCGCTCTACCAGGGACGTGTCGGCGCCGGAGGCTACGACCCGGCGTCCGGCTGCATCACGTCGATGAACGACCTCGCCGAGCTGCACAACCGCGAGCTGCGCCGCATGCTCAGGGGCCTCCGCCGGCGCCGCCGCGCCCACTCTGGGGCGACGGGGACGTCCGTCGTCTACGCTGACCTCTACCGCGCCGTCACCGACCTCGTCGTGTCGCCCGGCAGACACGGTACGTGCGTGCACACGCGCGCAGGGCTTGTTCATGTACGATGACTAACCCTGCACTATATTCTTGATTGATTGATGATCATCACCTTCCTACGGTGCATGCGATCGGTCGGTCGCAGGTCTCGGGGACAGGCCGCTAGAAGTGTGCTGCGGCGGCGGTGGTGGTGCCTACAACTTCAACACGTCGTCGTTCTGCGGCGAGCCGGGGACGAAGACATGCGCGGACCCGTCGGCATACGTCAACTGGGACGGGGTGCACTTCACGGAGGCCGCCAATAGACGCATCGCCTGCTCCGTGCTCCAGAGGTTATCGTGGGTCGTCACGGAGGCTGGCCGCTGTAAGATCGGGTGCGCCTGCGCCTGATAGCCAGTGGCGGATCCAGGATCAAAATCAATCTATGGCGAACTTTATACTACTAATTTATATGACAGAACTATATAGAAAATAAGATATAATATACTAGAAGAATGATGATATATTTATATATGTATATCCATAAACCTTGTCACAATCTTGGTGCTGGTGGAATGATCACCATTCAAATCGAGGCTTCAACATGCATGTCACACCTCAAAATTTTTAATTTTGGGTTATGCTTAGAAAACACAAATAAAATAAATAATTTCAATATTTGAATAAATTTATTAGATAAGTTAAGTTGCTGCTAATTTAAATATAGAAAACTGTGGTTTTAAACTTTTTCATATTAATTTGATAATGTGGTGTTTGTGTGATGCTTGTCTTTGGTGTTGGTGAGTGCTATTATTTTTAAAAATACCATAGGATGACATTTACTTCTCATCTGAAATTTTTTTTGGCATTTTCTGGATTTAAAATTTCAATTTCCGTGAGCTTAATCTTTTTCCTTGATCTCTTCATCAATCTTTTCATTAGTCCAAACTCATTTAGTTGAGTTCCTCATCTCTCCAAGAGTCTTCAGGATTTTTCTCGTGATTTTTCTGAGCTCCGGGCTATTTTTCACGGCCAAAAAGATAATTTTAGATTTTCTAGAATTATTTTATTCGCGGAATTAAAATAATCCCGAAATTAAGAAAATCCGAAAAGTTTTCAAACCCTACAACTATATATATGCCGGCGTAGCCCTTGACGCCCTGGTTTTATAAGTACAACCCTTATCGCGAGCCGCCCCTCGTAGCTCCCTCTACCCCTCGTCGAAGTTCTTCATCTACAGCTTACGTTCCGGTGAACTCTCCGATGAGCTTTTCCGGCCAAACCGTCGCGTTCCGACGCCAGCCATTACCACCAAGAGGCAGCCATCGTCGTTCTCTACACCGTGGTATATCCGTTTGCGCGAATCCATCGCCGTTTCATCAAGTTTCCATCTCATCTTGCTTCTCTCCGGTGAGGTTCCACCATGGCTGACCGGAGCTCCTCCGAGCCCAAGGTAGAAGACGATACTATTTACAGTTTTGCCACTAATCTTGTTTTGATCATAAAATCTTTGTTTAACTCCGATTTGACCCGTTCAAGTTGCGTTAGATTCGTATTTGCGAGTTCTATATGTTAGTGTAGTTGTACAATAGGTTTGGAAAGTTTAATTTTCGAGTTTATATTAAAATAATTATTTATATATAGAAAATCTTAGAAAATTCATAACTTTCACGTTTTAAATCCGAATTTCGTGATCTTTACGTCTGTGTGATCGTAGTAACATGTAGAAGAGTTTTACAAACTTTTTATACTATTTTGCTACTGTTGGTGTACTGTTTTAATTATGTCTCTTTTGTTTGCTTCGTGTATGATTGCTCGGATGATTGTGTGTTGATGCTTGATGATCGAGTATAGACGCTGAGCAATTTCTTGATGATCAGGAGTATTATTTTGAGCCAGACCAGCATTATCATCAGGAAAGCTTTGATCAAGGCAAGTATAACATAGGACCATCCTTGTTGTCCTATTCACTAAAATTATCATACATATGTATGTGTCCTCCTTGACAACCATAGAGATTATAACTTAGTTATTGATATCTTATTTTCTTGTCACCTATGGATTGTGCATTTGGTTAGCTATTGCTAGTGCTTAATTATGAACAATGATCTTGTAATTTGATTAATGGATTAAGCAACCAACCATTAAGATGATTTTATTATTGTTGAAAGGGGGCTAGAGTAAGGAGTTATATTGTTGATCTAGTTACTCTCCGTAAGAACTTATCTGTAAGTGATAACCGGGATATACAGTACAGTTGTGAGGGCTATATGGCTCTAGCTCTAGTTCTTCAAGAGACCTTTTCTAGCTTGTTAGTGGTTACCTTAATTGGCGTAAGAATAGCTTGACACGTTGGGTGTAGGACAGCCTCTAGTCTTTGAGTATAGCCGAGAAGGAATTGTGCCATTTGAAAAGAGGGGTTCCTATATCTGCCTGCCGAGTAAATCTAATGACCCTAACTTGTTAGACGAACTCTTGAATGGCTTTATATGGTTCTTCGGTGTTTGGGTTTGATCTCCCCACATATGTCACACCCATTTATCGACCAAATGGAATGCATACACTTATGTGCGCCCAGAGATCAATCACACATAAGTTCACAAATTATAACAGAAGTATCATCACAAATGTTATTACATCACGATATTTAAACACATAGTCTTAACACAAATGTAGCGGAAGTATAAATAAAAACTCTCTCGTGGTAGCTCCAGTCACAGGTACATTGACTGGTTGACAGCAAGACTAGTAATCTTCAGGGAAGTGGGCGTAGTAGTCACTATTACCTCCATCTGTTACCCATCCGGGATTTTTATCCAAGTAAAAGAAATAAACAAGCGTAAGTACATCTCGTACTCAACAAGTGTAACATGGGGTTCATGAGGCTCAAAAAGGCATATTCATTGGTTTATCAGCATGTAGCTTTTAGTTAGCATTAATTCAATATATCAATGATATCAAAGTGTCTCAATGTAACAATAAACATATGATCCATGTGAAATGATTAACGAATAGCAAAAACATAATTTTAAACAATTATTCAACTATTCCATAAGGGTCCAAGGCCACTCGTAACCGTGAGCATGGCTGTTATAACAGTTTTACACTCTGCAGAGGTTGTACACTTTCACTGTGAGTCGTGTTACCCAAATGCCCGGGTTAATTACTCCCAAAACACTACCAAGGTGAGCAGGCCGGGTAAACACTATGAAGTCTTTCGAAGGTTCGTCTAACAAGTTAGGGTCATTAGATTTCACTCGGCAAACAGATGTAGAGCCCCCTTCCTGATGGCACAATAACACGCAGCCTATACACATGAGGACAGAGGCCGCACTATACCCGATTCGTCAAGCCATTCTTACGCCATAAAGGAATACCTCTAACAAGCTAGAAAAGGTCCTTCTATATGACTAAAGCCAGAGCCATATAGCCCCACAGTTGTACTGTAAATCCCGGATTGTCGCTTGTAGATGAGTCCTTATGGAGAGCAATTAGAGCATCAAAAGTAACCCCATGCTCTAGTACCCTTAAACAGTAATAAAGTCACCTTTTAATGTTTATTGCATATTCCATTAGTCAAATTACATGATCATAGTCCATGTTAAAGCACTAGCCACACTACTCAATGCAATATAATAGGTACCAAGGTAAAGGATCAATCGCTAAGTCATCCTTAACAAGGAATAAATGCATAATGATATTAATTGCATAAGGTGAATAGGACAACAAGGATAATCCCATGCTATACTTGCCTTGCTCAAACTGATCCTGAAGATCTTGCTCGTAGTAAAGCTCTTGATCTCCAACAAATTTCTCACCGTCTATACTCGATCAACCATTATCAACAACACACATCCAGAGGCAATCATGCATTAACAAACAAGACTATAATTAGAACAATACACCAACAGTAAGAAAATAAAATAAAAAGTCTTTAAAATGAATCTACAACTCGCTAGGATCACACAGACGCGAAGATCACGAAAATCGGATCTAAAACGACAAAGTTATGAATTTCCAAAGATTTCCTATAGAAAAATAAATACTTTAATATAACTTGAAAATAAATTATCTCAAACCTACTGTACAGTTCTATCATCATGTAGAGCTCACAAATATGAATCTAACGCAATTTGAATGGATCAAATCGGAGTTAAAACGGATAATTTATGACTAAAACAAACTCAGTGGCAAAACTGTAAATATCAGAAAACGTATTTTTCAATTACCGAGACGAAATACGTTTTCAACCGATCAAAGCGTACTCTGAGCTTTACGTTTTAGGACTGCGGGTTCTATACTTAAAAACTTCAGGGTTTCTTTTGCAAAATCACCAGCGAACCGGTATCTTCTAATCCTAGCCGTTGGATTTAGATCGGACGGTCCAGATTGGATCGGGGAGGTAACCGGCGGCGCTCCGGTCGGAAACAGTCGACGGCGAGCTTCCCGCGGCGGCGCCATGGCCGGGTGGAGCCTATCTCGCTCTGGGGTGCACGAAATCGCAAAACAAAAGCACCGGCAGGTAGATAACTTCAACGCGAACTCACCTAGGGCAAAATCGTGGCCGGGGACGAAGCAAGGAGCGCGTGCGGCTTTGAGGGGCGGACGGTGGATCTCGTGCTCGCGGTGACCTAGCTCCCGAGCACCAAATCGGCTGCCGAAGACACGGGATGAGGGAGGAATCACGCGGGGCTCCGTTTTTATAGTCCGGAGACGCGAGGAAACAAGGAAGGCGCGGAGATTGGCGGCGGCTTCGGATCGGTGAAGAAGGAAACGACGGCGTCCATTTTTGGAAAGCACCGGAGGAAGAAGAAGGAAAGTTTGAAAGTGTCAATGACAGGCGGGACCCACAAGTCAGCGACTCAGGCGGGTAGAACGCGGCCGACGCGAGTGCTCGCGCGGTGACGGGCCGTCGGCTGCGGTTTGGGCTCGGCCCAGGAGGAGAATGCGGGCGCGGTGAAGAGAAGCGGGCCGCATGCTAAGCAGGCCGAGACGGCGGGCTGGACCAAAATCCGAATGAAAATGAATTTCCTTTTTTTTTCTTTTTCCAATTTTTTTCAAATTCCTTTTTCAAATGATTTTTAAATCAAATTTGAATTTGAATCAAACCACTCATCTCAAAAATTCAAATGCAACAGCATGAGTGCACAAACATGTTTCTACCCTTATATTTAATTTTAAATTTATAAAAATTATTCTTATTCTAAATTTTGCATGCTTCACAAAAATAAATGTAAAAATCATGTTTTTCCTATTTTTCTTCTTTTCAAATTTTTAGGGTGTTACAATTCTACCCCCCTTAAAATAAATCTCGTCCCGAGATTCGACCGATGCTTACTCAAACAGTTGCGGGTAGGTTTTTCTCAGATCCTCTTCTCGTTCCCAAGTAGCCTCTTCTGCTGTGTACCGATTCCATTGTACTTTACACATTTTAATTGTTCTACTTCTTGTGACTCTATCCGCAGTCTCTAAAATTTTAACCGGAAACTCTTCATATGTAAGATCCTCCTTAACAGTAAGTTCCTCTAATGAAATCTGCTCCTCTGGTACTCGTAAACATTTCTTCAATTGAGACACATGGAACACATCATGTACACCTGCCAAACTTTCAGGTAATTCCAACTGATATGCCACTTCACCACGTCTCTCTATAATCTTGAAAGGTCCAATATATCTTGGTGCCAATTTACCCTTCATGTTGAACCTTCTCACACTCCTCATTGGTGATACTTTCAAATATACATAATCCCCTACCTCAAAAGTCAACTCCCTTCTGCGAGTATCAGCATAGCTTTTCTGTCTGGACTGTGCTATTTTTAGATTATCTCTAATCATTCTCACTTTCTTTTCAGCATCCTTTAATACATCAGGCCATACACTTGACTCTCCCCTGTCTGATTCCAGAATAACGGGGTTCTACATTTTCGTCCATACAGAGCCTCAAACGGTGCCATTTGAAGACTCTTCTGATAACTATTGTTATAAGAGAACTCTGCATAAGGCAAACTCTTATCCCAACTAGTACCATATTGTAAAGCACAAGCTCTCAACATATCTTCCAATATCTGATTAATTCTCTCCGTTTGACCATCTGTCTGAGGATGATAAGCTGTACTAAAATTTAATTTGGTTCCCAATGATTCATGTATCTTTTGCCAATAATGAGATGTAAACTGAGTACCTCGATCAGACACAATCTTTTTAGGTACTCCATGTAGACTCACTATTCTTTCCATATACAATTCTGCCAACTTCGCACTGCTATATGTAGTCTTCACAGGCAGAAAATGAGCAACCTTAGTCAGACGATCCACTATCACCCAAATTGAATCATATCCTCTTTGAGTCCGTGGCAACCCAACTATAAAGTCCATACCAACCTCTTCCCATTTCCACTCGGGTATCTGCATAGGCTGTAACAATCCTGCAGGTCTCTGATGTTCCGCTTTCACCTTTGACAAGTATCACACAAAGCAACATACTCAGCAACATCTCTTTTTAAACCATACCACCAATATTTCTCTCTCAGATCCAAATACATTTTAGTACTCCCCGGATGTATGGAATAAGCTGACTCATGAGCTTCACGCAGAATTACCATTCTGATATCCTTATCTTCAGGCACACACAGCCTTTTTCCAAACCATAGCGTACCATTATCATCCTTACGGAACCCTGGAGATTTACCTTTCGCTATGTTTTCAGCTATCTCCCTCAACTTTTCATCCTTCTGCTGACCTTTACGGATCTCTTGCTCTAGAGTAGGCTCTAATACTAATTCCACTGCATTGGTAGTAAATCCTAAGTTCAAATACTTGCACTCGGCACATAATTCCTTTGGCATAGGCATTACTTGTATTTCATTTGCATAACTTTTCCTACTAAGAGCATCAGCAACAACGTTGGCCTTTCCTGGATGATAATGCACCTCTAGATCATAGTCTTTTATCAACTCCAACCATCTACGCTGCCTCAAGTTCAGATCCGTTTGAGTAAAGATATACCTTAAACTCTTGTGATCAGTGTATATATCACTCTTGTGTCCAATCAAATAATGTCTCCATATCTTTAATGCATGAACTACTGCAGCTAATTCCAAATCATGAGTAGGGTAATTTAACTCATGCTTCCTCAACTGCCTTGATGCATATGCCACAACTCTACCTTCTTGCATCAGTACACATCCCAAACCCAATCGAGATGCATCACAATAGATAGAGAAAGGTTTACTCAGATCTGGCAAAACTAAGACGGGTGCAGTCGTCAATCTCTTCTTTAGCTCCTCAAAATTGGCCTGACACTTCTCGGACCACACAAACTTGGCATTCTTCTCCAATAATGCAGTCATTGGTTTTGCAAGCTTTGAAAATCCCTCTATAAATCTTCTATAATAACCAGCTAATCCCAAGAAGCTACGGATCTCACTCACATTGATGGGTGGTTTCCAATTCAATACATCTTTCACCTTACCAGGATCTACTGATATTCCTCCATTAGAGACAATGTGACCTAGAAAAGAAACTTCCTTCAACCAAAACTCACATTTACTCCTTTTTGCATATAGTTGATGTTCTCTGAGCTTCTGCAAGACCAACCTCAAATGTTCAGCATGTTCTTCCTCAGTCTTGGAAAATACTAGAATATCATCGATGAATACCACTACAAACTTATCCAGATATTCCATGAACACCTTATTCATTAAGTACATGAAGTATGCAGGGGCATTAGTCAAACCAAAAGACATCACGTATACTCATACAACCCATACCGTGTGGTAAAAGCTGTCTTTGGTACATCACTAGCACGAATCTTCAATTGATGATATCCAGAACGAAGATCAATCTTGGAAAATACACAAGCTCCTCTCAACTGATCAAACAGGTCATCAATCCTAGGCAATGGGTACTTGTTCTTAATAGTAACCTCATTAAGAGACCGATAATCTACACACATCCTCTGAGTTCCATCTTTCTTATCCACAAAAATCACTGGTGCTCCCCAAGGTGAAGAACTAGGACGAATAAAACCCTTATCCTGCAACTCCTTAATTTGTTTCTTAAGTTCTTCTAATTCATTTACTCCCATTCTATATGGACGCTTAGCTATAGGTGCAGTTCCAGGTAATAATTCAATAATAAATTCAATGTCACGGTCTGGTGGCATACCTGGCAATTCCTCTGGAAACACATCTGGAAACTCCTCCACAACTGGATCTTCCTGGTTGGCACCATCATTGAGCTGGTTCACTGTAGCAGTCTCTTGTTTTTGCACTTTTACTTCAACCCTGATTCTATCACCCTTTGGTGTTGTCAGTACAACTGATTTATCCTTACACTGAATCTCTGCTTGTTGTTGCATCATCCAATCCATTCCCAATATAAGATCAATCCCAGCTGTTCTCAATACTATAGGGCTAACTGTAAACTCTACCCCCTTAAGTTGAGACTAATCGGAAGACAGCGATAAGATGCTGGCATGCTTCCACCAGGTGAGTTTACTAAGATAGGGTTCTTCATGGCACATAAATGGATTCTATGTATTCTAACAAATGATTGCGATATGAAAGAATGTGATGCTCCAGAATCAAAAAGAACAGTGGCGGGAGTAGAGTGAACATCGAACGTACCAAGCATAACTTCTGGCTCCTCCACTGCAGTTTCCTGGGACAAGTGATTCACCCTTCCTGAGTTAGGTGCGGTCTTCTGGTGGCTGCTCTGTCTCTGGGGAGTCTGCTGGTTAAGCTTCTCCGGGCAATTGTAAGACAAGTGACCTTCTTTTCCACATCGGAAACACTTGTTGGGGGTATTGGGAGCACTAGTCTTCATAGGAGTGTTATTGGAAGGACCCTGACGCTGTGCTTGATTTCCATTCTGCTGCGGTGGACGTTGGTTGCTATTCTGTGGCTGGAATGGGGGACGTTGCGGAAACTGTCCACGGAATGGGACCTGACCACGATTCACACTGTCCAGAAGGAGGCCTCTGCTGAGTATTCTGCTGAAACCAGTACGCAGACGGGTGTTGCTATTAGAGGCTTGTCCCTGTAACCTCTTCCTCTTTGCATCCATTTCCTTGCGCTTGCTATCCACCACGATAGCGCGGTTTACAAGCGTCTGAAAATTAGGGTAGGTATTGGACATCAACTGCAACTGTAGTCCATCATATAATCCCTTCAAGAAGCGGCGCTGCTTATCATTGTCATTGGCCACCTCATGTGGAGCATATCGTGACAATTGAGCAAACTTGTCACGGTACTCAGCTACAGTCATTGACCCTTGGGTCAGGTTCCTGAATTCCTCCGCCTTCAACTCTATCATTCCTTCAGGTATATGGTATGCCCTGAAGTTCTCCCTAAACTGCCAGGTGACTGCAGGAGCATTGGCAGGACGACCATACTCATATGACTCCCACCAATCCTGAGCTTCTCCCTGAAGTTGCCCAGAAGCAAACAACACCTTCTGTCGGTCATCACATTGGGCAATAGTGAGTTGTTTCTCCACAGCACGAAGCCAATCATCGGCCTCCAAAGGATCAGCAGCATGTGTGAACACTGGGGACGACCCTTCAAAAACTCACCACGCTTATCACGTGGTTGAGCCCCAGCAACTGGCTGATTTTGCTGATTTTGCACTAGTTGCTGCATCAACTGCGTCTGTACCGCCAACAGTTGCTCAATAGTTGGTGGCGGTGGTGGTGGTGGATTTGGGGGAATGTTTCCACGACCTCTGCCTCTTCCTCTTCCGGCCATCTGCCACCCATAAACATGCAAACTTTAAGAATCCATGATTTCAACCACTTATAAGATTAAGAAGGAGATCTGAAAATTTTCTGGACGAGTAGCATTGTTGACAGTTCAGTATTTCAATCATATCTCGAGTTACAGAAATCCAAAAGAGGCGTGCCTTATATGGTTGGAAAGCTTATAAATTATCCACAATTTCTATTCAGACCTCAAGATCAAATTCTGTCGTTAAGTCTATGAAAAATAAGGCGTAACAGAAACTGTTCCAGATTCCAGACTGTGCAGAAACTTTAACTTGTAAAAATTATATCTCTCGAACCAGATCAGATAAAAAGGTGATTCCAGTGGCATTTGAAAGATGCTTGAGTCTAGTTTCTCTCATAAAAATTTCATAAATGTTGCACGAACCGTTTTTAAACTATATCAGAAACATTGAAGACTGCTCCAGAAAACAGCAAGGACAGAAACGTGATAATATCAAACCAAACTATTATTCCTTGACTATTAAACTTATTATTCTTAAGAATGGAACTTGTAGACATGCCTACAAGTCCCGACACTCAAACAAAGATCCAACTCACACATAAGCATAATAATAAAGCAACTAGCACACCAAGGTTCAAACCACACGACAGACTCGACTGACTCGACTGACTCAACTGACGTTACTAAGAACGTTCTTATTACATAAAGGACTCCTACTTCCTAAGGAAGTGGCTCATGCTCTAATGTCTCATAAATCTTGGGCATGCCTTGGTTTGCTCGGAGCTCATCAATGGTTGCTTGGCACCTCTTGATAGTCTTCCCTTGTGCCTTCACCATCTCTTCTAGCTGCAGCTTCCTATCCATCATATCATAGACAAAGTCCACCATCACCCGAGGTAGTGGCTCTAGCTGCACTGGATCTGTCATAGCCCATCCAAGTTCGGGGTGTGCACGAGGAAAGAAGCGATGAATGTCATGCTTCATAAGGTTAAAGCGAAGATAGCGGAGACCCATACATGCTTCAAAAGCAGCATCTTCAATGCTATCCTCTATAGTAGCTCGATGTCCCACGTGAGAGAACATCCTGTCCAGCTGATATGCTCCCTTGTCTTCCTTATGGGCAAAGATGCTTGCCCTTGCCTTCCAGTACGTGTCCTCCAGTGGATGAGTGTACTCCCAGCAGACGTACTCCACAGCTGGATGCCAGTCAGCGAAGTAATCAGTGAGCATCCCACCAGGCGAAGATGAGAGACAGCATTCCCTCCATTCCTGTGGTAGATCCTCACAGTCCATCCCATTGGAGCAGGTGGCATATCTTCAGGAGCTTCATATGATGGAGGCGGGGGTTGTACTCCTCCATTAGCTTCCTCTTCATCATCTTCAATCTTGACGATTTCTGGATCTTCTTCAGGCTCAGGCTCTTCCTGAGGAGTGCTGGTGCTTGGACTGGTGTCACAGGAGTCTGCTCCTGTTCCTGTCCTGAGGTTCTGGCTCTTGTGGCTCTTCAGTTACATGCAGAGCACGAGGTGGGTAGTATCCTCCAGAGCTAATGCGGGCAGTCTTACGGTCACGGGCCATCTACAGTTTTTTAGATGAAGTTAGAATAGAGGCAAAATTTCGTAATAGAATGTGACATAAGAAGCATAAAAATTTATCAAATAACAGAGCAAGATAGTGAGCATAAAAATAGTGTAAAGATGATACTAAATCGACCATTCTTAGCTAGGCTTGCGTCTACAGTCAACAAGAGCTCTGATACCAATTTGTCACACCCATTTATCGACCAAATGGAATGCATACCTTATGTGCGCCCAGAGATCAATCACACATAAGTTCACAAATTATAACAGAAGTATCATCACAAATGTTATTACATCACGATATTTAAACACATAGTCTTAACACAAAGTAGCGGAAGTATAAATAAAAATCTCTCGTGGTAGCTCCAGTCACAGGTACATTGACTGGTTGACAGCAAGACTAGTAATCTTCAGGGAAGTAGGCGTAGTAGTCACTATTACCTCCATCTGTTACCCATCCGGGATTTTTATCCAAGTAAAAGAAATAAACAAGCGTAAGTACATCTCGTACTCAACAAGTGTAACATGGGGTTCATGAGGCTCAAAAAGGCATATTCATTGGTTTATCAGCATGTAGCTTTTAGTTAGCATGATTTTAGCATAACAATAATCAAAATGTCTCAATATAAACATTAAACATATGATCCATGTGAAATGATTAACGAATAGCAAAAACATAATCATAAACAATTATTCAACTATTCCATAAGGGTCCAAGGCCACTCGTGACCGTGAGCACGGCTGTTATAACAGTTTTACACTCTGCAGAGGTTGTACACTTTCACTGTGAGTCGTGTTACCCAAATGCCCGGTTAATTACTCCCAAAACACTACAAGGTGAGCAGGCAGGGTAAACACTATGAAGTCTTTCGAAAGGTTCGTCTAACAAGTTAGGGTCATTAGATTTCACTCGGCAAACAGATGTAGAGCCCCCCTTCCTGATGGCACAATAACACGCAGCCTATACACATGAGGACAGAGGCCGCACTATACCCGATTCGTCAAGCCATTCTTACGCCATAAAGGAATACTCTACAAGCTAGAAAAGGTCCTTCTATATGACTAAAGCCAGAGCCATATAGCCCCACAGTTGTACTGTAAATCCCGGATTGTCGCTTATAGATGAGTCCTTATGGAGAAGCTTAGAGCATCAAAAGTAACCCCATGCTCTAGTACCCTTAAACAGTAATAAAATCATCTTTTAATGTTTATTGCATATTCCATTAGTCAAATTACATGATCATAGTCCATGTTTAAGCACTAGCCAAACTACTCAATGCAATATAATAGGTACCAAGGTAAAGGATCAATCGCTAAGTCATCCTTAACAAGGAATAAATGCATAATGATATTAATTGCATAAGGTGAATAGGACAACAAGGATAATCCCATGCTATACTTGCCTTGCTCAAACTGGTCCTGAAGATCTTGCTCGTAGTAAAGCTCTTGATCTCCAACAAATTTCTCACCGTCTATACTCGATCAACCATTATCAACAACACACATCCAGAGGCAATCATGCATTACAAACAAGACTATAATTAGAACAATACACCAACAGTAAGAAAATAAAATAAAAAGTCTTTAAAATGAATCTACAACTCGCTAGGATCACACAGACGCGAAGATCACGAAAATCGATCTAAAACGACAAAGTTATGAATTCCAAAGATTCCTATAGAAAAATAAATACTTTAATATAACTTGAAATAAATTATCTCAAACCTACTGTACAGTTCTATCATCATGTAGAGCTCGACAAATATGAATCTAACGCAATTTGAATGGATCAAATCGGAGCTAAAACGAAAATTCTGACTAAAACAATCTGAATGGCAAAACTGTAAATATCAGAAACGTATTTTTCATTTACCGAGACGAAATACGTTTTCAACCGATCAAAGCGTACTCTGAGCTTTACGTTTAGGACTGCGGGTTCTATACTTAAAAACTTCAGGGTTTCTTTTCAAAATCACCAACGAACCGGTATCTTCTAATTCTAGCCGTTGGATTTAGATCGGACGGTCCAGATTGGATCGAGGAGGTAACCGGCGGCGCTCCGGTCGGAATCAGTCGACGGCGAGCTTCCCGGCGGCGCCATATGCCGGGTGGAGCCTATCTCGCTCTGGGTGCACGAAATCGCAAAACAAAAGGTACCGGCAGGTAGATAACTTCAACGCGAACTCACCTAGGGCAGAACGTGGCCGGGGACGAAGCAAGGAGCGC
>CM036165.1:6356130-6401529 GCA_020631735.1 Saccharum officinarum | reverse complement strand
GTAACAGAACCGACCAAATTATAAGAGCACAAGTACAAAAACAAGCACCGAAGCGCTCAAATTTTCGAACTTGAGCCCATATAATCCCGGTAGTCAATCGAAACCACGAAGGATTTCAAACCAACTTGCTTACAACCAAGATCGCATCATTCAACATACAACATCATACGTTACATTTCACAAGTAGTTCCGAAATAAGTTTACACACACGGAGTCGCAAATATTACAAACCAAGTTTATAAAGTAGCGGAAGCATACACACACACACAGTTGTTTAACTACTGCCAGTCTTGTTGATCAACAACCCGCAAAAGCATCAGGAAAGTACATAAAAGATGATCACGCCCTAGTGATCTAGTCTTCGTCACCCGCAGGGTGGAGACAATTTTGCAGAAGCCTTGGTAGAGCATATCATCTGCAACAGGAGGGAATAAACCCTGAGTACTGGAATGTACTCAGCTAGACTTACCCGTCAAAAACCAGAAATAAGATGACACCAAGGATTATGCAAGGCTTACACAAGAGGCTAGCTGACATCAACATTTGCATAAAGGCATAAGTAATTGAAACTCTTATAACCTGTACTAGCAGTTATTTTTAGCATTTACCTGTCATCTATCTTAGCACCTGTACTAAGCATGCACTTGATTATAATCAAACAATTATCATATTATATCCAGAGCAGGTATGAATTGTGGCAACATTGTATCATTCCCTTAACCACCTGTTCATTTAATGAGATCTACGTTGCCGCTGCTCAAGTCAAGTGCTCACTAACCGGGAGCGACGGCGATTCGAATCGAATTCCTATCCAGCTGGAGGGGTATTTCTAACACTCACCGTGCAGACCCCTGCCAGGGTCGCACAGGCCACCTTTTCATATGATTCAGGAATCGCGGGTCCGAATGTCGCGACCCCAAGGCGACACTCTGCCAGGTGATAGGACTCTAACCCCCCCTTGGTCTCACGCCAATGTCCCCAAGCACATCCTTTCTCTCCTCCAAGAAGCAACCTACCATTCGATTCCCGGCCTGAATCACATTACTCGGCTTCGCGGTCGGAACGACTTATCCGCCAACTAAGTGTTAGACTGCGTTCAACATGACTCAAGGACGTACAGCGAATCGGTCCTTAAACGACTCAGACGGGCATAGCTCCACACCCAAGACGTGAAGTGTCTTGCGGCTGTACTATCGAACTCCCGCCCGGTCTCAATTTCATTTTAAAGCATGGTTCCATCCACGATAGCCATAAAGCCACTCGTGACTCTTCCTACATCTCGCGGATGACCGAAATCACCCGACTTCTACCGTACTAAGCAGGGCTAAGCATTGACACGTGCCTAAACCTAATTAGGATTAAGTACGATATCTGGACAAGGACAGGTATAATGCAACAATTGTTTTCATACAACTCCTACAACTTAATGCAGTAAACAATTAAAAGTACTCAAGATTATTTATAAAAAACATTGGTTCAGCATGCACCGGGGCTTGCCTTTTAGAAAGGTCGAGGGCCGGTGGTCAGGACACTCGGGCAGGTCTCGCAGGAGCTTCGTCGCCGTTGGTTCCTCTGGCTGCTCCGGCTGGTCCTGGACTTCCTCCGGAATCACTGGCTCGAATTCGAGGAGTGTTACCCCCTCCGGAACACCTATTGCATGAGTGCACAATAAATATCATGGATGCATAATGGGTGCAACATGCTCGGAATGAAATGCATTTCAGCAATAAAAGTACTCTATTCAAGTCACTTCATCATTACGTGCAAATCTCTTCTCCGGTGGAGAAGTACTTACCTAATCTACTCAACCTAAGATATAGCTGTTCATCTTCGGTTAAGGCCCTAACACCTAACAAACACAAGAGTGACATTATTTAGGTTACCACATCCAACCCAAAATATCACAGTAAGACATTCTGGACAGCAGCTACTTGTTTCTAACATAACTGGAGATTCCCAACTCCAAAAGATATGATCTAAGACAATCTGGAAAGCTTAAGAAATGCACCACAAAATTATTTTCAGACCACAACACTTAATTCCAAAGTTTACCTAGTCGAAATTCCAAAGTTCCAGAATCTGTCCTCTCCAAACAGAGAGCAGCAAATTCTGGACTGTCACTTAAAACAGCAATAACTCCTAAACTACTAAGCCAAATGCTCCCAAATTTTGACACAAGCTAGTTTATCAAGTTTACTACAACTTTGGTATTTACAAGTTTTCCAGCAAACACTTTTATCAAGGGTCAAACCCAAAGATACTACCAGCTGTCCAAAAACCTAGAATTGCAAAGATTAAATATTTATTTATGTGGCAAACATCCCATAAGACCAAACTAATGTTACCAAAAGTTCACATAGGTCACAAAAACACCAGAAAGTAAGGTTGCCCACCTAAAATATTTATTTATAACCCATTTCTTAATTTACTTAAGTAATTAAGTGAAATTTTAAACATATATGTAAACTGCTCCTAAAATTCTACAAAAATTACAGGAGACTCTAGAACCAAAAAGAGAACACTGTAAAAAATTTGAACTAAAATTATTTTACAGAAACTCCCTAAACAAAATTCACAAGCCCAAAAGGCTGATTTTTGTATAATTAACAAATCATATTAAAAAGTGTCAAACAACAGATTTCATATTTTCTTAGACACTTTATGGTACCAAGACATTCTCCAAAAATTTATAAGAACATTGCACATGTAGAAAAATTACTAAAATTCATTTAAGTATTTCCTAAAATAACAAGATAGCATTATAACTTGAAAAGTACTTAAGCACTACTGCCCAAATTTTTACCAGAGCTAGAGCAAGTATAAATTAGCCTACCCACCAAATTTCATAATTTTTGGAACACTGAAACTCAAGATATGATTTAAACAAGTTTGCATGCAATCTAAAACACATTTCAAAAACCTATTTAAATCTCCCAGAAACTAAACATCACATAACCAATTCATATTTTCTAAAATACTACACATCATGTAGATCCTAACAAAATTTATCTCATAATTTTTGGGCAAGTAAAACCCTAGATCTACATTTTCCAAACATCACTAAAATCTGTGACAAATAAAAAAGAAAAAACAAAACCGAACCCTACTCACTACTGGGCCGGCCCTACGCGACGCGGCCCAACTGCGCGCGCGGCCTGCTCAGGCCTCCCGCCCGCGCGCGCGTGGGCTGACAGCGCGGGCCCCCAGGTCAGGAGAGAAGGCGGAGGGGGAAGACGGCGCGCGACTCCGCGAGCTCAGCTCGCGGACGACGGCCTCCGGCGACGGGAAGAGCACCAACGGATCCCGTACTTTCCGGACATGACCGAACCTAGCTTGTCGACCCTAACCCACCCTAGCTATGACGACCATGGCGACCGGGCTCGGAGGCGGCACCCGTGGCGGTCCGCGAAGCTCCTGGGCCCGGGACCAAGTGAGGTGTGCTACGGCTTCCTGAGGACATGGCGGACCTCTCTATGTAGGAAGAGGACGGAGGTGGAGCGAGTGCCGCTGGCCGCGTGAGCACCGCACCGGCGCCATGGCGCGGCAGCGCAGGACGGAGTTCCGCCGTGTACCGGCCATCCCATCCGGTAGCGTCATTACCTAGGCTGCTCTACCACCCCGGACCCAGAACAGTAGCGGGGAGACTGGAGGGTGACAGTAGGGAGTGGCCGGTGAGCCGCTGTGCGGACGGAACGCCGGCGAGGACTCGCGGTGGCGGAAACCAAAAATTCACCCTCACCTCTGCACAATCCGGTCAAGCAGTCGGGAGAAGGAGGTGGAGGGGATGTGGCGGAGTAGTGAACGGGATTTGGAGGATGGTGGTGAGCGGTGAGCTCGCGCGAGCACGGAGAGGCTACGCGGCAATGGCGGCTCCGATTTCCGCCTCGGTGACCCCGGCAAGCAGAGGGAGGGAAAAGAGAGTGAGCGCGAGTGAGAGGGGGGGTGGAGGTGGTCCGCCTCGGTGTTCAACCCCGCGCCTGAGCTCGCGACGTGAGGCGATGACAGACACGCAAGCCACGCGGCCACGGGCTCTGCCGAGCGCCACGACGCGAGCGGCTGTCGACTGAATGCGATGCTCTGACTGAATGGAGGCCGTCATCGTTCGACTGACAGACAACTTCGTCGATGATTATCTCCCAAACCAGTGAGAACCAGGCGTGGTTGATGTTGGCAATGTTGTAGAGCTACATGAGGGCTACAACTTTGTCAATTGGAGTTGGACTGGTTCGGCCTGGATTTGAAACCACAGAGCTCCAAAGTGGTGCACTTGAAACTGAAACGTAGTTTCAGTCATTAAGCCGACTGAAACCCATTTTCTAGACACCATATCTCCTAAACCATTTAGAACTAGGTGATGGTGATGTTGACAATGTTGTAGAGCTACATGAGTACTACAAAAGTGTCAACATGAGTTGGAGCTGGTTTGGTCTGGTTTGCAAACTACAAGCTTCCAAAGTAGGTCACAGTAAAACTGGAGGGACACTTTTGAGACTTAGAAAAATTCTAAGTGTTGAGACAGCCCCTCTAGCTGACTTGTGGGCCATTTTTGAGCATGTTCTGGCCAGTTTCATGAGATGGTCATATTAGACTTTTGTTCCCCATAAAATTCCTACAACTTTGCTTAAGGGTGCTCCTCCATGCAAGGTCTCTAAGCTAGACTTTTTAATTGGTCAAACTAGAGCATCCTAGGGCTAAATGGTGGTCAACTACACCTTGGAGGGCATTTTGGTGATTTTGGTCAACATGAACCTTGCTCCATTAGTGACCCTAAGTATAACTAAGGTGTTGTGAGATATAATTAGCTACTCTCCCTTTTTTTACACCAACTACCTAGTGTCACATGATGTGAGCCAAACAAAATTCTAAACAATCACATTTGTTGCAACCACATAAAATAACATGAATGATGCATGCTTATGCTTATGCAAATGCAATGCAATTATGGAGCTAAACACCTGAGGTGTTACAGCCCTCCCCCCTTATAAAAATCTCGTCCCGAGATTTGGAAAGCGTACCATTTTTCATAGAATTCCTTATAACCATCCCGCAAATAGTCCCCCGTTCCCATGTAGCGTCACACTTCACTACCCTGATTACTCCACATTACTTTATACCACTTAACCACTTTGCTTCTAGTCACTCGTTCCTGAGTATCGATCACTCGGACTGGCTTTTCTTCGTAAGTTAGATCAGATTCAAGCCTGATATCTCCTAAAGGGACTCTTTCCTCAGGAACTCGAAGACACTTTTTGAGCTGAGATACATGGAAGACGTTGAATATGGCACTCATTTCAGGAGGTAACTGGATTTTGTACGCAACAGCTCCACTCTTGCCTATGATCTGGAAAGGACCCACGTATCTTGGCGCAAGTTTCGCTTAACACCAAAACGTTGGACACTCTTCATTGGAGAAACTTTCAGGTAAACGAAGTCTCCAACTTCAAACTCGAGCGGTTTTCTACGACGATCAGCATAACTTTTCTGTCTAGCTTGGGCTGCAGCCATATGTTTTTGGATGGTACGGACTTGTTCCTCAGCTTCCTGAACAAAATCAATACCATAATACCTTCTTTCACCAGCTTCTACCCAGTTTAGTGGAGTTCTACACTTACGACCGTACAAAGCTTCGAATGGGGCCATCTTAATACTCTCTTGGTAACTATTATTGTACGAAAACTCAGCTAGAGGTAACCATTTTCCCAAGAACCCTTGGATGATATTACACATGCCCGCAACAGATCTTCCAAGATTTGGTTAACTCGTTCCGTCTGACCTGACGTCTGGGGGTGATAAGCAGAGCTTCTCACTAACTTGGTTCCCAGAAGGTGATGCAAGTGCTCCCAAAAGCGAGCAGTGAACTGGGGACCACGGTCAGATATGATAGTACGAGGTACCCATGGAGCCGGACTATCTGATTGAAGTACAACTCAGCATAGTCAGTGGGACGATAGTCCACTCTAACTGGAATGAAGTGAGCTGATTTGGTCAAACGATCCACAATTACCCAGATGGAGTTATGATTTTTGACAGTAGGAGGAAGTCCGACAATGAAATCCATACTTATCTCTTCCCATTTCCAACCTGGGATAGAAAGTGGTTGAAGTAACCCAGCTTTCATATGCACAGCTTTAACTCTACAGCAGGTGTCACACCTAGCCACATATGCAGCTATCTCTTTCCGCATCTTGGTCCACCAATAGTATGGCTTCAAATCATAATACATCTTATTGCTACCAGGATGGATGGACAACTTAGAGGAGTGTGCTTCAGACATAATATCATTTCTAAGCTCTCGGTCCTTAGGCACAACTAACCTATCCTTGAACCATAGTACACCCTCTTCATCTACCCTGAACTGTGTAGTTTCTTGCTCTTTCATCTTGCGTTTTATGTGGAATACACCAGGATCAGTCTTTTGGAGCTCAATAATTCTGCTTTTGAGAGTACAACTGACAGTGATGTTGTACAAGACTGCTGGATGTAGAAGGCGAGATCGATGAAAATCAGTTTCAACTAGGGAATGGCAATGAGACTTACGGCTTAAAGCATCCGCAACCACATTTGCCTTGCCAGGATGATAGTGCACTTGAAGGTTATAATCCTTAATCAACTCGAGCCATCTTCTTTGACGCATATTTAACTCGGGTTGGGTGAAGATGTATTTGAGGCTTTTGTGGTCTGTGTAGATATTGCAGACATTGCCCAGCAGATAATGCCGCCATACTTTCAAAGCATGAACAACTGCGGCAGTTCTAAGTCATGCGTTGGATAATTCACCTCATGTTTCCGAAGTTGTCGAGAGGTATATGCAATCACTCGGCCTTCCTGCATCAGCACACCTCCCAAACCTATGCCTGAGGCATCACAATAAACATCAAATGGTTTCTCGATATCCGGTTGTGCCAAAACCGGAGCTGAGGTTAGGAGGGTGCGCAGTTGGTGAAAAGCCGCATCACACTCAGAAGTCCAGACAAACCTGGTGTCTTTTTGCAGCAACCGAGTCATGGGTTTGGCTATTTTTGAGAAATCCGGGATGAAGCGACGATAATAGCCAGCCAACCCAAGAAAACTCCGGACCTCATGAACCGAAGTAGGAGCCTTCCAATTCAATACTTCCTGTACCTTGGTGGGATCCACCATAATTCCCCCATCGGACAACACATGCCCAAGGAAAGGTACTTCACGAAGCCAGAATTCGCACTTACTGAACTTTGCATATAATTGATGTTCGCGCAGTCTGGTGAGAACAATACGCAGGTGTTCAACGTGTTCTTCCTCATTTTCAAAATATATCAAGATATCATCAATAAAAACCACCACAAACTTGTCCAATTCGGGCATAAACACCGAATTCATCAAGTACATGAAGTGTGCGGGGGCATTTGTCAGGCCGAAAGACATAACAAGATACTCATAAAGGCCGTATCTTATCGAGAAAGCCGTTTTTGGAATATCTTCAGGACGGATTTTGATCTGATGGTAACCAGATCTTAGATCGATCTTGGAGAAAACTTTAGCTTTAGACAACTGATCGAACAAGATGTCGATGCGCGGTAGAGGGTACTTATTTTTGACAGTGACTGCATTGAGAGGTCTATAATCTACGCACATTCACAATGACTGATGCTTCTTCTTTACAAATATAGCAGGACATCCCCATGGCGACGAACTAGGATGAATCAACTCCTTCTTCAAAAGTTCATTCAATTGCACCTTAAGTTCAGCTAGTTCATTTGGAGGCATCCTATAGGGTCTCCTAGAGATGGGAGCCGTGCCAGGCAACAACTCAATTTTAAATTGCACATCCCGATCCGAAGGGAGTCCCGGCAAATCATCGGGAAAAACATTCGGAAACTCATTCACTACGGGAATCTCAGCCAACGCCTTTGCTTGCACAGCATGAACTTCCCCAGACAAATCAACCTTTCTGGGAAGTTGTACCAGAAAACCCTTTTGATCTGTAGGATCTCTGAGCATAACTACCTGAGTGGATGTATCAATGAGTACCCCATTCTGACTCATCCAATTCATGCCCAGAATAACATCTATGCCTAAGCCCGGCAAAACCACTAAGGCAAGCGAGTACTTTCGCCCTTCTATCTCAAGCTCAAGATTCCCCACTACTTTATTTGTGGAAATATTCCCACTTGCTGCGCTAATACAATAACCCCCACCTTCAACAGTATGCAATTTGTGTGCAAACTCCGATGCAAACTTAGGACTGATAAAGGAATGTGAAGCACCTGAATCAAAAAGTACCACTGCAGGATGTTGGTCAACTAGGAACTTACCAGCAGTGACAACCTCACCAGATAGAATTTCCTCAATACTGTTATAATGAGCGTGCCCTTGACGGCCACCTTGGTTGACATTCTTCTTAGGGTAAGGACAGTTCCTGGACCAATGGCCTGGCTTGTTGCAGTTCCAGCAAGGCATGTTGCTAGGAGGAACACTGGAGCTGCCTTGGCCCGAATTACCCTTTGGCAGAGCCACTGTATATGCCTTGCAAAACCCAGTCTTCACTGGCGCCTTCTTTTGCGGAGGACAAAACTTAGCACTTGTGGCAGGAGGGCGAGGAGGAGCCCTCGGGGCAGCTGAAGCTCGAGACTGTGAAGCACCTGCCTCAAGTGCCCTCTTGCGGCTCTTAGAAGCAGCATAGATAGAGTTATTGTTTTCTTGAGTCAGAGCATCACTGATAAATTCATTGAAGGTAGTACACTTGCTAGTGCCCATAGTCTTCATCAGCTTTGGACCGAGGCCTCTTTTAAAGCTAGCAATTTTCTTGGCATCGGTATCCACAAACTCTGTGGCATACCTTGCCAGGTTGTTGAAAGATTGCAGATATTCAGTCAAGCTTTTATTTCCCTGCGACAGCCTCATGAATTCTGTGTGCTTGATAGCCATAAGACCTGGAGGAATATAGTTCCCACGGAATGCGGCCTTGAACTGGTCCCAAGCAATCGGGACATTTGCAGGCAGTGTGGAACGATAGTGGCTCCACCAAATACCCGCTGGACCATGCAGTTGGTGAGAAGCATATTCAGTCTTTAGCTCATCAGTCAACTGAAGCAGACGAAACTTTTGTTCAATAGTATTCAACCACTCATCAGCTTGCAGTGGTTCCTTTGCCTCCTTAAAGAGCGGGGGCTTAGTATCAAGAAAGTCCTTGAAATCACTGTACTGATTGGGTTCTGGCCCTGGCGGCCATGACGAGCCTCCCGGTTGGCAAGCTGGCGCATAGCATCTGCTAGCATGCACTGCCCTTCGACCACGGTCTGCATCAGCTCAGCCGGGGTAGGTGGTGGCGGAGGGGGTGGCTGTTCCTCATTGCCACGACCCCGACGAAGATCGTACGACATCTGCAAAATGCATAGCCAATGAGCACTAACGATGTGGGAAATTTGTAGATGAATTATTGTAAATATGTCAAACTGACTTCATGAAATGGACTTCTCAAAATAATCATGGCACAATCATTCATCACAACCGCACAATCCATTCAATCGCATCAATTAACGCAATCATGCGAGGGGAATCCAACAAGATGTACTTTGATAAAGGCTCACTCACAAGGAGCACAGCAGTTACTGAACCGTTTACGTTAATATCTACGTGATTTTTGACCTTTCGCCCGGTACTTGGATTCGATCTCAACATTTTTAGTTGTCTGAGAAATGCTACTTCAAACCGACCACAAAGAGACTTCTCAATGGTAGAGTTCCATGGTGGATCATGACTAGCCACCTCGATACCAGCGCGTGCCAAGCAGCACAGCCTTATGTCGCGCGTCATAGGAGGCCCTCGGCTTCGTCGCGGCACCGAAGGGTGCTAATCGTGACACCATCATCGAACGCAACACAATAAGACATCCAATTGCAATCAAAATTAACAGGTTCCAACTAAACATCCAGGAAACATAGGGTTCGACCTTACATCCCAAAAGTCAAGTTATTACAAAGCCTCACTCCAACATAGGGAGGGCACAAAAGACGATCCTAACATCATAGCTACATGATAACTACTCTAAGCATCGTCCTCAGAGTCGGTGTCAAGGATCTCCCCGCCGTCCTCATCACTAACAGGCTCTAACTCCTCATCTTCTTCTTCTTCTTCTGGTGCAGCATCTTGGGGCCCATTGACCTCCACTTCTTCATCTTCAGCCATGAAGATTCCCGAACCCATGTCCTCATCTGCGTTGTTGTTTCGAGGCAGTAGAGGATTTAGCTGGTTGTTCAGGCGGTGCACTTCTTCATGAAGATTGTCATTGTATTCTTCAGCATTCTCCAACTGTTGCTCGAGCTCAAACTGATGAGCTCTCAGAACGTTCTCCTCATGCCAGGCTTCATCCCTCTGATTCATGACATGGACCAGCATGCATTGATAGTTCTGATTTGCTACTGTCAATCTCTAGATTGCAAGGGTTTCCTGGTCACGATCACGGATCACTTGCTCCAGTTGCTGACGCGCTGCATTTCTGGCAGCAGTCACTTCGACCAACTCTGCCCTCAGCCTTTCCACCTCAGTGGGCTCAGGGCGGGGCTCACGTGGAGCGAGCTGGTGATGAGGTGCCCTGCCTCCCATGGACTTGCGAGCGGTCCTCTTGGTACGTGCCATCTGTAGCAACAAGATACGACTAAAAGTGAGGATCATTTAGGGGATACGAAATTTAATTTAGTCGGGGCTATTGAAATTTTTAAGGAGGGAGTAAATGATATGTATGATATAATTAAATATGATGCATGCACGTTCCGTACGCCCTCTCATCCTAGTAGAATCATAAATTTCTAACGCTAGACGGTGGCATACATACGTTCTCTCATATAGACGAAACTATCGGTCTACTCGTTTGCGCTGTTAGTGTACCTGCAGAAAAATCTCATTTCAGCCTAACAGTTCCCCAAAATCAACATGCAAGAAAGCAATAAATTAAATACTTTCCATATACACATCCCCTGATGTATATACTTCAGTATCAAAGCTACCCGATATGAAGGTTCCCGCAATTAAGTGCCTACATAATTACACGGTTTAAACATGTAAGTATGCAAGTCACCAAAACTACTCTCCCCTAGATCGCCGGTTGGACGATCATGCTCTCACAACTCACACTTACCAGGGCGTCGAGGCAACTGATCCATACATTACCACCCAAGTGGATGGCATCCATACAATATCACGCCGTATGGACGACGAAACAAAAACAAACAAGGCCCCCAAGTTAGTCTTTATAATAAGCCACCTAAGAGTCCTTATTTGGGCTAAGGGATGTGATCACTGGCATACCTATGAAAATAATTTTTAATGTTTTAACCCCTTTTCATAATCAAATACTTTTGTTTTTAAATACTCGTACGATGTGTTTAATGTTGAATTATGCTCCGGTACCAGCTGTAACAGAACCGACCAAATTATAAGAGCACAAGTACAAAAACAAGCACCGAAGCGCTCAAATTTTCGAACTTGAGCCCATATAATCCCGGTAGTCAATCGAAACCACGAAGGATTTCAAACCAACTTGCTTACAACCAAGATCGCATCATTCAACATACAACATCATACGTTACATTACACAAGTAGTTCCGAAATAAGTTTACACACACGGAGTCGCAAATATTACAAACCAAGTTTATAAAGTAGCGGAAGCATACACACACACACCAGTTGTTTAACTACTGCCAGTCTTGTTGATCAACAACCCGCAAAAGCATCAGGAAAGTACATAAAAGATGATCACGCCCTAGTGATCTAGTCTTCGTCACCCGCAGGGTGGAGACAATTTTTGCAGAAGCCTTGGTAGAGCATATCATCTGCAACAGGAGGGAATAAACCCTGAGTACTGGAATGTACTCAGCTAGACTTACCCGTCAAAAACCAGAAATAAGATGACACGAAGGATTATGCAAGGCTTACACAAGAGGCTAGCTGACATCACATTTTGCATAAAGGCATAAGTAATTGAAACTCTTATAACCTGTACTAGCAGTTCTTTTTAGCATTTACCTGTCATCTATCTTAGCACCTGTACTAAGCATGCACTTGATTATAATCAAACAATTATCAACATTATATCCAGAGCAGGTATGAATTGTGGCAACATTGTATCATTCCCTTAACCACCTGTTCATTTAATGAGATCTACGTTGCCGCTGCTCAAGTCAAGTGCTCACTAACCGGGAGCGACGGCGATTCGAATCGAATTCCTATCCAGCTGGAGGGGTATTTCTAACACTCACCGTGCAGACCCCTGCCAGGGTCGCACAGGCCACCGTTTCATATGATTCAGGAATCGCGGGTCCGAATAATGTCGCGACCCCAAGGGCGACACTCTGCCAGGTGATAGGGACTCTAACCCCCCTTGGTCTCACGCCAATGTCCCCAAGCACATCCTTTCTCTCCTCCAAGAAGCAACCTACCATTCGATTCCCGGCCTGAATCACATTACTCGGCTTCGCGGTCGGAACGACTTATCCGGCCAACTAAGTGTTAGACTGCGTTCAACATGACTCAAGGACGTACAGCGAATTGGTCCTTAAACGACTCAGACGGGCATAGCTCCACACCCAAGACGTGAAGTGTCTTGCGGCTGTACTATCGAACTCCCGCCCGGTCTCAATTTCATTTTAAAGCATGGTTCCATCCACGATAGCCATAAAGCCACTCGTGACTCCTTCCTACATCTCGCGGATGACCGGAAATCATCCGACTTCTACCGTACTAAGCAGGGCTAAGCGTTGACACGTGCCTAAACCTAATATAGGATTAAGTACGATATCTGGACAAGGACAGGTATAATGCAACAAGTGTTTTAATATAACTCCTACAACTTAATGCAGTAAACAATTAAAAGTACTTAAGATTACTTTATAAAAACATTAGGTTCAACATGCACCGTGGCTTGCCTTTTAGAAAGGTCGAGGGCCGGTGGTCAGGACACTCGGGCAGATCTTCGGCAGGAGCTTCGTCGTCGGTTGGTTCCTCTGGCTGTTCTGACTGGTCCTGGGCCTCCTCCGGTATCGCTGGCTCGAACTCGAGGAGTGTTACCCCCTCCGGAACACCTATTGCATGAGTGCACAATAAATATCATGGATGCATAATGGGTGCAACATGCTCGGAATGAAATGCATTTCAGCAGTAAAAGTACTCTATTCCAGTCACTTCACCATTACGTGCAAATCTCTTCTCCGGTGGAGAAGTACTTACCTAATCTACTCAACCTAAGGTAAAGCTGTTCATCTTCGGTTAAGGCCCTAACACCTAACAAACACAAGAGTGACATTATTTAGGTTACCACATCCAACCCAAAATATCACAGTAAGACATTCTGGACAGCAGCTACTTGTTTCTAACATAACTGGAGATTTCCAACTCCAAAAGATATGATCTAAGATAATCTGGAAAGCCTATGAAATGCAACACAAAATATTTTCAGACCACAACACTTAATTCCAAAGTTTACCTAGTCGAAATTCCAAAGTTCCAGAATCTGTCCTCCCCAAACAGAGAGCAGCAAATTCTGGACTGTCACTTAAAACAGCAATAACTCCTAAACTACTAAGCCAAATGCTCCCAAATTTTGACACAAGCGATTTTATCAAGTTTACTACAACTTTTGTATTCACAAGTTTTCCAGCAAACACTTTTATTAAGGGTCAAACCCAAAGATACTACCAGCTGTCCAGAAAACCTAGAATTGCAAAGATTAAATATTTATTTATGTGGCAAACATCCCATAAGACCAAACTAATATTACCAAAAGTTCACATAGGTCACAAAAACACCAGAAAGTAAGGTTGGCCCACCTAAAATATTTATTTATACCCATTTCTTAATTTACTTAAGTAATTAAGTGAAATTTTAAACATATATGTAAACTGCTCCTAAAATTCTACAAAAATTATAGGAGACTCTAGGAACCAAAAAGAGACCACTGTAAAAATTTGAACTAAAATTATTTAAAGAAACTCCCTAAACAAAATTCACAAGCCCAAAAGGCTAATTTTTGTATAATTAACAAATCATATTGAATAGTATCAAACAACAGATTTCATATTTTTCTTAGACACTTTATGGTACCAAGACATTCTCCAAAAATTTATTAGAACATTGCACATGTAGAAAATTACTAAAATTCATTTAAGTATTTCCTAAAATAACAAGATAGCATTATAACTTGAAAAGTACTTAAGCACTACTGCCCAAATTTTTACCAAAACTATAGCAAGTATAAATTTGTCTACCCACCAAATTTCATAATTTTTGGAACATTGAAACTCAAGATATGATTTAAACAAGTTTGCATGCAATCTAAAACACATTTCAAAAACCTATTTAAATCTCCCAGAAACCAAACATCACATAACCAATTCATATTTTTCTAAAATACTACACATCATGCAGATCCTAACAAAATTTATCTCATAATTTTTGGGCAAGTAAAACCCTAGATCTACATTTTCCAAACATCAACTAAAATCTGTGATAAATATGAAAAGAAAAACAAAACCGAACCCTACTCGCTACTGGGCCGGCCTCTACGTGGACGCGACCCAACTTCGCGCGCGGCCTGCTCAGGCCGTCCCGCCCGCGCGCGCGTGGGGCTGACAGCGCGGGCCCGCAGGCCATAGAGAGAAGAGCGGAGGGGGAAGACGGCCGTGACTCCGGTGAGCACTAGCTCGCCGACGACGGCGCCTCCGGCGACGGGAAGAGCACCAACGGATTCCCCGTGACTTTCCGCATCGACCGAACCTAGCTTGTCTGACCCTAACCCACCCTAGCTACGACGGCCATGGCGACCGCGGCTCGGAGGCGGCACCCGGCGGCGGTCCGGCGAGCTCCTGGGCCCGGGACCTAAGTGAGGTGTGCTACGGCTTCCTGAGGACATGGCGGACCTCTCTATGCCCAGGAAGAGGACGGAGGTGGAGCGAGTGCCGCTGGCCGCGTGAGCACCGCATCGGCGGCCATGGCGCGGCAGCGCACGACGGAGTTCCGCCTTGTACCGGCCATCCCATCCGGTAGCGTCATTACCTAGGCTGCTCTACCCACCCCGGAACCCAGAACACGTAGCGGGGAGACTGGAGGGTGACCGTAGGGAGCTGGCCACGGTGAGCCGCTGCGCGGATGGTACGCCGGTGAGGACTCGCGGTGGCGGAAAATGAAATTCACCCTCACCTCTGCACAATCCGGTCAAGCAGCGGGCGAAGGAGGTGGAGGGGATGTTGGCGGAGTAGTGAACGGGATTTGGAGGATGGTGGTGAGACGGTGAGCTCGCGCGAGCACGGAGAAGGCTACGGCGACAATGGCATCTCCGATTTCCGCCTCGGTGACCTCGGTCAGAGCAAGAGGGAGGGAGAAGAGAGTGAGCGCGAGTGAGGGGGTGGAGGTGTCCGCTCGGTGTTCAACCCCGCGCCTGAGCTCGCGACGCGGAGGCGACGGCAGGACGCGCACACCACGCGGCCATCGGGCTCTACCCAAGCGCCACAACGCGAGTCGGCTGTTGGACTGAATGGCGATGCTGCTGACTGAATGGAGGCCATCATCGTTCGACTGACAGAGCAACTTCATCGACGATTAACTCCCAAACTAGTGAGAACCAGGCGTGGTTGATGTTGGCAATGTTGTAGAGCTACATGAGGGCTACAAGTTTGTCAATTGGAGTTTGGACTGGTTCGGCCTGGATTTGAAACCACAGAGCTCCAAAGTGGTGCACTTCGAAACTGAAACGTAGTTTTAGTCATTAAGCCGACTGAAACCCGATTTTCTAGACACTATATCTCCTAAACCATTTAGAACT
Source organism: Saccharum officinarum (assembly GCA_020631735.1). Lineage (NCBI taxonomy): Eukaryota > Viridiplantae > Streptophyta > Magnoliopsida > Poales > Poaceae > Saccharum > Saccharum officinarum. The sequence continues at coordinate 6,385,739 of CM036165.1, read as the reverse complement.
AGGTGATGGTGATGTTGGCAATGTTGTAGAGCTACATGAGTACTACAAAAGTGTCAACATGAGTTGGAGCTGGTTTGGTCTGGTTTGCAAACTACAAGCTTCCAAAGTAGGTCACAGTAAAACTGGAGGGACACTTTTGAGACTTAGAAAAATTATAAGTGTTGAGACAGCCCCTCTAGCTGACTTGTGGGCCATTTTTGAGCATGTTCTGGCCAGTTTCATGAGATGGTCATATTGAGACTTTTGTTCCCCATAAAATTCCCTACAACTTTGCTTAAGGGTGCTCCTCCATGCAAGGTCTTTAAGCTAGACTTTTTAATTGGTCAAACTAGAGCATCCTAGGGCTAAATGGTGGTCAACTACACCTTGGAGGGCATTTTGGTGATTTTGGTCAACATGAACCTTGCTCCATTAGTGACCCTAAGTATAACTAAGGTGTTGTGAGACATAATTAGCTACTCTCCCCTTTTTTTACACCAACTACCTAGTGTCACATGATGTGAGCCAAACAAAATTCTAAAAACAATCACATTTGTTGCAACCACATAAAATAACATGAATGATGCATGCTTATGCTTATGCAAATGCAATGCAATTATGGAGCTAAACACCTAAGGTGTTACAAAAATGAATCTAGGATTAAGACAAGTGAGACTTTTCAAGTCCTTGCTCTGTATTTAATTTATGCCACAAGAGATGGCCGGTGCCACAAGTAGAAAGAGCAGAGTAGACAGATTTGCAATGGATGCATTTGGCATCATACCTGACCTTTTACTGTTCATTACCCTGAAGACCTTCTCAAAATCATTTTAGACATTAGAGGTAGAGGCACATGTCCTCTTGGTGCCCGTCCACGTGCTACAAGTCTCGGTTTTAGTCTTAGCCTCGACACTAGTAGTAGCACCACCACCATCACCATCACATCATTCTTAGGCCCATTGCCATCGAGAGCAGTGCTCCACACCTACCACTACGAGCGTCATAGATCTACAGAATCTTATCCACGCTATACTTCTCCATGGCCGCTCCTTGTCTACAATGGCCGCATATAGTGCTTGTCCTCCTGCTCCTTATCCAATTGTAGAGAGAAGGGGGAAGGGGAAGAGGTGATGATGGCTAGGTCCCATGAAGTAGAGAGGTAGAAGAGTGAGGATGAAGAGGAGCGATGGAGTTCTCATTGGTCCACAATGAAGATTTGCACAACCTCATCGTTGGTGGGGAAGATATGTGAAACCTTGTCGTGTGTTGCCTTGGCCTCTTCATACGGCGGTCTTGGCCTCATAATGATGGGGGCTGGAGCCGTGTACCTCTGCCTTTTGGGGGACAAGGGCCAAACCGTGACACTAGATCTGCTAGCGCCACCGACGATTGGAGGGTTTGGGGCTGTGCCACCACCAGATCTCCTCATGGGCCGCACGTTACAGCTATCAGGTAGAAGGCTAGGACTGTGCCACTACTGGAATCTGCACCGGTGCTACCACTGGACTGCGCTACCTCCATTGGATCGGAGCCTCTTGACTCGTGTGCACCTCGCCCTTGGCTATGCCTCATGCCTCGGTTATACCACCATGGCTTGCCCTAGGAAGGAGGGAGAAGGGAGGAGAAGGGGAGAGGGTTGGGATGGAGAGCAGTAGTAGAGGAGTAGAGTGAGGGTGTCGGTGGAAAGGATGCGAAGAGGGAGAAGGGACGAAGGGAGATAGATTGTTTGGGCTAGGGTTCTCTTTGCCCTATTTATGTATGTGAATTTTTTGTGTATTTTGGGATGCAAGCACATTTTTGACTGCCTTTGTAAGCTGAAGGGACAGTCTCGTAAAATCTTTTTGTAGTACAACATTATGAAAAAGGAAAAATGTAACCCTTTTTATTTTGTATATAAATTATTCACACCTAAATTTATAAAAATAGACTAGAGTATTCCTCAAACATATGTAAACATACCAATACCAATATAATCTGTTATGGAGAATAACTCAATAACTATAAAGTAAGCTATATATGTTTCTAATTTTCACACTTTGTACCACTACTAGCAAACATGCCCATGCGTCACAACCTGATGTCCAATATGTAGTGAGTTATAGCACGGGTCATGAGTTTGAGTCAAAAATTAAATTAAATTAGTGATAAAAATTATTGGTAACAACAGTATGGGGGTACCCACATCCATCGATAATAAAAAACAAAAACGACTAAGCCACAGCAAAACGCAGCCCACCTCAAACCGCATTCCAGGTCTGTCTCGTACGAGGCCAGCTCGACGGAGCGTCTCGACCGCGCTCCGACTCCGACTCGTACGAGGCACCCTCGACGGGAACGCCTCGACCGCACCCCATCCCACACGACAGGGCACCTCGACCACACTCCAACTCGCACGAGGCTCGTTCGCCCAACGAAAAACTCTGACTCGCATGACCCTGGGTCAGGGCACTTGACCCGTTCACTTCACCTGCCCCAGGACAGAAGTCAGAGCATTTAATGCGATTACCTACTACCACCTACCGGTGAGCAGTGCCGGTGTCAGCCCTCACTGTTTTACCGCTCATCCCGTGATGGGAGGTGAAACCTGTCACTATACACACCTTACCGTGCACTGTTTACCTTCAGTCACCCTCGAGGGAGGATGCGACAAGGCCCGTATTCCGCAATCTCGGGGATTCGACCTTATCCGTCCGACCTTGACCCTACCTTGACCTGGCCTCGATGCCCAGCATGGTTCAATAGGGAAGGAAGGACGGTATGGCACTGTGCTCCGGGTCATTTCATCGACTCATCCTCTACGTCACCATGGAGTCCAGGGATGGCCGGCCATTCCCAGGGCACGTCGCTACAGTCACCTCAACAGGGATCGACAAAACATCATCTCAAGGCTCCCCGACGTCCTGGTCTCCTCTTGCCCTATAAAAGGGCAGGCCGGGGCTCTACAACAGACAGAAGACAGCAAACAATAGGCAAGACACAAGCCCAAAGCCAAGTACCAGCAACCTAAGGCTCCATCTCAGAGATCAACATCTCAAGCAATCATTCGTGTACTCTTTCTCCTCTCTTTGAGACTTGGGCTCGCCGCCCTCTCTCGCAAGCTTGTAACCCCTACATAAGCACCTCGGTGCAAGGAAATACAAAACTCTCTCCCCCCGCTGGACGTAGGGCCTTCTTTTGCCCAAACCAGGATAAACCCCTGTGTGTTCTCCTTGTATCCCCATCCAGGATAGGGACACGCAGCACTCACTCGTCGGTTTAGGACCCCCACGGGACCGAACACCGATAGTTGGCGCGCCAGGTAGGGGACCGCTGCGTGCCAACATCGCTTTCCCGCCATTCTTCCTGGATGGCTGATCCCAAACGCCCTATCCCATTGGCCACGGTGATCTGGTTCGGGAGTTTGGAGTTCATGTCGCTTGGCTACGACTACGATATGGTCCTCCTCCCGCCCAGGCACTCGACCGACGAGGATTATGAGCTCTCCCAGCCTAGGGGAGCACTGCGTTGGTATCATTGCTCTCGACAGGCGCGAGCCACCCGACGACGACGAGCCTGGTGCAACCGCCGTCTTCACCTCACGGAGGGTGGTGGGATTCCCTGATCCGGCGCCTCTCAGCCAGACGCCAACCCAGATTTCCTCGTTGAGGGTCTAGGTAGGATGAGCTTGGCTGAGGGTAAGATACCGACAGAGAATTCCGCCACTCCCCTGTTCGGTGAGACACCACCACTACTCGGATCAACCACTCTGGCACGGGCAGTGACATCTCCATCACCATTCCCGTTTGGGCTAGACTCGGTTGCCCGGGTGTACGCTTCCTCTGTAAGCACTTACATGAGTGCTTACGAGGAACTCCCTGGGCACCATCTATGCTCCACTCTGGACCTCGTTGCATCCACGCCAACTTCTGATTATCTGGACTCCACGGAGACCCCGGAAATAGAACCCCGTGTGACCGCTTCTTAGCATCGTGACCGCAGAGGTGATTTGCAACAGCCTCACATTCCCCCGTCATACTACTACTTTAGCGCCCCAGACTCCGACTCGGCTGATGACACCTACGATCCGACCCACGAATGCCTCAATGTCGACATTGAAAGCACGTCAGAATCGGGGGACGAAGAACCAGTCGAAGGAAGGCACACGCCACCCCACGTCGAGCTCACTGCCGAACGGGACGAGGCTCAATTCCTTGCGGATCAAGGAATGCAGCTCGAGCAAATCCGCGAGTTGCAGGACAGGCTCGACGATGAACGAGAAAACCTGCACCTACTCCAACAAACCCTCGAGCGTGAGCGTGCGGCACACACACTTGGCGGGAGAGCTCACGAGAGGGCTCGCGACGTCAATCATCGCATCGACGGGGACCGGGTGGTCAACCCCCCGGTTTTCGCTCGTGCCAGCCAGAACGTCGTCGTCGCCGCCATGCTCCTCCGCAACATGCCTGAGCCGTCAAACCCCGACACCCGTCGGGCTCGAGATGAAATCCGAGAACTCCTCAAGACCGCTGCCATGCAGCTGGCCAAGAGCTCTGCCTCGAGGCAGCGTGAGCCAGCCTCGGAGCGGCTCGTCGAGCCCTCTCGACAGGAGAGAGAGAGGCCTCAGTTCATCCAGAGCCTGCCCGACGAAACCGGGCGGCGCCTATCCCCGAGCACCTCGCTAACGATCACGAACCTCGAGACACCCGTGGTAACATCATCGAGCGCCGGACGTGCAAGCACGGTGACGGTGTGGCTTGAGGTTACCGTGTGCACAGGGGTAGACGCTACGACAGCTCGAAAGATCGTAGCCCTTCACCCGAGCCTCCGGGTCCTCGGGTCTTTAGTAAGGCTATCCATGAGACGATACTCCCGGCTCGGTTTCGCCCTCCCACGACTCTCACCAAGTACAACGGCGAAACCAAGCCTGAACTTTGGCTTGTCGATTTCTGCTTGGCGTGTCAGCTGGGCGGGGCCACCGACGACCGGGTCATCATCCGACAACTCCCCCTGTTCCTCTCTGACATCGCTCGAGCCTATCTTGAGGATCTTCCACCACAACAGATCCACAACTGGGACGATCTTGTGAGGGTGTTCGAGGGAAACTTCAAGGGGACCTACATGCGCCCTGGCAACTCGTGGGACCTCCAGAGTTGCAAGCAAAAACCAGGCGAATCCCTCTAGGATTACATCCGGCGCTTCTCTAGGCAGCGGACCGAGCTCCCCAACGTCACCGACTCCGACGTAATCATGGCCTTCCTCTCTGGAACCACCTGCAAGGAGTTGGTCCGAGAGTTAGGCCGTAACACCCCACTCACTGCCAATGGATTGATGGACATCATCACCAACTTTGCCACCGGCGAGGAGGCAGTTGGTGCCATCTTTGGTGGTGACCAGGACAAAGGGAAACAGAAGGTCAACGATCCCGCGGGCTCTAGCCGGGGCTCTAAGAGAAACAACCGAAAGAAGAAGAAGAGCCAGCAGGGCAAGCTCGAGGCCCTGGCCGATGAGCTTGTCGCTGCTGCTGAACACAAGAAACCTCGAGGCCCCCCAGTGGGGGCATCTTCGACAAAATGCTCAAAGAGCTGTGTCCCTACCACAAGGGACCCACTAACCATAACCTCGAAGATTGTCACATGCTCCGTAGGTACTTTGAGGGCGTAGGCGTCAAGAAGGACGACAAGAAGGAAGACCCCAAGGGTGACGACAAGGATGGGGGATTCCCCGAGATCCACGATTGCTTCATGATCTACGGAGGACCCTCGACCTGCCTCTCGACGCGCCAGCGCAAACGAGAGCGGCGCGAGGTTTTCTCTGTATAAACGACGGTCCCCCGCTTCCTTGACTGGTCTGAGATGGCCATCACTTTCGACCATGATGATCATCCTGACTACGTCCCCAATCCGGGAGTCTACCCGCTTGTTGTTGATCCCGTCATCGCCAATACACGCCTCACCAAGGTACTCATGGACGGCGGAAGTAGCCTCAACATCATCTACGCCCAGACCCTCGACCTCCTGGGGGTCGAGAGAACGCGCCTCCAACCTAGCGTTGGGGGTTTCCATGGTGTTGTGCCAGGGAAACGGGCGGAACCCGCCGGCCTGGTCGATCTGCCTGTCTGCTTTGGCACACCGTCCAACTTCAGAAAGGAGACTCTCACTTTCGAAGTAGTTGGATTCCGTGGAACATACCATGCTATCCTTGGGCGCCCGTGCTATGCCAGGTTCATGGCGGTTCCAAACTACACCTATCTCAAGCTCAAGATGCCAGGCCCAAATGGTGTCATCACTGTAGGGCCCTCATATGAACATGCCTACGAGTGCGACGTCGAGTGTGTCGAGCATGGCGAGGCTGTTTTGGAGTCGGTGACCTTGGCTGCGGACCTCGATGGTCTCACCAATGAGATTCCCAACCCAAAGCGCCATGCCGACAGCTTCGAGCCCGCGGAGGATGTCAAGCTCGTGCCCCTCGACCCTGCTGATCCCAAGGGAAAGGCGCTGAGCATCAGCGCCACCCTCGATCCCAAATAGGAAGCAGTGCTCGTCGACTTTCTCCACGCGAACATCGACATCTTTGCGTGGAGTCCCTCGAATATGCCGAGCATACCCAGGGAGGTCGCCGAGCACGCCTTGGAGATCTGGGCCAGATCCAAACCGGTGAAGCAACACCTGCATCGCTTCGACAAGGAGAAGCGCAGGGTCATCGGTGAGGAGATACATAAGCTGCTGAAGGCCGGATTCATCAAGGAGGTTCATCATCCTGAGTGGCTAGCTAATCCTGTATTAGTTAAGAAAAAGAGTGGGAAGTGGAGGATGTGTGTAGACTATACTAGTTTAAATAAAGCATGTCCGAAAGTTCCCTTTCCTTTACCACGCATTGATCAAATCATTGATTTCACTGCGGGATGTGAAACTCTCTCATTCTTAGATGCATATTCTGGCTACCACCAGATAAAAATGAAAGAGTCTGACCTGCTCGCGACTTCATTCATTACCCCATTCGGCATGTACTGCTACGTTACGATGCCTTTCGGTCTCTGGAACGCAGGGGCTATGTACCAGGGATGCATGCAGCACGTTTTTGGGGAACACATCAGACCAACCATCGAGGCTTACGTCGATGACATCGTTGTCAAGACCCAACAAGCCGACGATTTGGTAAACGACCTTGACGTTGCGTTCAAATGCCTCTGGGCAAAAAACATCAAGCTCAATCCTGAGAAATGCGTTTTTGGCGTTCCTCGAGGTATGCTTTTGGGGTTCATCGTGTCTAAGCATGGCATCGAGGCCAACCCAGAAAAAATCACTGTGATAACCAAGATATGCCCCATCCGAGATCTGAAGGGCGTATAGAGGATCACGGGCTGCTTGGCGGCGCTCAGCCGTTTCATTTCACGCCTCGGCGAAAAAGCGCTCCCTCTGTACCACCTCCTGAAGAAATCGGAGCACTTTTCCTGGACCCTCGAGGCCGAAGAAGCTCTTGCAAAGCTCAAAGCTACACTCTCTAATTCACCAATTCTCGTCCCTCTGACCCCAGGAGAGCCGCTCCTACTTTATGTCACCGCGACAACACAAGTAGTCAGCATGGTCTTGGTTGTCGAGAGGGCCGAGGAAGCACATACCTTGCTCGTCCAGAGGCCGGTCTATTTCATTAGCGAGGTGCTCTCGGAAACCAAGGTACGATACCCGCAAATCCAGAAGCTGCTATATGCCATCGTCCTGACACGGCGCAAACTCCGTCACTACTTTGAGGGTCACCCGGTAACTGTGGTTTCTTCTTTCCCCTTGGGAGAGATAGCCCAGAACCGGGAAGCCTCGGGTAGAATTGCCAAGTGAGTCGAGCTCATGGGTGAGACCCTATCTTATGCGTCGTGCAAAGCTATTAAGTCACAGGTATTAGCGGACTTCCTGGCTGAGTGGACCGACACCCAACTCCCCCCTACACAGCTCCAAGCTGAGCTGTGGACCATGTACTTCGATGGGTCGTTGATGAAAATAGGAGCTGGCGCGGGTTTGCTCTTCATCTCGCCCCTCAGGGTTCACATGCGCTACGCCATCCGGCTTCATTTTCCTACGTCAAATAACATCACTGAATACGAGGCGCTCGTCACAGGGCTGAGAATTGCCATCGAGCTCGGGGTCTGACACCTTGACATTCGAGGCGACTCAAAGCTCGTGATCGATTAGGTCATGAAGAGCTCGAGCTGCCGCGACCCCAAGATGGAAGCCTACTGCCAAGAGGTGCGACGCCTCAAGGACAAGTTTCACGGCCTCGAGCTCAACCACATCGCACGCAGGTATAATGAGGCCACCGATGAACTGGCGAAAATCGCGTCCAGTCGAACTTCGGTTCCACCAGATGTTTTCACGAAAGATCTCCAGCAGCCATCCGTCGACCTTGGGCTAGACAGAGGGGTCGACGGGACGTCACTCGACCCCCACCTGAGGTAGAGGCCCCCTCGACCGGGGCTGAAGCCATGCAGGTGGAAGGCTTGACCCCACCATCTGACCTCGAGCCTGACTGGCGCGCTCCGTACCTCGACTATCTTATTCGAGGGCACCTCCCCTCAGATAAGATCGAGGCTCGACGTATCGCTCGCCGAGCCAAAACCTTTGTGATCTTTAGCGATAGTAGAGAGCTGTACCGCCGCAGCCCTACTGGCGTCCTCCAACGTTGCATCACAAACAAGGAAGGCAGAGACCTGCTCGACGATCTACACTCAGGGGCTTGCGGTCACCACGCAGCGCCTCGAACCCTTGTCGGAAATGCTTTCCGACAAGGATTCTATTGGCCAACCGCGGTCTTCGACGCTGTCAAGCTAGTATGCTCCTGTAAAGGATGCCAGTACTATGCGAGACAAACCCATCTTCCAGCACATGCTCTACAAACCATTCCCATCACATGGCCATTTGCCGTTTGGGGGCTTGACCTTGTCGGGCCCTTAAAAAGGACAACCGGCGGCTTCACCCATTTGCTCGTTGCCATCGAAAAATTCTCCAAGTGGATCGAGGCCCGCCCTATCACCAGTATTAGGTCCGAACAAGCTATGCTCTTTTTCACCAACATCATTCACCGCTTTGGGGTTCCCAACTCTATTATCACAGACAATGGCACCCAGTTTACTGGTAAAAAGTTTCTAGATTTCTGCGACGACCAACACATCTGTGTGCTCTGGTCAGCCGTGGCTCATCCAAAAACAAATGGCCAAGTGGAATGTGCCAACGGCATGGTCCTACAAGGCCTGAAACCCAGAATCTTTGACAAGCTAAACAAACATGGCAAGAGATGGGCTGCCGAACTTCCCTCGGTCCTATGGAGCCTAAGAACAATGCCGAGCTGAGCCACGAGGTTCACTCCGTTCTTCTTAGTCTACGGGTCTGAGGCTATGCTCCCCACTGACATAGAATATGGGTCCCCAAGGCTAAAGGCCTACAATGAAGGAAATAACGACGCCACAAGAGAGGACGCCCACAACCAGATACCAGCAAGGTCTCCGACGTGACCACGACAGACACGTCCGCAAGTGTGCCCTCAACGTCGGTGACTTGGTGCTACAGCGAAACCAGAACACTAAGGGACGGCACAAGCTCACACCACCATGGGAAGGACCGTACATCATCGCAGAAGTACTAAAGCCGGACACCTACAAGCTATCCAACGAGAAGGGCGAAATCTTCACCAACGATTGGAACATTAAACAGCTACGTCGCTTTTTCCCTTAAAAAGCCTCGAGGCTCTGTAATTTCTTTTCAAACTCATCAATAAAGAATATAGCAATGTTCAAACTTTCGTTTTACAAACAATGAGGAAGGATCGACTCTGTTCCCCTAGAATCGACCCTCCCTCGGGGGCTACAAGGGGGGAATCCCCCAGTCCCCGAAAAAACTTATACTCTTTTTCAAAGTTGAAGAACTACCTCTTAAGTCAACAACACCGTGAGAACGCCCTGAGGCTCAAAGGGGCTCTCGAGCCGCGAGATCGCTTACGCCTCCGAGGCTACGGTACCTCCGCTCACCCCTCACGCCTAGGGGCACGACCGCACGATAAGTAGACTTAATGGCGGTTCATAACTTTGAAAAGGAATACACCGCCCATCGCTTAAATCAGGTTCTTACGCGATCTACGAGGCCGCAAGAGCACCCTAGAGTTTGAGGGCAGTCGAGCCGCGAGATCACTTACGCCTCCAAGGCTACGGTACCTCCACTCACTCCCTTATGCTCAAAGGCGCGACGACGTGTTAAGTAAATCATGCAAAAACGTGATTCAAGCAACAAAGGGAAGAAAAGCTCGAACAAAACTTAAATAACCAACGCAAGGTTTACGTTCCAAGTTTTTAAAGGCCTCCGAGGCCACCACGACGAAAATTCAAAATACTAACTTATTACACGGGCCTTTGCACCTAGATTTGGCTCACAGGCCCTCGTCGTCGGCAGGCGGAACCACCTCGGCTTCAAAAAGTGAGGCCAGGCGGCTCCCAGGCTCCTTGGCAGCTCTGATCATGTCCAGGCAGGTGTCCTCGTTCTCCTCGTCTGTCCAGTCCAAAGCCTTCAGCAACAAGCTCCATGTCAAACATGAACCCAGACCAAATGATGGCCAGTGCCCTCTTCACGCCGTGGTGGAGGCTGCCCCATATCCTTTCCCGGACGAGGCGGCCCAGCGCCTCCATCCAGCGGACAAAGGAGTTCCCTGGGGCGTCCTCCCTAGTGTCGGCGTCGGGCTCGACCCCTAGGCCATCGCACACAGAGGTGATCGCGCCCTAGAGCATCTGTGTCCGCTGGGTCTCAGCCTCGAGAAGGCTCTGGAAGGAATTGGCCACCGCCTGAGCCACCCGCTGCTCCCTCTCCAGCTCTGAAACATAATAAACTTAATTAATACTAATACGGGGCCTCGACGCCATGGCCGTAACGCCCATACTTACCCTCGGTGTGGGTCTGCAAGCCCACGACCTCGTCACGGAGCCCCCCACACGTCCTTTCGAGCCCTTGGAGAGCGTCGTCCCTGTCATGAATGGTCGTCCTCAGCGCTTCGATCTCCTGGCGGGCGGTCTGAAGAGCCGCGTCCTTCTCCTGAATGGCTCCGCTCAGCGCCGCGATCTCGTCCTTTAGGGCGCTGAAGCGAGCGGTGACCTGCCCAATCTGGATGTTGAGGGCGTCACGCTAACGGCTGACCAGGGAGACGTCCTCCTCGAGCTCTTTCACCCATGCCGACAGGGGCTCGAGGTCCTTGCGGGCCTGGGCTGCCTCCTCCTAGGCCTTGGTCGTGTCTTCACGCACCACGGCCTCGGTCGCCCAGGCCTGCACCGCCTCCTCCTTCACCGCCGCGTAGGCGACGCGCAGCTCGGCCATCTCCTATCGTTGATAATCCCTGGACACCCGGGGAGTCGTATGGGTGTCTTCATGGAGTCGATGATAGATGAGTTGATCAAGGCTTGGGACAAAGGGGTGTGGACATACGACCAAGCTACGAAGACAAGTTTCAAAATGCACGTCTGGTACCACTACTCCCTACATGACTTCCTGGTGTATGGGTTAATGTGTGCATGGTGTGTTCAGGGGAAGTTCCCATGCCCACTATGCAAGGAAGATGTGAGGTTCACATGGTTCAAGAAGGGTGGCAAATATTCATCGTTCGACAAACATCGTCAGTTCCTCCCTCTTGACCATCCATTCAGAGAAGACGTCAAGAGCTTTACGAAAGGTGTCAAAGCGATGGACCCTAGACTGCGCTTGAGGACTGGGGCCAAGGTTCGTGCTCAGATAGACGCTCTCGTGCCCAACGAAGATGGTGGTTTTGTGGGATATGGTGAGCAACATATGTGGACTCATAAGTCCGGCTTGATTAGGCTCCCCTATTTCGATGACATCCTACTGCCCCATAACATTGATGTCATGCACACTGAAAAGAATATCGCTGAGGCACTTTGGGCGACGCTCATGGACACTGACAAGTCTAAGGACAACCCTAAGGCTAGAGTGGACCTGGCGACGTTGTGTGATAGGACAAACCTAGAGATACGGCATCCTGGAACAGGAAAGCAGTGGAGAAGGCCTAAGGCCCCCTATGTCTTGAAAATCGATTAAAGGAGGGAAGTGCTTTGATGGATCAAGGATTTAAGGTACCCTGATGGGTATGCAGCGAATCTGAGTAGGGGTGTGAACTTAGAGACTTTGCGAGTCAACGGGATGAAGAGTCATGACTACCACATATGGATTGAGCGGATACTTCCGGCGATGATTCGAGGCTATGTCCCTGAGCATGTTTGGCTAGTGCTGGCAAAGTTGAGTTACTTCTTCCGCTGGCTTTGTGCCAAGGAGCTGTCTAAGTCCGTCATTGAAGAGCTAGAAAAAAATAGCGCCTGAGTTGGTCTGTGAGCTTGAGAAGATCTTTCCACTCGGCTTCTTGTCGATGCAACATCTGATTGTGCACCTCCCGAATAAGGCAAAGTTGGGAGGGCCCGTACAGGCCCATTGGTGCTATCCAATCGAGAGATGTCTAAAGACTCTTCGCAAGAAATGTACAAATAAAGCTAGAATTGAGGCTTCCATTGCAGAGGCAAGCATTCGAGAGGAGGTTTCAAACTTCATGACATCCTACTACAAGCCGAGCCTTCCTAGCAAGCATAATCCACCCCCTCGTTACAATGCTGGCGAAGTTGAATCGACCCTTAGCCTTTTCAAAGGCCAACTAGGCAGCGCAAGTGGATCGACCCCCAAGAGATTGGATCCAGAAGAGTGGCACAAAATCATGCTATATGTGTTCACCAACCTTATCGAGGTTCAGCCATTCTTTAAGTAAGTTCTCATCGAACTTGTTTCAATACGACGTCACTATTCTATATCGAACCCCATTGATTCTCTCTGGTACAGTGAATTTGTTCGTCAAGAGTGGCATCAACCAAGGGATCCTACCCCGCATGAACATGATACCCTTCTTTCAGAGGGTGCGGGAGTTGGGAGGCTTGATTTCATTGATTGGTTCAAAAAAAGGTACTTTCCAACTTAGCTCGTACATTCGTCGATATTCCTTAGTACCTTGTATGTTCCAATATTATAACGATGTATCATGCTTGAGCTTGTAGGCGCAGACCAATGCGTCCATGAGTGACGAGTCGAGACAAGTTGCAAACGGCTTCAAGGGTGAAGTCATATACCGGTTATGACGTGAATGGATATCGCTTCCACACGTCAAGACACGAGCAGCTCCGGCCCAGTCGGAAAACCTCCAACAGCCAAGTGTTTACACAGGGCACTAATGGCGTCGAATACTACGGAATAATTGAGGAGATCTATGAGCTTGAATATGAGGGCCGGGTACCTCTTACTCCTTTCATATTCAAGTGCCACTGGTTTGATCCTAGACAAACGAGACGGACCCCTCATCTTGGGCTAGTCGAGATTAGACATGATTTCGTCTATGAAGGGAAAGATGTCTATATTGTGGCTCAACAGGCCGTGCAGGTGTATCATACGCCATACGCGTGCCAAGACAAAGACCATCTTAAGGGTTGGTCTATTGTACACTAGGTATCTTCACACGGTAAACTAGCTGTTCCAAACGATGAAGATTACACCTTCCTCAACACAGACACATATGATGGAGAGTTCTATCAAGTGGATGGGCTACAAGGGAGCTTAGAGTTAGTCTTACCCGGTGTGAGCACCGCCATGGAAGTAGACAATGAAACGGTTGATGAAGAGGACCTTGGAGATGTAGTGCTGAATCCAAAGGACATTCAAATGCTTGAGCGATTCCATTTAGGCAGAGATGATGAAGAAGACACAGAACCTTCAAATAGTGTTGCCCATTTGGACAATTTTGACAATGATGACAAGACCTATGACCCCAATTATGAAGATTATTCCTAAAGCATGTAATACTATGATTTTTATTAAATTTTGTTATGTTTATTCATTTTGAACGAGATAGTGTTGCCCATTTGGACATTGCAGGTAAAGATGGCGATGGACCGTACACCGAGGCAGGTGCTCTCAGCGTACCAGAGGCTGCGCCCAGCAGCAGGAGGTGAGGGGACATCTTCAGCCCCAGCGCGCGGGAGCAGGCACGGGGAGGGGAGGGGGAGGGGGAGGGGAGGGGGAAGAGGGAGGAGGAGGGGCCGTGGTCGGACCAGGAGTGACCCGCCTCCTCTCCCGGCTCTCGACCAGCAGGAGGACCCGTCTCCTACCCCAGAGGACCACGTGGCGGCCAAGGGCACGAGCACAGACACTCCGTCGTCTCAGCAGATGGAGGACAACAGTTCTGCTCAGTCGAGTCCCTACCTGCGAGGTCCCACAAGCCTTCCTTCGGTTCCGCTTCCTGATCGACGCCCAGTGGTTCGTCCTGTGGGAAGAAGGTAAGTAATTATAGATGTTATCACTAGTACTTCATATGATACGTTGAGAATCAACAGAGAAACTAATAATTTTTCTTAATCACTTATGCAGGGGCTGGATACTTCTGTCGGGTGCTCTTGACCCCCCACGCACCCCTGTGACCATCCTGGGATGTCTGTGCAGGAAACACTTCTCCAGCCTTGTGAAGCTGAAAGACGGGACGTGGCCACTGGCCTGGTCGTGGGACAGGTACAAGCTCGGCTCGGATGACGTGCAGGACAACAAGCAGGAGCGGGTTCTAGCAGAGTTTTGGGTGTCTCATAATGAAGGTCAATACATCTCCTCCATTGGTTAAGTCTTTTATTGAAATAATGAATGAATACATCATGTTTGTATGTAGAGGTACTTCAAGCTAGAAGACGGTCGAGAGGAGATGGCGGATCGGACGACACACAGAGCCTGTTAGAAGCACGTCGGTGACATGATTCACGAGGCGCGACTCTAGGCCCACGTCGACTACTACAGGTCCATCAAGAAAGAGCCCCTCAAGAAAGATGGTGCAAGAAAGGTGGTGCTGACCAAGGAGCAGTACCTTCAGGTACGTGGATAATATTGATTTGTTTTGAGATTTAGTAGGTCCTGAATTGGTCTTCTTATATGTCAAACACTTAATGATGTGTAGGTGCCTGCCTCGTGGTGCATGTCGCATAGAGCAGCATGGTTGAGGATCGTGGATAGGTACCTTGACCCGGCATACATCGCAAAGCACGAGCAAGGCAAGCGGAAGCGGGCACTGAAGATCGGTCCAACTCACCACCAAGGCAGCTGCAACCTCCCTGCATTCAAGCGGGCACTCGTATGTGATGTCATTTATCTATTCTAACACTCAATTTTGCCTGATTTCTAATCATCTTGCTCGTCTTTCTCGCAGGAGGTGGCACACCTGGACCAGCCGGTGTCGGAGTTCACGGCATGGGCTTGTCCCACATGGGCCAGGTGAAATCCAGTGTCGTCTTCAACCCGGATGCCCCTGCCGAGGCTTACTCTGACCCCACCATCCACGCTAAGGTCCGAGACTACACAGAGGTAGTTCGGGCGCTCCGTGGCTCAGAGCACAATATGAGCACTGAGCCCCTTGAGACAGAGGTGATCGTGAGGTTGGGGCAAGGCAGGAAGCACGGGCAGTTGTGGATTGCAGATGCCACCGACTCCTTGAGCTCTGCACCCTCTCTCTCCGACGTGAGGGCACAGAGCACGTCAAGAAGCCTTCCCATACGTGCACGGCCTACTCCAACACTGTCGCGGTCGACGAACTTCAGGTAATTCTGGTTTCACTAGTCGTACATTCAACTTTACATACATTGATTAGATTTGCAACACAGAAACATGTGATTGAAACACTGCAGCCCGAGCTGGCAGAGACAAAGGATGCACTGGCAGAGATAAAGGATGCACAAGCGCTCCTGACCGCTCAGCTGGAGGCCACGCAGAAGCAAATGGCGGAGATGTTCCAGATTATGCAAACCATCGGGCAAGCATCGGGTGTCCAAGTGCAGATGCCAGCTCCAGTTTCGGTTCGACAGTTCACACCTGTGAGTATGCCTTCGTGCCGCTGGGATTGTTGGCCTTTGTGCCATTGTCATTTTTGG
This sequence comes from Saccharum officinarum, assembly GCA_020631735.1. NCBI lineage: Eukaryota > Viridiplantae > Streptophyta > Magnoliopsida > Poales > Poaceae > Saccharum > Saccharum officinarum. The sequence continues at coordinate 6,369,805 of CM036165.1, read as the reverse complement.
CCTTCGTGCCATTGGGAATGTTGGCCTTCGTGCTGTTGTTTTGTCGGCCTACGTGCCTTTGTTTCTTGCAGATTGGAATCCTCCCCGTGCAGGGGAGGTGCTGCCGAAATTTTCAATTTTGAGTCTAACACATGCAATCTCTTTTGTGCAGCCTCCGTCGGCGGGTTCAAACAACCCCACTGTCGTGTCACCGAGGGCTGATCCTGTCAACCCTACACCGCAGCCGGTCCGTCACCGCAGTCCGAGAGACCACAGTTGCACTCTCCGCCGCCGCAGTAGGGATGTTGAATTTTGTGATGTTGAACCTGTAATAATAAACTTGTAATGTTGAACTTTAGAGGATTTGTGATGGATTTTCGATGAATTTATGAAATTATGCGTGTGCTTTTGAGGTTATATCGATGTCATATTTGATTTATATAATGCATGTTGGTGATTGATATATATATATATTGTCTAACAGTGGAATATAAGAAAATTTTAAGAAAAATTTGCATTCTCGGGGTCTTTGCCGAGTGCTTGGGCAGGGGGCACTCGGCAAAGTAACTGAAACTTTGCCGAGTGCTGGGCCATAGGCACTCGACAAAGTATTTTTTATAAAAAAGGAAAAAAAATTTGCCGAGTGCCGGGCCAGAAGCACTCGGCAAAGTAAAAAATAAAAAAATTTGCCGAGTGCTGGTCGGGCACTCGGCAAAGTGACCATTAACGGAAGCTGGCATGACGGCCCAAATATTTTGCCGAGTGCCTTGCCTGACACTCGGCAAAATATAAAAATATTTTACCGAGTGCTCCGAGAAAAAACACTCGGCAAAGTCCCTTTGCCGATAAATATGTTGCCGAGTGGACTTTGCCGAGTGCCACACTCGGCAAAGCATTTGCCGAGTGCAAAAGGCTCTTTGCCTTGTGTAAAAACACTCGGCAAAGTTCTGGTTTCCAGTAGTGAAAATTAGATAGAGAGAAGTTTTGACTCTTTAATATTAGTTATATATATGTCTAGCAAACTTGCTCGTGCAACACGGAACTATGAATCTCCTTTTAAAAGCTTAGAAAAATATCAAAGTAATAAGACATAAAAGAGTTTTTCTAAAGAATAATACATGCATATGATCTCCTCTACTATTGTACTTTTTTAGATTCTTACGTCCGTCATTATCTAAAACAAGCCAATGGGCCAACGAAGCGGATGCAAAACACATTATCCAACGAGGCTGCTGCGGTGCAGCCCACTCAGTGCACATGGAACATTGGTCCTGTTTATCTGGCTAATAATCCGTATTTTTCAGCTTGTTTTTAGTCGGAATAGTGTTTTTCTCTCACAACAAATCAGCCAATAATGTTTTTCAACCGGCTTATCAGCATAGCCGAATAGGGCCATTACCACTACCACACCGGTCTAACAGTCTTACCGGATCTGATGCTCAGTACCTCACCCCGCTCGCCTAGCCTCGACTTCAAGTCGCCGGTCGTGAAGCACAGATTGTGTCTCTGCTCTAGCCTCTCCTTGGTTCCTCAGGGTTTTCATCCCCCATCCCCAAATTGATTCTGATGGCAGTTTACCAGCGCGCAAAGCACTGGGTTCAAGCTGACTCCGCGAGTCTGCCGAGCCATGTCCTTGGCATGCTCACGTGAAGGAGGCCGGTCTGCAGCAGCATCCGGCGGCGACCGGCATATACGTCGAGACTTGTCGCTAGCAAACGCATAGGCATATAGGAGTAGACAAGTGCCACCAAGGCGCTCCGCTGGCGCCCAACCCATCGGCAAGGACCTGCAATTTGTCTCGATTTTGTTTCAGTTTGATATTATTTCGCCCATGTGGTAGCCTTGATTTGGCCACGGTTTTATACGTGCTTGTCAATCTAATCCGTGGTGGTCTCAATTTAGTCCTCCTGCACCTTCGTGGTTGACTCGATTTGGTTAGTTCACTACTACAGTCAGGCACTGTAAGGGCGGGTCAAAAGGCACTATAAGGGCGGGTGGCCCAACCGCTCCTCCCAGGGGGCTTTTATAAATCAGCCCACTATAGGGGCGGTTGGCATAGCCCGCCCTTACAAATGTATTTGTAAGGGCGGTTTGATCACCGACCGCCCGGTTGGATCACCAACCGCCCTTATAAATACCATTTGTAAGGACGGTTGGTGATTAAACCGGCCTTACAAATATATTTGTAAGGGCGGTTGGATCACCAGCCCCCCTTAAAAATACCATTTGTAAGGGTTGTTGGATCTAGAACCGCCCCTACAGTAGATTTTCTATTTAAAAAATTAAAATCAAATACATTTCTGACCACAGAATATAATATAGAATACAAATTCAAATTCAAATCTGACCAGATATACACATCCACAAACACACGAGCAAGATATAAACCACAATTACAAGCCATAATTCACAAGTTCAAAAGTCCAATTCACAAAGTCCATTATCACATTACATAGCCATAATTCATAAGTTCAAATAGTCCACAAGTCCAAACCATCACAAGTTCAAAAGTTTCACAAGTCCAAACCATTCCAAATGGTTCTCAACGGCCTAGAGCTAACCTATGAGTCTCATGGAGGTGTTGGTACATAGGATTACTTCCTAAGTCAGATGATCGATCATGGTAATCGCCTCTAGAAGAAACAACCTGGTCAATGATGAAGTTGCAAAGGTCACCGACGAGCTCCAAGAGTTGATCATCCTTGTATACGTCCCTTTGTTGGTCAACCTCTTCTTTCCACTACAAGAGAACAAGTTTAGGTCTAGTATTTCATAGCATAAGCTAAGTATTCATACTATGAGCGAAGAAAATGTCAAACTAACCAAATTGGGGTGTATCCTGTAGGCACTAGTGTTACTCATCATACAACATACATAATATCCACAATGTAGACTCTCAGGCCTCTGCTTGAGACATTGTGTGTTTCGCATATGAAATGTTAAGTAATGTTATTGACAAAGCACGTAATGGAGTGTACCGATGTAAGTTACACGTACCGGACATAGAGTTTTGATACCCAAATCGTCTCCCCTTACTGTATCATGCCTTCCTTTATGTTCATTCACATAGTGCCTGAATGCCCTGCTTGAACGGTTTTAGCAAATGCAACTTGTTAGTATCAAAAAGCGAAGTTTACAAATATATATACAAACTAATATAAGCTAATGAGAATTATTGTCGATATGTACTTCTTGCAAATCGCTATGAAGTCCATGTATGACTCAAGCGCATAATCTGCTGAGTCATAGACAACTGCCATGCTCATCCCAACATCGATCCCTACAAGAATCCAGTGCGCCCTGCATGAATTTAATCAATGAAGAAACAAATAAGCTCTTTTACATCGAACTAAGTATATCAAATAATGCTTTATTTAAGTATATAGTCGAACTTACCCAAAGTGGTATGGTAACCAAACCATTTCATTATGTTGTAGTTTCTTAAGACATTTGGCAATTCGGCATGCAACCTTAAGGCCCTCTCTATACATCTTATTTGCCCGGATTTTCTCTTTCTCCTCAACGGTCTCTCCGGCAGCTAGTTCTTCGTCATCCAATTTCCAATGCTTAGGGTACTGGAAATTTGATGCGCATATCAACCAAGGGTCTACATACCCAGCTCTTAGACTTGGCATTTTCTTCACAATACGTGTTTGCATTCTACAAATCACAATGTGGTTAGTTACAACAAAAATACAAATATTTCATTTATATTATATCGAGAGGGCAAGGACTTACAGGCACCACAAGCGAACTGGACCCATTTCCATCATTCCGAGGTGAAAGCATTCCTGCATGTCTTGGAAGTCAAATAATATTTTCCCAGCTGCGCCTCCAAATGTGTATTCACTAAAGGCAGCTTTATGTCATTTAGTCCCGTCGACTGAGCACGCAAGTACCAATCATGGAACTTTCTCATTCCAATTGGCATGCACTGCATGATTCTGTTTGGTAGGAACTTCTTGCCTCTTACATATTTCTTCGGGCAATCATTTGTCCATTTGATGTCCTCAACAGTTGGATACTTCTTTACTAGTTGGTGTAGTTTGCTTGTGTCGAGCGGCTCAGAAGCACGTGCGTAGACATCTTTAACTTGGTTCTCAGGCTTGTACTGGTCTCGAGCAAACCACTTATCAATCAAGGGGACGATTTTCATTGACTCAAACATTGGCCTCGTATGGATGGGAATCTTCTTTCGGGCCTCTGATATAGGCGCGCGCTCAACTTCTTTTTCAGAAGGTAGACCTTGTTTAGGCCCTTGCTCGATTGGACAAGGCTGCGGCATCACTTCATGCCCTTGCTCGATAGGACGAGCTGGAGAATGTTGTGGCATCTCATCATGCCCTTGCTCGGTAGGACGAGCTAAAGAGTGTTGTGGCATCTCATCATGCTCGGTAGGACGAGTTGGAGAGCATTGTGGCATCTCATCATGCCCTTGCTCGGTAGGACGAGCTGGAGAGTGTTGTGGCATCTCATCATGCCCTTGCTCGCTTCGACGAGCTAGAGAAGTCTGTGGCTCATCAACCACATGGTCCCTAGGAGGCAGGGAAGAATGTGCCACCTCAGGCATGTGGTCTCCATGGGCCGGTGAATACACTTCCTCGTCTTGATCAGCTCGCTCCAAATGTACATCAGTTGGAGTTGGCGAAGAAACATTCAACACAATGTCCTTTTTGTGCCAGAGGATGAACTGTTTCATGACTGCTCCAAGCTCACGGAGCCCCTCAGGAGTTGGGTGATCTATCTTCCATGTCACGAACTCAGGCTTCACGGTATGCACCTCAACCCTAGTGTAGTCCTTTGGGATTTCACGATTGTGCCAGCGGCCGCCCGGAGGATGTGCCACACCCGTTGCCACCTCAAGAAACGTGTCTCCCCTGCCCATGGGAAGTACTAGGATGCAACTAGTTGGCACTTGTATGTGATCGACGACAGTTGCAGATGCGTTGGAACCTTGGCTGCTGGGAACATTCGGAGGGCTACCAATTAAAGCTAGTTCCCCTGGTGGCTCCATTAGCGTCCGTGGCTCTGTATTCACACCTTGCTCCGAAAGCTTCTTTGCAACTAGAGCCTTCACTTGGAGCTCAAGATAGGACTCTCGGTTTCTACCATGTTTCTTGTACATGTTGTTGTCCGCTGGGAATCCTTGCTTCCATGTTGTCCGTTCCCCTAGCCCCCTAGTGCGTCCTGGGTGCTCGGGGTTTCCCAAGCCAAGGCTCAGCTCATCTCTCTCTCTGGAAGGAACGAACGTGCCCGTCTCCGTGTCTTCAACATATTTCATTATCCTTGATACTACCTGTTCGGTCTCCAGCTCCGCAAAGACGAGGTCTGAGGAATCCATACTCCTTGCATATATCCATTGCTTCAAACGTGGCTTCAAATTCTTCACTTTTTGTTTCTTTGGATCCCCAGAAGCTTCGGCCACTTCATCCATCTTCCTAAACACTTCTTGCTTGGCGTGGTAGCCACCCGGGCCTAGGCGAGGGTAGTGTTTGTTCTTCTTCGCCTGCTCGCTATTACGTTTACTGAGGGTCAATGCTTCGGGTGAAGTCTTCTCAGCCACGAGCTCTGCCCATTGATTATGGGTTATGTTGCCAAACTCATGAAAGGGAGTTAGCCCCTTCTGGATAAACCTCTTGTTCAGATCCCACCTCCAACATTGGAAGGCATTGCCCATTATCTTGTAAGCATTTTGTTTTACCAGCTCATGCGTTCCATCCGGCAACCTAAAACTAGCCATTAGCCATTTATCCCATAGCTCTTGCTTTTTTGCCTCAGGTACGCCAAGTTTTCCAGACCAGAAACGGATTGCTGGGTTCAGTTTATCTCTTACTAGTGCCCCACAAGCATTACAGAATCGACTGATGTACTCCGGTGGCTCAAGGATGCGCCTGTCTTCTCCAACATGTGTTATCACATAACATACCCCCGTCTTTGGATATTGGTTCGCCATTCTTTTCCCTCGTTTCCTCTTTGGTTCGATAGTCGAGGGCTCTGGAGCAGAGGCCCCAATGTCCGTGTCTGTGGTTGTTGCCTCTGCCCTCCTTTCCCCTACTCCGTCTTGTTTGGCATAACGTGTCAGACATCGACATCGTCTTTTCGGAGGTCTAGCAGGGACCTGCATATATGATAGGTCACAAGCGTTAGCAGAGGTAATATAGCCAAAGGAAAACCAAATTTTACAGGCTATAAAGGCTCCATCCCTACCTCTTCAGACGTCGGGTCGAAATCCAGGTCCAACTCATCCTCCGTTGGCCTCCGTCTAGGTGGTTGTGGGTGAGGATCCTCAGGGCTTTCATATCCCGAAGATGATCTCTCGTCATCATCCTCTTCTCCTTCACCTTCATCAGCTTCTCCTCTTCCCTCTGCTCCCCCTTCTGCTCCCCCTACTACTTCTGCTTCTACTCCACCTTTCCCTTGAGAAAGCAACAATGCTAGATCATCTTCTACCTCATCATCGAACTGCTCCTGCGAAAGCTGTTCTGGTAGTTCTTGACTTTCGTGGGATTGGGTTGGACTATCTGTTGTCTGCGTCATTTCGTTCTTTGTTCTAATAGATGCAAGGAATAAAGTGTGAATTAGATACGAAAAAAGTAGTAGTAGTCCTAGTGGAGTAGTTATCAAAAAAAGTCCTAGTAGAGTAGTAGTAATAGTAGTAGTGGTAGTAGTAGTAGTACAAGTAGAGTACTAGAGTGTTAGGAGAGTGTAGAGTATTAGTAGAGTAGTAGAAGAGTACAATAGAGTACAGAGAAGAGAGGAGAGAAGAGAGATAGAAGGAGAAGAGAGGAAGGACGAGAGGTGAGGAGAGGGAAAGGTTTAAAAAAAGGCCTCAGAAACATGTCAATCATCATTTGATCATAGTCTTGGAGCATAAAGGCATTATAACAGATAAGAGAGGAGAAGGTAATGTAGGGGCGGCTAGTAATGATGCCAAGTTCCTCACAAGTTCTTGATCATCAGCTCATATTCTATATTATGTATGGATTTTAGACAATTTCATCATCGGCAAAACAAAGGAGAGGAGAGGAGAGGGAAGGTAAGAGTTGGGGAAAAGCAACAGCTACTTAACAAACATAGAGAGGTGTCAAAAAAAGCATTTGCTGCTTCCCAAACATAGAGGTTTAAAAGTTCATTGCATTTGCCAAATACGAGCATATGTGTTGGACAGATTGTACTAGTAGTAGTAGACAGTAGTATTAGAGAGAGTAGTAGTAGAGTAGGAGTATAGTAGTAGTAGGTCACCCTGTTCATGGTCCGATTTAACCGGTTTCTAGGCAAAACCCAGCCCAAGCCGTAGAAGATGTTGCATGAGCGGTTTGGAATCACCGGGTTCACGGTTTCCACGGTTAAACTCGGTGAAGAGTGCTAACGCTGTAGCCCACAAGCAACGTAGTAGGAAGCCGTCGACGCCGACCTTGCTGCCTCAACCCGCCGGCCGCGAGGAAGCCCCCATTGATCTCGGCGGCCATGATACCGTACCGCTGCTGCTTGCTGCTGCTCCTGGACTCCGCCGCGTCTGCCGGCAGCGAGCAGTGCATGCCACAGGGAAGGTAGCCTAATTGCCCTCATCCCTTTCTCACCACGGTAAGCGCTGATGAGCAATTGAGCACACGGATCAATCTGTACAACTGAGAGAGAGCAGAGAGGGTAAGGAGACTTGGCTTCAATCGTGCTAGCACATGAGGCACCTACCAAGTTCACTCTGGTGGAGGCCACACCCGACACCCGAGGCCGCTATGCTCCCATCGCCCGCCACTGGAGGTCGCGGTGATCCTGGCACCGGCCGCCGCCCCGCCACCCGAGGTCACGGCGCTCCTGGCACTCACCGCCCTTGGTCTCGGCATGGCCTCAAGCGACCGGCGGCGACTGTTTCGCTTGTTCCGAACGAAGAAGACGGGTCACGGTGAAGGGTCGAGATGGCAGACTAGAGGGGGGGTGAATAGTCCTTTCTAAAACTTAAACGTGTTGGCTAACCAAAACAAATGCGAAATTAAACTTATCGGTCTAGCCAAGACTACACCCCTCTAACTAAGTTTACAAGCACCTCACAAAGATCCTAATTAAGCAACTAAGGTGCTTTCCTTAGCAAGAGCTCTCCTATTTAATTCTAGAGCAAGGTCACACAAACCTATGCACTAGTACTTTGCAAGCAAGAGGGAGCTCCTACACAATTCTAGTAAGCAAAGCACACAAAGCCTAAGCTCACTAGAAAGGCTCAATAACAAGGCTACACAAGCCAAATTAGAGAGCGCAAATTACTTAGCTACACAAACTAAGCAATGTGACTAACAAGGTTACACAAGCCAAATTAGTCATGCAAGGGGAAGCTTCTAACTACACAAGCAAGAAGACAACTAGCAAGCTACACAAGCAAACTAGTTACGAGAGCAACTACACAAGCATAAATATATATGAAAGTAAATACAAGCTTGTGTTGCATGAAGGCAAACCACCGAGAAGAGTAGACAATGTTGACACGGTGATTTTCTCCTGAGGTTCACTTGGTTGCCACCAAGCTACGTCCCCGTTGTGTCGACCAACACTTCGTGGTTCGGCGGCTAATCGGTCACACACCGAGCCTCTCAAAAGGCACCGCAAGAACCCACCATAAAGTGTGGTAGCTCAATGACACGCTCAACTAGAGTTGCTCTTCGCGATCCTCGCAGGGTGAGCACAATCCCCCTCACAAAGCTTCTCCGGAGCCTCGCACAATCTTCTTGCGAGCTTCGACGGAGCCACAAGCCACCAAGCCGTCTAGGAGGTGGCAACCTCCAAGAGTAACAAGCACCACTGGCTTGCAACACGATCACCTAGTGCCACACGATGCAATCTCTCAAAGCAACGCACTAGAATCGCTCTCTCACTCGATCCGATGAACACTATCAAGCATGAGTGAGTTAGATGGCTCCCAAGCACTACCACACAAGTCACAAAGACTATAGTGTGCTCAGCTACCGGCCAAGGCCGGCCAAGGCATCTATTTATAACCCCACGAACAAATAGAGCCGTTACCCCTTCAAAGGGTAGATTTCGGGACGACCGGACGCGCCGGTCGTAACTGACCGGACGCGCTCAGCCGCGTCCGATTCTCCAACGGTCACTGACCCCCAATGGTTAAACCAGCGACCGGACGCACCGCTGCCATGACCGGACGCGCCGCTGCCACGACCGGACGTGCCGTTCAAACTGACCGGACGCGCTAGTCGCACAACGGCTAAGTCACGAAGTACTGACCGGACGCCACAGTGCCCGCGTTCGGTTAGAGTCCAGTAAGCTCCCTTAATGACTGAACACGTCCGATCATCAGTGACCGGACGCGCCTCGCGTCCGATCATCGAACTGAAAAACGCGCAGACACTGAACACTGAACGGACACGTCCGGTCATGCAAGGACCGCGTCCGGTTCAGCGTCTGGTCACCTCTGTGACCTCCGTTCGCCTCTGTTTCTTTTCCGGACTTCTGGCGTAGTGGAAAATAGGCATTTCAACTTCTTGAAAACGCCTGAATCCTGCCTCGCAAGCTCGCGGGAGGGAGAGAGGATCCCAAACCCTCTCTACCGCTCAAACTTCATTGCCTTCATAAATGTGCCAACACCAACAAGTGTTCACCACTTTGTGCACGTGTGTTAGCATTTTCATAATCATTTTACCGAAGGAGTTAACCACTCAACTTGCCACGCCACTCGATCCTAGCAACGATGCATAGTTAGATCACACGAGTGGCACTAGATGACCGATATGCAAACAAGTTTGCCCCTCTTGATAGTACGGCCATCTATCCTAAACCTGGTCATCAACTTCTCTACACACCTATGACCGGTGAAATGGAAATGCCCTAGGTTATACCTTTGCCTTGCGCATTCCACTCCAACTCCTCCGACGTTGATGCAACACATGCACCAACCAATCACCAAATGATATGATCCACTTCATATCATCGCGTGACCGTATTGGTTCATCGATCTTGACCTCACTTGCTCTTCACCGTTGCCTTGGTCCTTCGGCGCCAAGCCATCACACAACTTGCCCTTCACCCTAGCAACCGGTCCATCAAGCCAAGCCTCATCTTGATCTTCTCCACCTTGGTCACATGACTCCATATCATGTCTCATATGCAATGAGCTCCTTCATGACACCATCACATGTGGACTAATCTCTTGTGTATCTCACATAACCACATATTAGTCCACCTAAGTTGTCACTCAATTACCAAAACCAAACAAGGACCTTTCAATCTCCCCCTTTTTGGTAATTGATGACAACTCTACAAAGATATGGAAATTAAGTTCTTTTGGGCTTTATGCCACTTATCCAACATTTAAGCTCTATGTTAGGATTTGGATAAGCACCATAAAATCCGACTTGGTAGTGATAACTCCCCCTACATATGTGCTCAAATGGTTTGGTTTCAAGCTTGCACATATGCATAAATATGAAATTTGTGGGAGGGTTAGCACTACTAAGTGATGCTAAGGTGTATAGAATAAACCTTTGTAGCTTGATACCAATTAGTAGCTTGATACCATTTGAAAATCACAAGTTTGCCACCATCCTTAGCATCATGAGTAGCTAGACATCAAAAACACTAGAAACCTCGTGAGATCAACATTATAAGCAAAGTTCTAGTTTTTGCATGATAATCATAAGTCTAGCTAACATCCTATGCATGCTAGTTATCAAATCATCATTCAAGTTCTATAACTAGCATACACCACACAAGCATACATATTGAATTTAAGAACTTATGCAATGCAAGCAAGCACATGAATTATGCACATATCAAATGTAATCAATCAAAGTTCATGAGCTTGCTCCCCCTACTTGTGTGCTTTCTTTGTCCAAGAATGTTTGATCATCCCCTTACATTCTTCAATGTTACTCCCTCTTTGTCCATGTCCATGTCCAATCTTTCCAATCTCTCCCCAAAGCTCAAAAAGCTTTCATATCTTTGTCCAACTTCTCCCCCTTTGTCATCAATTTCCATAAAAGGTGTTCTTCTCAATTGATACAAAGGCTTGTATTGGGGTAGATGGTTGAGACATGAATATTGCATTTTAGATGGACATTACCACATATGTTGGAATGACAAACTTTATGGTTGCTCTTGAGATTCCACATAGGATCTTTGACCTTGATACCAATTGGTGGGGCTCCTCCCCCTATGTCATAGCATGTGTCATTCACTTGAGATACCACTTGAAGATGAGGGTAGCATTGCTTGATTTGATCACTTAAAGTTGAGGATCACTTATGAAACCATCGTCTTGTATGAATGATACCATGTGAAGATACCATGAGTAGAAATGTGATACCATTTGAAAGAATTTTCTAGTATGGATTCACTTTGAAGGATTTGGCAATAATATTCACTTCTTGAACATTTTCTATCTTCATGAGTACCACTTGTAAGATATCACTTGTAAGTTGATCTAGACACCACTTGTGAATACCATGTGAGAAATCAAATGAGTCTAGATAACACTTGAAGCAAACTAGATATCCATTTTCATTGTTGTCTTATGCTTGTATTCTTATCATTGTCATGAGCTTCTAATGTGTCTTGAGCTATTTTTCCTTGCATAAGCTTACAAGTCCGGTTTGATCCAATGATAAGCTTCTTCACACCTCATGCTAAGGGTTATCTTGCCAATGTTGTACTTGTCACTTGTTAGCAATCCAAACTAGATCAAGTACTTGGGTTCACTAGCTCATGAACAAATTCATACACATACCACTAGATCATTTAAACAATTCAAGCAATAGTGGTAGGCTATGAATTTAAAACATTTCATTTGTTATGCATGATCCTAGTAAGCATGTACTATATGCACTAATCGCATACTAGTAAGAGATGAAATGATCATGCACATTGCAATGATACCTTTGTTATGTTGGAGTAGAGGATAGTCACATAGATTCCAATTCATTACTCCAATAGCAATGTGAAGTCCAATTTATGAGCTTGTGAAGACCAATCATCATAGATAAATCCATTCTTCACCCATATGAAATGAAAACCACTTATGATCAAGTGCACTATCTCTTGAGTTGTGTTGGCTTGCTTCATCTTTTTGATCAATGCTTGCATGAGAGAACTACTTAGAATACCACTTGAAATATTTGACTAGCTCTCTTTTGGTGTTGCTTGCTTTTCTTGATCAACCCTTTTGATTGCTTCAACTAAGCATCACAAGTTTCTCGGATCACCACTTCCATGTTAGCCTTCCAAGTCCCAAACTTGGTTTCACCTACACACGGTGGCAAGCCCCTCACTAGGGAGAAGTGACCTTTCTCCAAAGAATCATTCTTGATACTCACTTGAAATGATATAGTTTGATTGATCCAAATGATGAACTCAATCTTGATGAAAGATCCTTGAATCTACATTTTAGTCCAACTTTTCTACTTGTTTAAGTCCTTTTCTTTCTACCGAATGATCTCTAATCATCACTAGAACTTAAACTTCATCTTCATCTTAAGTTTGATCTTGATCTTCAAATTTGAGTACTAAACATGTATACCAAGTACATTCCACAATCAAATGTTCTTATACTCATTGCTCTTCATGATTCTAGATCAATCCAAAACCAAACTTAGGTACCTCAACCACTTATAAATATGTTTCCAACTGAGGACCTTTCAATCAAAGTGACTCTAGATTAATCTAATGATTGTCACTTTTCTGGCAGATTCTGTACCCTTTAAAGAATAATTCATATCTCCCAATGTACAGATCCAAATGCCATAAAATTTGGTGGAGATGTGATTCACTAAGTCATCTAGCAGCTGTAAAAAATTTGAGATTCATTTGACATCCAAATTGCTACCAGATTTCAAATCTTCCACCACTGCTACATGCTGAAAACTGCTGCACTATAGCTGACAAGATGTACTCCAAAGTCGAAGCATCTCTTATCCACTTCTCATGAAATTTCTACAGCATCTTCTTCCATAAGTGCAGAGCATGTATACCAAATTTCAAGCCAATCCAAATAGATTTGATCACTCAAACATGGCTAAGATCACTGCTAGCTCAGATTTTTAATTTTGGACAGATTTCAATACATTGAGCAATACTTCATCTAATATGAATCAAACTTAAAACTAACTTGTTTGAATACTTTCACAAGACATATATCCATCCAATCCACTTACTAAATGTCATCTCATGAATTTATCCAACACAAATCAATTCAAACTTGATTACTTAAGCATTTAATTCATTCAAACATCTCATAGCAAGCAACATTGCATATATATCTAATTCAATCAACTCATATGCACCCAAGTGAAATGATCAACAAGAGATATACCTTGGTTAGCTCATGATCATCCAATAGCAAGCTTTCAACTTGAATATTTGCAAGCCATCAAATATATCCAATAAATCACCACAATCTTTAACATTGCACTTGTATGTTGTACCACTTGAACTTCACTTATTTTGACTTGGCATTGGGATTGATATGCATTGAGCTTCATAACTTGACTCAATATATGATGAACAAAATAAAACCAATTGAATCAAGCCTCCAATGCCGATGGTACCTACAAACAATCATCCACTCTTTGATGGTACCCAAACAAGTTTGGGTCCTCTCAAGTTGTGCAACATACTTAGGAATTGCCTTAGTATGAATAGCGATGTTTTCAATAGCAACAATAGAGGTACCATTTACATCCTTTCTAAGCACATT
>CM036165.1:6327956-6356030 GCA_020631735.1 Saccharum officinarum | reverse complement strand
CAATTCTTTCAATATACTTTTTCTGGTGATGAATTAGAATCATTTCATGAAACCGTTTGCTGGTAGACTAGATTCGTACTAAAAATTAAAAAATACTTCAAAAGAATGTAGAACTTTTTGTGGGCAAAGAATAACTTAAATACAACATTTAAAATTATTTCACTTAAAAGAATTAATAAAAATTAAAGTTTGTCGCTAATACATAGGGGGCAAAGAATCGGAATGACGCGAAACCAGCTAACAGTGTGTTTCTCCTTGCATATGTCCAAATACGCAGCTAACAGGTGTTTCTCCTTGCATATTTCCAAATACGCGTTATTGTAGACTAGGGATTGCTAATCCGCCACACGGGAAGCCTTCTCCCTCTCAGGCACAAGAGTCAAGATAGCCCGCGCTAAACAAAAAGCAGCTTATTCTTTCTACTATGGCGGATAAAGCAAACCAAAACCGCAACGCTTTCGCGCTAGTTGCTCCATCCGTTGCTTGTTTGGTTTCGATGCATAAATCAACCTCTCGTTCAGGCGGTAATCTTGGTAGAGTCTCATGAAAGACGTCGGTAAATCTGACACCACTGGAATAGATGATAGGTTCTTGACCTGGCATACAATCGAGAAACATTTCTAGTGATTGTCAAGGAAAAACGTTTCTCACCTGACCCATTTAGCAGGAATTAGAAACGTTTATAGTTGCCAAACGGGCACCTTAATTTAATTAAGTTGTACATAACAAAACAAGCTTTGCTGGTCCGGGTGTTGGAGGAGAGCCAAATTTAAAACGTGGGTACGTACGATGTATGAACCACCTCAGCTCGCCAAGATTTTAATCGAACTTGTTGGTGCATGATACTCGTTCCAATATTAACTACTCTTTGAATTGAATTTCAACATAACCGGAGACGGACGACACATTTTCCCGTCGAGCAATAAATACACGAGGATATTCATGGTGGACTTTGGACCTTTTAATTGGTTTTATTTATTGCACACGACTTTTTTTTGTACAGATTGACTTTGCTTGTTGAGGAATGACATCATTTGTGAGCCCCCAGGCATCAGATTCCGCGACATGGGCACTGCACGTCGGCCGGAAAAGAGCCGGCGAAATTGTGGGGAACAAATACGTATACGTAACGACAACGCAATATAAATCAAAGAGAAATTTTACGGTGCTTGGCCGGAACTAGCGGTTCCGCTTAAGGGCACTCTAGTCATCTTGTTGCGGTCATTATTTTTCCCCATCGCACGAACAAAACACACAGAAAGCGGGCCGGGGAGGGACTCGCAGCCGCCGGCGCCTGCGTGCACGGAGGCGCACCTGTAGCCTCCAGGCTGCCGGAAGCCTACAGGGGCCCGGCGGTGACCATCGTCTGCACTCTGCAGGGGCTCGTCGGCGCCGCCTGCAAAGGCCTACTGGGGCCAGCCGCTCCTTGGTCGGCTTTTCTCCCATGTGCGCAGCAGAGCCACCTCTGTTCCTGCATCTTCGCTCACCTGAAAGAGAATGCAGCAGCAGCACGTATGGGCATGGGGCACCAAAAACAGTGACGAGGTCCGTGGAGACGGCGGCTCCCAGAGTGCCGAATTGATCAGGCCACTAGACCAGCACTGTCAGCGTTGAAGGGAAAATTATGTATTGATCCTTATGACCTTATCAGTTCAGTAACCTATTAAAATACCATTATACCCTTATAACTAAATTTAGAATTAGTTCCTGGCCCACCAATATTAAGTTTTTAACCATTAGATCTAGATAGATGAACGGTTACACTTTTTCCAAGCACTGTAAAATTTCTCATGAAAAAAATGAATCAAAGAGCAGTCTCATCTTAACTAAAAAAAATGGTCCTCGCCGGCTAAACGTGACGGGCACGTGTGTATACAGGAGTACGTGACGGTGGTCCCGCGCGCTCAACAGGAGCAGAGGCGTCCATTCTTTTTTGTTGTTTTTTTACCCAAAAAAATATATATATATATATAGATCCGAAAAAGAACACAGAACACGTTTAATTATCTTGCATGCGCCTGTTACCAATACTACCAAAACCTACCAACCAACCAACTGTAATCCACCCATTCAGGTCACGACACGTGTGATTTTATTTACGTCGCTAAACCCCATGACCACAGATAGAGGCAAAAAGAAGAAAACACACACACACACATGCATATGCATGTCTGCGTACGTACGTCTTCCTGCCGACAGTAAAAAGAAAGGGCGGCGAAATAATATGCGTTTGTTACGCCGAGAGAGGAAAACGCACGTTTGTAATTAATTAGCGAGCGGTCAAGTCTTTGATTTTGATTCGGATTAGCCTGTGTGTGGAGGGTTTGGACAAAATGGAGCATGGAAATCGTCGATCGCAGAAACCAGCCGCTGCTGGAGCACGTTGAAATAAACGGACAAAAGAGATGGTGGGGAGGGAGAGAAAGACCAAAAAGTGGCCACACCCCAACCGCCCGCCGCACCGCACTAGTCGGCCTCGTGCGGCCAACCAGCCAGGCAGCCCTCTTGCCGCGCCGCGCCGTCTCCCTCTGCCGGGCACGCGTTCTCCACGTGCGCGCCGTGACAAAACGTTTTGCCGGTGACCGAGTTGAGTCGAGAGCAGGGGAGGGAGGAGGAGTACTTATACGCGAGCGCGCGGGCCAGAGCAGAGGAAGGAGACGACCAACTGAACAGGGCCCGCCGCCTGGTGCATTGGCTGGCTCTATCTATCTGCCTAGTCGATCGTCGAGAGGCGGAGGATCAGCTAGTTGCATGGAGGGCGGGAGGAAAGACGGCGGTGGCGTCGCCGGAGCGGCGGCGGCGGCGGGGCAGGAGCGGCGGCGGTGGCGCGGCGCCGGAAGCGGTGACGAGGAGGAGAGTAGTCACGGGAGCAGCGGCGGCGGTGGTGGCGTCGAGCTCAGCCTGCGCCTCAGGACGGGGGCGGCGGACGACGACGACGATGGTGCCGCTAGTGCTCCGCTGCCGCCGCCGGCGGCGGTGGAGGCGAGGAAGAACATGACCATCTTCTACAACGGCCGGGTGTGCGCCGTCGACGTCACCGAGGTCCAGGTAATTAACTTAATCATCACTACTGCTAGCTGCCTAGCTCAATCCATTCATTCGTCAAAGCACAGCACATGGGTCAGGATATCAGTTGGCGATCCCACGACCTGATCATGCGATGAGGATTAATCTGCATGTTTAATTTGCAACAAGCTATAGCTTGCTGCTCTCTCAAGTCTGTCATGGCGTACGCAGGCACGGCATGCGGTCGTTATTCTTGGTACACACCTGGATCACGAAATTCGCATGATCTCGCCATTTTGCTACCATTAGCTACTACTAGTAGTAGGTTGGTGACCACCTTTTAGCTTGCGCTGGTTTTGTAAAAATAAAAACTCGATTTTCATCTGCAATTTGCCTTCAATTAATTACTTCATCCCCGGTGTGATCATGTAGTTCAGTTCAGTCTAGACAAGAAAGTAAATATAAAATACTTCTACAACCTTTTTTGGGTGTTACAACATACAAGTAGTATATAGATTGGATGACCTCTGTTGGTTATGTTATTTTCGTTTACCACATACTCAACATATATACATACATACATACCGCATCCAGTAATGACACATTACAACGTTATTATATAGGTAAAAAGAAGAATGATCGGTTCCACACACTAGAAATACAGGATACCCCAAAAGAAAAGAAGAAAGATTACATGTTCAAAAAAAAAGGTGACTTAAATCTCCCAAGAACTGGTGTTCAGATCAACCCACATGTTAGTTGGACAAAAAAAGGATAATCTGGTATTGAACTAGACTAAGTTAGGACTTTTTTTGTAAAAATAGTAAAGACTCGGATATTGTATACATGCACGTACCTTCACCCCATGAATACACTCACACTCTGCTCCTACGACACCTCTTTGAAAGATTGAGCTATCATATTTTGAAATTGACAAAACCACCGCACTCAGACTCGTTGTCAACGGGCATACATCTTATCACTAAAACAATAGTACTGATTAAATTCCACTCCCTCTGTGACAAATTACGAGTCACTTTAACTTTTCTAGAAACATAGCTTTAGATATACACCAGATCGATTTATACAATTTAAATAGAGGGCGTAGAATAAATCAATAAAAATATGAGCATCTGTACTATATTGGGAATTTTTATCTCGACGCACGGGTTCCATAAAAATAAACTGAGCGCCTGCCGCCTGAGCTAGGTGATTTGACTCCGATCGAGGTCTCAGACGTCGTTGGAATAAAATAAAAAAAAAGGTCTCAGTCGTTGGCTCGTTGCAGCTAACATGGCTCGGTCACGGTTGAAAATTCTCACGAAACAATTCCGCACGTGCTGCGCCAAATCGGGGGACATTCGCGCCATTTCGTCGTCAGCTGGTAGATGGGCCGTTGACCAAATAACACCGCAAGCTAGCTGTGATGATCAACACTCAATCGTGATTAGACTTCGCCTTCTCCATAAATTGTCTTCGTCTCGCGTCGTCGACGTCGTCGTCTCCATCTGTCTATCTCCAGTTCTCCACACACGCAAACAACGCGATTACGCGAGCGACGAACTCGCACAGAACCAACACGTTGAAGGAGGAAAAAAAAGCTGTGCCTTCTTTTTGACTTTGACGACTGACGACGTACTGCCCGTATGGTCCGGATGCTCGACTGACTGACTGACGACGTCGAAGCGGCACGTCGTACGTCTTGATCGATTTATTTATGCATTCCAGCATTAGCTCAACTCTGATTAATAGTTACTCAGATCCTAATTAATAAATTGAACATGTGTAATTACTGCTTCAAGTTACTGATCGGCCTGTACGATTTTACTGCTATTCCGCGCATCAGGCGAGGGCGATCATATCCATGGCGAGCGAGGAGACCCTGGCGGGGGACCACAGGCGCCAGCGTCAGCAGCTGATGCGGGGAGACGACGGCGGGGACGGCCGCCATCAGGACGGTGACAGCAGCAGCAGCAGCACTAGCGCCGTGGCGCGGCGGTGCGCGCGCGACAGAGGCCTCGTCAGACCTGCGGCGGCGGCGGCAGTGGCGCTGGCGCCGTCGCTGCTGGCTGCCGGCGGCGTCGTTGGTTCTCCTCGGCAGGGCGGCTTCGCCGGCGGCGCCGTAGCCGCACCGGTGCTCGAGATCGACCCGCTGGCGGCGGCCACCGGGCTGTCCATGAAGCGGTCGCTGCAGCTGTTCCTGCAGAAGCGCAAGGCCAGGACGGCCGCCGCCGTCGCGCCGCCCTACGCTGGCGGCGCCCGCCAGGCTCAGGCTGTAAGGCGATGATGAGGCACTAACCTAACCGCCCGGCCTTGCTGACGTCGTCGTCTGCTTGCTAGCTAGCTAGATAAAAGGGCTCTCTTTTAAAAGAAAATTTCTGGTTGACATGAGGGGCATGCATGTTGCATGCATCGATCATATATATATATATATATATATATATATATATATATATATATATATATATATATATATATATAGAGAGAGAGAGAGAGAGAGAGAGAGAGAGATGGTTTATTTCCCTTTTTCAAACGTAAGAGGAATGAAGAAATAGTTTGTTTATTCGAGGAGATTGGAATTTGATTGGTTTAACTGTTTGTTCTGTTTCGTTCTTCTGATGGCAAGCAAAATGTGGTTGTGTTCTTCACAAGGTTTTAAATCTCCGGCTATAGCTACCGCTATAGCCCGCTATAGCTGTTTAAGAAAGATCAAGCTATTTGTGTCTATGTATAACTTAGCCGCTATAGCCCGCTATATCCCCATTTAGCTCCGCTATAGCTGTTTTTGAGGTCATCCGCTAAAATATCTTAGCCGGAGATTTAAAACACTGGTTCTTCATTCACAACACATAAAGAAAGATGTGGAAGAAATATTCTGTGAAATACAGCGATCATCATGCGCCATTATTAAGATGCACACCACACCGTGTAGGTAATCTGTGCAGTGATCGATCATTTTTGAAACGAAACGTATATGGGGTCCAAGATTATAGATAGTATCATCATCGAGCATCCATGCACGAACTGAATATCCCCGATCGGGGTGATAAGTCTTCGTTCGCGGCGGGCCGGCCGGCTGGCCGGCGGCGAGGACCAACGGCGAGCCTCGCGAAGAGGGCGGCCGGCCGGCGGCGTAGCGTAGCAGGTGATTGATCTATTGATCATCTACAAACGCGACGGCATGGCGCGGAGCCTGTCGGACTCGGTGATGATGTGGTTGCGGGTGATGTCGGCGAGGGAGGTGCAGCCGCTGAGCGCCATGGTGAGCTCGAACTCGTCCCGCAGCATCCGCAGGACGTTGGACACCCCGGCCTCGCCCGCCGCCGCCAGGGAGAACACCACCGGCCTCCCGACCTGCAACAACCGCATGCATCCACCGGTCAGCCAGCCGCCACGCAACAAACAATCCCCGACAGCAGGAACGTATGCGTGTTCACTGTTCAGTGCTAGCTAAGCTTACGAATACGCCGGCGGCGCCGAGGGCGAGCGCCTTGAAGACGTCGGTGCCGCGGCGGACGCCGCCGTCGAGGAAGACGGGGATCTGGCCCCGGGCGGCCTTCACGACCTCCTCCAGCGCGCTGATGGTCGCCGGCACGTAGTCCAGCTGCCGCGCGCCGTGGTTGGACACGATGATCCCCGCCGCGCCGTTCGCCACCGCAAGCCTCGCTGCAATGCAACGACATTATATTAGCCCACAGCATGCATCGATCATCAGGTACTTCAGTTAGCCACTGCCTGTGTCAGTGTGTGTTTCCATCCATCGACTGTCTGATGAAACAAGCAGAAGCAGAGAGGTGAGGTGACAGAAAGAGAGAGCACTTACTGTCTTCAGCCGTGATCACTCCCTTGACGAGGATCGGCATCGTGGTGATGGTCTGCAGCCACTTCACGTCCTTCCAGCTCAGGGTGCGGTCGACTTGGCCGGCGACATAGGAAGCCAGCCCTGAATCAGCAGCCTGCTCATGCTCAGCGCGCACAAACTCTTCCATCAGTGAGCGTCCATACGGAGGCTATCTGCAATGTACTACTGCTGCACTGAAACTTGAGCTCAGTACTTCACCTGGTCCATTTTGCCGAGGTCCAGACCTTCGAAGTTCTTCAGTGTCAGGTGTGGTGGCAGAACAAATCTGCAGCAATAGCAGCCACAATCAGCATACCCTGTCTGAAACCCTGCCATATGCGTCTTTTCTAGCACTATCTTTCTGATGATGTTTCAGTACATTGTACTAGACTAATATCACCATTAGTCCGTGCAGCTGTGTTGAAGCAAAGCAAATGGTTATTGCGAAGCTAGCCCAGCTCACCTGTTCTTAATGTCAGCTTCCCTGCGGCCGAGGCGCGGCGTGTCGACAGTGAGCGCGATGGCCTTGAACCCAGCCCTTTCAGCTCTCCTCACAAGCTGCTCCACCACTTTCCTGTCCTTGTAGACCTACAAAAGGTTCATGGCAATGTGCATTCATGGCCATTGGTAAGGTAAGCTGGTGTACTTATGTTGTACAGTAGTAGTGAAGTGTCAATGTATTTACATAGAGCTGGAAGAAGCGGATGCCTGGTCCAGTTGAGGCAACCTCCTCAACGCTTGAAGTTGCCCAGGATGACAGTGTCTGAAAAAGAGCAGGCCATGGAGGTATGTTCAGTATCATCAGCACAGATACATCACTGTGTTGTGTATGGTACAACTCTGTTTTTAACAACTGTGACATCTACAGACCATTATGGTGCCCGCTGCAGCTGCGGCGCGTGCAGTGGCGTACTCCCCTGAAAGCAGGATAAAGATGGTTTCAGCACAAAGAAAAAAATGCAGGCTGAGAGGCGAGAAGAATTCACAAGATTGTTGGAAGGTGAAGCTTGTCAGTTACTATTAAACAGGTTTTTCTAGAGAACTATTAAACATGTTATGCCGTTGTGTGGAGCATATAGCTGTCAACCGAACCAAACCAAAACAAAATCTTACAACGACCTACCATCTGGGTGAGCCATCTTCTGCATGGCAGTGGGAGCAACCATGATGGGCATGGAGATCTTGAATCCCAGCACGGTGGTGGTCATGTCGATCTTGGACACATCGATCAGTATGCGTGGACGGAACCTAGCGAAAACACAGATTTCAGAGCTGATGAGCAACGGTGCAGCTCTGAAGCGATATATTTGAATGAAGGAAGCGCAAGATATTTCACAAATGTTCATGTTCCAAAACAGAGCATCTGTGAGAACTTGTTGAACAACCAACTGTACAATAAGAAGAGTGCCATTTATTTGTGTCCTTCAAATGTTTGCACCCTTGGTCCTTGGACATTTGCAATGAATGGCTCTGACAAGATTTTCAGTATATGTTGAATAACAAAAAATTCCATTACAGATAGCATGAAAACTGACTGAGACAACTTAGGCTAGCTTGAGGCTGGCTGTCCTTTTCCTTGAGCTGATGAGTAAAACAGCGAAGTGTCTAACCCCCGCTACAAGTTTGTTTTATTGCACGAAGAAGACAGTATGAAGCACATGTTTTCCAAAAAAAAAAAACGTGTACAAAAATTCCACCCTAAATAGATAAGATTTTACAGTAACTGGAACTCTGAAAGAATAGTAGAGCCTGATCAATGAACAGAACTCTTATGGCCCTTTTTTTCCCACCTTCTAATTTATGAATTGTCTTAGTTATCTTATCTCAAGAACTGCTGCTCCTACACCAGCTGAAGCATAGGAAAAGAATATAGGATAGCAAAAGTCACAAGTCAGTGAAGAAAAGGAGATGGAGCTCACAGGATCCTGGAGAAGGCCTCCCTGTTCTCCTGCAGCGTCCACTCGTCCTCAGCTCCAGACGCGTAGTAGTCGTAGGCCATCTTCGGAAGCTTCTGCTTCGCGATGGCCTGGTACTCCATGACATTGGTGATCTCCCCCATGTTGGCCTCGTCGTCGATCGGCAGGCTCCTCAACACCTGCGCTTGTTCTTCTTCCACTACAACAAGCAAAAAAGCCAGTTACTACTACAGTCTGAGACAGCGGAGGATCGGAAGCGCGTGAATGCTTGCAGCAAGCTTTCATCCGAATGAAGAGAAGAAAGAAACGGGAGCTTAGCCTGTTGTTACCTTGCAGCAGCAGAAGAGACAAAGCGTGTGGAGACCAGACCAGCAGGAGCAAGAAATGGAGGGTGTGGTGGAGGTGAGAGTAATATAAGAGATGAGGTGCTCACTCTTGGAGCCTTGTGCAATCTGTATGTACAGACAGACAAAGCGACCGGAATTATTTGTCCATGGAAGGAAGTGCAGGGAAAGAGATGTGTTTGTCTGTGGAATGGATGAGACACCGGAGGTGGGAAGCGAGGGTAGCTCTCCTACACTACTTCCTCATCCGCTTCTGCACCACAGCTTGCCCCCAGGAAAACAAAGAGATTATTATTCTGAAACTGAATTTATGTTATCATCAGTAGGTTTATCTCATTGCCTTGTCACACAAAATGCTCCCACCAGTTTTCAGGATCTCTCTTTTCAGAACGTTTTTACGTCCTGTTGTTGTACGTGGCAGGCAGCATGTCGCCTTTTGCTACTTTATTGGCAAGGGACGACGGCCCGGATGAGCGTCAAAAATGATTCGGCAGAGGCATATACTCCCTCCATTCCAAACTTGAAGCTTTGACTCTCTATTAATCTTAGAAAGACTTATAATTTAGGATGAAGGGAATACATCGCAAGCTGGCCCGTAGCACCAGTCGCATGACAGTTCACAGTCTAGTGTGACCTGACCTCTGCAATTTTCTTTTTGTCTGCTGTCATTTTTTTTGCTGGGTATTGGTCATGGTTTAGAACAGAAGAGCCTAAAGGCTAACCCTTTATCAACTATATCAAACAGGTTCATGGAGAAGCAATTCCAGTCTCCATGCCACTGTGACAGAAGTCACCAAGCATATTCGCAGAAGGTACCATCACAACAGAACTTGATACGTGCATGGGGGCTCTCGTCAGGTCCAAATTCAAAACCAAATTAGACAAGACGGTAAAGGTACACATACACTTGCTGTATTCTTTTCGAAGGCAACTACTATTTACCCAGAGAGAGAGGTACAACCAATACCCACACTGATATCACAACAGCAGCTACATATCAGTGCACTATCAAACCGTTCTTCATCACCCTTACAGTTGCGATGAAACCCTACCAGTGCCACGGGTACATCAAGGCAAAGTTGTGAAAAGCAGAAGAGACCCAGCAGTTTCTTCAGAACTTCCCCTAGTTGCCACAAAAGGATATCTGACCGCACTCTTCTTTCTGAAGATCCAAAAGGCAGGCAAACTCCCCATAGCCCTTGCTCCTTAAACTGTATGTTTCTATATGATTGAACTCATTCCACTTGTAGGCATCTTAGTTTCCCCAGACGTTGTCCCAGTTGTTTGCTTTTGGTGCCTCGATGAACTGTTGGCTAGGTCCCTCGAATGCCTGCGCTTGTGGTCCCTGAAGACTGCCCTTCTTTGGCTTTCTTTTGACTCCTAGCAAACGCAACACGAACCGTGCAAGTTCGCCGTAGAGCATACCAGACCGATCGAAGAGCTGGCCAACACCATGATAACAATTTTATAGTATGAAAATGAGTGACTTATTTGATATGAATACTGACAGCAAAAAATACATGTAAGAAAAAAAATACCTGCAGCATTGCTGTCATGAAAAAATAGGATGCTTGAGTGTTCTGTTCAACAAGGAATGAGATTCGCCCAAAGAAATTGACAACACCATGCATCTGCAGCCATTCAAGCCAGTTTGAAGTGTTAAGATTAAGCATGACTTAATGCAATAAACAAGTGGCTGTTCTTGCTTCGTAAGAATCATTATGTACCTTAATTACTGTTGCATATTGCAACAAGATGAAACCAAATACTTTCACTAATAAAACTAGTAAATACAGCCAGTATGATATGAGCATATTAAAGCACACAGATCATATAGCAATGAAAACCAGTGCATACATGATAAGTATTGGTGTAAATAACTTAAGAGACCTATGTAACTAAAGCTAGTAGTAATTCTGCTACTCTCAGAATTTATAACAGTCAGGATTTCTGATTTCATGGTAAATAAAAGATGGTCGTTTGGATTCACAAGGTATAAGTTTAAAATTGGTTTGCTTGGGTCCTTCTGGAAATAAAAAGTGTGGTGATTGGACATTTTGCAAGTGTACTGGCACTGCAAATGGTTGTGACCAATACCTCATGTGAATCGGCATACTCATGTGCTGTATCATAATTTAACATGCACCGGATCAATTACAACAATTCTACATAATGATCAATTATAAAATTTCCAAATAACAATTAATGGGCATGTGTCATAAAAAGTAGAGTATCTTACCACTCGTAGGAAGGACACCCAGAAACCTGGCGGGGATGCAGGAGGGCCCATTGAATTTGGATCCTGATTACCGTATGGACCCATGCCCATACCACCCATGCCACCCATTCCGCCCATGCCGTAACCTCCCATCCCGCCATACATCCCACCACCGTACATGCCACCACCATAACCTCCTCCGTAACTTGAGTACATGCTATTTCCATAGAGCCCGCCGCTACCGTAAGTGTTGCCGAATCCTCCATACGAACTATACACGTTGGATCCACCATATCCTGCATCCAAAAGGCAAATTGCAAATGTCAGTCTGAGACTGAAATTGTGTTGCTAAGACAACCACAATCACGAAACAAGTGACTCTGAAAATGTCGAATACCTCCATAGGTGTTTCCATAGCCTGTCTGCTGCCAAGGCCGCTGTGGCACAGGCCTCGAAACAGTGCTATTTACATTGGACGAGACATTCCTCTCTGTCGCAGTAACATTTTCGCCGGGTTTAGCGGTACCAGAAGCTTCAACAACATCGCTGGTGCTTCCACCAGATGGGGGCTTGAAAGGTGCTGGACCGGATGTTCCTTCAGCTCCAGAACGCTCCCAAGGCTTTGGCGGTGAACCTGCAAAGTGCAATTACATGTTAATAACATCAGAATCCATTACCTCAGAGAAATCAATGGTTATGTCAAGAACAATTCCAATAACAAACTAAGTAAACGAGCACAGCTGCTGCACTGCCTACCCCCAACAAAACTGTGGATAACAAGCTTACAGCCATTGATTTAGCAGCAAAGCAAAACATGCACACACAGTGGCTAAAATGCTCTTGACCCCCATGCAAGATACAGGAGCAAAAGACTCCTAAAAGAACGGCGAATATAGTTGAAGCCAAGACATTCATTTGCTTGGAAGAGAGCACCAAACTATACAGTTTTCGCATTGTTGTAACGAAAGGAGCTGAAATCGCTACTGAACATCAGTGAGGGATCTAGGATTCAAAACCTGTGGGGCCAGACTTGTTGATTTTAAGTCAATTAACACAATCATTGCACAATCCGTGGGGCCAGGTGGCCCAACAGCTTATGCCTAGATCCACCACTGCTGAACATGAACTATATAGCAATCCAAAGGGCTGGGATGAACCGTGCGAGGCAAGAGGATCCTCAGAGCAGAGGCGCTGCAATTTGCCTGATGCTAGCATATTCCCCAGGGAAGCAAGCAAGCGGCGCCAGAACCGCGTGTACGCTACATCAAGCAAGCGCAACAGACGAGAGCTACCCGGAGCCTAGCACGGAACGAGCACAGCCAGCAGATCAACCAGCAGCGCTGCAGGCACCGGGGCCAGCAGACATGTCGGCGCCCACTCCTTGGCTTGCCACAAACCGAGTGCCCTCGCCCACGACGACGCAGCATAATCAATCAAAACGAAAAGCAACAAACCCGCGCGACTCCTCGAGATCCCGTCCCACGTGGTGGTGCCATACCCATACCGCCGCGTCCGCCGGAACCGCCCTCTCCTCCACGGGAGAGAGGGGGAAAAGGAGACCAGCCGTTCCCCCCGCAGGTTGCGTAAGAAATCGGGTCCCTAATCGAGCCCCCCAAGGTACCAATCTAACAGCTCCCCAAGGCACCAATCGCTCGAATTCTCCGCGGGCGACAGGTTTCGAGCCGAATCGAGCAGTCCTGTCGAGAAATTATGCGCGGATTGGGGATCTAGGGATGCAGGGGACGGGGGAAGCGGAAGCGGAAGCGGAAGCGGCGGACGAACCTGACATGGCGTGAGCGTCCTCCTCTCCTCTCGTCTGCTATCCCGTCCTCCTCCACCAGGCCGGCCGGGTCTGGTACTCTGGTCTGGTCGACGCGCTGCTGCTACGAGTCAAGTCAGCGGGGGATAGAACGGACCTGCTCGTGCATTTCGTGCGTGCGCGTCGACGCGCTTGGTGGTTGGAAGGAGCCCGCGGTCGGTCGGGCTCATGTTGTATGGGCCGCTGATCACTAAGGCCCGCGTCCGCGTTAGTACGTCATGAAGGCCCATGACCGGCCAGTTTGGCCCACGCTACGATTCCCCTCATCATCATCAAAAATTTTTCGAACCGGACGTCTGGCCCTTAGACTCGTGTCCGGACGCTGCTCCCCGCGCCTCGCGCATGCTCCGTGCCACATGTCCTACTCATTTGGGTTCCGTGCCACTCGAACGACTCGTGCCCCAACCACGCGCGCCCGCCTCTGCTACTCCCGCGCGTGCTCCATGCCACATGCCCCCACTCGCTCGGATTCCACGCCACTCAAACGACACGCGCCCCACCCACGCGCGCCCGCCCCTTGCGGACCCATGCTGCCTGAACATCACACATCATTGGAATCGAGAAAGAGGAGACATCGAGGCGAGGCAGCGGAAGGTGAGGAGAGAGATGCAACACCCGATTTACTTTTGAAACATGCAAATACAACACTTACAACATACAACACTTACAACATACGTATGAAGACAGATGAGACGTTTCAAACATGCGTCTAAAACATTTGCAAAAACACACATAAAACACTTGAAAACCATTACAACACATATGCAACATCCAGATAAAACACTTGCAACATATGTGCGAAACATATGCAACATCTAGATAAACACACTTGCGACGTACGCTTGAGAAAACAGATAAAACATTGGGAACAAACATTTGACATAAGTGTACAACCATTGTAACATATGCAACATCTAATCTACTTTTGTAACGTCCATATGAAACCCTTGCAACATACCACTGAAACAACTGAAACATTTGAAACATACACTTGTAACATGCGCTTTCAGTGTAATGTCACCTTGTTGCTTAGATGAATGGAGCTCGTCGTTGTGGAGTTCGACGCCGGCACGGAGCTCGATGCCACAGAGTGAAAAAGGAGGTCGCCAGTGCCCGTGATGGACCACCAGCGGAAGAAGGCCCTAACATGGATGCCGTCAAGGCCTGAGATGCGGTGGTCGTCGAGACAGCCCATGAGGCGATCGCTAAAGGTGGCGAGGTAGATGCGGCAGTTAGCGCAGAGGTCAACGACGAAGTCCCTAGAGCCGGCGTTGAGCATGTAGGCACACGTGTTGGCTGGGAGCAGGCCGCGTGGGGAGCCCCCGAGGCGGAGCTCGTCGTACGCGATGGTGGCGGGCGGTGACGAGGTGGAGTTTGAGCGGGCAAGCAGGAGCGACACTACGAGGAGGGAGGCCAGGAGGTGGGCACTATTGTGGGGTGGTTACGCATGTTAGAGACTAGGGTGCGGACCCGTGGAGAGCGGAGGGGAACAGGAGAGACGTGTGGGGACGGTGAAACAACACAGAACGGGAGAGTCGGACCGTTGAAATGTTCTACTCCCTCCATCCCATATTATAAGGCATTCCAAGAATCTTGGAGAATCAAAACATCTCAAGTTTGACCAAATTTATATGATAAGATAATAAGATTTATGATACCAACTATATATTATTAGGCCCCGTTTGGTTTGGGTGTTAAAGTTTAACAAATATTGTAGCACTTTCGTCTTATTTGATAAAAAGTTTCCAATCTTGGACTAATTAGGCTTAATAGATTCATCTCGTAAATTACTCCTAATCTGTGCCAACATACATGCAATTAGTCTACATTTAGTAGACCATGCATTTGAGGGAACTGTCGGTACCAACAGTACGGGGGTACCCACAACTATCGCTAAAAAACTAACATAACCGAAACCGCAATAAAAGATAGCCCGCCTCGGCCGCGTATCCTTTCCGTCTCGTACGAGGCCCGCTCGACGGGGCGCCTCGACCGCGCCCCGGCTCCGACTCGTACGAGGCCTGCTCGACGGGGCGCCTCGACCGCGCCCCGGCTCTGACTCGTACGAGGCCTGCTCGACGGGGCGCCTCGACCGCGCCCCGGCTCCGACTCGTACGAGGCCCGCTCGACGGGGCTCCTCGACCGCGCCCCGGCTCCGACTCGTACGAGGCATGCTCGACGGGGCGCCTCGACCGCGCCCCGGCTCCGACTCGTACGAGGCCCGCTCGACGGGGAGCCTCGACCGCGCACCTCGACGCCTTTTCTTTACCTACCCCAGGACAAAAGCCACAGCATTCAATACGGTTACCTACTACCACCTACCGGCATGGCTGCGGCCAGGATCGACGTGGGAACAATACCCATGTCAGATCTCACTGTTTTACCGCCCATCCCGTGATGGGAGGTGAAACCCGTCACTATACCCACCTTACCGCGCACTGTTCACCATCAATCACCCTCGAGGGAGGATAAGACAAGGCCCGTTCTCCGCGATATCGGGGATTCGGCCTTATCCATCCGGCCTCGACCCGGCCTCGACCCAGCCCCGACGCTTGACTTAGTTCAAAGGACGGTATGGCATGGCGCTCTGGGTCATTTCGCCATCTAGTCTCCCACAACGTCAGGGTGTCCAGGGATGGCCGGCCATTCCCAAGGCACGTCGCTACAGTCCACTCAACAGGAATCGACAAAGCATCACCTCAAGGCTCCCCGTCGTCTTGGCCTCCCCTCACCCTATAAAAGGGCAGGCCAGGGTTCAACGGAGGGGAGGACAGAGACGGAACGAAAAACACAAACAGAAGATCGACATCTCAAGCAACCGCCTTTTTCCTCTTTTCTCTTTGAGACTTGGGCTCGACACCCTCTCTCGCATGCTTGTAACCCCTACACGAGCACCTCGGTGCAAGGAAATACAAACATCTCCCCCCGCTGGACGTAGGGCCTTCTTTTGCCCGAACCAGGATAAACCCCCGTGTGTTCTCCTTGCATCACCATCCAGGAAAGAGACACGCAGCATTTACTCGTTGGTTTAGGACCCCCTCGGGTCCGAACACCGACAGTTGGCGCGCCAGGTAGGGGATCGCTGCGTGCAAACGTCGCTTTCTCGCCTTTTCTCCTGGATGGCTGACCCTGAACGTCCGATTCCGTTGGCCACGGTGATCTGGTTTTGGAGTTTGGAGTTCATGTCGCTCGGCTCTGGCTACGACATGGTCCTACTTTCGCCCAGGCACCCAACCGACGAGGACTATGAGCTCTCCTAGCCCGGGGGAGCAATCCACCAGCACCGTCGCTCCAGGCGGGCGCGGGCCGCCCGACGACGACGAGCCCGGTACAACCACCGTCTCCACCTGGCGGAGGGCGATGGGGTCCCCCGGTCCGGCACCCCCCAGCCAGGCGCCAGCCTAGATCTCCTTTTGGAAGGATTAGGAAGGACGAGCTTGGCTGAGGGTGGCGTGCCGACGGAGAATCCCGCCGCTCCCCCGTCCGGTGAGACACCACTGTCCGTAGCATCTATTTCGCCACGGGCAGCGACATCCCCATCACCATTCCCGTTTGGACTAGACTCGGCTGCCCGGGTGTATGCATCCTCCGCGAGCACTCGCATGAGTGCTTATGAGGAACTCCCCGGGCACCATCTACGCTCCACTCTGGACCTCGTCGCGTCCACGTCGGCTTCTGATTATCGGGACTCTACGGAGACACCAGAAACAGAGCCTCGTGTGACTGCTTCTCCACATCGCTACCTCGGTGACGGTTGGCAACGGCCACATATTCCCCCGTCATATTACTACTTTGGCGCCCCTGACTCCGACTCGGCTGACGACACCTATGATCCGACTCGCGAGTGCTTCGACATCGACGTTGAAAGCACTTCGGAATCAGAGGACGAAGAGCCGGTCGAAGGAAGGCACACGCCCTCTCACGTCGAGCTTCCTGCCGAGCGAGACGAGCCTCAGTCCCTTGCGGATCAAGGGGCGCAGCTCGAACAGATTCACGAATTGCAGGACCAGCTTGACGAGGAACGGGAAAACCTGGATCTTCTCTAGCAAACTCTCGAGCGTGAGCGTGCGGAACACGCATTTGGCGGGAGAGCTCGCGAGAGAGCTCGCGACGTCAACCGTCGCATCGACGAGGACCGGGCGGTCGACCCCCCGGTTTTCGCTCGAGCCAGCCAAAACGTCGTCGCCGCCGCCATGCTCCTTCGCAACATGCCCGAGCCGTCAAATCCCGACGCCCGTCGGGCTCGAGATGAAATCCGAGAACTCCTCGAGACTGCCGCCATGCAGCAGGCCGAGAGCTCTGCCTCGAGGCGGCGCGAAGCAGCCTCGGAGCGGACCCTCGAGCCTTCCCGACAGGAGAGAGAAGCCTCGGTTCACCCCGAGCCTGCCCGGCAAAACCGGGTAGCACCGGCCCCTGAGCCCACCGGCAACGACCGCGAGCCTCGAGACACCCATGGCAACATCGTCGAGCGCCGCACGCGCAAGCACGGTGACGGTGTGGCTCGAGGCTACCACGTCCATAGGGGCGGACGCTACGACAGCTCGGAAGATCGTAGCCCTTCACCCGAGCCCCCGGGTCCTCGGGTCTTCAGTAAGGCAATCCGTGAGACGGTACCCCCGGCTCGGTTCCGCCCCCCACGACTCTCACCAAGTACAACGGCGAAACCAAACCCGAACTTTGGCTCGCCGATTTCCGCTTGGCGTGTCAGTTGGGTGGGGCCGCCGACGACCGGGTCATCATTTGACAACTCCCCCTGTTCCTCTCCGACACCGCCCGAGCCTGGCTCGAGGATCTCCCACCTCGGCAGATCCACGACTAGGATGATCTCGTGAGGGTGTTCGAGGGAAATTTCAAGGGAACCTACATGCGCCCCGGCAACTCGTGGGACCTCCGGAGCTGCAAGCAGAAACCAGATGAATCCCTCCGAGACTACATCCGACGTTTCTCCCGGCAGCGTACCGAGCTCCCCAACATCACCGACTCCGATGTAATTACGGCCTTCCTCTCTGGCACCACCTGTAAGGAGTTGGTCCGAGAATTGGGCCGTAACACCCCACTCACTGCCAACGGATTGATGGACATCGTCACCAACTTCGCCGCCGGCGAGGAGGCGGTTGGTGCAATCTTTGGCGGCGACTCGGAAAGGGGGGAGCAGAAGGTCGACGATCCCGTGAGTTCCACCCGAGGCCCTAAGAGAAACAACCGCAAGAAGAAAAAAGGCCAGCAGGGCAAGCTCGAGGCCCCGGCCGACGAGCTCGTCGCTGCTACCGAGCACAAGAAACCTCGAGGCCCCCCCGGCGGGGGCGTCTTCGACAAAATGCTCAAAGAGCCGTGTCCCTACCACAAGGGACTCATTAACCATAACCTCGAGGATTGTCACATGCTGCGCAGGTACTTCGGGGGTGCCGGCGCCAAGAAGGACGACAAGGGGGACCCTAAGGGTGACGACAAGGACGGGGAATTTCCCGAGATCCACGACTGCTTCATGATCTATGGAGGGCCCTCGACCTGCCTCTCTGCGCGCCAGCGCAAGCGAGAACGGCGCGAGGTCTTCTCCGTACAATCGGCAGTACCCCGCTTCCTTGATTGGTCCGCGGTGGCCATCACTTTCGATCGTGACGACCACCCAGACTACATCCCCAACCCGGGGATCTATCCGCTCGTCGTTGACCCCGTCATCACCAACACACGCCTCACCAAGGTGCTCATGGACGGCGGAAGCAGCCTCAACATTATCTACTCTCAGACCCTCGACCTCCTGGGGGTCGACAGAGCGCGCCTCCAGCCTAGCGTCGGGGGCTTCCACGGAGTCGTGCCAGGGAAACGGGCGGAACCCCTCGGGCGGGTCGATCTGCCTATTTGCTTTGGCACACCGGCCAACTTTCGAAAGGAAACTCTCACTTTCGAAGTGGTCGGATTCCGTGGAACGTACCACGCTATCCTGGGGCGCCCATGCTACGCCAGGTTCATGGCGATCCCGAACTACACCTACCTCAAGCTCAAAATGCCTGGCCCAAATGGTGTCATCACTGTAGGGCCCTCGTATGAACATGCCTACGAGTGCGACGTCGAGTGCGTCGAGCACGGCGAGGCTGTTTTTGAGTCGGCAATCTTGGCTGCAGACCTCGACGGTCTCGCCAATACGATTCCCGACCCAAAACGCCATGCCGGCAGCTTCGAGCCCACCGAAGATGTCAAACTCGTACCCCTAGACCCCGCTGATCCCAAGGGAAGGGCACTGAGCATCAGTGCCACCCTCGATCCTAAATAGGAAGCAGTGCTCGTCGACTTCCTCCGCGCGAACGTCGACATCTTTGCATGGAGTCCCTCGGATATGCTGGGCATACCTAGGGAGGTCGCCGAGCACGCCTTGGAGATCCAGGCCGGATCCAAACCGGTGAAGCAACGCCTGCGCCGCTTCGATGAGGAGAAGCGCAGGGTCATCGGCGAGGAAATACACAAACTGTTGGAGGCCGGGTTCATCAAGGAGGTTCATCATCCCGAGTGGCTAGCTAATCCTGTATTAGTTAGGAAAAAGAGTGGGAAATGGAGGATGTGCGTAGACTATACCGGTTTAAATAAAGCATGTCCGAAAGTTCCCTTCCCTTTGCCACACATTGATCAAATCGTTGATTCCACTGCGGGATGTGAAACTCTCTCATTCTTAGATGCATACTCCGGCTACCACCAAATCAAAATGAAGGAGTCCGACCAGCTCACGACTTCATTCATCACCCCATTCGGCATGTATTGCTACGTTACGATGCCCTTCGGTCTCCGGAACGCGGGGGCAACGTACCAGCGATGCATGCAACATGTTTTCGGGAAGCACATTGGGTCGACCGTCGAAGCTTACGTCGACGACATCGTGGTCAAAACCCAATAAGCTGACGATCTAGTCAACGACCTCGACGTTGCATTCAAGTGCCTCAGGGCAAAAAACATCCGACTCAACCCAGAGAAATGTGTCTTCGGCGTCCCACGAGGTATGCTTTTAGGGTTCATCGTATCTAAACGTGGCATCGAGGCCAACCCTAAAAAAATCTCTGCAATCACCAAGATGGGCCCCATCCGAGATCTAAAAGGCGTACAGAGGGTCACAGGTTGCTTGGCGGCACTCAGCCGTTTCATTTCGCGCCTCGGCGAAAAAGCACTCCCTCTGTACCGTCTCTTGAAGAAATCGGACCATTTTTCCTGGAACCTTGAGGCTGAGGAGGCTCTCACGAAACTGAAAGCCACCCTCTATAACTCACCGATCCTCGTCCCTCCAACCCCGGGGGAACCACTCCTACTCTATGTCGCCGCGACATCACAAGTAGTCAGTGCTGCCCTGGTTGTCGAACGGGCCGAGGAGGCACACACCTTGCTCGTCCAGAGGCCGGTCTATTTCATTAGCGAGGTGCTCTCAGAAACAAAGTGTCGATACCCACAGATCCAGAAACTGCTATATGCTGTCATCTTGACACGGCGCAAGCTCCGACACTACTTCGAGGGTCACCCGATTACTGTGGTTTCTTCTTTCCCCTTGGGAGAGATAGCCCAGAACCGGGAAGCCTCGGGTAGGGTTGCCAAATGGGTGGTCGAGCTCATGGGCGAGGCATTATCCTATGCGCCGCGAAAAGCTATCAAGTCACAGGTGTTAGCAGATTTTCTGGCCGAGTGGACTGACACACAACTCCCCCTGCACAGCTCCAGGCGGAGCTGTGGACCATGTACTTCGATGGGTCATTAATGAAAACGGGAGCAGGTGCGGGCTTGCTCTTCGTCTCATCCCTCGGGGTTCACATGCGCTACGTCGTCCGGCTTCATTTCCCTGCGTCTAACAACGTCGCCGAGTACGAGGCACTCGTCACGGGGTTGAGAATCGCCATCGAGCTCGGGGTTCGACACCTCGACGTCCGAGGCGACTCCCAACTCGTGATCGATTAGGTCATGAAGAGCTCGAGCTGCCGTGACCCCCAAGATGGAAGCCTACTGCCAAGAAGTACGGCGCCTCGAGGACAAGTTTCATGGCCTCGAGCTCAACCACATCGCACGCAGGTATAATGAGGCCGCTGATGAACTGGCAAAAATCGCGTCCAGTCGAGCCACGGTTCCAACGGACGTCTTCGCAAAAGACCTTCAGCACCCATCCGTCGACCTCAGGCCAGACCGGGGGGTCGACGGGGCGTCGCTCGACCCTCCACCTGAGGCAGAAGCCCCCTCGACCGGGGCTGAAGCCATGCAGGTGGAAGACTTGACACCACCGTCTGACCTCGAGCCTGACTGGCGTATCCCGTACCTCGACTACCTCATCCAAGGGGACCTCCCCTTGGATAGGACTGAGGCTCGACGGATCACACGCCGGGCCAAAACTTTTGTGATCATGGGCGACAGCAGGGAGCTCTACTGTCATAGCCCTACCGGTATCCTCCAACGTTGCATCACAAAAGAGCAAGGCAGGAATCTGCTCGGCGATCTTTACTCGGGGGCTTGCGGTCACCACGTAGCACCCCGAACCCTCATCGGAAACGCCTTTCGACAAGGATTCTGTTGGCCGACCGCGGTCTCCGACGCTGTCAAGCTAGTACGCTCCTACGAGGGTTGTCAGTACTATGCAAGACAGACTCATCTTCCGGCACATGCCCTACAAACTATCCCCATCACATGGCCGTTTGCCGTTTGGGGGCTTGACCTTGTCGGACCACTGAAAAGGACGACTGGCGGCTTCACCCACTTGCTCATCGCAATCGACAAATTCTCCAAGTGGATCGAGGCCCGCCCCATCACCAGCATTAGGTCCGAACAAGCTGTACTCTTCTTCACTAACATTGTTCATCGCTTTGGGGTCCCCAACTGTATCATCACAGACAATGGCACCTAGTTCACTGGCCGAAAGTTTTTGGATTTCTGCGACAACCACCACATTCGAGTGCTCTGGTCTGCCGTGGCTCATCCAAAAACAAACGGTCAGGTGGAACGTGCCAACGGCATGGTCCTACAAGGCCTGAAGCCCAGAATCTTTGACAAATTAAACAAACATGGCAAAAGATGGACTGTCGAGCTATCCTCGGTCCTATGGAGCCTAAGAACAACGCCGAGTCGAGCCACGGGGTTCACTCCGTTCTTCTTAGTCTACGGGTCTGAGGCTATGCTACCAACCGATATAGAATACGGATCCCCAAGGTTGAAGGCATACAACGAATGACATAACGACGCCACAAGACAGGACGCCCTCGACCAGCTCGAGGAAGCCCGAGATGTGGCTCTGTTGCATTCTGCCAGGTACCAGCAGGGTCTCCGACGCTACCACGACAGATACGTCCGCAAGCGTGACCTCAACGTTGGTGACTTGGTGCTACGGCGGAACCAGAACACTAAGGGACGGCACAAGCTCACACCACCATGGGAAGGGCCGTACATTATCGCAGAAGTGCTAAAGCCGGGCACCTACAAGCTATCCAACGAGAAGGGCGAAATCCTCACCAACGCTTGGAACATTGAACAGCTACGTCGCTTCTTTCCTTAAAAAGCATCGAGGCTCTGTATTTCATTTTTTCGTCAATAAAGAATACAGCGATGTTCAAATTTTTGTTTCGTAATGAGGAAGGATCGACCCTGCACTCCCAGAGTCGACCCTCCCTCAGGGGCTGCAAGGGGGGAACCCCCGGTCCCCGAAAAAACTTATGCTCTTTTTTAAATTTAAGAACCGCTTCTTAGATCGACTTCGCTGAAAGAGCACCCTAAGGTTCGAAAGGGCTCTCGAGTCTGGAGCATCACCTACGCCTCCGAGGCTACGGTACCTCCACTCACCCCTTACGCCTTTTAGAGGTACGCCTTCACGCTGAGAAGATCTAAATAACGGTTCCTAAAATTAAAAAAGAACATACCCCCTGTCGCTTAGATCAGGCTCTCACACGATTTACTAGGCCACAACATCACCCTGAAGCTTGAGGGCAGTTGAGCCGCGAGATCACCTACGCCTCCGAGGCTACGGTACCTCCACTCGCTCCCTTACGCCAAAGGATGTAGCTGCGCGCTAAGTAAACCACGCGAGAACACGATCCGAACGATAAAGGGAAGAAAAGCTCGAGTAAAACTAAATCAACCACGAACCGGTTTATGTTTCGAGTCTTTAAGGCCTCCGCGGCCACCGCGATCAAAATTCGAAATACTAACTTATTACATGGGCCTTCATGCCCAGATTTGGCTCACAGGCCCTCGTCGTCGGCTGGCGAAACCACCTCGGCTTCAAAAAGCGAGGCCAGACGGCTTCCAGGTTCTTCGGCGGCTTCGATCAGCTCCACGCAAGCATCCTCATTCTCCTCGTCTGTCCGATCGGGGTCTGTGATCAAGCCCTCGGCAACGAGCCTCATGTCAAACACAAACCCCGAACGGACGACGGCCAGCGCCCTCTTCACGCCATGATGGAGGCCGTCTCGTATCTTCTCCCGGGCAAGGCGGCCCAGCGCCACCATCCGGCGGACGAAGGAGTTCCCCGGAACATCTTCCCCGGTGTCGGCGTCGGGCTCGACCCCCAGGCCATCACATACGGTGGTGATCGCGCCCTGGAGAAGTTGGGTCCTTCGGATCTCGGCTTCGAGGAGGCTCTGGAAGGAGTTGGCAGATGATTGGGCCTCTCGGTTCTCTCTCTCCAGCTCTGAAACACGACAAACAGATTAGTACCCAACGCGGGGCCTTCAACGTCGTGACTATAACAATCACACTTACCCTCGATGTGGGTCTGCAGGCCCACGACCTCTTCGCGGAGCCCCCCGCACGTTCGCTCGAGCCCTAGGAAGGCGCTGTCCTTGTCATGGATGGCCGCCTTTAGCGCCTCGATCTCCTGCCGAGCAGACTCGAGAGCTGCATCCTTCTCTTGGACGGCTCCCTTCAGCGTCGTGATCTCGGCGTTGAAGGTGTCGCGCTGAAGGCTGACCTGGGAAACGTCCTCCTCGAGCTCCTTCACCCGCGCAGACAAGGGCTCGAGATCCCTGCGCGCCTGGGCAGCCTCCTCCCGAGCCTTGTCCAGGCCAGTGCGCATGATGGCCTCGGCCGCCCGCGCCTGCGTCGCTTCTTCTTTCACCACGGCGTATGCGACGCGCAGCTCAGCCATCTCGGCGTTTCGATCGGATAGCCGTTTCTGGGCCTCCTCGACCAGAACCCGTTGCTGGGACAGCGCGCCCCACATGCCACTCTCGTCTCGGATGAAGAGCGACTTGCGGCGGGAGTACTCCTTCAACTCCTGAACGCAATTCGAAAAGGTCACAAATCCAAGGAAAAAGCACATCAAGAAAGCCGACGGATCGATCATACCTCGGTGGCATCCCCCATACTTCGCACAGCACCGGACGCCACTCGGAGCAACCGGTCAAGGTGCTGGTGGACGCCCTCGAGGTATTCCCATCGGTGCACTTCATCTTTGTCGCTCAGGACAAAGACGGGCTCGGCGTCGGGGTTCGTAGCGTCCCTGAACTGAAGGGACGGCCCCCCCACCTCGGCAGCTCCGTCTCGGCCCGCGCTATTGCCAGCGCGGCGATGTCAGGCCACGACGAGGACGACCTAGCCGGGGCGTCTCCCGGTCCCGCGGAAGGACCGGCCTCGCCCGCGGTATCCACCTCTCCAATGGCCGTCGCGACACCGGCCTGGTCCGCGACCTCACCCCCCTCGACCCCCATCACTTGTTTCCCCTTGTCCAAGGGGATATCGTCAAGGGGAGCGTGAGGGCGAGCACCCTCGACCGCCGGCGCCTCCGGAGCCGGCGCCTCGACTGACGGCGGCTCCGGTATCCGCGCCTCGACCGTCAGCACCTCCGGAGCCGGCGCCTCTTCTTCCAATGCTGCGGTTAGGGGCTCGACCACCCCGCCCTCCACCATGCCCGCTGGCTCGGCCAACGGGTCTTGTTGCGGCCGCGACCCCCTCGCCAGGGCCGCCTCTTGCCCCGACACCGACGCGACCTCCTTCATGGTCACGTCAGCACCCGCCCGCTCTGCATCGTGGACGGGTGCCTCGCCCGTCGCAACCGCAATGGCAGCCTCGGCCGTCCCCGCCTTGACCACATCAAGCGCCGCCGCCTTTGCCGGTTCGGACCCCTCGGCGGCAGGCTCCGGGCCGACAAGCACCGCGGTGTCGGCTGACCCCTGTCGTTGTCGCAGGCGCTCCTTCGCGGCCTCGACCTCCCGGACCCAGGCCGCATCCTGCTCCGCCGTTCGGTTGAGGACAATGGCGCTGGCTCGCAGCGACTTCACAGGGGTTGGCCCCATCGGCTCCGCCTTTCGCTTCAACCTGCGAAGTGAGAAGGAATGTCAGTCAACGGACTTAGAGAAAGGCAGGACAACCAAGCTGAGAGGCTTACCCGGAAATTAGCACCAAGTACCTCGACCCCGCGCGGCTCGAGCCTCCCGTGACGGCCGCTGGTGGCCTCGCGACGGCCTCACCAGCAGGCCGAGCGCTCCTGGGAGCCCCGGCCGACGCACCACCCTGCGCCCTCTGTGCTTCCGAGGCCAGCTGGCCTCGGGTCCTTACGCCCACCGACGCCGCCGCCAATGACGACGCGGTACCGCCGTTCCCGCCCTGCCGGAGCTTGCGGGGCCCCGGCTGGTGCGGACGTCCCCGTCGACCCCTCTCGCCGGGTCCGGGGTAAAACGGCCCCTCCCGTCGAGGGGCCCGTCTCCTTCTCCGCCTTCTTCCCCTCGGGCTCCTCGACTATGACGACCAAGGAGGACGCCCCCCCGATGGGCTCCAGCAGGGGGCGAATGTCGGGAAGGTCCCCAAGCCTAGTCGTGATCTCATATCGCGACAGGGCATCGTCGTCTTCGTCGCTGCTGTCGTCGTCCTCCCCCGAGACCGTCTCGGAAGGCGACGGCGCCAGGGGAACCCCGTCGATGGTCTGCTGGCGTCGAAGCTTCTTCAACGCCTCCGCCTCCTTAGCCTTGCGGATCGCCCGCTTCTTGGCCATCTCCTTGGTCTGCTTCTTCTTGGAAGCATGTAGGCGTCGAGCCTCCCGGGCGGGCCGGTCCTCTAGGACTGGTGGACGCGTTTCCCGCAACGCCGACAGATCCTATACACCGGTCTCGACCACATCAGCGAAATCCACAGATAAACAAAAATAGCAACACCTCAGCCCTGGGATACGTACCACGGGCTCGAACCCTTCAGTAGGCCTCATGGGAACCCGGTTGGCCTCCTCCACCTTGAAGTTCCCAACCATCCGGCGCGCTCGTCGGAGGACCTCCTCGAGGGCAAGGGATTCATGGGACATCCGGGTCCCCTCCAAATTTGCCTCCGGAGTCATCTGGTCCAGACAGAGACGACGCCGGCACAGCGGCATCACTCTGCGGCGATGGAAGGTCGCTGCCACCGCCGCAGCCATCAAGCCCCGAAGGCGAAGCTGCTGCAGCGCCGCCAGCAGCGGGTCCAAGCGCGGCTTCTCGGCCTCCGGCACTCCGTACGACCAGCGCTCCTCTCGAGCAGTCAGCACGCGGCCGGTGTACCTCGGCAACTGATTTCCGTCATTGCGAAGGTAGAACCAACCCTCGTGCCACCCACTGTTCGAGGAGATGAGGCGGGCCGGGATGTACAGATCCGCCCGACCCGACCTCACCTGTAGCACGCAGCTCCCCACTCGGGCCGCGTACAGGACGCCCTTCTCCCCAGCCTTCTTGGCGAAGAACTCAGCCTTGAAAAGGTGAAGCCACAGGTTCCACTGTGGCTCCACCCCGAGGTAGCCCTCGCAGACCGCCGCGAAGATGGCAGCCTGCGCGACGGCGTTGGGGAAAGATGATGGAGCTCCACCGGTAATGGTGGAGGAGCGCGCGCATGAAGACCGACGCCGGCACGCCAAACCCCCGCTCGTGGAAGCTGACGAAGCTCACCACGTACCCTTCAGGGGCACCGGTCCCGATGGGCAGGGGGCGGCGCCATCCACTCCGGCTGCGACAAGCTCATCCTCGCCGCAGCAGCCCGTCCTCGACCAACTCCTCCAACCTCCTCTTTTCACCGAGGAGGTGGCCCAGTCGTCGGCGGAAGGATCTGGCTCTTTCCTGCCATCGATGTCGTCGGAAGGGGATGGAAGGAAAGGATTGGGTGGCGGCGGCGATACGGGTGGAGAACGCGATATGGCAAGGGATGTCTAAGGCAAGGATTGCAGGAACGCAAGGGACCGGTGGGGACGCAGACCCCTAGGCCATAACTTTATATGCCCAGACGGAAGCCCAACGGCCGCGCGAGAAGGTAGGAACAGTTTCCCGCATTAAATGCGCTCACCTAACCGTTTCCTTACATCTCGCAGGCGTCGGCACGTGGCCGTCCCCCACGTCGTGACCACACGCCACGTCGCCCACTACCGCGCCGATCTCGCCTCCCCAAAAGACGCGCCTCGGCTAACGAACGAGGGAGGATCCGCGGACGAATATCCCTAGGTATGTGGAAAATGGGCCCGAAGCCCGCAATAAGTCTCGAGGGAGCGAAAGCTGGTCCTCGAACAGGGTTCGACAGCTGCCCTCGAGCAACAGAGTTAGGGACGACCCAGGGTGCGCCCGTACATGGCCAAGGGCTCGAGCCACGCTCTCGAGGCACCTAGGACGTATTCGAGGCCAAAGGAGAAGGTCGTCGTAGGAATCCCTCCGGGGGAGGCACCGAGCCTCGAATCCTGTCGAAGGGAATCGAGATCCACACGACCACTTCTTTGCATTTTTGAGGGCGCCTCCGGGCCACTAGCCGACCCCTAACGAACGGGGCACGGGTTCTCACTCGAATTCCCCCGCTAGCAGCTCACCGGAGATCGTCGGAACTCGGGCCCAAACGAGGTAGTACGACGTTCTCCACCCCTCCTCCTTTTCTCGGAAAAAGGAGCGTGAGGGCCGCACACGAAAGACGGCCGGGACCCTGATCGACCTCGCGCGCGCGAGGCTTGGGGCTTGACCGCAACAAAACTTCCCCAATCAAACGCG
>CM036165.1:6295444-6327856 GCA_020631735.1 Saccharum officinarum | reverse complement strand
TTCGTGCAACACAAGCTTGTATTTACTTTTATATACTTGTGCTTGTGTAGTTGCTCTCGTAACTAGTTTGCTGTGTAGCTTGCTAGTCGTCTTCTTGCTTGTGTAGCTAGAAGCTTCCCCTTTGCGTGACTAATTTGGTTTTTATAACCTTGTTAGTCACATTGCTTAGTTTGTGTAGCTAAGTGTTTTGCGCTCTCTAATTTGGCATTAGTTGCCTTGTTGTTGAGCCTGCTAGTGAGCTTAGGCTTTGTGCGCTTTGCTTACTAGAATTGTGTAGGAGCTCCCTCTTGCTTGCAAAGTACTAGTGCATAGGTTTATGTGACCTTGCTCTAGAACTAAATAGGAGAGCTCTTGCTAAGAAAGCACCTTAGTTGCTTAATTAGGATCTTTGTGAGGTGCTTGTGAACTTAGTTAGAGGGGTGAAGTCTTGGCTAGACCGATAAGTTTAATTCCGCATTTTTTTTGGTTAGCCAACACGCTTAAGTTTTAGAAAGGACTATTCACCCCCTCTAGTCCGCCATCTCGACCCTACAAGTGGTATCGGAGCCGGGTCTCATTTGTGGTCTTCACCGACCCGAGAGGATGGCGGCTTATGGGCTAGATGTTGAGTGTCCACACATTTTTGATGGCACACACTTTGCACGGTGGAGAAATTGGATGACATGCAATTTTAAGTTTATTTCTCCTCAATTATGGTGGATCGTAGATGTGGGCTTTCCTTTGCAATTGATAAAAAGAATGCAACTCAAGCGCAAAGTAAATGCCTACATCTCGATAGCCAAGCTACTAATGTTTTTTATCGATCTATGGATAGTAGCATACTTTATGAGATCATAGACTTCGAGTCCGCCCATGAAATTTGGGTGTTTCTAAATGAGAAATATGGGGTGATCTCCAATGATGATGAGCCCAAGGAAGAGGCGCATGAGGATGTTGAGCATGACCACAACAAGGTGGTTGTGGAGGATTGCTCCACCTCACGGTCAAGTGATGACAAAGATGATCATATCACAAGATCACTTGACAAGAAAAATGATAATGCCACAAGTGATGCAAGCAATGATTCTACTCCATGCACACTTGATGGTGAAAATGATGGCTATGAGAGTGATGCTTCAACAAGCCCTTCAACATCACCACATTGTTCCATGTCACATGGTGACACTAAGGTATCTATTGGTGGTTTTGTTGTTGATTGTGATGGTCCAAATTTTGAGCTTCTATATAAACTCTCAAAGGCCCTAAGAAATGAGATGGCAAAAACAAGTAATTGAAAAATGAAAACTCATTTCTAAAAACCACATGTGAACAACAAAAGCATCTACTTTATGTTACTACTTGTTCACATGAGGAGCTAAAATTGGCTCATGAGGAACTTAGTGTTGCTCATGATAACTTGGCACAAGAACATGCTTTACTCACTAATAAGCTTTCTAATGAAGAACCCAAAACTAGTGAGAGCTCATCATTTGGGTCAAATGATCAATCACATATTACTAACCCTTGTGATGTAGGCAAAAAGCATGTATCCACCTCTTGTGATGATTTATTAGATATGCCATGTTCTTCACAATTAAATGCTTGTTTTACTTCTATGTCTTGTGAGACTAACCTTTTGAAGGAGAACAATGAGCTTAAAAGTGAAGTGAAGAATTTGAGCAACAAGTTAGAGAGGTGCTACAATTCAAAAGTCACCTTTGAGCACATGATGAAGACTCAAAGAAACGTTGGTGACAAAAGTGGCCTTGGCTTCAAGAAGAAAATGACAAAGGGCGAAAGAAAGCAAGAAAAGAGGTTGAAGAGGCTACTCCAAAAAAAGCTCTCGCATTCCATGTGCTATCGATGCCATGAAGCGGGACATCTTGCTAATGGTTGCCCAAACATTGAGAAGCTCAAGAAGATGAAAGAAGAAGAGAGGCTAAAGCATGTCAAGTGCTTCAAGTGCCGCACTTGAGGTCATCTCACCTCAATGTGCCCAACCAAGCAATTGGTGAAGCAATAAGTAAAGCCTCAACCAAAACCACTAGTTGAGCAAGAGAAAACACCCCAAGAACAAATCAAGATCAACCATGGAGATGATGGTGACTTGATGAAGAAGAAGAAAAAGAAAACAAGAAGAGGTGGTAGAGCAAGGCATCCAATGCAAATTCAAGATGCCAAGATGATGAGCAAGAATCAAAATGAGAAAAGAAATTTGCTCACATCAAGTGCTTCAAGTGTGGAGATATAGGACACTTTGCCTCGGGTGTGTCCTACCAAGCTTGAGAAGAAGGTTCAAGCAACTCATGAGAGGATAGGCAATGGGAAACACACATGAGCAAGGAAGAAAAGGCTCAAGCAAAAGAATGTGCTACTCATATCGGGAAAGGGACACAATGCTCATTCATGTCCCCTAGGTAACAATTCTAAGCCTATTTCAATTGATGATACTAATATGCTTAGAAAGGATGGCAATGATACCTCATTGGTTGGAATTGTAAAACATCCCGCTACTCATACTAAGGCTATGCCTAAGTATGTTGCACCTAACTTGAGAGGACCCAAACTTGTTTGGGTACCATCAAGAGTGGAT
Source organism: Saccharum officinarum (assembly GCA_020631735.1). Lineage (NCBI taxonomy): Eukaryota > Viridiplantae > Streptophyta > Magnoliopsida > Poales > Poaceae > Saccharum > Saccharum officinarum. Next base: position 6,325,284 of record CM036165.1, on the reverse strand, counting down.
GATTGTTTGTAGATATCATCGGCATTGGAGGCTTGATTCAATTGGTTTCATTTTGTTCATCATATATTGAGTCAAGTTATGAAGCTCAATGCATATCCAATCCCAATGCCAAGTCAAAATAAGTGAAGTCCAAGTGCTACAACATACAAGTGCAATGTTAAAGATTGTGGTGATTTATTAGATATATTTGATGGCTTGCAAATATTCAAGTTGAAAGCTTGATTGGATGATCATGAGCTAACCAAGGTATATCTCTTGTTGATCATTTTACTTGGGTGCATATGAGTTGATTGAATTGGATATATGTGCAATGTTGCTTGTTATGAGATGATTGAATGGATTAAAAAGCTTAGTAATCAAGTTTGGATTGGTTTGTGTTGGATAATTTCATGAGATGACATTTAGTAAGTGGATTGGATGGATATATGTCTTGTGAAAGTATTCAAACAAGTTAGTTTCAAGTTTGATTCATATTTGATGAAGTATTGCTCAATGTATTGAAATCTGTCCAAAATTAAAAATCTGAGCTAGCAGTGATCTTATCCATGTTTGAGTGAACAAATCTATTTGGATTGGCTTGAAATTTGGTATACATGCTCTACACTTATGAAAGAAGATGCTGTAGAAATTTCATGAGAAGTGGATAAGAGATGCTTCGGTTTTGGAGTGCATCTTGTCAGCTATAGTGCAGCAGTTTTCAGCATATAGCAGTTGTGGAAGATTTGAAATCTAGTAGCAATCTAGAAGTCAAAAGAAGTTCAAATTTTTACAGTTGCTAGATGACTTAGTGAAGCACATCTCCACCAAATTTCATGGCATTTAGATCCGTACATTGTGAGATATGAATTATTCTTTGAAGGGTACAGAATCTGCCAGAAAAGTGACAATCATTGGATTAATCTAGAGTCACTTTAATTGAAAGGTTCTCAAGTTGGAAACTTGTTTATAAGTGGTTGAGGTACCTAAGTTTGGTTTTGGATTGATCTAGAAGCATGAAAAGCAATGAGTACAAGAACATTTGATTGTGGAATGTACTTGGTGTACTTATTTGGTACTCAATTTGAAGATCAAGATCAAACTTAAGATGAAGATGAAGTTTAAGTTCTAGTGATGATTAGAGATCATTTGGTAGAAAGAAAAGGACTTAAACAAGTAGAAAGAGTTAGACTCAAATGTAGATTCAAGGATTATTCATCAAGATTGAGTTCATCATTTGGATCAATTAAACTATATCATTTCAAGTGAGTATCAAGAGTGGTTCTTTGGAGAAAGGTCACTTCTCCCTAGTGAGGGGCTTGCCGCCGTGTGTAGGTGAAACCAAGTTTGAGACTTGGAAGGCTAACATGGAAGTGGTGATCCGAGAAACTTGTGATGCTTAGTTGAAGCAATCAAAAGGGTTGATCAAGAAAAGCAAGCAACACCCAAAAGAGAGTTAGTCATTGCAATTCAATTAATATTCTAAGTGATTCTCTCATGCAAGCAAAGATGATATAATGAAGCAAGTCAACCACAGCAAGAAAGTGCACTTGATCATTAGTGGTTTTCATTTCATATGGGTGAAGAATGGATTTATCTATGATGATTGGTCTTCACCAAGCAATAAATTGGACTTCACATTGCTATTGGAGTAATGAATTGGAATCTATGTGACTATCCTCTACTCTAACATAGCAAAGGTATCATTGTAATGTGCATGATCATATCATCCTTTACTAGTATGCCGTTAGTGCATATAGTACATGTTTATTAGGATCATGCATAACAAATGAAAAGTTTAAATTCATAGTCTACCACTATTGTTTGAATGGTTAATTGACCTAGTGGTATAAGTATGAATTTGTTCATGAGCTAGTGAACCCAAGTACTTGATCTAGTTTGGATTGCTAATAAGTGACAAGTACAACATTGGCAAGATAACCCTTAGCATGAGGTGTGAAGAAGCTTATCATTGGATCAAACCGGACTTGGAATCTTAGGCAAATTAACATAGTTCAAGTCATACAAGAAGCTCATGACAATGATAAGAGTACAAGCACAACAATGAAAATGGATATCTAGTTTGTTTCAAGTAGTATCTAGACTCAAATTGATCTTCCAAGTGGTATGTACAAGTGGTGTCTAGATAATGATCTACAAGTGATATCTTACAAGTGGTACTCATAAAGATAGCAAATGTTCAAGAAGTGAATATTATTGTCAAATCCTTCAAAGTGGATCCATACTAGAAAATTCTTTCAAATGGTATCACATTCCTACTCATGGTATCTTCACGTGGTATCATTCATGCAAGACGATGGTTTCACAAGTGATCCTCAACTTTAATTGATCAAATCAAGCAATGCTACCCTCATCTTCAAGTGATATCTCAAGTGAATGACACATGCTATGACATAGGGGGAGAAGCCCCACCGATTGGTATCAAGGTCAAAGATCCTATGTGGAATCTCAAGAGCAACCATAAAGTTTGTCATTCCAACATATGTGGTAATGTCCATAAAAAATGCAATATTCAAGTCTCAAACATCTACCCCAATGCAAGCTTTTGTATCAATTGAGAAGAACACCTTTTGTGGAAATTGATGACAAAGGGGGAGAAGTTGGACAAAGATATGAAAGCTTTCATAAGCTTTTTGAGCTTTGGGAGAGAGATTGGAAAGATTGGACATGGACATGGACAAAGAGGGAGTAACATTGAAGAATGTAAGGGGGATCAAACATTCTTGGACAAAGAAAGCACACAAGTAGGGGGAGCAAGCTCATGAACTTTGATTGATTACATTTGATATGTGCATAATTCATGTGCTTGCTTGTATTGCATAAGTTCTTAAATTTAATATGCATGCTTGTGTGGTGTATGCTAGTTATAGAACTTGAATGATGATTTGATAACTAGCATGCATAGGATGTTAGCTAGACTTGTGATTATCATGCAAAAACTAGAACCATGCTTATAATGTGATCTCACGGGGTTTCTAGTGTTTTTGATGTCTAGCTACTCATGATGCTAAGGATGATGGCAAACTTGTGATTTTTAAATGGTATCAATCTACTAATTGGTATCGAGCTACAAAGGTTTATTCTATACACCTTAGCATCACTTAGTAGTGCTAACCCTCCCACAAATTTCATATTTATGCATATGTGCAAAGCTTGAAACCAAACCATTTGAGCACATATGTAGGGGGAGTTATCACTACCAAGTCGGATTTTATGGTGCTTATCCAAATCTTGACATAGAGCTTAAAAGTTGGATAAGTAACATTAAATCTAAAACAAGTTAGCAATTTACACTTGTGTGAAGTGCTAGCTTGAAAAAGCATAATTTCCATATCTTTGTAGAGTTGTCATCAATTACCAAAAAGGGGGAGATTGAAAGGTCCTTGTTTGGTTTTGGTAATTGAGTGACAACTTAGATGGACTAATATGTGGTTATGTGAGATACACAGGAGATTAGTCCACAGGTGATGGTGTCATGAAGGAGCTCATTGCATATGAGACATGACATGGAGTCATGTGACCAAGGTGGAGAAGATCAAGATGAGGCTTGGCTCGATGGACCGGTTGTGAAGGTGAAGGGCAAGTCGAGGCTTTGAAGCGAAGGACCATGCGATGGTGAAGCTTGAGCAAGACTTGGTGCCGACGGACCGATGCAACGGTAAAGAGCAAGTGAGGTCAAGATCGATGAACCAATACGGTCATATGATGATATGAAGTGAATCATATCATTTGGTGATTGGTTGGTGCATGTGTTGCATCAATGTCGGAGGAGATGAATTGGAATGCGCAAGGCTAAGGTATAACCTAGGGCATTTCCATTGCACTGGTCATAGGTGTGTAGAGAAGTTTATGACTGAGTTTAGGATAGATGGCCGTACTATCAAGAGGGGCAAACTTGTTTGCATATCGGTCATCTAGTGCCACTTGAGCGAGGCAAGTTGAGTGCCTAACCCTTCGAAAATGATTATGAAAATGCTAACACACGTGCACAAGGTGGTGATCACTTGTTGGTGTTGGCATATTTGCGAAGGCGTTGAAATTTGAGCGGTAGAGAGGGTTTGGGTCTCTCTCTCCCTCCCGCCGAGCTTGCGAGCGTGGGTTTCAGGCGTTTTTGAGAAGTTAAAATGCCTATTTTCCACTACGCCGGTAGTCGGAAAAGAAACGGAGGCGAACGGAGGTCACAGAGGTGACCGGACGCTGCACCGGACGCGGTCATGGTATGACCGGACGCGTTCGGTCAGTACAGCGCAGACGCGGGTGTTAGGGTTTGCAACCGGCGCGTCCGGTCACTCGCGGGACCGGCGCGTTCGGTCATGCGCCCAGTGGGAATTGCAGAACGCAAGGGTGATCGGACGCGAGGCGCGTTCGGTCACACATGATCGGACGTGTCCGATCGTTGAAGGAGCTTACTGGACTCTAACCGGACGCGGGCACTGTCGCGTCCGGTCGTTGCGAGGGGCGCGTCCGGTCGTTGCTTCGCGGGCGCGCGGTTCAGTGCGATCGGCGCGTCCGGTCATTTGAAGCGGCGCGTCCGGTCATTTGACGGGCACGTCCGGTCTTTGCCTAGGGCGCGTCCGGTCGTTGGTTTGACCATTGGGGTCAGTGACCATTGGAGGATCGGACGCGGTTGAGCGCGTCCGGTCAGTTATGACCGGCGCGTCCGGTCATCCCGAAAAGAACCCAGTGAAGGGGTAACGGCTCTATTTGACCGTGGGGTTATAAATAGATGCCTTGGCCGGCCGTGGCCGGTAGCTGAGCACACTTTAGCCTTGGTGGCTTGTGTGGTAGTGCTTGGGAGCCCTCTAACTCACTCATGCTTGATAGTGTTTATCGAATCGAGAGCGATTCTAGTGTGTTTGCATCGTGAGGTTGCATCGAGTGGCACTAGGTGATCGTGTTGCAAGCCGGTGGTGCTTGTTACTCTTGGAGGTTTCCACCTCCTAGACGGCTTGGTGGCTTGTGGCTCCATCGAAGCTCGCAAGAAGATTGTGCGAGGCTCAGGAGAAGCTTTGTGAGGGGGATTGTGCTCACCCCGCGGGGATCGCGAAGAGCAACTCTAGTTGAGCGTGTCATTGAGTTACCTCACTTGAGAGTGGTGTCTTGCGGTGCCTTGCGGGGCATGCCTTAAGGGGCAAGTGACTTGAGGGTCACACCGAGGAACCATCTAAGTGTTGGTCGACACAACGAGGACGTAGCTTGGTGGCAACCAAGTGAACCTCGGGAGAAAATCACCGTGTCAACTTTGTCTACTCTTCTCGGTGGTTTGCCTTCGTGCAACACAAGCTTGTATTTACTTTCATATACTTGTGCTTGTGTAGTTGCTCTCGTAACTAGTTTGCTTGTGTAGCTTGCTAGTCGTCTTCTTGCTTGTGTAGCTAGAAGCTTTCCCTTTGCGTGACTAATTTGATTTTTATAACCTTGTTAGTCACATTGCTTAGTTTGTGTAGCTAAGTGTTTTGCGCTCTCTAATTTGGCATTAGTTACCTTGTTGTTGAGCCTTGCTAGTGAGCTTAGGCTTTGTGCGCTTTGCTTACTAGAATTGTGTAGGAGCTCCCTCTTGCTTGCAAAGTACTAGTGCATAGGTTTGTGTGACCTTGCTCTAGAACTAAATAGGAGAGCTCTTGCTAAGGAAAGCACCTTAGTTGCTTAATTAGGATCTTTGTGAGGTGCTTGTGAACTTAGTTAGAGGGGTGAAGTCTTGGCTAGACCGATAAGTTTAATTCCGCATTTGTTTTTGGTTAGCCAACACGCTTAAGTTTTAGAAAGGACTATTCACCCCCCTCTAGTCCGCCATCTCGACCCTACACCTGGATAGTAATGATGATAGAACACTGATGGTTATATGGATGGTGTTGGAAATGCTAAATCCAAGTGGTAACTGGATATTATGGGTTACTCAAGTGATTGCTATAGCATAGGTGCTTACCTAGATGGATAAGTTATAATAAACATGATGCAACTTACTTAAAATGGTTTAGATATGATAGCTTATGTTTTTTCGCAAATGAGTCAGCTAGTCCATTCAAAGAAAGCCTTGCATACTCCTTGGTGTCACTTTACTTTGGTTTAAGACGGGTAAGTCTAGCTGAGTACTTTCTCGTACTCAGGGCGTTGTTCCCATTGTTATTGCAGATGGTCAGATGTACTATGACTATTGCATCAACTGCCTGTATCCGGCGATGGGCGACAACTAAGACCAAGGACAATGGTCGCTCTGTATGTCTTATCTAATGCTTTTGTGGAAAGTGACTATATTCTGGCACTGTATTTGAACTAAGTGTATGTCCATGGTTTATGAAACTATTTGCTTCCGTTACTTTATTTTGAACTTGGTTTGTAATAACTTATGTTCTAAACTCCGATGTATTCAACTATCGTTGCGAACTTTATGTAATATGTGACCGTGGCTGCTAAACTTGTATGATCTTGGTTTGTATGTTGGTTGGTTTGAAATCCTTCGTGGTTCCTTCGTGGTTTCTTTGAAATCCTTCGTGGTTTCATGGACTACCGGGTTATACTGGCTTAAGTTTGCTAAATTATCTGCTTCGGCGGGTGATTTTCTTACTTAATTTCGTATAATTGGTCGGTTCTGTTACAAGTGGCTTGGCTATCAGTCCATACTTACTGACAAATTTTCTACAATATCTAGTGAGTCCTAGAAATCCCCTGAGTTCAATCATAGAAGATGGTGTAGGCTAATTGAGCATATCAGTGATCTTGGTTGGGTCTGTGGACACCCCTTTATCATATATAATGTGGTCCATATACTCTAGGTTGGATTGAGCAAAAGTGCACTTGGACTTTTTCAGATAGAACTGGTTTTGTCTAAGTGTTTCTAGCACTTGTTGCACATGTTGCAGATGATTAGCCTAGGACTCACTGTATATCAGGATATCATCCAGAAATACTAGAACAAACTGCCTAAGGTATGGTTGGAGCACCTGATTAATAATACATTGAAAGGTGACATGAGCATTTGTGAGACCAAAAGGCATTACCTTGAACTGGCAATGACCTTGATGAGTCTTGAAGGCAATTTTGTGCTCTTCTGTTGGTAACATTCTAATCTGATGATACCCAGCCTTCAAGTCAAGTTTAGTGAAAAATTTAGAGCCAGCTAGTTCATCCAGGATTTCCTCAATGATAGGCATAGGAAATCTATTCTTGATTGTCATGTCATTGAGTTTTCTATAATCAACACAAAATCTCCAACTACCCTCTTTTTTTTAACTAGAAGTACAGGAGATGCAAAAGGACTGTGGCTATGTGTAATCATACCAGTTTCCAGTAAATGCTTGACTTGGTTTTCAATCTCAGTTTTATGCTGAGGAGAGTAGTGATAGGGTCTGGAGTTTATTGGTACTGAGCCAGGCTAGTAATGAGATCCGCTAGAGCACTGCGATAATCATCACTCCCAAACTTAGCTTGAATGTCTTGACAAAAGACCTGCCAAGTGACATTGGTGTGGCTGAGTTTATAGGCTTCCCACCACTTGGCTGCATTGTCTTCCAAATGCATGGTGGCTGCTGTGACCCACCAACTTTCAGGGATAGCATACACTATGAAATAGTTGTTGAATTTGTTGATCTAGATCCTGGGTTGGTCACCAACAAAGTTAGGAAACTGCATTTTTGGTAGGGTATGATGAGGCAACTGCTCCTTCTTGTTATGTGGCTCTTCTGTGGTGTCTTTCTTGCTAGCGTCAAAGTTGTGCTTGTGGTGCTTGGATGTGCTTGGCTTGAAAGTTGTCTTGCCCTTGGGATCAGCAAAGACATTGTAAAGGGTGCTTCTTCTTCAAACACTATGGACACTGAGCTGTTGCCTATAGATTGTGCTTCATCCTCAAACTTGCCGAAGGGTCAGTTGAGCTACTGCATGCCCATTTGCCTTAACTTGTTCTGCGATAAACTTCTGGTCAGCTGCAACAGTGTCAACTCTGCGGTTGTTGTCTTGAAGCTGATTCTTCAGATCTTGCTGGATGAGGCCAATATCATTCAACCAAGCAAAGAGCATATCAAAGTTATCCATAATGGAGTCCCAACGAGTTTTCTCATCCTCATTGCTGCGAGACATCTCGTCAAGCAGTATTTGTGTCTGCTTTGATGGCTTTGGTGGAGCCGTGATGAACTACTGGTGAAGCACAGGCTTGGATCTGGTCCTCCCCTCTTGCGTGAGACACCATGGAAACCAACACCTGGATGTGAAGCAGGATCAAGGAATTTTACATAGAGACGTCGCTCTGCAACCCAAATCCTCAGACACGTCCTCGCCGTTCGCCACCGCACTACAGAAAACAATCAAACGTCGGAATTTTACATGAGAACAAGTTCCCTGCAACCCTTGTTGGATATTTAAAGTGTGCAAATTGGAAAGAATTGAGCAGAGTAGGGAATGCTCACAGCGGTTCTCGCCTCCGAACCCAAGTTTTGTCGGTGTAGTCCCCCAGTCGTTTGTTGAGCCGTAGATGAAGGAAATCGGGAAGGCGGGTGGTGGACTGGGGTTGGTAGAGGTGGAGATTGAAGTGCGCAAGCTAAGGGAACGCCGTCTCCGTCGCTGACTTAGTTCAACCTAAGGACGGACCTCCGGGACCGCGCGTCGAACACCACTGGGGCGTGGACGGTGGTCACCTGCCGACCGGAATTACGAACTGTAGATCGAAGCAGACGGTGTCGGGATGTACCGGTGTGAGCTGCGCACCTCGGTGGTGGTGGTGGTGGTGGTTGGTCAGTGGATCTGGCGCCGGAGTTGGTGACGATGACGGCGCGGTTGAGTTGAAGAGCGACGCAGCACCGGGACGGGGGTGGGGTGGGAGGGTTTTGCCAAGGAAGGACCGCCTTTGATACCACTTGTCACCCTTGGCCACCGGCGGTGCCGTCGACGTGAGTGGCAAGAAGGAATCACCGGATTCGGCAGAAGCCCAGAGGAACACCTCCGGCGCTTGCACTATATTGTTTCAGATAAAAATGTCGATGACTCTTACAGCACCAGTTCAGAATACAAGGCATACAGTCTACTGGCCAGCGGGCCCACATGTCATAGTCTAGATATTACATAAATATGAAAGAGTGCTTTCTATTCTGGAATACGCCTTCTTCGCTTGCCGTCTTCAATCCTGGGGTGTGACAGACACATTGAAGCTGAATAACTGGTCAAAAACTAGATACAACGCATACTGAAGAAAATGTATCTTTTGAGGAAAACATGTCCCAAGTACTCTCTTCTTCTTTAACAGTGAACAATGTTAACAATTACCACCTACTGGCAACTTATGTTGTCTGGAAATGCATCAACCAAATCAAATTACGATGTTTGGTCGCACAGGGGAGAACCAGACGGTATCTGAATGAACACAAAATGCATGGCACATCTGAGTTTTTTTCATGACCAAGGCCACTGAGCGTCCCTCCAAACGCACCACCTCTTCGTGATGTTCTCGCCACCCTTGCCGCCTACATTGTTCGCGGTTCCAGCCTTCTTTTCTGCGGTTCTACTTCTCTGGTTGTTCACCTTCTGCCTCTGAAGGTAGCTGCAAGAGGTGCGGAGCTCGAGATCACGCTCCAGCGCTTCATCCCTGTAACTCGGGTTCAGATACCTGGGATGGTCTAGGAACTTGACGTTCTTCAGCCAAAGTCTGAGGGCCTGGATCACAGCAGCAGAGCATTTTCATTAAGAAAAAAACAGCAGCTGAGCACCAGTAAAAGATTAGTAAAAAAACAGGGCTAACAAATGAGATGAATGTATCAGCAGCTCATGCGTCTGATGACGACGTGTCAACCGAAGCAGGTTCTAATTGGCAGTCATCAGTTATCAGTTGGTGATTATATTTCAACAAATGAAATGCCATATATTCACTATCCACTTCAACTTTTGCTACTTCGGCTGCTGCTTCAAAATTTTGATAGTATATACCCAGTACAGAAGTCTTCTGAACTATTAGCAGTTCACAGCATTGTTAAAGCAAAAGGGGATGCCTCATCTACTAAACTACAAACCTTTGTTAAAGCAAAAGATAAACCAACCTTCGATGCCAATAAAATTATGGTTTGTTTTCTGGTTAGAAGCTAAAAAGATTACATGTTTGCAAGAATATTGCTCTCGAAAGAAAAGATTGGAGGTAGCGTGCAACCAAAAAGAAACAGATGGGGCATGGTTTCCAAGTATGTACTAGCAGGAATTCTATTGTGAGCTAGTTGTTGAGTTCCTCAAGGCTCAGTTACACCTTGTCGATTAAAGTGCTCTTAAGCAAATCTGACAGGCTTCTGTATCTAAAATGAAGGCCTCCATTTCAGAGCACATGTTAGGCTAGTTTCAACCTTTCTACATGGTAGGTGTTAGACTAATGTAATGGCTGGTGTTGAACACTATACTTAGCTGTGCTTCAGTAGCCACTGCATGCCATCGCCATGCATACCAGTGACCACGGTCACCGATGAGACAGGCCCGGCGCCCTGCGTGGTGAGCCGTCCGCGTCGTCCTGTAAATGTGTATAAACACACTTGAATGCCATCAAAAAAGATCGTTGAGTTGCATTCCATCCTTTCACATGGTATCAGACGAGGTAACGATCCCCGTACCTCTCGCTTCCGCACAACCTAACCGTACTCCTGCGACCGCGCTTCCGCAAACCCTTGCCGCCGCTGACTCCGTCGCCGGCAACATACTTGCCCGCCGCCGACCACCTCGCCGGGCCTTCTACTCGCCGCAGCTGACTCCGTCGCCGGCCTCCTACTCGCCCGCCGCCGAGCACCTCGCCGGGCCTTCCACGTGCTCACCTGCCGCTGAGTTACTCGCCAGCATCTTGCTGCCGCTGATCCTCTCGCCAGCGTTTGCTGCACGTCCCTTCACCCGTCGTGCCGCAATCCGCCGGATCGCACCCGTCGCGCCGCAATCCGCCGGATCGTGCGGTCCGCTCGATCGTCGTCGCCCGACGCCGCGACGCGCGAAGACCACGTCGCGATCCGCGACGCCCGCCTGCCGTCCGCGACCGCGTGATCCGGCCGCGGAGACCTCGTCGCGATCCGCGACGCTCGCCTGCCATTCGCGTCCGCGTGATCCGACCGAGGATTCTACGCGCCGATCCACGTGACTCCGCTCCGACCGCGCGGAGCCACGCGACGCCGATCCAAGCTTGTGGCCCGCTGTACGCGCGCGTGCGTGAGCCGCTCAGCCCGCGCTGATCCGCCCGTCTCGCGCGGCTCAGCCTACTCCGCGTGACCGCGCGCGTGTGTCCGTGCGGCTGCCAAAAAAAAGGGGGGGGGGTGTGGAGACGGTGAGAACACAGGTGCCCTGCCACAGCCTGCTCTCGTCCACAGACACTGCCATGGTGCAAACTGCATTTGTGGCTGCACCACCGACACCAACGACGCGCCCAGCACCGCCTGCTCCTACCAGTCCTGCACTGCCCATCGCCAATCCATGGTTGGGCAACGTGCAGCACTGGCCCTCACCATACAAGCCCCAGCAGGCACAGGCGCAGGCGTTCCACGCCGTGTCGTACCAGCTGCCCTACTTTCCAGCGGTACCACCAGGCTATATGTACGGGGGAGGGGCACCTATGCACGCGCCCGGCTCGTCTTCATCAGGATCGCATCCACCGCCCATGCCATGGACGCCTATGGCAGGGGGCTCTTGGGACCAGACGCCGCTCATCAACAACTTCAACATGATGTCCGTGACGCCGTCGTCCACAAACACCGAGTGGTACGCTGATTCCGGCGCCGGTTCTTACATGGTCAGTAACGCTGGTATGTTATCATCTTTTCATCCTCCTTTATCATCAAGTCCTTCATCTATCATTGTTGGTAATGGAGCCTTGCTTCCCGTTACCTCTGTTGGGTCACACTCTTTTTCTACGATAGGTCGTCCTCTTTCTCTGTCTAATGTCCTCGTCTCACCTAGCATTATTAAGAATTTAATTTCCGTTCGTCGTTTCACTACTGATAATAATTGTTCTATCGAGTTTGACTCCTTTGGTCTTTCTGTCAAGGACCTAGAAACACGGAGAGTGATCGCCAGGTGCAATAGCACGGGTGACCTCTACCCGTTCTTTCCACCAGCACCAGCTAGCACCACCACCCTTACTGCCATCTCATCCTCCTCCACCCTCTGGCATCGCCGTCTTGGTCACATCGGTCATGAGGCATTGTCCAAGCTCATTAGTTCCAATGTTATTTCTTGTCGTAAGCGCCACCCTGATCATATTTGCCATGCCTGTCAATTAGGCCGCCATGTGCGTCTTCCTTTTAGCATGTCAAATTCTCAAGCGCTTCGTCCTTTTGATTTAATACATTGTGATCTTTGGACGTCTCCGGTTGTTAGTGTGTCCGGATATAAATATTATCTTGTCATTCTTGATGACTGCACTCACTACACCTGGACGTTTCCTTTACGCCTCAAGTCTGGCGTTTTATCTAACTTTTTCTCATTTGTGCGCACACAGTTTAACTCTCCCATTAAGGCAGTTCAGTGTGACAACGGCCGCGAGTTCGATCACTCCTCGGCCCGCACGTTCTTCCTCACTCATGGTGTAGTCCTCCGTCTGTCATGCCCATACACCTCACAACAGAACGGACGTGCTGAGCGCACTCTTCGCACAATTAACAACATCCTACGCTCACTTCTTTTTCAAGCCAGTCTTCCTCCAGTTTATTGGGCTGACACTCTTCACATTGCCACCTACCTGATAAATCGTCACCCAACGAAAACCCTCGACGGTCGCACTCCTTACCTTGCACTCTATGGCACACAACCCTCCTACGCTCATCTTCGAGTTTTCGGTTGTGCCTGCTACCCCCAACTTATCCTCCACAGCTCCACATAAATTGTCACCCCGCTCCTCCTTGTGTGTCTTTCTTGGGTATTCCTCCGATCACAAAGGGTACTGGTGTCTTGATCTGCATTCCAATCGGGTTATCGTCTCTCGACACGTCGTGTTAAATAAGAATCGGTTTCCCTTTTTTTGATATGTCCACCTCCCCTCAGGATCCAACCGCACTAGAGTTTTTGAGCGATGATGACGATTCCTCTTTACCTGTTGGGCCAAGTGTTGTGGCTGCAGATACTCAACTTCCTGGTGGCTTTGTCACCCGGCGCTGCTGCCCCTGTGTCCTCTACACAGGCTGCTGCCAGTAGCGCCCCCTCCATCCCTATGGCGCCCCATGGTGCCCCCTTCGCGTCGACTGGTGTTGTTGCCCCTGTGCACCCCGCACAGGCTGCTGCCAGCAGCACCACCCACACGGCGCCCACGAGTACTGTCGGTCCTGCTGCCCCTGATGCTCGCGCACAGGCTGTTGCCAGCGGTACCGGCCGTATAGCTGCCACCACGGCTACCGGTTGTACAACGTCTAGGAGGCCGGTCTCCGTCACCCCCGTCGACAACGCGCATCCCATGCACACGCGCGGCATGGATGGCATCGCACAGCCCGTGGATCGCCTCAACTTCCACGCTGTGCCCATGTCGCCACTGCCTAGCTCTGTCCGTGGTGCTCTGTCCGATCCGAATTGGCGCTCCGCTATGCAAGCTGAGTACAACGCTTTGATCGCCAATGACACCTGGAGTCTTGTGCCACGGCCTCCTGGTGTTAATATGGTCATCGGCAAGTGGATTTTTCATCACAAACTACTTGCAGATGGTTCTTTGGATCGCTACAAGGCCCACTGGGTTCTTCGGGGTTTCACACAGCGGTCTGGCATTGATTATGATGAGACGTTTAGCCCGGTGATCAAGCCCGCGATAGTCCGAGTGGTTCTTTCTCTGGCTCTCTCTCAGGACTGGCCCATTCACCAGCTGGATGTGAAAAATGCGTTCTTGCATGGTACTCTCACAAAGACAGTGTACTGCATTCAGCCAACAGGTTTTGTGGATTCTTCTCGTCCTGATTTCGTTTGTAGGCTCAACAAGTCTCTATATGGTCTGAAGCAAGCTCCGCGTGCTTGGCATCATCTGTTTGCCTCTCACCTTATTTTCACTTGGATTTGTTGAAGCAAAATCAGACACCTCACTTTTTATATATCGACGAGGGACAGACACAACTTTATTGTTGCTCTATGTGGATGACATTGTTCTCACTGCTTCCTCTGCCAGCCTTCTGAAGCAAATTATTGGGGCTCTCCGGCATGAGTTTGCATGACCGATATGGGTCCGCTTCACCATTTTCTGGACATTTCAGTGACACGCTCTACTAGTGGTTTATTTCTTTCTCAGCGACAATACTCTCAGGACATTTTGGAGCGAGCCGGGATGAGTGAGTGCAAGCCTTGCAACACCCCTGTTGATGTACACTCCAAATTATCCGCAGATGGACCTCCTGTCGCTAACCCTACACAGTACCGCAGTCTCGCTGGTGCCTTGCAGTATCTGACATGTACCCGTCCAGATATTGCTTTTGCTGTTCAGCAAGTGTGCCTCTACATGCATGACCCCAGGGAGCCTCACCTCGCGGCTCTCAAGCGGATTCTACGCTACCTACGAGGCACTCTTTCACTTGGTTTGACTATGTGCCGCTCATCACCTACAGAGCTCGTCGTGTACACGGATGCAGACTGGGCGGGATGCCCGGATACCCGTCGCTCCACCTCTGGGTACGCAGTGTTTCTAGGTGACAATCTGGTGTCCTGATCCTCCAAGCGTCAGCACACGGTTTCGCGATCCAGCGCTGAGGCCGAGTACCGCGCTGTGGCGAATGGCGTAGCTGAAGCCACCTGGCTGCGACAGCTACTGTTCGAGCTTCACCGCCCTCCTCGTCGAGCCACTTTGGTCTATTGTGATAACGTCAGTGCAGTGTATCTCTTCAGCAATCCAGTGCAGCATCAGCGGACGAAGCATGTAGAGATCGATCTCCACTTTGTTCGAGAGAAAGTTGCACTCGGCCATGCTCGGGTCCTTCATGTTCCCATGACATCACAGTACGCTGACGTCTTTACCAAGGGTCTTCCTACCTCGCTGTTCCAGGAGTTCCGGTCCAGTCTGACCGTTAGCAGTGCTCCCGGTTAGACTGCTGGGGAGTGTTAGAATAATGTAATGGCTGGTGTTAAACACTATACTTAGCTGTGCTTCAGTAGCCACTGCATGCCATCGCCATGCATACCAGTGACCACGGTCACCGATGAGACAGGCCCGGCGCCCTGCGTGGTGAGCCGTCCGCGTCGTCCTGTAAATGTGTATAAACACACTCGAATGCCATCAGAAAAGATCGTTGAGTCGCATTCCATCCTTTCACAGTAGGTTTTCAGATTTATCAGCTCTGTGCATGGTGTCTGCTCTCAAGATAGGAAGGCTATCACCAGAAATGGGCTGAAGAACACTGTGCGAGGGAGTAATAATAGACTAATAAAATTATGCTGGAGTGCTACCAGGACATGGCATTCAGTCTTCCTAAGTTCCATTCCCCTCAGAGTGCATGCATGGGCTGTTAGTATGACTGGTACAAGATTTTGTGTCTTTGAGCTATAATGATAATCTCTGTGCCAACGTGCTGTGCTCTTTTTGCAAGAATAAACCCTAATGGAACCACAGTTATTCTGGTTTCATAATCCCTAGTCCAAACCAGTTGCCATTTTCATCTTAAGAAACATGTATAAATGCACCGATATTGGTCTGACTAGTGAAGTAAACACAGAGATTTGGACAGTGGCAGACATACGATTTGGCCAAGACTGGGCAAAATTTAGACGCATAAAAAGATAGAACTTGATCACAAATCACAAATGGTAGGAGGGGCGAGATTAGCCGTTTCATCGGCCATGGTGACCGCCTTCCTCTTCGAGCGCTTCGGCATCTCGGCGCTAGATGCTGACGTTCGCCGCCACGACCCCGAAGATTTTGTGGTGATCTTTAGGCATCGCGCCGATCGTGCCCCCCCGGGGGGACAGCTGCTCCCGCTCATTTGGCGCCCCTGACGGCGGACGTCCATGGCTAGCGCCGGCACCTTCCGCGTCAAGGTCCTCGTCGCTATGTGGCGCGTACCCCTGCACGCCAGGAATCCTGCCGTCGCGCAGACCATCCTTGGTCCCGCCTGTGCTGAGGTCCAGGTTGTCTGGCCGGATGACATCGCCGCCGACGACGACAGGGAGTTCTTCGTCACGGCGTGGTGCATGCACCCGCGCTTTATTCCTGGAGAGCAGATCGTTTTCATCCCAGAGCCCCACTTCGCCGGCCTCCGTGACGAGGTGCGTGGGCTCCGGTACCTTGTCCGCATACGCATTATCGTGTTCCAGGACTGGGGGCCACCGTTGTAGTCCCCCGGCGATGATCCTAGCGATGGGAATGACGGCCGGGACGAGGCGAGGAATGACAGCCATGACGGGCCGCCGCACGACCAATCTTCGGAGGAGGATCGCCCCACCCGCCGTGACTGCGAAGATGACGATGACTCCTACAACAGCAATCACAACCGGTACCATCCTGGAATTGAACGCCGCCATTGTGCCCCCTCGTCGCCGGCCGTGGTGGTCGGTATGTTTGACTGCCCATTGGTCCCTGGTGACGGTGGGGCCTGGAGTGTGCTGTCAGGACCGTGCGGGGAGCTACGCGTTGTGGTTGGCCGTGGGAGCAGGATCCCGGCCGGACATCACGTCGTTGGGGTGCATGGCCTTGGGCGCCGCGTCGCCGCATCGGGACCGTGCGCCCACGCCTCTGACCCGGTCTGAGGCCTCGTTCACTTCCCCTCTCAACCCAAAATATTTTCTCTTACACACATCACATCAAATCTTTCGACGCATGCATGGAGCATTAAACGTAGGTAAAAAAGATAACTAATTGCATAGTTTGTCTGTAAATGTCGGGACGAATCTTTTGAGCCTAGTTAGTCCATAATTGGATAAATTTTGCCAAATAACCACGAAACATGCTACAGTAACTTTTCAGCTACTTTTCGCGAAGTGAACACACCTGAAGGCATCCACACGGGCGCATCCCCGGGTCAACTCTCGCGATCTTCTGACGGGCTGCGTCTAGCCACGACTGCACCGTCGCAGCAGATTCTGAGGGACGTTGGGTCCCCCCGCTTGAGCGTGGTGGGCCGCTTCCTGGGCATCGCTCCCATGCTCCTGCATAGCGGCGTCTCCTCCGTCCAGGCACCCCACGTCCTTTGCTGATTCACTTCGCCTACCTCTGGACGCTCCGGTCCTGGTGACACCACCGCGCACCAGGACATCTAGGGTGCTCGATGACGACTGGCTGCCGAGACTCGTGGCAAAATCGGCGTTCCGTGATCCTATCCCGGAGCGGCAGGCCAAGCGCGTCCTCCTCAACAAGTGGTCCACGAACCCGGCAGCGACACCACCTTCGGCCGATGGCTCCATCGACAGCAGGTTCAGGGGGACGTTTGTCCTACCGCTGACGGCGTCGAAGAGGGCGGCGATGCAGCAATTCTACCCCAGCCGCGAGGGGCGCGGCGGCCACACCGGACGTGGCTCGCCGGCGGGTGCCTCGCTGTTATGAGCGGGATACCCCAGACGCTCTCGTCGCCAATTTGTTGCCCAATGAGTACAAACCACGTCCTCTGCTGGAACGCGCGGGGGCTCAATAGCTGCAACGTAGCCAGGAACGTCGTCACTCAACAACGCGCTTCTGTTGTCTGCGTCCAGGAGACTAAGATTGAAAACTTCTCTATAACCATGAACACTGACATAACGGGATTCGGTTTCGATTATCTCAGCCTCCCTGCTGATGGGATCGCTGGAGGGGCAACAATTTCCTGGCGCCGCGACCTCTGGGCAGCCTCTATGCCCTCGGTGCGCCGGTTCTCGATCACCCTTCGCCTCTCCCCGCTTAACGGTCCTGGGGAACCCTGGTGGCTCACCAACGTCTACGGTCCGACGGCGAACGGTGAGCGGGCTGCCTTCCTCCAAGAGCTGCGCGATGCACGCGCGGCAGCCCCGGGGCCGTGGCTCATTTGCGGCGACTTCAACATGATCTACAGGGCCGCCGACAAGAACAACGGGAGACTTCACCGTGGCGTCATGCGTCGATTTCGGGATTTTCTGGACGACCTAGAGCTAGATGAGGTGCACCTCTCGGACAGGTTGTTCACCTAGTCCAATGGCCGTGATAACCCCACACTGGAGTGCCTCGACAGGATGTTTACCTCCTCGGACTGGAGCGAGCAGTTCCCCAGCCACCACCTGCGTTGTCTCTCGTCGGACGCGTCTGATCATGCCCCGCTGCTCCTCTTGCTTTGCACTGATCCTTGGGCCAGGCCCCGCTTTCGCTTTGACAACCTGTGGACCCGCCTTGATGGTTTCATGGACGTGGTCTGCCGACTTCAGTGGCCTGGACGCCTGTCGTGCCATCGACTCCAAACTTCGCCTGCTGGCCCGCGCTTTGAATAGTTGGCGGGCGGCCTCTGTTGGCAGCATCAGGTTGCAGCTCGTGGCCGCGCGGGTCGTCATCTACGGGCTCGACCGGGCGCAAGAATCATGGCAACTTTCACCCGAGGAAATCCAGTGGAGGCGTGAGCTAAAAGGCAACACAATCGGCCTTGCCTCGTTGGAGCGTACCATGGCCAGACAGCGCGCGCGGACGAGACACCTTCGAGAGGGTGATGCCGGAACCAAATACTTCCACCTCATGGCCTGCCACCGCAGAAGAAAGAACTATCTCTTTGCCATCCAACACGACGGCCAGACTTTTAGCGAGGAGCACGCTAAGTCAGAGGTGGTGTTCTCGTACTACAACGGCATCCTGGGCGCGCCCTTCCTACGCCACCGTCGCATCAACCTGGCACTGCTCGACCTTCCGCGCCTCGACCTTTCGGTCCTCGCCGAACCCTTCTCCGACGCGGAGATCGCGCGCGTCGTGCGGGAGTCACCGGCTGATAGGGCCCCGGGCCCCGACGGGTTTACTGGGGGCATTCTTCAAAGCCGCGTGAGCTGTGGTCGGACCGGACGTTCTGCATGTCTTCAGGGCAGTCTCGGAACTGTTAGAAATCTCTGGATCATCTAGGTGCGGATCCAGTGGGTTATTTCTTCTATTTGAGATAAACACATTGATACATGTATGGAAAACAAAGAGAGGGAGAGAGAGGAGGAGAGGGGAGTAGATCGACCATACGGGTTGGAGGAGATGGAGCAGCAGTGTGGGCGTCCACGGCGACGGCGTGGACGTCGGCGTGGTGAAGATGGTGTCGGGGTACCGGTGGTGTAGTCGCCGGTGGGTTCTTCCCGTCGCTGGCAGCTCCCGCTCGATCGGTCTAGCGGTTAGGAGTGGGTGGCAACTGTGGCGTCGAACCTCGCGTTGTGTGCCCCTGCCCCACCTCCTCTTTATTGAGCTGCGCGACGGGGGCCCACCAGCCCGTTGAACGGCCGGATACCCCCGATCAGGGTACGATCAAGGCCCTGACTTGGTCGTTGGACCGAGTCAGGAGGAGATCAACTGACATTCTCCCCCTTGATCTCATTTTATACTTTAACTTTAAACTTTGACTTTGATTGCTTTCACTTTTATTTGTTCCATCACAAATTAGTGTATAGAGCATGCTTCATCGTCACGGTCAATTGCCGATAGATTTAACAGCTATAATACACGTCTCTGTTCTAGAACAGATTATTTAACTTTCGGGCCCTTTATTGTCCGGAAATCATAGGCTATATCATAGACCCATGTCGATTGTGTGTTCTCTGAACACACTGGGTGGTAAGCCTTTGGTAAGCGGATCCGCAAGCACTTGCTTGTCACCTTTACGTTCAATACCTTTAGTATGATTCCGGACTTTCTCCTTAATAACGTATAACTTTAATGTCAATGTGTTTGGCAGCACACTTGACTCGTTATAGGAGCAAACTACTTAAATGGTCATTGCTGTTGACAACCATTATCAATTCCGGGTACAAGTTTCTTAACCATTTTTGCCTGTCCCTCAGCCTCATATCATGCTATATTATAACTTTACATCACTGATGATACTAGAACTGTTTCTTTTGGAGCTTTTCCACAATAAAACTCCAACTGCGAGTGTTAGCTACTATGTGGGTTTCACTAAACATCTCGCCAAAATATAACATTTGTACCCACAACTACTTGAGAGTACCTATTCTTTCCTTTTAGCATGAGGTCGACATTTTTAACTCCATTCCAGTGATCTATATCTGGACTAGACTTTTGCCAAAACAACCCGGATACGTAAACTGTGTCAGGGCAAGGTTTTATCTTTGTACTCATTAAGCTTCCAACAGCTGAAGCATATAGGACGTTCATCTATAACAATCTTACATTGCTTTTGGAACATTAAAGTTCTCAAAACTATTACCCTGACCATGAGAACAGGCGTAGGTTTACCCGCATAGGTACTTTATTTCTTTAGAAACTTTTCTTAGCATGCCTATGCGATAGTCACAATACCCCTTTTCTTCTATCTCGGTGAGTTTCAATCCTTATAACGAGAGACATTTCACCGAGAACTTTCTTATTGAACCTTGAGGACAAGAGCTTTTTCTTCTCATGCAGTAGATTGACATCACTACTAACAAGTAAGATGTCATCCACATATACATGATTAGAAAATAAATTTCCCATTCTATAACTATGTACAAATGCAATTGTCCTCTCATTCTCTTTAACCCAAAATTTTCAATTGACTCTTCAACTTTAAATGCCATTATCTAGAGATTTACTCTAGTCCATAAGAGATTCCTACAGGTGGCATCCCTTATGTTCTTTTCTTTCCATGACAAAACCTCTAGGTTGTGCCACGTAATCATTTCCATACAAATCCCATTGGGAAATGTTATCTTTACTTTCATCTGATGTAACTCAGATCACGATGTGCCACTAGCACTCATTGTAATCTATTCATTCGCTTCGCGCAAAACTTTTGATTCAAGTCGCACTCCACATCTTTACATATTTCCCTTGGAGTCATATTTTGTCTTGTAAACCCATCACAGTCTACTGTTTTGGCTCCTTAGAAATTTATTCTAGATTCCAAAATATTATTGGTATTATCGATTTCATTTCATCTTCCTTTACTTCTTGCCACTTGGACGAGTGAACGCCTCTTATGACTTCTTCAAATTAGGTGAGATTACCCTCCATTTGAATTTCACTAATATAGACTTTATAATCGTCAGAAATATCTGATTTTCTTATTCTTTGAGACTTTCTGGGGCCTTAGTTACTAGCATTTCTTGACCTTTATTGCCAAAAGACAATTGATTCTATAAGGTCCTGTGTAACAAGATCCTTGTTTACATTATTCATCCTCCTTGCGGAGTCAGATTTCTTTGTACCACGCTCCCCCAGATTGTCCCATCTTTAATTTTCTTATTTTGGGTTCAATCTGCTAAAACTCATATGGTGCATTTAGCACCGCCTTTAAAACTCTGAACACGTCCAGTATGAATACTGACTGACTATGCTATCTTTCTGTTGGAACTATAAAAGGTCCATGAATTTAGCTATATCTTTACTTTAGGGGTATCGATATTATGACCGTCTTACTCCCCCGACGATCATATTCATCTTTTATAGATCACTTTAGTATGCATCGCATTGTCTGAATAATGGGGAAGTATCTTTCTTAATTATCTTTCTTAATTGATCTCACCTTTCTCCCCCTCGAAATGTGGTACTAACTTTTCTACCACAATTTCGAAAATTATTCAGAACTCTTGTGAATGAGGAAACTTTGATTACTTTCTTCATCCACATGATTACATCATGCAAATGAAATTATTTCTTAATTCGTTGGGAGTACTTTTCCCTCATTTCATTTCAAGAACTCAACAGAGTCTTTTATCATTGATACTTTCGCAAGTCACGCTTGCATGTCATTCTTATCTTGAGGTTCATCTGTAACTTTCTGTTCTTCTTAAACTTATATTAGGATAACATAAGAGCTATCCTTAACTTTTCTCCCTGTGCGGAATACACTCAAAGCACATGAGTCATTACAATTTTCTCCTGCCATGCAGGATAAATACTATGTCAAATTTCTCCCGCCATGCAGGATTTATTAACATAAGTATTATGCCAACTTTACCCCGCCATGCGGGTATTTTCTCAAACTTTTCCCGTCATACGGGTACTATCACAAACTTTTTTCCCGCCATGCGAGATAATTTTCTTGAAGGGATATAAATGTCAGTATTGGCTCATATTCAATCAAATTTAGAAATAAATCCAAATACTCTTTAACACACATGCTTAATCTGACATTGGTCAAATTAAACAGGCATGTCACTTATTACATTTCAAATCATGATGATTAAGACTAAAAATTATTTTACTTATTACATCTTTTATCATGATGATAACTAAAAACTTCTTCATAAGGAGTACATAAAAGACATCTTTTAAAATAAACTCTTAAACTAAGCTCTTTCTTGGATCAATATCCTAGAATCATTTTCCTTTTTGAAGCCATTCTTTAAAGAGACCGCAGTCCCTTACACAATGGTCTTCTTTCTGCAAAATTACACTTTTCATCTTCTGAGTCACAAGTACCCAGCTCATTTTCTTTTCACCCTTCAAGAATAAAGGCATGAAGTTCTTTATCTGAAAAACATCATCAATAATGAGCATGAAAATAACCCTATATTGGTCTGGTTAAAGACATGCACATTAAACTTTTAAACTTTAAGTTCAATTCTATATCACCGTTGGGCAGAAATAGAACAAAACCATCAATCTTATACATCAATTCCACATTACCGTTGGGCAGAAATGGAATTAACATATGAAAACTCAATTATCTTATAACCCTCTTCAAAATTAAATTCTCCCATTGGTTCGAATTTAATTTTGAAGATCATCATCATCATTGCAGCGGAAACATGAAAATACATTACATTCTGCTCGCTCTGGAGCATCTATTCTCTCTTATCTATTCTCTGAAAAATTGGTCACTTTGATGCAAAATTCATCAGAGAACTTTAAACATAAAACTCATAGAATTATAATATTGTTATCATCAACGTTGGTCAGAAAATAACAATATCATAATTTTCTTTAAACTTAAACTCTTAAATAAATTTATAATATTATTATCATCAATGTTGGTCAGAAAATAACAATATTATAATTTATCTTAACTATAAACTGACTATTCCTCCAATTTAAAATTCCAACTTTAACTGGAGGATTAACTTTTCATTAATATTTACTGAATAACTATAACTGTTCTTCAAATTAAATCCTCCCGTTGGTTCGGATTTAATGAGAAGACAATCAACTTTAACTTTGCAGCGGAAACAATTAAATATGATAAAACAATATTATTCAGAAGCATTTCTCTGTACTCATCTATTCTCTAGAATTATACACGTTAGTGCAATAATTATAGAGATAAAAAGCTGTGTGATACATGTAATAAAAGGGCTTCTGAAAAGGACAAAACCGATTCAAAAGATCAACTGTGCATTGCGCCCGAAAGCCATCTGCAGCGGCCCAGTGCGCTCTTGCTTTTGCTCGGCAAAGCAGGCCAGCCCAGTGGCGCACGCGGCGCTCCCTGCGGCCCAAAACGGCGCGCCGTGCGCGGCCCAGCGGCGCTCGCCGCAGCTCCCCCGCGCCCAGGCCGCAACCTGGGCCTGGGCCGGGAAAGCGCTCGCCCGCCTGGGCCGAAAGGCGGCCCGGCCGATCATGGCCGTAGGATGCCATCGGGCTGCTGTCCGCTTACTTCGCGCGAACAAAAACCCGTGCCTGGCCGTCCCTCCCCAAACCCTAGTGCTCATTTCTTCTCCTCCCTTTCTTTCTGCTCTCACCGACGGCACCCGAGACAGAGCGACGGCGGCGGTGGCCGCGGATGCGACTGGAGGGAGGTGATGGTGCCGCAGCCGGTCCCCTCGCCGGCGCGCGCGCTCGCCCTAGGCTGAGCGCGCCGCCGTCGAGCGGTCTGGGCGGTGGTGCCCTTTTCCCGAGCGCACGGTGCGATGGAGTGCCGGCGAGCCGGTGTCTTGGGGTTTCTTCCTGCGCATCGGCGGTCGCGACAGTGGGGAAAAGAACCAGGTAGGTCCCTTCCTCTCCGTCCGTCTCTCTTACTTTAGGGTTAGGGTTCTGTGATTCTTTCTTGATCCGATTCAGATCAACTTCTCTGGCATTTCTTTCTCTGGTTTCCGTCTCGCGCGGCATCGGGATCCTCCCCGCACGACGGCAGTGTTGGTGGCGGGGAAAAGGATCTAGGTAGGTCCCCTCCCCTCCATCCCTTTCTGTTCCCTTCATCTTTCTCGATTTGGATTTTGTTCCTCTTTTCTGAACTGGAGGTGGGGATTAGGGTTAGGGTTAGTGTGCCGACCCCTGTTCTTTTCTTTCCTTCCTTTCTTTCTTTGATTTCTTCTCTTTTGGATTCAAGATCGAGATAGGGATACTTTCTAGGTACTGTTTCTCTTTTGGATTCAAGAAGGCTTTTACGGGTTTAGGGTTCGTGAACCCCTTCTGTGATCCGAATGGATCTTGTTCTATTTTCTTTCTTCTTTTACCCGGTTAGGGTTAGGGATACAGAGGCAACCACCGATTCAATATCGGTCTCTCTTTTCTTTGCTTTTCTCGATTAGGGTTAGGGTTCGGGTCTTTTCTGTTTTCTTTTACCCGACCTAGATCCACTCACTAGGTAGGCTCCGGTACCATTGTTAGAAATCTCTGGATCATCTAGGTGCGGATCCAGTGGGTTATTTCTTCTATTTGGGATAAACACATTGATACATGTATGGAAAACAGAGAGAGGGAGAGAGAGGAGGAGAGGGGAGTAGATCGACCATACGGGTTGGAGGAGATGGAGCAGCAGTGGGCGTCCACGGCGACGGCGTGGACGTCGGCGTGGTGAAGATGGTGTCGGGGTACCGGTGGTGTAGTCGCCGGTGGGTTCTTCCCGTCGCTGGCAGCTCCCGCTCGATCGGTCTAGCGGTTAGGAGTGGGTGGCAACTGTGGCGTCGAACCTCGCGTTGTGTGCCCCTGCCCCACCTCCTCTTTATTGAGCTGCGCGACGGGGGCCCACCAGCCCGTTGAACGGCCGGATACCCCCGATCAGGGTACGATCAAGGCCCTGACTTGGTCGTTGGACCGAGTCAGGAGGAGATCAACTAACAGGAACTTGACCTCAGGAGCCTCAATCATATCAATGGCGCCATCATGGTCCTGCTACACAAGATAGCGGCTCCGAGCGGTCTAAGGGACTATCGTCCCATTAGCCTCATCCACTCCATCGACAAATTGTTCACTAAATGCCTTGCCATGCGGCTGACGCCGTACATGTCACAGATTGTAAAGATCAACTAGTCTGCGTTCATCCGAGGGCGCCAAATCCACGAGAACTTCCGCGCCGTTCAACTTACTTGCAGATGGCTTCATGGCCGTCACCACCCGGCTGTGTTCCTTAAGGTGGACTTGGCCAAGGCATTCTACACGGTAGCTTGGCCTTTCCTCCTCAAGGTCCTTGAGCACATTGGCTTCCCGCTCTGCTGGCGCGACTGGCTGTCGGCGCTGCTTGGAACGGCCAGTACCCGGGTCCTCATCAACGGACGCCCCGACCGGCGCATTTGCCACGAGCGCGGGCTTCGCCAGGGCGACCCCCTCTCACCGCTCCTCTTCGTCATTGTGATGGACGTTCTCAACGCGCTCATCCTAGAGGCTGACCGGCGCGGTGAACTCACTCCACTGCCTAGCAACAACATCAAGCACCGCGGCTCCCTCTACGCCGATGATCTTGTCATGTCCTTGGCGCCCACAACGCGGGACTTCACTTGTGTCCGGCAAATCCTGGATTTATTCGCCGGCATCTCTGGCCTGTCCACCAACTTGCACAAGTGTTCGATCACACCCATTCGCTACACCCCAGAGCAGGTCCAGGCGGTGCTGGCGGCTTTCCCGTGCCAGGTGAGCGAGTTCCCGTTGAAGTATCTTGGGGCTCCCCTATCACTGTCCAGACTCAGGCACTCAGCCATGCCGAGGAGCAGCCGCTGATCGACGCGATCTCGGCCCGGATTCCGACCTGGAAGGCAGGATTGCTAACTCACGCTGGCAGGACAACGCTGATGAAGACCACCCTGTCCGCAATCCCAGTCCATGTCGCCATCTGCTGCTGCCTATTGGCTTGGGCAATTAAGGAGATTGACAAACGCCGATGGGCGTTTCTCTGGGCCGGCTCTCTTTCGGTGGCAAATGCAAGCTGGCCTGGCCGGTGGCTTGTTCCCCTAAGGAGTACGGCGGACTCGGCCTGCCCGATCTTCGGATCCTGGGGTTCGCCCTTCGCCTCCGTTGGGAGTGGAGGCGCACTCGGCCGGACGCCGTCTAGTCCTTGTTGACTTTCTGTGGATCGACTAGGGTAGATCTAGGCGGAGGAACACTTGGATCCGTGAAGCACATGCACATTTAGACCTAGAACACTACACCGAGAGGGAGATAGGGTAGAGAGGGGCTGGTGACGAACCTGAGCCTCCGGATGAAGTCGCGGTTGTGCTGGCCATCGCTGGTTCGGTGATGGAGGCAGCACATGGGCAGCGACGGGTGGAGTAGAGGTTGCACGGACGTCGATGCAGTGCGGTCGGGCGTAGCAGTGACGACGGCGAGGATCAGCGGAGCTTCTCGTCGCTGGCTGCGCGCCCTCTTAGATCGGTCTAGGGTTTTGTCGGTGGGGTTTGCGGCTCACGACGAACCTCGTACTTTGAGCCGCCGCCCCCACCTCTTTATATAGCGCAGTGCGACGGGGGCCCACCAACCATGTAGGGTTGGGCGCCCCCGATCAGGGCGCGTGACCAAGGCCCTTATTGGTTAGGAGATCAATCTAACATTCTCCCCCTTGATCTCACTATTACTTTTATCTTTAAACTTCAATCCTTTTATCCTTACTCATTTCTTCACAGATGATGCATAGAGCATGTCTCATCGTCACGGTCAATCGCCGATAGATTTAACAGCTACAATGCACGTCTCTGATCTGAAATAGTTACTTTAACTTTTGGCCCTTTATAGTCCAGGAATCATAGGCTTTCCTTAAACCCATGCCGGCTACATGTTCTCTGAACACGTTGGGTGGTAAGCCTTTTGTAAGCGGATCCGCGAGCATCTTTTCAGTACTTATATGCTCAAGACTTATCATTTGATCCCGGACTTTATCCTTCACAACATAATACTTTATGTCAATGTGTTTGGCAGCACCACTTGACCTATTGTTGTGAGCATACTGTACTGCTGGATTATTATCGCAGTATAACTTCAGTGGTCTATTGATGTCGTCAACCACCTTCAAACCGGGTATGAACTTCTTTAGCCAGTTCACCTGCCCCGTTGCCTCATAACATGCTACAAACTCGGCATACATTGTGGACGATGTAGTGACGGTTTGCTTTGAGCTTTTCCATGAAATAGCTCCCCCTGCGAGAGTAAACACATATTCAGACGTGGATTTTCTATTATCTCCCGCATAATCAGAATCTGAATATCCCACTATATGGAGTAAATCAGATCTTCTATACGTCATCATGAGGCCTTTCGTTCCTTGCAAATAACGCAAGACTTTCTTTACCAATTTCCAGTGTTCTATTCCAGGATTGCTATGGAATCTGCCAAGTAACCCGGTAACAAATGCCAAGTCAGGACGCGTACACACTTGAGCATATTGCAAGCTTCCGACAGTTGAAGCATATGGAACCACTTTCATTTGATCGATCTCATATTGGTTCCTGGGGCATTGAAAATCCCCATATCTGTCGCCCTTGACTATAGGAGCAGGTGAGGGACTACATTTGTGCATACTGAATTTCTTTAAGACTTTTTCTATGTATGCCTTTTGTGACAGTCCTAATACCCCTTTACTTCTATCTCGGTGAATCTCGATCCCTAGAACGAATGAAGCTTCACCAAGATCTTTCATATCAAACTTTGAGGACAAAAACTTCTTTGTCTCCAGTAGTAGACTGACATCACTACTAGCAAGTAAGATATCATCCACATACAGGACAAGAAAGATAAACTTCCCATTCTTAAACTTTGCGTAGGCACAATTGTCCTCAACATTATCTTTGAACCCAAAATTCTTTATTGTCTGATCAAACTTCAAGTACCACTGTCTTGAAGCTTGTTTTAATCCATAAATAGATTTCTTTAGGCGGCATCCCAAACGTTCTTTTCTTTCCACGACAAAACCTTTCGTTGTGCCATGTAAACATTTTCCTCTAAGTCTCCATTGAGAAATGCCGTCTTTACATCCATCTAATGTAATTCCAAATCGTAATGTGCCACCAATGCCATTATGATTCTAAAGGAATCCTTACATGAGACTGGAGAAAAGGTCTCATTGTAATCAATCCCTTCTCTTTGTGTAAAGCCTTTTGCCACAAGTCGGGCTTTATATCTCTCTATATTCCCTTGAGAGTCAAGTTTTGTTTTGTAGACCCATTTACAGCCTACTGTTTTGGCTCCTTTAGGAATTATCTCAAATCCCAAACTTTATTTGCATTCATTGATCTCATCTCATCTTCCATGGCCTCAAGCCATTTTGATGAATGATCACTTTTCATGGCTTCTTCAAATGAGGTAGGATCATCCTCTATTTGAAATTCTTCAGTGTTGTACACTTCATAATCAGCAGGAATAGCTGATTTTCTAACTCTTTGAGACCTTCTAGGGGCCTCCTCAATTGGCACATTTTCTGTTTGAGGCTGTTGTTGCTCCCCCTCATGTGTGGCAATAGGTTCTATAGGATCCTGAGGCACATGTTCCTCATCATCATTCATTGTTGCCACAGGCGGGATAACAACAGGTGCTGGCACCACAGTGTCTTGTCCTGTTGGTGCAGCAACAACAGGTAGTGAGAAAAATGGCTCATGAATGATCGGAGTGGGTGCATACACCCGCTTCTCTTCAAGGTCAATTTCTCAGCTACCATGCTCCCCCTAATCATTTCATCCTCTAGGAAGACGGCGTGTCTCGTTTCCACAAACTTTGTATGTCTGTTAGGACAGTAGAAACGAAAAACCTTTTGACTTTTCTGGGTAGCCAATGAAATGACAACTCACTGTTTTGGGATCTAGCTTCCCAATGTTTGGGTTAAAAACTTTAGCCTCAGCAGGGCTCCTCCACACACGCAAGTGGTTAAGTGAGGGTACTCTTCCTGTCCACAACTCATACGGTGTTTTGGGCACCGACTTACTTGGTACTCTATTGAGAATATGAATGGCGGTTTTTAACGCCTCCATCCACAGACTCATGGGTAAAGTGGAGTAACTTATCATACTACGCACCATATCCATCAGGGTACGGTTACACCTTTCAGCTACTCTATTCTGCTGAGGTTCGCCCGGTGTTGAATACTGGGTGACTATACCATTCTCCTGTAAGAACCTTGCAAAAGGTCCAAGAACTTGTCCATATGGGGTATGCCGACTGTAGTACTCTCCTCCACGGTCAGACCTGACTATCTTAATCTTTAAATCATGCTGATTTTCTACTTCTGCTTTAAATATTTTGAATTTATCAATGCTTCTGTTCTTTCTTTAATTGGATAAATGTAGCCAAACCGAGAGTAATCATCTGTGAATGTTATGAATGAATCATAACCATCCACACTTTTCACAGGAAAAGGACCACATATGTCTGTGTGAATAATCTGTAGAATTCCTGCGCTTCGTTTGGCATCTTTCTTAATTTTCTTTACATACTTTCCTTTTATGCAATCTCTACATTGTTCTAACTCTGAGAGCTCTAATGGAGGAAGAATATCATTCTTAACTAGTCTTTCTATTCTCCCCCTCGAAATATGGCCTAAACGACAGTGCCATAATTTCGACAACGCATCGTGAGCTCTCTTTCGTTTTCTGTTTCCATTGTTCGATGAGGATACATTTTCATTCACATCACATACGGAATTCACATTTTACGAAGTGATAACAAATAAAGTTCGTCTTGTCGGAGGCAA
>CM036165.1:6268194-6295344 GCA_020631735.1 Saccharum officinarum | reverse complement strand
GAAAGAATTGAGATCTGAAGCATTTCTACAGGAATCTGGATCACTATCAAACACACCCTAAATAGCCGCAAGTGTAGTCTTCAAAGTAAGCTACTACTGTTTAGGGGCAAGTTCAAAATTGTATGCATGTGTGGGTGGTTGGGTGGTGGTGGTTGCGGGGGGGGGGGGGGGGTTGGGGGGGGGGGGGGGTGAACTCAGTCTAAGAAATTTTAAAGATCGCAAGTCCACACGAAGATTGAAAGTGACATTAACTCATATTAATCTTTGAAAGCAAAGCTGCCCTCCATTAGACTATTAATAAGCTGAAACAAATAGATACGAATCGTGTTGATGCACTGACAAGTTCGTTTAAAATCTCAACCAGAGTTGAGAGTTGAGGTGCATGGTAATGAAAGCTTTGGCTCTCTTGTGAAATGCCTAGGACCAGCAGAACTTTGTCGTATAGCCGCAATTGTTGTCTTGGAAATGAGCTGCTCGCCGGCGTCTGAAGCTCAAGGATATGTGAAGGACAAGAAATTGAGACATATTTTAATATGGGAGAGGTTGAAGGGAGTGACCAAATTGTTACACATTACATTACACATGGATTTGATACTATCTAAGTACCAAATGAAAATGACAATACCTTAAGTGCCAAATCTCGGTGCCTCCCAAGATATGACTATGTTAGGAGGCTATATTGCAAATTCTACACTAATTTGGTCGATTAACGTCATGCGTTATACTAAGAGAGTCCTACATCTTGGTGCCCTCTCCATCCTCCAAGGACGGTAAAATCAGTCTAATATATATGATATAATGATTGAACACGTACTACACTGCTACTTCCGTTTCAGATTGTAAATTACTCCCCTTTCAGATTGTAATAATGTTGACTTTTCTTTAGCTACGTAACTTTTGTTATATATCTAAACATAAGTTAGGTACCTTTCTACAACGACATACAATTTAAAATGTAGAGAGTACACGTATATACCAGCGTGAAGAATACACACGATAGATAACCGTGAAACAGCTCTCTTGTACAGTGCTACTGTAGCTGTCTTTGACTTTCTCCTTTTTAATATAACAGACAGCTATCCTGCCGGTTCATTTTTTTTTTAAAAAAGACAACCGTCAAACTAGGCAAATTTCCCTGTACCATGCATCTTACAGCGACAGGGTTGAGAAATCGATGCGTTGTTGAAAAAAAATCATAGAATCGTGCATGCATCATGCGTACAACGAACGAACCCGCCAATTGTTTATACACGTAATAATAATAATAGTACTGTTGGAGTGCATGACGGCGGCGGCGCTGGAAAACCACCAAAATTTGTGTAGACAAAGGTGTTAGAGTAATAAATAGTAAGCATTCTCGTACGTGCGCACGGATGCAAATGTATGTATCACATGGCCGTACTCCCTCCATACTTTAAAAAAAATAAAGTCGTTCGGGATAAGGTTAGATCAAATATTGAGAATATAAATCATAAATAGTTTTTAAGTTATTAAGTTTTAAAATGTGAAAACAATATGAATAGATTTATCTTGAAAAATAATTTCTTAAAAATATATATATCATTTTTTAATAAATATTTTTATAAAAATAAGAAGTCAAAGTTATGCTTTAAAGACCGTGTCAATGTCAAAACAACTTCATTTTTGAGTAAGAAGGAATTATCGTGTTACTTGCAGGGCTATGCATCACACGCTACGAGAAGGCATGGAAGGGCGATGGATCCTTAGGGCACGCAAAGTTTGTATACTCAGCCTGGGCACTTTTCGCCGAGGACCGAAAACCGAACCGAGCCGAACCGAACTGAAATGTTGGTTTTTTCGGTTTTCGATTTCGGTTTCGGTTTTCATCTTTGGGAAGTTCGGCCTTCGGTTTCGGCTACGGTTTCAGCTCCAATCCAACCGAGTAACCGAGCAAACCGAAGATGCATGTTGTTCGTAGCTTTTCTGAAGGAACCGCACACCTAATAAGCCCACCGGCCTAGCCCACTCCGGCCCAACGCACGCTCTCAGCAGGTAGCCCCAACCGGCAACCCATCCACCGTAGGTTCCAAAATCCTATCCTCTCCTTCGGTCCTTCAGCAGCGACGGAGTTGCATCGGCAAGAGCGTGCCCGCGCGAGTGGACGAGGGGCGAGGGGCGACGGCAGGCTAGCAGCGGGAGCGGCGGCGGCATCTAGGCGAGGGGCGAAGCATGCGGTGGCAGGTTGAGGCTGGCAGTGGCGGCGGCGGCATCTAGGCAAGGGACGGAGCATGCGGCGGAAGGCCTGTGGCCGGCAGCGGCGGCTATGTGAGCAGCACCACCTCCTATCCTCTTCTGCGATGGGCGAGGCCGCGAGGGGCGGCGGCCATGGGTCTGTGCGGTACTGGAAGGTGGTCGTGCGAGCCCATGGCCGCGTGATGGTGGCCATGGAAGCGGCATGTCCAGGTTTGGGAACTTCGGTGAAAACCGAACTCCGAACCGAAGAAACCGAAACCGATATCGTCGGTTCCTTGATTTCCCTTGCACCGATCGGTTGCTGTAACTCCTCAAACCGAAGTTTACTCCCATCGAACAAACCGAACCGAAGCGTCGGTTTAAACCGAATGCCCAGGCTGATTGTATACCCTACCTCTGTTAAAAAAAAGGAATGTAATTCTAGCACAATATCATATTTTAATATCTTATAAGTTTGACCAATTATAAATAAAAAATATCGATATTTATGATATCAAATAAATACTATTAGATTAATTATGAAATTTATTTTCATAAAAAATTAATTTGAAGCCATAAATATAAACAACATTAACTAGAAACTTGGTCAAACGTGAACCACTTTACGTGGCACGCAACTCATAGTTGCATTCATATACACGGGCGCATACTCACCCCTGTAAACATACGCACGCATACCCTATCATTAGAAGCATCTCTGAAGGACTGAGTTGGACCGACAGATCGATTAACGAAGGCTCTGTTCGCTTGAGCTTATCAGCCAAATCAGCCAATCATGGAACTGTGTTTTTCTCTCACAGCAAATCAGCATCAGCATCAGCCAAAAATACAGCCAACCGAACAGAGCCGAAATCATCACACATAATTTGTTGTGGACTAGTACGTCGCCTACCACTGAAATAATAACAATGATAAATTTTAGAATAAATATTAATATTTTTCTATAAATTTAAAAATTCGACTTAGACCCTGTTTGGTTCATGAATGTTAAAGTTTAACTCCCATCACATCAATGTTGCGGCAAATGCATGGAGTACTAAATGTAGACTAATTGCATGTATGTCGGCACAGATTAAGAGTAATTTACGAGACGAATCTATTAAGCATAATTAGTCCAAAATTGAAAACTTTTGTCAAATAAGACGAAAGTGCTACAGTATTGGTTAAACTTTAACACCTCTAACCAAATAGGCCCTTAGAACAACTCTAAAAATAGATTATTTTTAGAACCGAGGGAGTCACTTGGTTTTGAGATTTCTCGGATTTGTTGGACCGGAGAAGAAACACGCATGCATGTGCGTGCTCGTATATAATTCAGCTCGGGAAAATCACCAAATAATTCAGCTCGGGAAAATCACCGAATCATTCAAAGTACTAAACCAAATTTATACTTGATTTGGACGTTCTTCGAATCTCTGCGGATGTCTCGAGATATTTGTTTGCTCCCCTTATTGTACTACTACTAATAGTATTATAATATATTTAGTAGTACGTACGTCTCAAAATAGCTGTACAATCGTTTTCTTGATGATATAATATATAGTATAATGATCCCTTTATAGTCTTTTCAAGTTTCAACAGCCAATGCAATGCAAGTTGCCCAAGCTGGTGAATCTAGAGAGAAAAAGGTAGGCACGCATGTGTATTAGTGAATTGGCACGTTGGCATTGATTAGGTCAGGAAACAACATGGAAAAGAAGATTAAAGTCAGACTTCTTAACGTTTATTAGCATGTACGTATTTGTCTACGTCAATAGTACACTTACTCTGCTCAACAATATGGATTTCTATAGTTAAAATAGTCCCAGATAGTAGGCAAGGCTGATAAAAAAAACATTTTTTTATCTCCGCTATTGTCGAAAGTTCCACTCTCGAGCAGCTCTCCTGGCCGCTCCCACTCACCCTATGAACATTTTTTTACTGTAACGTACATAGGTTTTTACTGTGAGGTGTATAGATGATGAAATTTGATCATATGTTTTTCATTTTGTCGTGGATGCACCCGCACCCACATGTGTATACATAGCTCTGCCCTTGTACACACACGCAGATCCTAATTCATGCACGCAAGCTCAATGCCAACGTGCTTCCCCATGACCATTTTCGAAAGATTGAGTTAGCATATCTCAAGATTGACACAGTCACCACATGCATTTGGTTATCGACGGGATCTTTCCTCTATATAAGCACTTCCGAAAGATTAAGCTAGCATATTTCGAGACCGACAAAGTCACCATATGCGCTTCATTGTCGACGGGTATGTACGTCATCACCACTGAAAGAACAACGTCATTAATTCTCAGAAAAAAAATCTAGAAAAAATATGAGCACTCATGTCAAGTCGAGTACTTGAGCTCGGATGTGCATATTACACCACAAAAAACTCAACCAGCTGGGCTACCATTCAATTCGCTAATATATTTCTTTTGAAGTGATCACACAAGATATAACGCTAGTGTCATGCATTTTTATCAACGTCGTCTATGGTGGCTTTATCAATCTTGAATTATGTCGACTCAATCTTAGTCTTCTAGAAGTGTTCGTAGGGGTACTGTATCCGTCACGTGCATTTATAGTAGTGAACGTGCGTGTTGTATGAGTGTTCACATCTGTAATGTGATCTAGAAAAAAAAGGAAAGAGTTTTGGACACACAAAATTCTAGAAGTATTTTGTAACAGTGAGTTCAACGGCTGTATTTTCTTTTATCCCTGTCAGAGTCAGACAACCTTTTACAAAGACCACAGAACAAAAGGGAACGTTATTTTTAATAGCCAAAATGAAATAAAAAAAATACGCCGACAATTGACAGTTTGGAAAAGTGGCGAATATTTTGACAGTCGTCCTACTTTCTTTATGCTCCGATCCAATGCTTTAATACATGCACATCAGTATATATAAGTAAGCTTCAAATATTTGAATGTTCTGGAAACGAAGTTTTTATTTGAGACACTCGCTTCGATTCCAAGTGCAATCCTTCAATTTCTATCAGTTAGAACCGTGCAACAAGTTAACTGTATCAGATTGGGGTTTTTCGTGGTTTTGTCGGGCTGAGAAGAAATAAAGTAAAATTAAAAACATGTGCAATTCATATGTGTCCTCATTTCAGTGCGTGAAATCATGCATGTCCATGTTGCAGATCTCAAGATTTATATTTACCTTTTGTACTGCTTTAATAATTAGTATTACGTGTCTGAAAGCTGCAATCGTTTTCTTTGATGGAATATATAGGAGTATATGTCTTATT
This sequence comes from Saccharum officinarum, assembly GCA_020631735.1. Taxonomy (NCBI): domain Eukaryota; kingdom Viridiplantae; phylum Streptophyta; class Magnoliopsida; order Poales; family Poaceae; genus Saccharum; species Saccharum officinarum. The sequence goes on along the minus strand of CM036165.1, from coordinate 6,289,885 downwards.
AGATTTTCCTTAATTCTTTCAACTGCCAACTTGTCCATGTTGATTCCAGAGAAAGAATAAAGGAAGGCACACATGCGCCTGCTTTTGAATTGGCACGTTGGCCAAGGAACAGCTTTTGAATTGGTACCTAATGTTACGGACCAACGTAGAATTGTAAATATGCCTTTGCTCATTCATGAATGTAGATTTTTATGTAAGAGCAACTCCAAGTGACTTTCTATATTCTTCTTAATTATTAAGAATAGAGATTTTGGTGAAAAAAAGTTCCAACAGCTTCTTTAAATGGTTATCACATATAGTCATCTTCTATTCCGAATTTCTCGCTAAGTAAAGATAGAAAACGAGAATGGCTCTCTAGAGTGCATATAAGAGTGGAAAGATATAGAAAGCAATTTTATGCAAATGGCTCTCCAAATGCTAATTTAGAGAGTGAACTTTAGAAAAATTCTGGGAGATGCTCTAAATCTTTTTCTCAAAGAAGCAAACATTTTTTCTTAAGAAAATGAGTTTCTCTCTGCCTCTACAATCTCATGAGCCAATTTTTTACAACATTTTCAACAAATCAACTTATCAAACAAAAGAAAACAACAACATAAGGAGGAAAGATGATCATAAGTCTTTTATTGCTCCTCCATCTATTCTTGATGAAAATATCCAAGGCAAGTGGATAGTCTGGCTTGCCTATTTAAGCGGTAGCGTTGCCTAAAACTGGAGCCAATATGTTCACTCTAAAAAATAATTTCTTCTAAGAAATGCTCTATATTGCCTGAAGAAGAGCTGCCACCCCATAAAAATCAACATTCTTCCCTATGCGAGTTAACTAATTCTCAACCATATGGTTATAGATACAAGGTGGGTTAACCCGATAGCTATAAGTAATAATTGTTTCATTACAATCACAAACAACAATTTTTCACTTCCAAATCAATTCCTTTTAGCCTAATTTATGTTTGAATCTTTCCTTAATTACATCCCAATCTGCATTACTCATTTTTTGAGTGGTGCATAGGAATTCCTAAATACAGGAAAGGATATGATCAAATTTCACAACCAAAGAGTTGAGTATAATCATACTCATAATGCTTAGCATCACCATAACAGGAAATCTCACTCTTGTGGACATTAACTTTAGACCTGATAATTATGGAAAAACATTGAACAATAATTTCTTATTATTGGGATCTGTACCTTCAGGAAACCATCCCCTCCCGGCCTCCCCCCCATATCTTCGCGGCTCGCCAATCAGGGTTAAAAAAACCGCTCGGTAAACCGCGGTTTACCACGGTTACCGGCCTAACCGGGCCGGACCGGTTCCGGTCCGGTCCGGTTAGGTATTCCCCAAATTCAAATTTAAAATTTGAAAAAAAATACTGAAAAAATTCCTAAAAATAGTTCATGATTTATAGAAGCCAATGATGTAAAAAATTTTCAAATTCGAGTTCGTTTAGTATTTATTTATACGTATAGAAGTTTGAAAAAAAAAAGAAAAAAAAATCCCGGTCCCGGCCCGTTAAGGCCCCCAAATTCAAATTTAAAATTTGAAAAACAAAAAATGCTGAAAAAATTCCTAAAAATAGTTCATGATTTATAGAAGCCAATGGTGTAAAAATTTTTCAAATTCGAGTTCGTTTAGTATTTATTTATACGTATAGAAGTTTGAAAAAAAAAGAAAAAAGAAAATTCCAAACTCAAACCGAGCGGTAAACCGCTTAAACCGAGCGGTTACCGCTCCAAACCGCCCGGTAAACCGGTGACAAACCGAACCGAAGGCGCGTTTGAATTCAAATTCAAATTCGACCGGTTACCGACCAGTTACCGGTAAACCGGACCGATAAATCGGAACCGGAGGCCGGCGGTTTGGGGTGACCGGTCGATAAAAAAAACCCTGTCGCCAATTCGACTAGCGAGCGTACAAATCTCCCTCTTGTTTCCTTCGAGCAGGTCACCGTGGGAGCTGGAAGCAGGTCACTTGCGTGTCCCCACTGACACAGGCGTGCTCACGTGGCATTGAGTAGGTAGATTTAGGGGAGGCAAGGATCACTTTGCCCTAAGAATGTACTAAAAATATGCCTCTTGTTTGGTGACATTTGGTAATCTATTTAAGCCGGTCGACCTTGCATATAAACTAAATGGGAATCCCGCGCTTCGCGTGGGAAGGTGGAAAAAAATGATTGGCAACCTAGCATGAGAAAAAAAAGGAAAAAGAAGAGGATACAATAACAGGCGGAACTGTTCATTAGCGGGTGGTACTGTTCATTAGCGGTTGTGCTGTACAGTAAGGGTGGACTGTTCATCAGATTCAGACTGTAGATGAATAGTGATCTGTGAGGGAAAAGAGGGGTGTAAATAGTGCGTGATGAACAGTGTCCGATCACCCGGATTAAAGATCTTTATAGATATAGGCCTGGTAACTATTGAGGGATAGGGTCATCAGTAATCTTACATAACAATTACGTTGTCGTTCCCATACTTTTCTTGTTATCGCTGCCGACTTTATTCCACTGCATTGGGTCAAAATCTGTAAGACCTTCTACTGCTCCGTTGGAAGTCTCTAGGTCCGAGGCTCCGAGCACCTCACAACACATATTCTTGGCTTGCTCTAAATTATGATGTATAATAAGATTATATCATCTGCATATTGCAAAATGAACAATCCATTTTCCACAAGGTGAGGAATAACTCCTCCATGAAGCAACATTTTTTAAAGACATTGGCCCATTCGCTGCAGCTTTCATCTGCAGTGTTTGTACCATGAACTAAAGTGTTTTCTACTCCCTTTATTACAAAATTATAAGACATTTAGCTTTTTGATAAATAAAAGTCAAAACATCTTATAATTTGGGATAGAAAGAATAGCAGATAATAAACACTTGTTGCAGCCATCCAGCCAAATACCAAATCAGCCATCCACTTTTATGATAATATGTTACTTGAAATTAAGCTAAGGGGGAAAACATTACATAGTACTGCCTCCGTGAAAAAAGGAGCACCTCAAGAATTTTTAGGGTAAACTGAGCAGGAAGGTAAAAAGACGCTTATGCAATCATGCAATTACATGTCACGCTATTAGGCTAACCTAGGTCTTAATCTGATTGAACTACTATGCAATTAGGTTCTTATGGCACAATTATAGCTTAGATGACACTACTTAAATTACATAAATTCTTATATCTGTGGACCGATTTTAATGGTAAAAACTCCAATTGTAGGCGTAGTATTTTTATTGTGACCAATCTAAATAATGCGGTACATATCAGTTGTCAAAACTAACAAAACAAAACACCTATATTCTAGAAGGATATTAATAAATGAATTACATATAGAAAGGCTAAGTATTTTTTTAATACTTACTAGTTTTGTAGTAAAAGCCACAAGGAAACCATTGGAACATCGACCGTCCAACGGGAAAAAGATACAGAGACGCTTGATAGTTGAGAAAAGTAGCGGCCATTTGAATCATTGTACTGTATTCCTTTCCTTGTTCACTATCCCATTTGCTAGCAAGCTTCTAATATCTACACGTGCGTGTATATGCTTCTTCTTCCTTCTTCTTTTTTTTTTTGAGAAAGTGTATATGCTTCTTTTGAATGTTCTGGAGATCTCACGTTGGGACTACTAATATAATAGCGCATTAAAATATGTCTAACTCCAAAAAATAAGAGTACTATTTATTCGAGAAAAATCCCTACATATATACTCGAGTTAAAAAAATACTCTCTCCGTTTCAAATTATATGACATTTTGACTTTTCTAGATACATTGCATTTGCTATGCACGTAATATATATTATGTCTAAATACATGGTAAAAACAATATATCTAGAAAAATCAAAACGTCTTATAATTTAAAATAGATTTAGTACTAATGTATATACTACAGTATCTATAATAATTTTAGAGAAGAGAGCTTGCACTGCACTTTGGATGTAACTTTACGGAAGGAAAATGGAAAGCAGGCATGCCAACTGCCGAGGCCGTATCTCATCGATTGACGACGGGCATGGCTGCACGCCACTACTCATGTCGCTGTTCTCACGCTAGCTTCGTGCCGGCACGTGCAACATGAGGCACAGCCGCACAGGCATGGGAGCCACGTGTTCGTTACAGCAGTTAGTTACTCCTCGCCAACTTGTGGGGTCCATCCATCTCGTAGCACGCAGGTCTGCTAATTAACGCGCTAATTCCAACGGTTTTCCAGCAAAAACCCGAAAGCGCAAGCAAATCCATGTGAAAGAATGAAATCCAGCGGGCAAGCAAACAGAGCAGTTTTGAGCTGTGATGCACTGCTGCCACGAAGTCCACGACTGTCGTGTTCAGAAGATTGAGAACGAAACCTTCGAGGACGAGCAGGAACAGCTCGGTTATGCAGCATCGTATTCATATGTCCATGGATGGGCACATGTCGGATGTTAGGCAGCCCGTGTGAACCAACGAAATGTTTACTACTAATAATCCATAGGTTGTTGTATAATGGATGAAAAAGAATCAGGTGATGCAATCTTCAAAAGGAAAAATATAAAAATAGAGAAAGGAGACGCAAAGCTTCTCCAAAGTTCAGATATCTGATCTGACTACTGAAAAGCAGACATGTGTCTTTGCTTGCCTGGCCGGCTGCTAAGTATCCGGCGTTTTAAAATATCTTGCAGCCATCAGGCACACATGTGCATTGAAGGTGTAGGCGTGTAGCATACACACACGCACTACTTGCACATTCCATAGGACACTGTCACCCTTGGCCACCGGCGGTGCCGTCGACGTGAGCGGCAAGGAGGAATCGCCAGATTCGGCCGAAGCCCAGAGGAACACCTCTGGCGCTTGCACTATATTGATTCAGATAAAAATGTCGATGACCTCTTATAGCACCAGTTCAGAATATACGGCATACAGTCTACTGCCCAGCGGGCCCACATGTCATAGTCTAGATATTACATAAATATGAAAGAGTGCTTTCTATTCTGGAATACGCCTTCTTCGCTTGCCGTCTTCAGTCCTGAGGTGTGATAGCTCCCCCCGCTGAAGAACCGGCTTGTCCCCAAGCCGGAGCGTCTGAAAACTGTGCCTTGACGACATAGTAATCCTCCCATGTAACCGAAGCCGCTGGTAGCCCTGTCCAAGACAGCAGGACCTGAGGGATAACGGTATTACCTTTCTTTACCAGACGTCGGTCAAGGATACTGGCAGGTTGTGCTTCGGTGGCTTGCAGATCAGTAGTCACCGGCAATGTAGAGAAGACTGGAGTGTGATCTGGATGAAAAGACTTAAGCTGGGAGATATAAAAACTGGGTGAATGTTGCTCCCTGATGGTAACTCAAGCTTGTAAGCCACCTTGCCAATACGTTCCAAAATCTTGTATGGGCCAAAGAATTTGTAGGCAAGTTTAGGATATGGTCTGTTAACCACAGAAGACTGTGTGTATGGTTGCATATGAAGAAGAACCTGATCGCCCACTTCAAACTATTTGTCAGAATGCTGTCTGTCAGCTTGGATTTTCATACGATTCTGGACTTGCTCCAGACGTTGCTTGAGTGCTCGACAATGCTTCTCTCTGTTGCTAATAACCTCTGCCACGGTGGGTGATGTTGTTGTAGTGAGTTCTGGACAGATGCCCAGATTTGGTTCATAGCCATATAGGGTTTTGAATGGAGAGCACCCGAGAGAGCTGTGATAAGATGAATTGTACCACAGTTGGGCTAGAGGAAGCCATGCTTTCCAGTTCTTAGGAGAATCCTGAACTGAGCAGCGCAGAAACATTTCGAGACACTGATTGACTCGCTCTGTTTGGCCATCAGACTGGGGATGGTAAGCTGTTGTGAAATTGAGGTCGACCTTGTAAAGTTTGAACAGTTGCTTCCAAAATTGGCTGACAAAAATTATGTCCTTGTCACTGACTATGTTTTGTGGCAGACCATGGAGCTTAACAATGTTGTCTAGGAACAATTGAGCTATTGTGTTTGCAGTATAGGGATGCCTGACAGGTAAAAAGTGAGCAAATTTGGTGAATCTATCCACTATCACCAATATGACTGAGTAGCCTTCTGATTTGGGGAGTCTCTCAATAAAATCCATGGACAGGTCCTTCCAGACACCAGTAGGTATTGATAAGGGTTAGAGGAGGCCTGCTGGATGGGAGTTACTTTGTTTTGCATGCTAGCACATGGAACATTGCTTGATGTAGCTATCCACATCCTTCTTCATGCCTTTCCAATGAAAGTGCCTCTTGAGTCTGTGATATGTGGCAGCTGCTCCAGAGTGACCTCCAATGGCACTGTAGTGAAAAACTTTGATCAATTTGGTCTGCAAGGCTGAGTTGTGTGCAATCCAAATGAGGTTGTCCTTTCTGTTGAGTCCCTGATAGAGACTAAAACCCTGGGCATTAGGATTAACAATGGCCAACTCTTGTAGTAATTGTTGTGCTTTGGGATCTGTCATGTAGGAGTTGAGCACCTCCTGGACCCACTGAGGTTGGGCCACAGACACTGCTTGCAATGGATACATATGTGCTACTCTGGATAGGACATCTGTTGTTAGATTCTCTTTCCTAGGTTTGTACACACATTTTGAATTTCAAATCCATACGCCTGGTCATTGCTTTTCGCTATAAATCAGAGTGCAAATTCTTCTCATTAAGGTATGCAAGTGATTTGTGATCTATCAAGATGATGAATTCCTGTAGTTGGAGGTAGGGTCTCCATTTTTCCACTGCCATGATCAAAGCCAAGAATTCTTTTTCATAGATGGATAAGTTCTTGTGCTTTGGACCCAAAGCCTTGATGAGGTAAGCAATGGGTTGGCTGCCTTTTTGCATGAGGATAGCACCAATTCCCTCTGTACAAGCATCAGTTTCAACTATAAAGTGCAACTTGAAGTTTGGTAGTGCCAGTACTAGTGTTGTTGTCATAGCTGATTTGAGCTTGTCAAAAGCTTGTTGTGCTTCAGGAGTCCACTAGAATTGTTTTAATCTGAGTATGTTGGTAAGTGGTGTAACACCTCGGGTGTTAAGCATGCATTAGTATTTCAAATCATACGCATGAGCATCCTATTGCATTCATTATCACATGTAATGTAAGTATAACCTTGAAATGAAACATGTGAAACATCACTTTGAAATATGAATGTTGCATGTGCTTGTTTAAATACAATTTTTGCCCTGATTATGCTTGCTAGGCCAATAAAACATGTTTGGTTATAAGTGCAAATTATTTAGGAATGTTTAGCATAAATTTTAGAGCAACTTTGATATTCAAAATTTTCTCAAATTTTGCTTTTAAAAATATTCTAGAAAATTGGAAATTTGATTTAAAATGGACTTTGAATTTGCATGTCAAAATCTGTTTGGAATTTCAAAATGTGCTCTAAAGCAATGTTACAGAGAATTAAATTTTGAACAACTTTTGTTTTGGTCAAGTTTTGAAAATGTCATTTTCTACTTCAAAATTTGAAATTTGAAACTGTTGAAAAAATTTGGAATTTAATTTAGAAAAGAAAAAGGCTTTTCCGGTTTACTGGGCCACGCACTTCCTTTCCGGCCCACTGGCCGAAGCCAGTCCAGCCTGTCCACCCCGCCTCCTTCCCTCTCCCGTGCGCGTCGCGCCCGACCGCGGCAGGCGCGGCCCGCCCAATGGTCGCCATGCGCTGGCGTCGGCGGCACCTAGCGTCTAGTGGCCCCCGCGGCCGCGCTCAACTTCTCCCGCGCCTCGACTCACCCAACCGTGCCCGCTCACTCCTCCTCCATTCGCTTCGTTTCCCCACCGCAGCAAAACAGTCGAGCGACTCTCCTTCGCCACCGCCGCGCACGCACGCTCGCCGGCGTTGCTCGTTCTGGCCACCGCAGTGCTCCACCTTCCTTCGAGCTCCGCCTTCTCGTCGCACAACCCATGCTCGCCTCGGCTCGTAGTGGTACTGCCCCTAGCCACGGTAATGGCTCGCCGAAGTTCCGACCGAGTTCACCAGAGGGAACTACTCCGTGGACTCCTACCCTCTGCTTCCCCTTTTCTCTTTCCCACGCGCGCGTTTCGTTCGCCTTGCTCTCGCGACGCTCGCACACCCTTTCTCGCACCTCACCATGGTCGGTGTGGGACGCCCGACGGCGAGAAGAGCTGCCGCTCCGCCATTTTCCGTCGGCGAGCTCCCTCCGGAGCTCCCATGCCTCTGAGAGTTGGCGCGCTAGATGCGCCTCGGTGCGGGGAGCCCGCTGGTACCCTCCTCATCACCGGAGGTCTCACCGGCGGCGAGCTTGCCACCGGCGGCCGCACGTGCCCGGCTCACTGACGAGTGGGCCCGGTCAGCGCCTTGGGCCCGCGTGTCAGTCGTAGTAGACAGGCTTGGGTGCACGGCCTCGGGTGTACCCAACATTTTGTAGCAGCGGTTTTAAAGGAATATTCGGAAAATGAATTTCTAGAAATTGTGAAAATGCTTCCAAAATTCATATCTTGAAAAATATTGCTTCAAAAATGATGAAACCAATTTTGGTAGACTTCTTAGGAGTAGATCTACAGTATAAAAATATTGTATGTAAAATTTATGATACTTTTGTATAGGGTTTTATTTAATTCTTATAATTGCTGTTTTCTTAGAAAATGCATAATAAATCATAAGAAGCTCAGAAAAATATGGTTCTAGTTTTATTAATCTTCTTTAATGATGTACTTTACATGAAAATATATGTCATGCATGTTCTATAGAAAAATTTTGATGTGTAGTTCAAGTACCTTTATTGGCTGATTTTTGTTATTTTTGCTAGAGAGAAAAATTTGTATAAATCATGCATGTGATAATTTTTGTACAGTGATTGTTTACTGTATAGAACATGGAAAAAATACTAAATCTGTTGTTTGATACTTTTCATGGTACAAAGTATTTCCATGCTCATTTATAGGCCATAGATTGTCATTTTTGTGTAGGGTGTTTTACTTATCCAAATACCATGAAACTTTGATGGTAGACTACTTAGACGAGGACTATGCTACTATATTTTTTTTGTAGATTTTTATATGCACTAGAAATACATGTTGCTATTGTAGCCCTAGAGAAAATTGAAATAAAGTAATATTCTTTATGGGTAATATTCTTTGAAGCACCAAATCCCTTGCTGGTGTTGCTTGACGAGTTAATGTGGTTGTGTTAATAAAGTGTAGTAGCACTAGGGTTAGGGTTATATAGTAGTAGCGGAGAAGTAGCAATGATTTGTAGTAGAAGGGAATAATTGATCTTGGATGGTGTTGACTACTTCGTAGAAAGGTTTTGCCTCTAGTCTATACTATAAGTCTCAATTTCATCTGTCTCATCTCATGATCATCGCATATCATGTCATCATGATCATCGCATACCACCACATCCGATGCACCGTTTACATATTTACTTATGCAATTGCATCATATAGGATCGCAGGAGGAGTTGCCAGTAGCAGTTCAGGAAGAGCAGACCGGGTCCGATCCATAAGAAACTCAGGCACAGGAGGTGTCTGAGGTAGACGAGAAAGAAGAGGATCTACCTGAGTGTGTGGACCGCCAACCCCAGTTCCTTCGAACGAGGCAAGCCTCGGAGCATTCTAAGTCTCCTACTTTATAAAAGCAATCATATATATATATATATATATATATATATATATATATATATATATATATATATATATATATATATATATATATATATATATTATATATATTATGAGTTTATATATTGTCGTATTAAGTTGTAAGAGTTGAGTGAAACTGTTGATGCATCTATTACTATCCTTACCACCTTATGACCTACGTAAGTTTAGGATCGAATACTGCTTAGCCCGGCTTAGACCAGTAGCGATTGGTGATTTCTGGTCACCAAGAATGATAGGTGGTTACTAGTATGTTTTAGCCGTGGAGTGGATGATATCATAGAAATAACCATGTGTTGATGGATAATTGGAGACCGGGCGGAAAAGTTAGAGGCAACCAGACAGGGTTCTGGAGTGCTATTAGTTTTCCGTCTTTGTCGGTTAAGGACCAATCGTTACTTGTCCCTCTTGTCATGTTGAACGCATGTCTCACATTTAGCTGGCCGAATAAAGTACCTTTCGACCGCGAAGCTAGTGATACTTTTTGGGCTGGGATAAACTCGGATTGGCAGACTGGTGACGAAGGGAGTTGGACGGGGATGCGAAGAGTGAGCCCAAGGTGCGTCCTAGCAGTCGGGCGGTCTCTGGGTGGTGAGGTCCATGATTGTTACCCCGTGACGTTTACCTGGAAAGTATCATTAGTGATTTGTAGCTCACTTGATTGGTGAGTGTGGTTTGTGTGAGGAATAAATCATCAACTGGTTAGGAATCAATTCGAATCACCATCGCTCCTGGTGAAAGGTTCTAGTTTGGTTTTGGTAATTGAGTGACAACTTAGATGGACTAATATGTGATTATGTGAGATACACAGGAGATTAGTCCACAGGTGATGGTGTCATGAAGGAGCTCATTGCATATGAGACATGACATGGAGTCATGTGACCAAGGTAGAGAAAATCAAGATGAGGCTTGGCTCGATGGACCGGTTGTGAAGGTGAAGGGCAAGTCGAGGCTTTGAAGCGAAGGACCATGCGATGGTGAAGCTTGAGCAAGACTTGGCGCCGACGGACCGAGCAGCGGTGAAGAGCAAGTGAGGTCAAGATCGATGAACCAATACGGTCACATGATGATATGAAGTGAATCATATAATTTGGTGATTGGTTGGTGCATGTGTTGCATCAATGTCGGAGGAGATGAATTGGAATGCGCAAGGCTAAGGTATAACCTAGGGCATTTCCATTGCACCGGTCATAGGTGTGTAGAGAAGTTTATGACCGGGTTTAGGATAGATGGCCGTACTATCAAGAGGGGCAAACTTGTTTGCATATCGGTCATCTAGTGCCACTTGAGCGATCTAACTTTGCATACGTGTTAGGATCGAGTGGCGAGGAAAGTTGAGTGCCTAACCCTTCGAAAATGATTATGAAAATGCTAACACACGTGCACAAGGTGGTGATCACTTGTTGGTGTTGGCACATTTGCGAAGACGTTGAAGTTTGAGCGGTAGAGAGGGTTTGGGTCTCTCTCTCCCTCCCGCCGAGCTTGCGAGCGCGGGTTTCAGGCGTTTTTGAGAAGTTGAAATGCCTATTTTCCACTACGCCGGTAGTCGAAAAAGAAACGGAGGCGAACGGAGGTCACAGAGGTGACCGGATGCTACACCGGACGCGGTCATGGTATGACCGAACGCGTCCGGTCAGTACAGCGCAGACGCGGGTGTTAGGGTTTGCAACCGGCGCGTCCGGTCACTCGCGGGACCGGCGCGTCCGGTCATGCGCCCAGTGGGAATTGCAGAACGCAAGAATGATCGGACGCGAGGCGCGTCCGGTCATATATGATCGGACGCGTCCGATCATTGAAGGAGCTTACTGGACTCTAACCGGACGTGGGCACTGTCGCGTCCGGTCGTTGCGAGGGGCACGTCCGGTCGTTGCTTCGCGGGCGCGCGGTTCAGTGCGATCGGCGCGTCCGGTCATTTGAAGCGACGCGTCTGGTCATTTGACGGGCGCGTCCGGTTTTTGCCTGGGGCACGTCCGGTCGTTGGTTTGACCGTTGGGGTCAGTGACCGTTGGAGGATCGGACGTCGCGACTCGGTCATTAGCGCGTCCGGTCAGTTATGACCGGCGCGTCCGGTCATCCCGAAAAGAACCCAGTGAAGGGGTAACGACTCTATTTGACCGTGGGGTTATAAATAGATGCCTTGGCGGCCGTGGCTGGTAGCTGAGCACACTTTAGCCTTGGTGGCTTGTGTGGTAGTTCTTAGGAGCCCTCTAACTCACTCATGCTTGATAGTGTTCATCGAATCGAGTGAGAGCGATTCTAGTGCGTTTGCATCGTGAGGTTGCATCGAGTGGCACTAGGTGATCGTGTTGCAAGCCGGTGGTGCTTGTTACTCTTGGAGGTTGCCACCTCCTAGATGGCTTGGTGGCTTGTGGCTCCATCGAAGCTCGCAAGAAGATTGTGCGAGGCTCAGGAGAAGCTTTGTGAGGGGGATTGTGCTCACCCCGCGGGGATCGCGAAGAGCAACTCTAGTTGAGCGTGTCATTGAGTTACCTCACTTGAGAGTGGTGTCTTGCGATGCCTTGCGGGGTGTGCCTTGAGGGGCAAGTGACTTGAGGGTCACACCGAGGAACCATCTAAGTGTTGGTCGACACAACGGGGATGTAGCTTGGTGGCAACCAAGTGAACCTCGGGAGAAAATCACCGTGTCAACTTTGTCTACTCTTCTCGATGGTTTGCCTTCGTGCAACACAAGCTTGTATTTACTTTTATATACTTGTGCTTGTGTAGTTGCTCTCGTAACTAGTTTGCTTGTGTAGCTTGCTAGTCGTCTTCTTGCTTGTGTAGCTAGAAGCTTCCCCTTTGCGTGACTAATTTGGTTTTTATAACCTTGTTAGTCACATTGCTTAGTTTGTGTAGCTAAGTGTTTTGCGCTCTCTAATTTGGCATTAGTTGCCTTGTTGTTGAGCCTTGCTAGTGAGCTTAGGCTTTGTGCGCTTTGCTTACTAGAATTGTGTAGGAGCTCCCTCTTGCTTGCAAAGTACTAGTGCATAGGTTTATGTGACCTTGCTCTAGAACTAAATAGGAGAGCTCTTGCTAAGGAAAGCACCTTAGTTGCTTAATTAGGATCTTTGTGAGGTGCTTGTGAACTTAGTTAGAGGGGTGAAGTCTTGGCTAGACCGATAAGTTTAATTCCGCATTTGTTTTTGGTTAGCCAACACACTTAAGTTTTAGAAAGGACTATTCACCCCCCCTAGTCCGCCATCTCGACCCTACAAGTGGTATCGAGCCGGGTCTCTCATTTGTGGTCTTCACCGACCCGAGAGGATGGCGGCTTATGGGCTAGATGTTGAGTGTCCACACATTTTTGATGGCACACACTTTGCACGGTGGAGAAATTGGATGACATGCAATTTTAAGTTTATTTCTCCTCAATTATGGTGGATCGTAGATGTGGGCTTTTCCTTTGCAATTGATAAAAAGAATGCAACTCAAGCGCAAAGTAAATGCCTACATCTCGATAGCCAAGCTACTAATGTTTTTTATCGATCTATGGATAGTAGCATACTTTATGAGATCATAGACTTCGAGTCCGCCCATGAAATTTGGGTGTTTCTAAATGAGAAATATGGGGTGATCTCCAATGATGATGAGCCCAAGGAAGAGGCGCATGAGGATGTTGAGCATGACCACAACAAGGTGGTTGTGGAGGATTGCTCCACCTCACGGTCAAGTGATGACAAAGATGATCATATCACAAGATCACTTGACAAGAAAAATGATAATGCCACAAGTGATGCAAGCAATGATTCTACTCCATGCACACTTGATGGTGAAAATGATGGCTATGAGAGTGATGCTTCAACAAGCCCTTCAACATCACCACATTGTTCCATGTCACATGGTGACACTAAGGTATCTATTGGTGGTTTTGTTGTTGATTGTGATGGTCCAAATTTTGAGCTTCTATATAAACTCTCAAAGGCCCTAAGAAATGAGATGGCAAAAACAAGTAAATTGAAAAATGAAAACTCATTTCTAAAAACCACATGTGAACAACAAAAGCATCTACTTTATGTTACTACTTGTTCACATGAGGAGCTAAAATTGGCTCATGAGGAACTTAGTGTTGCTCATGATAACTTGGCACAAGAACATGCTTTACTCACTAATAAGCTTTCTAATGAAGAACCCAAAACTAGTGAGAGCTCATCATTTGGGTCAAATGATCAATCACATATTACTAACCCTTTGTGATGTAGGCAAAAAGCATGTATCCACCTCTTGTGATGATTTATTAGATATGCCATGTTCTTCACAATTAAATGCTTGTTTTACTTCTATGTCTTGTGAGACTAACCTTTTGAAGGAGAACAATGAGCTTAAAAGTGAAGTGAAGAATTTGAGCAACAAGTTAGAGAGGTGCTACAATTCAAAAGTCACCTTTGAGCACATGATGAAGACTCAAAGAAACGTTGGTGACAAAAGTGGCCTTGGCTTCAAGAAGAAAATGACAAAGGGCGAAAGAAAGCAAGAAAAGAGGTTGAAGAGGCTACTCCAAAAAAAGCTCTCGCATTCCATGTGCTATCGATGCCATGAAGCGGGACATCTTGCTAATGGTTGCCCAAACATTGAGAAGCTCAAGAAGATGAAAGAAGAAGAGAGGCTAAAGCATGTCAAGTGCTTCAAGTGCCGCACTTGAGGTCATCTCACCTCAATGTGCCCAACCAAGCAATTGGTGAAGCAATAAGTAAAGCCTCAACCAAAACCACTAGTTGAGCAAGAGAAAACACCCCAAGAACAAATCAAGATCAACCATGGAGATGATGGTGACTTGATGAAGAAGAAAAAAAGAAACAAGAAGAGGTGGTAGAGCAAGGCATCCAATGCAAATTCAAGATGCCAAGATGATGAGCAAGAATCAAAATGAGAAAAGAAATTTGGCTCACATCAAGTGCTTCAAGTGTGGAGATATAGGACACTTTGCCTCGGGGTGTCCTACCAAGCTTGAGAAGAAGGTTCAAGCAACTCATGAGAGGATAGGCAATGGGAAACACAACATGAGCAAGGAAGAAAAGGCTCAAGCAAAAAGAATGTGCTACTCATATCGGGAAAGGGGACACAATGCTCATTCATGTCCCCTAGGTAACAATTCTAAGCCTATTTCAATTGATGATACTAATATGCTTAGAAAGGATGGCAATGATACCTCATTGGTTGGAATTGTAAAACATCCCGCTACTCATACTAAGGCTATGCCTAAGTATGTTGCACCTAACTTGAGAGGACCCAAACTTGTTTGGGTACCATCAAAGAGTGGATGATTGTTTGTAGATATCATCGGCATTGGAGGCTTGATTCAATTGGTTTCATTTTGTTCATCATATATTGAGTCAAGTTATGAAGCTCAATGCATATCCAATCCCAATGCCAAGTCAAAATAAGTGAAGTCCAAGTGCTACAACATACAAGTGCAATGTTAAAGATTGTGGTGATTTATTGGATATATTTGATGGCTTGCAAATATTCAAGTTGAAAGCTTGATTGGATGATCATGAGCTAACCAAGGTATATCTCTTGTTGATCATTTTACTTGGGTGCATATGAGTTGATTGAATTGGATATATGTGCAATGTTGCTTGTATGAGATGATTGAATGGATTAAAAAGCTTAGTAATCAAGTTTGGATTGGTTTGTGTTGGATAATTTCATGAGATGACATTTAGTAAGTGGATTGGATGGATATATGTCTTGTGAAAGTATTCAAACAAGTTTTTTCAAGTTTGATTCATATTTGATGAAGTATTGCTCAATGTATTGAAATCTGTCCAAAATTAAAAATCTGAGCTAGCAGTGATCTTAGCCATGTTTGAGTGAACAAATCTATTTGGATTGGCTTGAAATTTGGTATACATGCTCTACACTTATGAAAGAAGATGCTGTAGAAATTTCATGAGAAGTGGATAAGAGATGCTTCGGTTTTGGAGTGCATCTTGTCAGCTATAGTGCAGCAGTTTTCAGCATGTAGCAGTTGTGGAAGATTTGAAATCTAGTAGCAATCTAGAAGTCAAAAGAAGTTCAAATTTTTACAGTTGCTAGATGACTTAGTGAAGCACATCTCCACCAAATTTCATGGCATTTAGATCCGTACATTGTGAGATATGAATTATTCTTTGAAGGGTACAGAATCTGCCAGAAAAGTGACAATCATTGGATTAATCTAGAGTCACTTTATTGAAAGGTCCTCAAGTTGGAAACTTGTTTATAAGTGGTTGAGGTACCTAAGTTTGGTTTTGGATTGATCTAGAAGCATGAAAAGCAATGAGTACAAGAACATTTGATTGTGGAATGTACTTGGTGTACTTATTTGGTACTCAATTTGAAGATCAAGATCAAACTTAAGATGAAGATGAAGTTTAAGTTCTAGTGATGATTAGAGATCATTTGGTAGAAAGAAAAGGACTTAAACAAGTAGAAAGAGTTGGACTCAAATGTAGATTCAAGGATTATTCATCAAGATTGAGTTCATCATTTGGATCAATCAAACTATATCATTTCAAGTGAGTATCAAGAGTGGTTCTTTGGAGAAAGGTCACTTCTCCCTAGTGAGGGGCTTGCCGCCGTGTGTAGGTGAAACCAAGTTTGGGACTTGGAAGGCTAACATGGAAGTGGTGATCCGAGAACTTGTGATGCTTAGTTGAAGCAATCAAAAGGGTTGATCAAGAAAAGCAAGCAACACCCAAAAGAGAGTTAGTCATTGCAATTCAATTAATATTCTAAGTGATTCTCTCATGCAAGCAAAGATGATATAATGAAGCAAGTCAACCACAACAAGAAAGTGCACTTGATCATTAGTGGTTTTCATTTCATATGGGTGAAGAATGGATTTATCTATGATGATTGGTCTTCACCAAGCAATAAATTGGACTTCACATTGCTATTGGAGTAATGAATTGGAATCTATGTGACTATCCTCTACTCCAACATAGCAAAGGTATCATTGTAATGTGCATGATCATATCATCCTTTACTAGTATGCGTTAGTGCATATAGTACATGTTTATTAGGATCATGCATAACAAATGAAAAGTTTAAATTCATAGTCTACCACTATTGTTTGAATGGTTAATTGACCTAGTGGTATAAGTATGAATTTGTTCATGAGCTAGTGAACCCAAGTACTTGATCTAGTTTGGATTGCTAACAAGTGACAAGTACAACATTGGCAAGATAACCCTTAGCATGAGGTGTGAAGAAGCTTGTCATTGGATCAAACCGGACTTGGAATCTTAGGCAAATTAACATAGTTCAAGTCATACAAGAAGCTCATGACAATGATAAGAGTACAAGCACAACAATGAAAATGGATATCTAGTTTGTTTCAAGTAGTATCTAGACTCAAATTGATCTTCCAAGTGGTATGTACAAGTGGTGTCTAGATAATGATCTACAAGTGATATCTTACAAGTGGTACTCATAAAGATAGCAAATGTTCAAGAAGTGAATATTATTGTCAAATCCTTCAAAGTGGATCCATACTAGAAAATTCTTTCAAATGGTATCACATTCCTACTCATGGTATCTTCACGTGGTATCATTCATGCAAGACGATGGTTTCACAAGTGATCCTCAACTTTAATTGATCAAATCAAGCAATGCTACCCTCATCTTCAAGTGATATCTCAAGTGAATGACACATGCTATGACATAGGGGAGAAGCCCCACCGATTGGTATCAAGGTCAAAGATCCTATGTGGAATCTCAAGAGCAACCATAAAGTTTGTCATTCCAACATATGTGGTAATGTCCATAAAAAATGCAATATTCAAGTCTCAAACATCTACCCCAATGCAAGCTTTTGTATCAATTGAGAAGAACACCTTTTGTGGAAATTGATGACAAAGGGGGAGAAGTTGGACAAAGATATGAAAGCTTTCATAAGCTTTTTGAGCTTTGGGAGAGAGATTGGAAAGATTGGACATGGACATGGACAAAGAGGGAGTAACATTGAAGAATGTAAGGGGGATCAAACATTCTTGGACAAAGAAAGCACACAAGTAGGGGGAGCAAGCTCATGAACTTTGATTGATTACATTTGATATGTGCATAATTCATGTGCTTGCTTGCATTGCATAAGTTTTTAAATTCAATATGCATGCTTGTGTGGTGTATGCTAGTTATAGAACTTGAATGATGATTTGATAACTAGCATGCATAGGATGTTAGCTAGACTTGTGATTATCATGCAAAAACTAGAACCATGCTTATAATGTGATCTCACGGGGTTTCTAGTGTTTTTGATGTCTAGCTACTCATGATGCTAAGGATGATGGCAAACTTGTGATTTTCAAATGGTATCAAGCTACTAATTGGTATCGAGCTACAAAGGTTTATTCTATACACCTTAGCATCACTTAGTAGTGCTAACCCTCCACAAATTTCATATTTATGCATATGTGCAAAGCTTGAAACCAAACCATTTGAGCACATATGTAGGGGGAGTTATCACTACCAAGTCGGATTTTATGGTGCTTATCCAAATCTTGACATAGAGCTTAAAAGTTGGATAAGTAACATTAAATCCAAAACAAGTTAGCAATTTACACTTGTGTGAAGTGCTAGCTTGAAAAAGCATAATTTCCATATCTTTGTAGAGTTGTCATCAATTACCAAAAAGGGGGAGATTGAAAGGTCCTTGTTTGGTTTTGGTAATTGAGTGACAACTTAGATGGACTAATATGTGGTTATGTGAGATACACAGGAGATTAGTCCACAGGTGATGGTGTCATGAAGGAGCTCATTGCATATGAGACATGACATGGAGTCATGTGACCAAGGTGGAGAAGATCAAGATGAGGCTTGGCTCGATGGACCGGTTGTGAAGGTGAAGGGCAAGTCGAGGCTTTGAAGCGAAGGACCATGCGATGGTGAAGCTTGAGCAAGACTTGGCGCCGACGGACCGATGCAACGGTGAAGAGCAAGTGAGGTCAAGATCGATGAACCAATACGGTCAATATGATGATATGAAGTGAATCATATCATTTGGTGATTGGTTGGTGCATGTGTTGCATCAATGTCGGAGGAGATGAATTGGAATGCGCAAGGCTAAGGTATAACCTAGGGCATTTCCATTGCACCGGTCATAGGTGTGTAGAGAAGTTTATGACCGAGTTTAGGATAGATGGCCGTACTATCAAGAGGGGCAAACTTGTTTGCATATCGGTCATCTAGTGCCACTTGAGCGATGGCAAGTTTGAGTGCCTAACCCTTCGAAAATGATTATGAAAATGCTAACACACGTGCACAAGGTGGTGATCACTTGTTGGTGTTGGCATATTTGCGAAGGCGTTGAAATTTGAGCGGTAGAGAGGGTTTGGGTCTCTCTCTCCCTCCCGCCGAGCTTGCGAGCGTGGGTTTCAGGCGTTTTTGAGAAGTTAAATGCCTATTTTCCACTACGCCGGTAGTCGGAAAAGAAACGGAGGCGAACGGAGGTCACAGAGGTGACCGGACGCTGCACCGGACGCGGTCATGGTATGACCGACGCGTTCGGTCAGTACAGCGCAGACGCGGGTGTTAGGGTTTGCAACCGGCGCGTCCGGTCACTCGCGGGACCGGCGCGTTCGGTCATGCGCCCAGTGGAAATTGCAGAACGCAAGGGTGATCGGACGCGGGCGCGTCCGGTCACACATGATCGGACGTGTCCGATCGTTGAAGGAGCTTACTGGACTCTAACCGGACGCGGGCACTGTCGCGTCCGGTCGTTGCGAGGGGCGCGTCCGGTCGTTGCTTCGCGGGCGCGCGGTTCAGTGCGATCGGCGCGTCCGGTCATTTGAAGCGGCGCGTCCGGTCATTTGACGGGCGCGTCCGGTCTTTGCCTAGGGCGCGTCCGGTCGTTGGTTTGACCATTGGGGTCAGTGACCATTGGAGGATCGGACGCGGTTGAGCGCGTCCGGTCAGTTATGACCGGCGCGTCCGGTCATCCCGAAAAAGAACCCAGTGAAGGGGTAACGGCTCTATTTGACCGTGGGGTTATAAATAGATGCCTTGGCCGGCCGTGGCCGGTAGCTGAGCACACTTTAGCCTTGGTGGCTTGTGTGGTAGTGCTTGGGAGCCCTCTAACTCACTCATGCTTGATAGTGTTTATCGAATCGAGAGCGATTCTAGTGCGTTTGCATCGTGAGGTTGCATCGAGTGGCACTAGGTGATCGTGTTGCAAGCCGGTGGTGCTTGTTACTCTTGGAGGTTTCCACCTCCTAGACGGCTTGGTGGCTTGTGGCTCCGTCGAAGCTCGCAAGAAGATTGTGCGAGGCTCAGGAGAAGCTTTGTGAGGGGGATTGTGCTCACCCCCGCGGGGATCGCGAAGAGCAACTCTAGTTGAGCGTGTCATTGAGTTACCTCACTTGAGAGTGGTGTCTTGCGGTGCCTTGCGGGCATGCCTTAAGGGGCAAGTGACTTGAGGGTCACACCGAGGAACCATCTAAGTGTTGGTCGACACACACGAGGACGTAGCTTGGTGGCAACCAAGTGAACCTCGGGAGAAAATCACCGTGTCAACTTTGTCTACTCTTCTCGGTGGTTTGCCTTCGTGCAACACAAGCTTGTATTTACTTTCATATACTTGTGCTTGTGTAGTTGCTCTCGTAACTAGTTTGCTTGTGTAGCTTGCTAGTCGTCTTCTTGCTTGTGTAGCTAGAAGCTTTCCCTTTGCGTGACTAATTTGATTTTTGTAACCTTGTTAGTCACATTGCTTAGTTTGTGTAGCTAAGTGTTTTGCGCTCTCTAATTTGGCATTAGTTACCTTGTTGTTGAGCCTTGCTAGTGAGCTTAGGCTTTGTGCGCTTTGCTTACTAGAATTGTGTAGGAGCTCCCTCTTGCTGCAAAGTACTAGTGCATAGGTTTGTGTGACCTTGCTCTAGAACTAAATAGGAGAGCTCTTGCTAAGGAAAGCACCTTAGTTGCTTAATTAGGATCTTTGTGAGGTGCTTGTGAACTTAGTTAGAGGGGTGAAGTCTTGGCTAGACCGATAAGTTTAATTCCGCATTTGTTTTGGTTAGCCAACACGCTTAAGTTTTAGAAAGGACTATTCACCCCCCTCTAGTCCGCCATCTCGACTCGACCCTACACCCTGGATAGTAATGAATGATAGAACACTGATGGTTATATGGATGGTGTTGGAAATGCTAAATCCAAGTGGTAACTGGATATTATGGGTTACTCAAGTGATTGCTATAGCATAGGTGCTTACCTAGATGGATAAGTTATAATAAACATGATGCAACTTACTTAAAATGGTTTAGATATGATAGCTTATGTTTTTTCGAATTATGCAAATGAGTCAGCTAGTCATTCAAAGAAAGCCTTGCATACTCCTTGGTGTCACTTTACTTTGGTTTAAGACGGGTAAGTTAGCTGAGTACTTTCTCGTACTCAGGGCGTTGTTCCCATTGTTATTGCAGATGGTCAGATGTACTATGACTATTGCATCAACTGCCTGTATCCGGCGATGGGCGACAACTAAGACCAGGACAATGGTCGCTCTGTATGTCTTATCTAATGCTTTTGTGGAAAGTGACTATATTCTGGCACTGTATTTGAACTAAGTGTATGTCCATGGTTTATGAAACTATTTGCTTCCGTTACTTTATTTTGAACTTGGTTGTAATAACTTATGTTCTAAAACTCCGATGTATTCAACTATCGTTGCGAACTTTATGTAATATGTGACCGTGGCTGCTAAACTTGTATGATCTTGGTTTGTATGTTGGTTGGTTTGAAATCCTTCGTGATTCCTTCGTGGTTTCTTTGAAATCCTTCGTGGTTTCATGACTACCGGGTTATACTGGCTTAAGTTTGCTAAATTATCTTGCTTCGGCGGGTGATTTTCTTTACTTAATTTCGTATAATTGGTCGGTTCTGTTACAAGTGGTTGGCTATCAGTCCATACTTACTGACAATTTTCTACAATATCTAGTGAGTCCTAGAAATCCCTGAGTTCAATCATAGAAGATGGTTGTAGGCTAATTGAGCATATCAGTGATCTTGGTTGGGTCTGTGGACACCCTTTATCATATATAATGTGGTCCATATACTCTAGGTTGGATTGAGCAAAAGTGCACTTGGACTTTTTCAGATAGAAACTGGTTTGTCTAAGTGTTTCTAGCAC
>CM036165.1:6247122-6268094 GCA_020631735.1 Saccharum officinarum | reverse complement strand
ACATATATCCAATTCAATCAACTCATATGCACCCCAAGTAAAAAATGATCAACAAGAGTATACCTTGGTTAGCTCATGATCATCCAATCAAGCTTTCAACTTGAATATTTGCAAGCCATCAAATATATCTAATAAATCACCACAATCTTTAACATTGCACTTGTATGTTGTAGCACTTGGACTTCACTTATTTTGACTTGGCATTGGGATTGATATGCATTGAGCTTCATAACTTGACTCAATATATGATGAACAAAATGAAACCAATTGAATCAAGCCTCCAATGCCGATGATATCTACAAACAATCATCCACTCTTTGATGGTACCCAAACAAGTTTGGGTCCTCTCAAGTTAGGTGCAACATACTTAGGCATAGCCTTAGTATGAGTAGCGGGATGTTTTACAATTCCAACCAATGAGGTATCATTGCCATCCTTTCTAAGCATATTAGTATCATCAATTGAAATAGGCTTAGAATGTTACCTAGGGGACATGAATGAGCATTGTGTCCCCTTTCCCGATATGAGTAGCACATTCTTTTGCTTGAGCCTTTTCTTCCTTGCTCATGTTGTGTTTCCATTGCCTATCCTCTCATGAGTTGCTTGAACCTTCTTCTCAAGCTTGGTAGGACACCCCGAGGCAAAGTGTCCTATATCTCCACACTTGAAGCACTTGATGTGAGCCAAATTTCTTTTCTCATTTTGATTCTTGCTCATCATCTTGGCATCTTGAATTTGCATTGGATGCCTTGCTCTACCACCTCTTCTTGTTTTCTTTTTCTTCTTCTTCATCAAGTCACCATCATCTCCATGGTTGATCTTGATTTGTTCTTGGGGTGTTTTCTCTTGCTCAACTAGTGGTTTTGGTTGAGGCTTTACTTATTGCTTCACCAATTGCTTGGTTGGGCACATTGAGGTGAGATGACCTCAAGTGCGGCACTTGAAGCACTTGACATGCTTTAGCCTCTCTTCTTCTTTCATCTTCTTGAGCTTCTCAATGTTTGGGCAACCATTAGCAAGATGTCCCGCTTCATGGCATCGATAGCACATGGAATGCGAGAGCTTTTTTTGGAGTAGCCTCTTCAACCTCTTTTCTTGCTTTCTTTCGCCCTTTGTCATTTTCTTCTTGAAGCCAAGGCCACTTTTGTCACCAACGTTTCTTTGAGTCTTCATCATGTGCTCAAAGGTGACTTTTGAATTGTAGCACCTCTCTAACTTGTTGCTCAAATTCTTCACTTCACTTTTAAGCTCATTGTTCTCCTTCAAAAGGTTAGTCTCACAAGACATAGAAGTAAAACAAGCATTTAATTGTGAAGAACATGGCATATCTAATAAATCATCACAAGAGGTGGATACATGCTTTTTGCCTACATCACAAGGGTTAGTAATATGTGATTGATCATTTGACCCAAATGATGAGCTCTCACTAGTTTTGGGTTCTTCATTAGAAAGCTTATTAGTGAGTAAAGCATGTTCTTGTGCCAAGTTATCATGAGCAACACTAAGTTCCTCATGAGCCAATTTTAGCTCCTCATGTGAACAAGTAGTAACATAAAGTAGATGCTTTTGTTGTTCACATGTGGTTTTTAGAAATGAGTTTTCATTTTTCAATTTACTTGTTTTTGCCATCTCATTTCTTAGGGCCTTTGAGAGTTTATATAGAAGCTCAAAATTTGGACCATCACAATCAACAACAAAACCACCAATAGATACCTTAGTGTCACCATGTGACATGGAACAATGTGGTGATGTTGAAGGGCTTGTTGAAGCATCACTCTCATAGCCATCATTTTCACCATCAAGTGTGCATGGAGTAGAATCATTGCTTGCATCACTTGTGGCATTATCATTTTTCTTGTCAAGTGATCTTGTGATATGATCATCTTTGTCATCACTTGACCGTGAGGTGGAGCAATCCTCCACAACCACCTTGTTGTGGTCATGCTCAACATCCTCATGCGCCTCTTCCTTGGGCTCATCATCATTGGAGATCACCCCATATTTCTCATTTAGAAACACCCAAATTTCATGGGCGGACTCGAAGTCTATGATCTCATAAAGTATGCTACTATCCATAGATCGATAAAAAACATTAGTAGCTTGGCTATCGAGATGTAGGCATTTACTTTGCGCTTGAGTTGCATTCTTTTTATCAATTGCAAAGGAAAAGCCCACATCTACGATCCACCACAATTGAGGAGAAATAAACTTAAAATTGCATGTCATCCAATTTCTCCACCGTGCAAAGTGTGTGCCATCAAAAATGTGTGGACACTCAACATCTAGCCCATAAGCCGCCATCCTCTCGGGTCGGTGAAGACCACAAATGAGAGACCCGGCTCCGATACCACTTGTAGGGTCGAGATGGCGGACTAGGGGGGTGAATAGTCCTTTCTAAAACTTAAGCGTGTTGGCTAACCAAAAACAAATGCGGAATTAAACTTATCGGTCTAGCCAAGACTTCACCCCTCTAACTAAGTTCACAAGCACCTCACAAAGATCCTAATTAAGCAACTAAGGTGCTTTCCTTAGCAAGAGCTCTCCTATTTAGTTCTAGAGCAAGGTCACATAAACCTATGCACTAGTACTTTGCAAGCAAGAGGGAGCTCCTACACAATTCTAGTAAGCAAAGCGCACAAAGCCTAAGCTCACTAGCAAGGCTCAACAACAAGGCAACTAATGCCAAATTAGAGAGCGCAAAACACTTAGCTACACAAACTAAGCAATGTGACTAACAAGGTTATAAAACCAAATTAGTCACGCAAAGGGGAAGCTTCTAGCTACACAAGCAAGAAGACGACTAGCAAGCTACACAAGCAAACTAGTTACGAGAGCAACTACACAAGCACAAGTATATAAAAGTAAATACAAGCTTGTGTTGCACGAAGGCAAACCATCGAGAAGAGTAGACAAAGTTGACACGGTGATTTTCTCCCGAGGTTCACTTGGTTGCCACCAAGCTACATCCCCGTTGTGTCGACCAACACTTAGATGGTTCCTCGGTGTGACCCTCAAGTCACTTGCCCCTCAAGGCACACCCCGCAAGGCATCGCAAGACACCACTCTCAAGTGAGGTAACTCAATGACACGCTCAACTAGAGTTGCTCTTCGCGATCCCCGCGGGGTGAGCACAATCCCCCTCACAAAGCTTCTCCTGAGCCTCGCACAATCTTCTTGCGAGCTTCGATGGAGCCACAAGCCACCAAGCCATCTAGGAGGTGGCAACCTCCAAGAGTAACAAGCACCACCGGCTTGCAACACGATCACCTAGTGCCACTCGATGCAACCTCACGATGCAAACACACTAGAATCGCTCTCACTCGATTCGATGAACACTATCAAGCATGAGTGAGTTAGAGGGCTCCTAAGAACTACCACACAAGCCACCAAGGCTAAAGTGTGCTCAGCTACCAGCCACGGCCGACCAAGGCATCTATTTATAACCCCACGGTCAAATAGAGTCGTTACCCCTTCACTGGGTTCTTTTCGGGATGACCGGACGCGCCGGTCATAACTGACCGGACGCGCTCAACCGCGTCCGATCCTCCAACGGTCACTGACCCCAACGGTCAAACCAACGACCGGACGTGCCCCAGGCAAAAACCGGACGCGCCCGTCAAATGACCAGACGCGTCGCTTCAAATGACCGGACGCGCCGATCGCACTGAACCGCGCGCCCGCGAAGCAACGACCGGACGTGCCCCTCGCAACGACCGGACGCGACAGTGCCCACGTCCGGTTAGAGTCCAGTAAGCTCCTTCAATGATCGGACGCGTCCGATCATATATGACCGGACGCGCCTCGCGTCCGATCATTCTTGCGTTCTGCAATTCCCACTGGGCGCATGACCGGACGCGCCGGTCCCGCGAGTGACCGGACGCGCCGGTTGCAAACCCTAACACCCGCGTCTGCGCTGTACTGACCGGACGCGTTCGGTCATACCATGACCGCGTCCGGTGTAGCATCCGGTCACCTCTGTGACCTCCGTTCGCCTCCGTTTCTTTTTCGACTACCGGCGTAGTGGAAAATAGGCATTTCAACTTCTCAAAAACGCCTGAAACCCGCGCTCGCAAGCTCGGCGGGAGGGAGAGAGAGACCCAAACCCTCTCTACCGCTCAAACTTCAACGTCTTCGCAAATGTGCCAACACCAACAAGTGATCACCACCTTGTGCACGTGTGTTAGCATTTTCATAATCATTTTCGAAGGGTTAGGCACTCAACTTTCCTCGCCACTCGATCCTAACACGTATGCAAAGTTAGATCGCTCAAGTGGCACTAGATGACCGATATGCAAACAAGTTTGCCCCTCTTGATAGTACGGCCATCTGTCCTAAACCCGGTCATAAACTTCTCTACACACCTATGACCGGTGCAATGGAAATGCCCTAGGTTATACCTTAGCCTTGCGCATTCCAATTCATCTCCTCCGACATTGATGCAACACATGCACCAACCAATCACCAAATTATATGATTCACTTCATATCATCATGTGATCGTATTGGTTCATCGATCTTGACCTCACTTGCTCTTCACCGTTGCATCGGTCCGTCGGCGCCAAGTCTTGCTCAAGCTTCACCATCGCATGGTCCTTCGCTTCAAAGCCTCGACTTGCCCTTCACCTTCACAACCGGTCCATCGAGCCAAGCCTCATCTTGATTTTCTCTACCTTGGTCACATGACTCCATGTCATGTCTCATATGCAATGAGCTCCTTCATGACACCATCACCTGTGGACTAATCTCCTGTGTATCTCACATAATCACATATTAGTCCATCTAAGTTGTCACTCAATTACCAAAACCAAACAAGAACCTTTCACCAGGAGCGATGGCGATTCGAATCGATTCCTAACCAGTTGATGATTTATTCCTCACACAAACCACACTCACCAATCAAGTGAGCTACAAATCACTAATGACACTTTCCAGGTAAACGTCACGGGGTAACAATCATGGACCTCACCACCCAGAGACCGCCCGACTGCTAGGACGCACCTTGGGCTCACTCTTCGCATCCCCGTCCAACTCCCTTCGTCACCAGTCTGCCAATCCGAGTTTATCCCAGCCCAAAAAGTATCACTAGCTTCGCGGTCGAAAGGTACTTTATTCGGCCAGCTAAATGTGAGACATGCGTTCAACATGACAAGAGGGACAAGTAACGATTGGTCCTTAACCGACAAAGACGGAAAACTAATAGCACTCCAGAACCCTGTCTGGTTGCCTCTAACTTTTCCGCCCGGTCTCCAATTATCCATCAACACATGGTTATTTCTATGATATCATCCACTCCACGGCTAAAACATACTAGTAACCACCTATCATTCTTGGTGACCAGAAATCACCAATCGCTACTGGTCTAAGCCGGGCTAAGCAGTATTCGATCCTAAACTTACGTAGGTCATAAGGTGGTAAGGATAGTAATAGATGCATCAACAGTTTCACTCAACTCTTACAACTTAATACGACAATATATAAACTCTATATATATATATATATATATATATATATATATATATATATATATATATATATATATATATATATATATATATATATATGATTGCTTTTATAAAGTAGGAGACTTAGAATGCTCCGAGGCTTGCCTCGTTCGAAGGAACTGGGTTGGCGGTCCACACACTCAGGTAGATCCTCTTCTTTCTCGTCTACCTCAGACACCTCCTGTGCCTGAGTTTCTTATGGATCGGACCCGGTCTGCTCTTCCTGAACTGCTACTGGCAACTCCTCCTGCGATCCTATATGATGCAATTGCATAAGTAAATATGTAAACGGTGCATCGGATGTGGTGGTATGCGATGATCATGATGACATGATATGCAGATGAACTCATTGAGACTTATAGTATAGACTAGAGGCAAAACCTTTCTACGAAGTAGTCAACACCATCCAAGATCAATTATTCCCTTCTACTACAAATCATTGCTACTTCTCCGCTACTACTATATAACCCTAACCCTAGTGCTACTACACTTTATTAACACAACCACATTAACTCGTCAAGCAACACCAGCAAGGGATTTGGTGCTTCAAAGAATATTACCCATAAAGAATATTACTTTATTTCAATTTTCTCTAGGGCTACAATAGCAACATGTATTTCTAGTGCATATAAAAATCTACAAAAAAAATATAGTAGCATAGTCCTCGTCTAAGTAGTCTACCATCAAAGTTTCATGGTATTTGGATAAGTAAAACACCCTACACAAAAATGACAATCTATGGCCTATAAATGAGCATGGAAATACTTTGTACCATGAAAAGTATCAAACAACAGATTTAGTATTTTTTCCATGTTCTATACAGTAAACAATCACTGTACAAAAATTATCACATGCATGATTTATACAAATTTTTCTCTCTAGCAAAAATAACAAAAATCAGCCAATAAAGGTACTTGAACTACACATCAAAATTTTTCTATAGAACATGCATGACATATATTTTCATGTAAAGTACATCATTAAAGAAGATTAATAAAACTAGAACCATATTTTTCTGAGCTTCTTATGATTTATTATGCATTTTCTAAGAAAACAGCAATTATAAGAATTAAATAAAACCCTATACAAAAGTATCATAAATTTTACATACAATATTTTTATACTGTAGATCTACTCCTAAGAAGTCTACCAAAATTGGTTTCATCATTTTTGAAGCAATATTTTTCAAGATATGAATTTTGGAAGCATTTTCACAATTTCTAGAAATTCATTTTCCGAATATTCCTTTAAAACCGCTGCTACAAAATGTTGGGTACACCCGAGGCCGTGCACCCAAGCCTGTCTACTACGACTGACACGCGGGCCCAAGGCGCTGACCGGGCCCACTCGTCAGTGAGCCGGGCACGTGCGGCCGCCGGTGGCAAGCTCGCCGCCGGTGAGACCTCCGGTGATGAGGAGGGTACCAGCGGGCTCCCCGCACCGAGGCGCATCTAGCGCGCCAACTCTCAGAGGCATGGGAGCTCCGGAGGGAGCTCGCCGACGGAAATGGCGGAGCGGCAGCTCTTCTCGCCGTCGGGCGTCCCACACCGACCATGGTGAGGTGCGAGAAAGGGTGTGCGAGCGTCGCGAGAGCAAGGCGAACGAAACGCGCGCGTGGGAAAGAGAAAAGGGGAAGCAGAGGGTAGGAGTCCACGGAGTAGTTCCCTCTGGTGAACTCGGTCGGAACTTCGGCGAGCCATTACCGTGGCTAGGGGCAGTACCACTACGAGCCGAGGCGAGCATGGGTTGTGCGACGAGAAGGCGGAGCTCGAAGGAAGGTGGAGCACTGCGGTGGCCAGAACGAGCAACGCCGGCGAGCGTGCGTGCGGGCGGTGGCGAAGGAGAGTCGCTCGACTGTTTTGCTGCGGTGGGGAAACGAAGCGAATGGAGGAGGAGTGAGCGGGCACGGTTGGGTGAGTCGAGGCGCGGGAGAAGTTGAGCGCGGCCGCGGGGGCCACTAGACGCTAGGTGCCGCCGACGCCAGCGCATGGCGACCATTGGGCGGGCCGCGCCTGCCGCGGTCGGGCGCGACGCGCACGGGAGAGGGAAGGAGGCGGGGTGGACAGGCTGGACTGGCTTCGGCCAGTGGGCCGGAAAGGAAGTGCGTGGCCCAGTAAACCGGAAAAGCCTTTTTCTTTTCTAAATTAAATTCCAAATTTTTTCAACAGTTTCAAATTTCAAATTTTGAAGTAGAAAATGACATTTTCAAAACTTGACCCCAAAACAAAAGTTGTTCAAAATTTAATTCTCTGTAACATTGCTTTAGAGCACATTTTGAAATTCCAAACAGATTTTGACATGCAAATTCAAAGTCCATTTTAAATCAAATTTCCAATTTTCTAGAATATTTTTAAAAGCAAAATTTGAGAAAATTTTGAATATCAAAGTTGCTCTAAAATTTATGCTAAACATTCCTAAATAATTTGCACTTATAACCAAACATGTTTTATTGGCCTAGCAAGCATAATCAGGGCAAAAATTGTATTTAAACAAGCACATGCAACATTCATATTTCAAAGTGATGTTTCACATGTTTCATTTCAAGGTTATACTTACATTACATGTGATAATGAATGCAATAGGATGCTCATGCGTATGATTTGAAATACTAATGCATGCTTAACACCCGAGGTGTTACACCACTTACCAACATACTCAGATTAAAACAATTCTAGTGGACTCCTGAAGCACAACAAGCTTTTGACAAGCTCAAATCAGCTATGACAACAACACTAGTACTGGCACTACCAAACTTCAAGTTGCACTTTATAGTTGAAACTGATGCTTGTACAGAGGGAATTGGTGCTATCCTCATGCAAAAAGGCAGCCAACCCATTGCTTACCTCATCAAGGCTTTGGGTCCAAAGCACAAGAACTTATCCATCTATGAAAAAGAATTCTTGGCTTTGATCATGGCAGTGGAAAAATGGAGACCCTACCTCCAACTACAGGAATTCATCATCTTGATAGATCACAAATCACTTGCATACCTTAATGAGAAGAATTTGCACTCTGATTTATAGCGAAAAGCAATGACCAGGCGTATGGATTTGAAATTCAAAATTGTGTACAAACCTAGGAAAGAGAATCTAACAACAGATGTCCTATCCAGAGTAGCACATATGTATCCATTGCAAGCAGTGTCTGTGGCCCAACCTCAGTGGGTCCAGGAGGTGCTCAACTCCTACATGACAGATCCCAAAGCACAACAATTACTACAAGAGTTGGCCATTGTTAATCCTAATGCCCAGGGTTTTAGTCTCTATCAGGGACTCAACAGAAAGGACAACCTCATTTGGATTGCACACAACTCAGCCTTGCAGACCAAATTGATCAAAGTTTTTCACTACAGTGCCATTGGAGGTCACTCTGGAGCAGCTGCCACATATCACAGACTCAAGAGGCACTTTCATTGGAAAGGCATGAAGAAGGATGTGGATAGCTACATCAAGCAATGTTCCATGTGCTAGCATGCAAAACAAAGTAACTCCCATCCAGCAGGCCTCCTCTAACCCTTATCAATACCTACTGGTGTCTGGAAGGACCTGTCCATGGATTTTATTGAGAGACTCCCCAAATCAGAAGGCTACTCAGTCATATTGGTGATAGTGGATAGATTCACCAAATTTGCTCACTTTTTACCTGTCAGGCATCCCTATACTGCAAACACAATAGCTCAATTGTTCCTAGACAACATTGTTAAGCTCCATGGTCTGCCACAAAACATAGTCAGTGACAAGGACATAATTTTTGTCAGCCAATTTTGGAAGCAACTGTTCAAACTTTACAAGGTCGACCTCAATTTCACAACAGCTTACCATCCCCAGTCTGATGGCCAAACAGAGCGAGTCAATCAGTGTCTCGAAATGTTTCTGCGCTGCTCAGTTCAGGATTCTCCTAAGAACTGGAAAGCATGGCTTCCTCTAGCCCAACTGTGGTACAATTCATCTTATCACAGCTCTCTCGGGTGCTCTCCATTCAAAACCCTATATGGCTATGAACCAAATCTGGGCATCTGTCCAGAACTCACTACAACAACATCACCCACCGTGGCAGAGGTTATTAGCAACAGAGAGAAGCATTGTCGAGCACTCAAGCAACGTCTGGAGCAAGTCCAGAATCGTATGAAAATCCAAGCTGACAGACAGCATTCTGACAAATAGTTTGAAGTGGGCGATCAGGTTCTTCTTCATATGCAACCATACACACAGTCTTCTGTGGTTAACAGACCATATCCTAAACTTGCCTACAAATTCTTTGGCCCATACAAGATTTTGGAACGTATTGGCAAGGTGGCTTACAAGCTTGAGTTACCATCAGGGAGCAACATTCACCCAGTTTTTTATATCTCCCAGCTTAAGTCTTTTCATCCAGATCACACTCCAGTCTTCTCTACATTGCCGGTGACTACTGATCTGCAAGCCACCGAAGCACAACCTGCCAGTATCCTTGACCGACGTCTGGTAAAGAAAGGTAATACCGTTATCCCTCAGGTCCTGCTGTCTTGGACAGGGCTACCAGCGGCTTCGGTTACATGGGAGGATTACTATGTCGTCAAGGCACAGTTTTCAGACGCTCCGGCTTGGGGACAAGCCGGTTCTTCAGCGGGGGGAGCTATCACACCTCAGGACTGAAGACGGCAAGCGAAGAAGGCGTATTCCAGAATAGAAAGCACTCTTTCATATTTATGTAATATCTAGACTATGACATGTGGGCCCGCTGGGCAGTAGACTGTATGCCGTATATTCTGAACTGGTGCTATAAGAGGTCATCGACATTTTTATCTGAATCAATATAGTGCAAGCGCCAGAGGTGTTCCTCTGGGCTTCGGCCGAATCTGGCGATTCCTCCTTGCCGCTCACGTCGACGGCACCGCCGGTGGCCAAGGGTGACAGTGTCCTATGGAATGTGCAAGTAGTGCGTGTGTGTATGCTACACGCCTACACCTTCAATGCACATGTGTGCCTGATGGCTGCAAGATATTTTAAAACGCCGGATACTTAGCAGCCGGCCAGGCAAGCAAAGACACATGTCTGCTTTTCAGTAGTCAGATCAGATATCTGAACTTTGGAGAAGCTTTGCGTCTCCTTTCTCTATTTTTATATTTTTCCTTTTGAAGATTGCATCACCTGATTCTTTTTCATCCATTATACAACAACCTATGGATTATTAGTAGTAAACATTTCGTTGGTTCACACGGGCTGCCTAACATCCGACATGTGCCCATCCATGGACATATGAATACGATGCTGCATAACCGAGCTGTTCCTGCTCGTCCTCGAAGGTTTCGTTCTCAATCTTCTGAACACGACAGTCGTGGACTTCGTGGCAGCAGTGCATCACAGCTCAAAACTGCTCTGTTTGCTTGCCCGCTGGATTTCATTCTTTCACATGGATTTGCTTGCGCTTTCGGGTTTTTGCTGGAAAACCGTTGGAATTAGCGCGTTAATTAGCAGACCTGCGTGCTACGAGATGGATGGACCCCACAAGTTGGCGAGGAGTAACTAACTGCTGTAACGAACACGTGGCTCCCATGCCTGTGCGGCTGTGCCTCATGTTGCACGTGCCGGCACGAAGCTAGCGTGAGAACAGCGACATGAGTAGTGGCGTGCAGCCATGCCCGTCGTCAATCGATGAGATACGGCCTCGGCAGTTGGCATGCCTGCTTTCCATTTTCCTTCCGTAAAGTTACATCCAAAGTGCAGTGCAAGCTCTCTTCTCTAAAATTATTATAGATACTGTAGTATATACATTAGTACTAAATCTATTTTAAATTATAAGACGTTTTGATTTTTCTAGATATATTGTTTTTACCATGTATTTAGACATAATATATATTTACGTGCATAGCAAATGCAATGTATCTAGAAAAGTCAAAATGTCATATAATTTGAAACGGAGAGAGTATTTTTTTAACTCGAGTATATATGTAGGGATTTTTCTCGAATAAATAGTACTCTTATTTTTTGGAGTTAGACATATTTTAATGCGCTATTATATTAGTAGTCCCAACGTGAGATCTCCAGAACATTCAAAAGAAGCATATACACTTTCTCAAAAAAAAAAAGAAGAAGGAAGAAGAAGCATATACACGCACGTGTAGATATTAGAAGCTTGCTAGCAAATGGGATAGTGAACAAGGAAAGGAATACAGTACAATGATTCAAATGGCCGCTACTTTTCTCAACTATCAAGCGTCTCTGTATCTTTTTCCCGTTGGACGGTCGATGTTCCAATGGTTTCCTTGTGGCTTTTACTACAAAACTAGTAAGTATTAAAAAAATACTTAGCCTTTCTATATGTAATTCATTTATTAATATCCTTCTAGAATATAGGTGTTTTGTTTTGTTAGTTTTGACAACTGATATGTACCGCATTATTTAGATTGGTCACAATAAAATACTACGCCTACAATTGGAGTTTTTACCATTAAAATCGGTCCACAGATATAAGAATTTATGTAATTTAAGTAGTGTCATCTAAGCTATAATTGTGCCATAAGAACCTAATTGCATAGTAGTTCAATCAGATTAAGACCTAGGTTAGCCTAATAGCGTGACATGTAATTGCATGATTGCATAAGCGTCTTTTTACCTTCCTGCTCAGTTTACCCTAAAAATTCTTGAGGTGCTCCTTTTTTCACGGAGGCAGTACTATGTAATGTTTTCCCCCTTAGCTTAATTTCAAGTAACATATTATCATAAAAGTGGATGGCTGATTTGGTATTTGGCTGGATGGCTGCAACAAGTGTTTATTATCTGCTATTCTTTCTATCCCAAATTATAAGATGTTTTGACTTTTATTTATCAAAAAGCTAAATGTCTTATAATTTTGTAATAAAGGGAGTAGAAAACACTTTAGTTCATGGTACAAACACTGCAGATGAAAGCTGCAGCGAATGGGCCCAATGTCTTTAAAAAATGTTGCTTCATGGAGGAGTTATTCCTCACCTTGTGGAAAATGGATTGTTCATTTTGCAATATGCAGATGATATAATCTTATTATACATCATAATTTAGAGCAAGCCAAGAATATGTGTTGTGAGGTGCTCGGAGCCTCGGACCTAGAGACTTCCAACGGAGCAGTAGAAGGTCTTACAGATTTTGACCCAATGCAGTGGAATAAAGTCGGCAGCGATAACAAGAAAAGTATGGGAACGACAACGTAATTGTTATGTAAGATTACTGATGACCCTATCCCTCAATAGTTACCAGGCCTATATCTATAAAGATCTTTAATCCGGGTGATCGGACACTGTTCATCACGCACTATTTACACCCCTCTTTTCCCTCACAGATCACTATTCATCTACAGTCTGAATCTGATGAACAGTCCACCCTTACTGTACAGCACAACCGCTAATGAACAGTACCACCCGCTAATGAACAGTTCCGCCTGTTATTGTATCCTCTTCTTTTTCCTTTTTTTTCTCATGCTAGGTTGCCAATCATTTTTTTCCACCTTCCCACGCGAAGCGCGGGATTCCCATTTAGTTTATATGCAAGGTCGACCGGCTTAAATAGATTACCAAATGTCACCAAACAAGAGGCATATTTTTAGTACATTCTTAGGGCAAAGTGATCCTTGCCTCCCTTAAATCTACCTACTCAATGCCACGTGAGCACGCCTGTGTCAGTGGGGACACGCAAGTGACCTGCTTCCAGCTCCCACGGTGACCTGCTCGAAGGAAACAAGAGGGAGATTTGTACGCTCGCTAGTCGAATTGGCGACAGGGTTTTTTTTATCGACCGGTCACCCCAAACCGCCGGCCTCCGGTTCCGATTTATCGGTCCGGTTTACCGGTAACTGGTCGGTAACCGGTCGAATTTGAATTTGAATTCAAACGCGCCTTCGGTTCGGTTTGTCACCGGTTTACCGGGCGGTTTGGAGCGGTAACCGCTCGGTTTAAGCGGTTTACCGCTCGGTTTGAGTTTGGAATTTTCTTTTTTCTTTTTTTTTCAAACTTCTATACGTATAAATAAATACTAAACGAACTCGAATTTGAAAAATTTTTACACCATTGGCTTCTATAAATCATGAACTATTTTTAGGAATTTTTTCAGCATTTTTTGTTTTTTCAAATTTTAAATTTGAATTTGGGGGCCTTAACGGGCCGGGACCGGGATTTTTTTTTCTTTTTTTTTCAAACTTCTATACGTATAAATAAATACTAAACGAACTCGAATTTGAAAATTTTTTACATCATTGGCTTCTATAAATCATGAACTATTTTTAGGAATTTTTTCAGTATTTTTTTTTCAAATTTTAAATTTGAATTTGGGGAATACCTAACCGGACCGGACCGGAACCGGTCCGGCCCGGTTAGGCCGGTAACCGTGGTAAACCGCGGTTTACCGAGCGGTTTTTTTAACCCTGATTGGCGAGCCGCGAAGATATGGGGGGAGGCCGGGAGGGGATGGTTTCCTGAAGGTACAGATCCCAATAATAAGAAATTATTGTTCAATGTTTTTCCATAATTATCAGGTCTAAAGTTAATGTCCACAAGAGTGAGATTTCCTGTTATGGTGATGCTAAGCATTATGAGTATGATTATACTCAACTCTTTGGTTGTGAAATTTGATCATATCCTTTCCTGTATTTAGGAATTCCTATGCACCACTCAAAAAATGAGTAATGCAGATTGGGATGTAATTAAGGAAAGATTCAAACATAAATTAGGCTAAAAGGAATTGATTTGGAAGTGAAAAATTGTTGTTTGTGATTGTAATGAAACAATTATTACTTATAGCTATCGGGTTAACCCACCTTGTATCTATAACCATATGGTTGAGAATTAGTTAACTCGCATAGGGAAGAATGTTGATTTTTATGGGGGTGGCAGCTCTTCTTCAGGCAATATAGAGCATTTCTTAGAAGAAATTATTTTTTAGAGTGAACATATTGGCTCCAGTTTTAGGCAACGCTACCGCTTAAATAGGCAAGCCAGACTATCCACTTGCCTTGGATATTTTCATCAAGAATAGATGGAGGAGCAATAAAAGACTTATGATCATCTTTCCTCCTTATGTTGT
This sequence comes from Saccharum officinarum, assembly GCA_020631735.1. Lineage (NCBI taxonomy): Eukaryota > Viridiplantae > Streptophyta > Magnoliopsida > Poales > Poaceae > Saccharum > Saccharum officinarum. The sequence continues at coordinate 6,253,562 of CM036165.1, read as the reverse complement.
TGTTTTCTTTTGTTTGATAAGTTGATTTGTTGAAAATGTTGTAAAAAATTGGCTCATGAGATTGTAGAGGCAGAGAGAAACTCATTTTCTTAAGAAAAAATGTTTGCTTCTTTGAGAAAAAGATTTAGAGCATCTCCCAGAATTTTTCTAAAGTTCACTCTCTAAATTAGCATTTGGAGAGCCATTTGCATAAAATTGCTTTCTATATCTTTCCACTCTTATATGCACTCTAGAGAGCCATTCTCGTTTTCTATCTTTACTTAGCGAGAAATTCGGAATAGAAGATGACTATATGTGATAACCATTTAAAGAAGCTGTTGGAACTTTTTTTCACCAAAATCTCTATTCTTAATAATTAAGAAGAATATAGAAAGTCACTTGGAGTTGCTCTTACATAAAAATCTACATTCATGAATGAGCAAAGGCATATTTACAATTCTACGTTGGTCCGTAACATTAGGTACCAATTCAAAAGCTGTTCCTTGGCCAACGTGCCAATTCAAAAGCAGGCGCATGTGTGCCTTCCTTTATTCTTTCTCTGGAATCAACATGGACAAGTTGGCAGTTGAAAGAATTAAGGAAAATCTAATAAGACATATACTCCTATATATTCCATCAAAGAAAACGATTGCAGCTTTCAGACACGTAATACTAATTATTAAAGCAGTACAAAAGGTAAATATAAATCTTGAGATCTGCAACATGGACATGCATGATTTCACGCACTGAAATGAGGACACATATGAATTGCACATGTTTTTAATTTTACTTTATTTCTTCTCAGCCCGACAAAACCACGAAAAACCCCAATCTGATACAGTTAACTTGTTGCACGGTTCTAACTGATAGAAATTGAAGGATTGCACTTGGAATCGAAGCGAGTGTCTCAAATAAAAACTTCGTTTCCAGAACATTCAAATATTTGAAGCTTACTTATATATACTGATGTGCATGTATTAAAGCATTGGATCGGAGCATAAAGAAAGTAGGACGACTGTCAAAATATTCGCCACTTTTCCAAACTGTCAATTGTCGGCGTATTTTTTTTATTTCATTTTGGCTATTAAAAATAACGTTCCCTTTTGTTCTGTGGTCTTTGTAAAAGGTTGTCTGACTCTGACAGGGATAAAGAAAATACAGCCGTTGAACTCACTGTTACAAAATACTTCTAGAATTTTGTGTGTCCAAAACTCTTTCCTTTTTTTTCTAGATCACATTACAGATGTGAACACTCATACAACACGCACGTTCACTACTATAAATGCACGTGACGGATACAGTACCCCTACGAACACTTCTAGAAGACTAAGATTGAGTCGACATAATTCAAGATTGATAAAGCCACCATAGACGACGTTGATAAAAATGCATGACACTAGCGTTATATCTTGTGTGATCACTTCAAAAGAAATATATTAGCGAATTGAATGTAGCCCAGCTGGTTGAGTTTTTTGTGGTGTAATCTGCACATCCGAGCTCAAGTACTCGACTTGACATGAGTGCTCATATTTTTTCTAGATTTTTTTTCTGAGAATTAATGACGTTGTTCTTTCAGTGGTGATGACGTACATACCCGTCGACAATGAAGCGCATATGGTGACTTTGTCGGTCTCGAAATATGCTAGCTTAATCTTTCGGAAGTGCTTATATAGAGGAAAGATCCCGTCGATAACCAAATGCATGTGGTGACTGTGTCAATCTTGAGATATGCTAACTCAATCTTTCGAAAATGGTCATGGGGAAGCACGTTGGCATTGAGCTTGCGTGCATGAATTAGGATCTGCGTGTGTACCAAGGGCAGAGCTATGTATACACATGTGGGTGCGGGTGCATCCACGACAAAATGAAAAACATATGATCAAATTTCATCATCTATACACCTCACAGTAAAAACCTATGTACGTTACAGTAAAAAAATGTTCATAGGGTGAGTGGGAGCGGCCAGGAGAGCTGCTCGAGAGTGGAACTTTCGACAATAGCGGAGATAAAAAAATGTTTTTTTTATCAGCCTTGCCTACTATCTGGGACTATTTTAACTATAGAAATCCATATTGTTGAGCAGAGTAAGTGTACTATTGACGTAGACAAATACGTACATGCTAATAAACGTTAAGAAGTCTGACTTTAATCTTCTTTTCCATGTTGTTTCCTGACCTAATCAATGCCAACGTGCCAATTCACTAATACACATGCGTGCCTACCTTTTTCTCTCTAGATTCACCAGCTTGGGCAACTTGCATTGCATTGGCTGTTGAAACTTGAAAAGACTATAAAGGGATCATTATACTATATTATATCATCAAGAAAACGATTGTACAGCTATTTTGAGACGTACGTACTACTAAATATATTATAATACTATTAGTAGTAGTACAATAAGGGGAGCAAACAAATATCTCGAGACATCCGCAGAGATTCGAAGAACGTCCAAATCAAGTATAAATTTGGTTTAGTACTTTGAATGATTCGGTGATTTTCCCGAGCTGAATTATTTGGTGATTTTCCCGAGCTGAATTATATACGAGCACGCACATGCATGCGTGTTTCTTCTCCGGTCCAACAAATCCGTGAAATCTCAAAACCAAGTGACTCCCTCGGTTCTAAAAATAATCTATTTTTAGAGTTGTTCTAAGGGCCTATTTGGTTAGAGGTGTTAAAGTTTAACCAACACTGTAGCATTTTCGTCTTATTTGACAAAAGTTTTCAATTTTGGACTAATTAGGCTTAATAGATTCGTCTCGTAAATTACTCTTAATCTGTGCCGACATACATGCAATTAGTCTACATTTAGTACTCCATGCATTTGCCGCAACATTGATGTAATGGGAGTTAAACTTTAACATTCATGAACCAAACAGGGTCTAAGTCAAATTTTTAAATTTATAGAAAAATATTAATATTTATTCTAAAATTTATCATTGTTATTATTTCAGTGGTAGGCGACGTACTAGTCCACAACAAATTATGTGTGATGATTTCGGCTCTGTTCGGCTGGCTGTATTTTTGGCTGATGCTGATGCTGATTTGCTGTGAGAGAAAAACACAGTTCCATGACTGGCTGATTTGGCTGATAAGCTCAAGCGAACAGAGCCTTCGTTAATCGATCTGTCGGTCCAACTCAGTCCTTCAGAGATGCTTCTAATGATAGGGTATGCGTGCGTATGTTTACAGGGGTGAGTATGCGCCCGTGTATATGAATGCAACTATGAGTTGCGTGCCACGTAAAGTGGTTCACGTTTGACCAAGTTTCTAGTTAATGTTGTTTATATTTATGGCTTCAAATTAATTTTTTATGAAAATAAATTTCATAATTAATCTAATAGTATTTATTTGATATCATAAATATCGATATTTTTTATTTATAATTGGTCAAACTTATAAGATATTAAAATATGATATTGTGCTAGAATTACATTCCTTTTTTTAACAGAGGTAGGGTATACAATCAGCCTGGGCATTCGGTTTAAACCGACGCTTCGGTTCGGTTTGTTCGATGGGAGTAAACTTCGGTTTGAGGAGTTACAGCAACCGATCGGTGCAAGGGAAATCAAGGAACCGACGATATCGGTTTCGGTTTCTTCGGTTCGGAGTTCGGTTTTCACCGAAGTTCCCAAACCTGGACATGCCGCTTCCATGGCCACCATCACGCGGCCATGGGCTCGCACGACCACCTTCCAGTACCGCACAGACCCATGGCCGCCGCCCCTCGCGGCCTCGCCCATCGCAGAAGAGGATAGGAGGTGGTGCTGCTCACATAGCCGCCGCTGCCGGCCACAGGCCTTCCGCCGCATGCTCCGTCCCTTGCCTAGATGCCGCCGCCGCCACTGCCAGCCTCAACCTGCCACCGCATGCTTCGCCCCTCGCCTAGATGCCGCCGCCGCTCCCGCTGCCAGCCTGCCGTCGCCCCTCGCCCCTCGTCCACTCGCGCGGGCACGCTCTTGCCGATGCAACTCCCGTCGCTGCTGAAGGACCGAAGGAGAGGATAGGATTTTGGAACCTACGGTGGATGGGGTTGCCGGTTGGGGCTACCTGCTGAGAGCGTGCGTTGGGCCGGAGTGGGCTAGGCCGGTGGGCTTATTAGGTGTGCGGTTCCTTCAGAAAAGCTACGAACAACATGCATCTTCGGTTTGCTCGGTTACTCGGTTGGATTGGAGCCTGAAACCGTAGCCGAAACCGAAGGCCGAACTTCCCAAAGATGAAAACCGAAACCGAAATCGAAAACCGAAAAAACCAACATTTCAGTTCGGTTCGGCTCGGTTCGGTTTTCGGTCCTCGGCGAAAAAGTGCCCAGGCTGAGTATACAAACTTTGCGTGCCCCTAAGGATCCATCGCCCTTCCATGCCTTCTCGTAGCGTGTGATGCATAGCCCTGCAAGTAACACGATAATTCCTTCTTACTCAAAAATGAAGTTGTTTTGACATTGACACGGTCTTTAAAGCATAACTTTGACTTCTTATTTTTATAAAAATATTTATTAAAAAATGATATATATATTTTTAAGAAATTATTTTTCAAGATAAATCTATTCATATTGTTTTCACATTTTAAAACTTAATAACTTAAAAACTATTTATGATTTATATTCTCAATATTTGATCTAACCTTATCCCGAACGACTTTATTTTTTTAAAGTATGGAGGGAGTACGGCCATGTGATACATACATTTGCATCCGTGCGCACGTACGAGAATGCTTACTATTTATTACTCTAACACCTTTGTCTACACAAATTTTGGTGGTTTTCCAGCGCCGCCGCCGTCATGCACTCCAACAGTACTATTATTATTATTACGTGTATAAACAATTGGCCGGTTCGTTCGTTGTACGCATGATGCATGCACGATTCTATGATTTTTTTTTCAACAACGCATCGATTTCTCAACCCTGTCGCTGTAAGATGCATGGTACAGGGAAATTTGCCTAGTTTGACGGTTGTCTTTTTAAAAAAAAAATGAACCGGCAGGATAGCTGTCTGTTATATTAAAAAGGAGAAAGTCAAAGACAGCTACAGTAGCACTGTACAAGAGAGCTGTTTCACGGTTATCTATCGTGTGTATTCTTCACGCTGGTATATACGTGTACTCTCTACATTTTAAATTGTATGTCGTTGTAGAAAGGTACCTAACTTATGTTTAGATATATAACAAAAGTTACGTAGCTAAAGAAAGTCAACATTATTACAATCTGAAAGGGGAGTAATTTACAATCTGAAACGGAAGTAGCAGTGTAGTACGTGTTCAATCATTATATCATATATATTAGACTGATTTTACCGTCCTTGGAGGATGGAGAGGCACCAAGATGTAGGACTCTCTTAGTATAACGCATGACGTTAATCGACCAAATTAGTGTAGAATTTGCAATATAGCCCTCCTAACATAGTCATATCTTGGGAGGCACCGAGATTTGGCACTTAAGGTATTGTCATTTTCATTTGGTACTTAGATAGGTATCAAATCCATGTGTAATGTAATGTGTAACAATTTGGTCACTCCTTCAACCTCTCCCATATTAAAATATGTCTCAATTTCTTGTCCTTCACATATCCTTGAGCTTCAGACGCCGGCGAGCAGCTCATTTCCAAGACAACAATTGCGGCTATACGACAAAGTTCTGCTGGTCCTAGGCATTTCACAAGAGAGCCAAAGCTTTCATACCATGCACCTCAACTCTCAACTCTGGTTGAGATTTTAAACGAACTTGTCAGTGCATCAAACACGATTCGTATCTATTTGTTTCAGCTTATTAATAGTCTAATGGAGGGCAGCTTTGCTTTCAAAGATTAAATATGAGTTAATGTCACTTTCAATCTTCGTGGTGGACTTGCGATCTTTAAATTTTCTTAGACTGAGTTCACCCCCCCCCCCCCCCCGCAACCACCACCACCCAACCACCCACACATGCATACAATTTTGAACTTGCCCTAAACAGTAGTAGCTTACTTTGAAGACTACACTTGCGGCTATTTAGGGTGTGTTTGATAGTGATCCAGATTCCTGTAGAAATGCTTCAGATCTCAATTCTTTCAATATACTTTTCTGGTGATGAATTAGAATCATTTCATGAAACCGTTTTGCTGGTAGACTAGATTCGTACTAAAAATTAAAAAATACTTCAAAAGAATGTAGAACTTTTTGTGGGCAAAGAATAACTTAAATACAACATTTTAAAATTATTTCACTTAAAAGAATTAATAAAAATTAAAGTTTGTCGCTAATACATAGGGGGCAAGAATCGGAATGACGCGAAACCAGCTAACAGGTGTTTCTCCTTGCATATGTCCAAATACGCAGCTAACAGGTGTTTCTCCTTGCATATTTCCAAATACGCGTTATGGTAGACTAGGGATTGCTAATCCGCCACACGGGAAGCCTTCTCCCTCTCAGGCACAAGAGTCAAGATAGCCCGCGCTAAACAAAAAGCAGCTTATTCTTTCTACT